>CM053587.1:265975283-266024390 GCA_028646515.1 Pseudochirops corinnae
GGACATAGGAGAGATTAGATTGGGGGAGGGATCATACAAGGGGATGGCTGTTTTGAAGGAGGGGTAGGGGAAAGATGGGGAGAAAATTTGTAACTCAAAATCTCATGGAAATGAATGATGTAAACTAAAATAAATAAAATAAAATATTTTTTAAAAAAGATCCATTCCAGCTCTAAATGATATGAGCTGGTTTCCTTTTTCTCTATATCTCACTGCAAATTAACGCAAATAAAATGTTATACAAGCATTCGTTGAATAGGTAGAAACCACCATAAGACTGGAAGCCCTCCAAAAACAACTTGGGGCATCACTGAACCCCAGTTAGCTTCTCTAGGTACCTAACCCAATGGTTGTTTACTCTGACAGCTCTGACACCGATATCTCTGTTAATGACTTTAGTCACAGAGATATACTAGAAGAGGCTCATACTGGCTTTCCAGAGCCAGTTATCAAATTTTCAGTCATTAAATTAAATTTTCAGAGCATTTACACCTTTAAAATTGGCAAATGCCACAAATAAGACCTTATTTTATGATTTTGTTGATTGTTTAAACTTAGTGATGGAAAAAAATGTTCATCATACAAATTAAACTTAAAAGTAGCTAGGTTGCACAGTGGTTAGAGTGCTGGGCCTGGAGTCAAAAAGACTTCATCTTCCAGAGTTCAAAGCCAGCCTGAGATATTTACTACTTTTGTGCCCCTGTGCAAGTTACTTGACCCTGTTTGCCTCAGTTTCCTCATCTGTAAAATGAGCTAGAGAAGAAAATGGCAAACAACTCTATTATCTTTGCCAAGAAATTCTCAAAAGGAGATAACAAAAAGTTGAACATGACTAAACCAACTCAACAACAAAACTTAAAAGTATGTCATGATTAATTTTTTTTCAGAGAGCAGTTGTTAAATATTTACCAGATCAGTTCTGCTTCAGGACTTCTACTGGCTTTGAATTTCTGCTTTTGAAACAATGCATAAGCTTTGATTTTTCTCTCACATGCCAATCTGTGAATGAGTCTTGTGCATTTAAAGACTGATTTTTTTGTGTCTTCCTCTGAGGACTTTTAGAATGAAGCCTCTGCCACAGAGAGAAGCAGATTCGATATAAATGAAAGACTAGCCGTGAAGAGATGTTGTTGTTGTTGTTGTTGTTGTTGTTGTTGTTGTTGTTGTTGTGTTGATGATGATGATGATGATGATTATGATCCTTTGTTTTCAAAGAGGACCAGTGACAAGGGTGATACCTTGATTTGTGTGTAAATTGGATTTGAGTGAGGCAGAGCTACACAAAGTCATCAACCTCACTCTCTCTTCCAGAGTCATGGAAGAAAAGTGACAGGACAAAAGTCAATATACCTGGTGATGGCCTGGGATTCAGTGGATGATGTTGGTGTCTTTGTCATCTGACCAAACTCTTAAGTACTCCACATCACCTGCTTCAGCAGTCTTCATGACCATTGGAACAAATTGTTATCCTCTACCCACTCTGCCAGGGCAAGTCTTCACGTATGTGAAGGGTTTGAAGCCTATAAATAACATATAATTATAATATATAATACTATGGATGATATTCAAGATCAGAGCCAACAATAAAACCCATAGCCACCAATATCTATGTACACATTCACAAAATATGGGTGATAAATGGACTGGACCAGATGGATTCATCCAAAGGGGTAAATTTGACCTGGTAAGTAACACTAACCCATGGTAGGAAGAGACTCATTAATTGAATATGGCTCTGGAGGTGTATCCCCCCCAAAAAAATTTGAATAGACAAAGTTGTGGTGAATTAACACTGAATATTTTTAAGAAAATATACTCACATGAAGAAATCAAGGAACCTAAGAAAGAAGGCATGGTGGAGAGTATTTGAGTGAAAATAACAAAGGGAGAAGTGGATGTAATATTGTCATGATACAACATCATGACTCTTCTGGGAGCAAATGGCCCATCTTCTCCACATGGGGAAGTTACACTGGCTGAGAGAACAGATCTACTCTTTGTATTTGCCAGGCGCCCTGTCCAGGAATATAGGACTCATCACTTGAGCCCAAGGAAGAACAGACAGGGGAGCTCAGGAAACAAGTTACGTAAACCTGGCAGGGAACTGTGACATTGTAATATTGGGACATTCAAGTTGTCATACATCTACTGGGGTTTTTTGAAGCTCAGAGAACTATCTCATAAGTTGCAAGAAAAAGTCAGGGTCCAAAAAGACTTAGATGGGCTAGAATAGTGGATAAACCCTAATAAAATGGAATGTTACAAGGACAAATGTAAAGTTCTACACCAGAGTTTTTAAAAAATCAATCTCACAATGACAGGGTGAGAAAACATGGTTAGATGAGGGTTAAGTATCTGTCAACTGTGTGATATGGAAGTCATAAACCGGCATTGAGAGGCAGAGTATCAAGGACTAAATAGGTAATGCTACCTCTATATTACCTTGATCAGACTACCTCTGGGGTGTTGTGTTAAGTTCTGGGTGCCACATTTTAGGAAGGATATTGACAGATTGGAGTGGGTTCAGAGGAGGGCAACTAGGTTGCTAGAAGGACTGGAGATTGCATCATGCTAGGATTGAAGGAGAAGAGAAGTGTTTAGTTTGGAAAGAAGAGAAGATTTGGAAAAGGTACAGCTGTCATATGGAAGAGGTACTAGATGTGTTCTGCCTGTCCTCAGAGGGAAGGACTAGAAACAATGGGTAAGAGGTAGATTTAGTGTCAACGCTGTTAAAAAAAATTTCCTAACAATTAGAGATGCCCCAAAGTGGAATGAGCTGCCCCTGGAGAATGCATAATACTCCTTCTACCCAAGGCTGGATGATCACTGACTGGTCATTTTGTACAGGAAGTTCTTGTATCCAACTCTAGATTCAAATAGGATACTGAAATTATTAGACCCTGCATTTCAAAAGAACTAATAACAAACTCTTATCAGGAGAGATGCTGTCTCTCATCTGAATTAGTAGTTCTTACTTATGTAACTACTAATTCAGATGAGAGACAGCATCTATTATAACTACATTTTAGATTAGTACTGTTATACAAAGACTTGACTTTGTATAAAGAACAGGACTGACCTCATGGTATGATGTCCCTGCTATACCTAGATCTGTATAATAAACAATGCTATTGTTGGTGGAGTTGTAGCCTGATCCAACTATTCTGGAGAGCAATTTGGAACTATGCCCAAAGGGCAATCAAACTGTGATACAATTTGATCCAGCAATACTATTGCTAGGTCTGTATCGCAAAGGGATATAAAAAGAGGGGAGAGAAAGGACATACATGTACAAAAATATTTATAGCTGCTCTTTTGTGGTGGCAAAAAATTAGAAATTGAGGGGATGCTTATCAATTGAGGAATGGCTGAATAGGTTGTGGTGTATTAATGTAATGGAATACTATTGTGCTATAAGAAATGTGGAGTCAATGGATTTCAGAAAAATCTAAAAAAAAAAACTTACATGAACTGATGCTGAGTGAAGTGAGCAGAACCAGAAGAACATTGAACACAGTAACAGTAACACTGGGTGATGATCAACTATGATTGACTCAGCTCTTCTCAGCAAACAAATGATTCAAAACAATTCCATAACACTCATGATAGAAAATGCTATCCACATCCAGAGAAAGAACAGATGGAGTCTGAATGTAGATCGAAGCATACTATTTTCACTTTGTTTTGTTTTGTTTTTCCTTTTGTTATGTTTCTTCTTTCACAACACAACCAATGTGGAAATATAATTTACATTAATAAATAAATAAGATAATGCTAGACAGAATTTTTGCCACATAATAGTGCATATTTGTGTCTATGGATGATCCTAGTGTCTTGGCTAAACTTAGTCTCAGAATACACATTAATGTTGACAGCTGTGGAATAGAAATAAGTCACTTCTCTATTCTATACCTCAGTTTCCCCACCTATGAAACAAAATAACTTGATCTCTAAGATTCATTCTAGTTTGAATCTTCTATGATTACAGTATGTTTTAATGTTAAGGAAAAAATTATTATAGTCCTTAAAATGGTTTATTTTCAAGGAGATTTGGCCTACATCAGGCTTTCCCTTTGCAAAACTGTACAATATTTGTCATACCAACTTCACATAGTGGTTGCAAAGATAAAATGAGATCATGCATGTGAAAGTACTTTGCAACAATGAACCACTTTAGAAATGTAATGTATTATTACTATTATCATTATTATATTTGCTTCCATCTGATTTTAAACATCTCTGGCAATTTTCTATATTGAAGTACAAAAATCTGACATTTATTTTTTTTATTTTCTGATAGAAGATAATTAAGATAACTTTCTTAAAGAATAGATTACAAATGGCTAGACAATATAAGGTAGGAATATTGCTGTGGTGTAGGAAATGACAAGGTGGTGGACTTGGAAAAATATGGAAAGGCTTGGACTTGTGAAAGAAGAGGCTATCCATCCTCACAGAAACATAGGACAAATAAGTACAGTACGATCTTACATAGATGCATATGAATGTATATGTCTATAAATGAGTGTGATGATAGATATCTAAGTATATGGATGTGTAAGTATATGGATGTTAGGGTATATGTGTATCTATATATGTATGTGTATATATGTATATGTGTGTATACACATATATCTATATATAAACATACCTGTACTTAATTGTAGTCTTCTGGGGGGAGAAGAAAAAGGGAGAAAAGAAGAAAGTAAAAAAATGCACAGCAGAGAACAAAGGAAAATTTATGAAGAAGCAAAGAAAAGATGGATAGCTCTCAGCGCAATACATAGTATTTATTATGTTGGTTTTCTTGAAATGGAAATTTATTGCTGTATATTTTGAATCCTCTCACATTCTGTTGTGCACATGGCAATGCTTTTTTTCTTTAATTATTTTGTATTTAAGTTTATAATATGTTTCTTTTTCTTATTGTGTATTTAAGTTTTAGTATTTAAGTCTAAATTTTTTTTTTTAGGTAGTGTAGTGAATAGAACACCAGCCTTATACCCAGGAGGACCTGAGTTCAAATCTGACCTCAGACACTTAACACTTACCAGCCATGTGACCTTGGGCGAGTCACTTAACCCCAATTGTGGAGCCTTCCCCATTCCAAAAAGCAAAAAAAAAAAATTAAAAAGAATAGATCACAAAGGTGAGAATGACGTGAACCTCAAATAGTACATATACCAGCACAGCATGTGCTGATTTTCATCGCTGCCTTCCCACAAGCAATCATGGCCCACTCCAACCTGGTCACCAGGGTCTCCTCCTAAGTCACAGGTGAACACAAACCAACAGACTCTCCTCATATCCACACAAAATAATTTTCAGTGAAGCCAAGACAAGACCAACAGCACAGGTTAACGAGGGAAACACAAGAACTTACAACATAAGGCTTGGTGGGAATGAGGCTTCCCTGCCATGGTGGGAAACAAAATTCCTTGGGGTCCCAAAATTTAGTGATACTGTATCACCTGACCTGCTAGGGGGAGCAGTCCAACTGACCACATGATCATCAGAGAGAGATTGTAAGTCAAAAAGACAACAGTTGCTGGACCAGGGAAAACTAATATGCCTAAAAGATGCTTCCTGCAGCTGTCCATGGTCATGAAGTGGGCATAACTCAATGGTTTAAGTTTCTACTCCCTCACTGCCTTTTCTACAGAAGAACTACCTGGGATAATTAGAAGGTATTTAAAAGCATCTTTACTTCACAGGGTAGCATTTTCAATCTAAACTTAACTCTTTTCCTATTTAATGTTTTTTATTTTAGGTTCTGATCTGTATTATCAGCCTTGGGAACTCCTGGAGTAAAATTTAAAGGAAAGAAAGAAAGAAATAGGTTAGGCAACCATTTTGCAATTTGCAGTTTTAGAAAGTTGTCTGTGCTGGGGCAGCTAGATGGCACAGTGAATAGAGCACCAGCCCTGGAGTCAGGAGGACCTGAGTTCAAATCCGATCTCAGACACTTAACACTTAACTAGCCGTGTGACCTTGGGCAAGTCACTTAACCCCAATTGCCTTGCCCTCTCCCCTCCAAAAAGCAAAAAAAAAAAAAGTTGCCTATGATGTTAAAGGACTGACTACTGTGGACAGAATCACATATTTCAAAGACAGAGAAACATTTTTCAATGCCTACTATGTGACAGGCATTGTGCCAGTCTCGCAGCCATTAAAACTCACTGGTAGGACTTGAAACCAGCATCTTCCTGATTCTAAGATCAGCTCTCTATCCAACAATGCACAAAGCCTCTCAAGGTGCTAGATGTGTCCAACTGAGTGTAAGTTATTACATATACATGTATGTGTATATATGTATATATATGCACATAATACATAGAAGATCTATGATTCTATCAGTGTGGGGCAATCTCCCAGTCTAGGAAAGCCTTCTACCACTGCAGTCACAATCCATTTATCATTTAGAAAATGAGTCCCAAGGAATTACTGGAGACACAGAGAGGTTAAATTACTTGCTTACAGTTACATAGCTAATATGTGTCAGAGAATGGACTTGCATCCATATCTCCCTGATTCCAAGATGCTCCTTCTGTCCACTAGGCCTCAGCTTCGCACATATTTAATATTAATAAAACTCAAACAACAAAGTCTAGGGTGGTTTCCCTGGACCAGTTCACTTCATTGACACAGACATAGCCAGAAGAACTTGCTGTGATTTTTTTTTCTTGGTCCTCTTAGAGCTGGAAAACTCCAGAAGTTCCTAATGAAATCTGGATGGCATATGTATGCTCAGAGCCAAATGTCATTTGGGTTTCTCTGAGAGAGTTGGCAAGCAGTTGTGAAGGTGCCCCAGCTTTTTTATTAAGCTTTGATTTTAAAAAGAAGGAAGAAGGGAAGGAAGGAAAGAAAAAAAGAGGGAGGGAAGGAAAAAAGAAACAAAGGAAGGAAGGAAGGAAGGAAGGAAGGAAGGAAGGAAGGAAGGAAGGAAGGAAGGAAAGGAGAGACAGATAGAAAGGGAGGGAAATAAAGGAAAAAGGAAAGAGAAGGGGAGGGAAGGGAAGGGAAGGGAAGGGAAGGGAAGGGAAGGGAAGGGAAGGGAATAGGTTCTCAGGAATTCATTCAATCTAGCTCTAGCTAGTTGGAACAAAATGAGCTACTTGCAGGCCATTTAACAGCAAAAGGCAGTTTACTCAGTCATAACTGAAAAACTATACAATAGGGATGTTTCATCACTTAGCTGGGGTAGAAGTGGCCTCCTTTATCTCCATGTCTGGTCAGCAGGGCAGAATGTGGCAATTCCTGGGGTCTTTGCATGTCTGCCAAGTCTGAGAAGCCCAGACTCCACGTGGGATGGCCTTTTTATGCTCCTAGGAGACCAGGAAGCCAGGACAACATGACCAGGGACTACAAAGAAGCTGCCTCAATAGAGGTGTGCCTCCTGGACCAGTCAAATCCCAGGGCCAGTTTTATCACTTTTTAGGGAAAAGCTAGCCTACTTATGTTGGTGTAGGGGGTGAAGATTGGAACCTTGGTAGAAAGTTATCCTCTTTTCACTGCTAGTCAAATGCCTCAAGGAAGTCAATAACAAAAAGAAAGGCCTCATATATACCAAAACATTTAAAGCAACATTTTTTTGTAGTGGCAAAGACATGGAAACAAAGTGGATACTCATCAACTGGGGAATGGTTAAACCAAGTGTGGTTCATGAATGTAATGGAATATCATTCTACTAAAATAAATTATAAATATGATGAGTAGAAAAATATGGGAAGGCAAATAAACTGATACAAAGTAAAGAACTAATGAGCAAGCATTATAAAGTGCTTACTACATGCCAATCACAGTGCTAAGCACTAAGGAAACAGAGGCAAAACCAGTCCTGGAAGGAGCAATTTGGAACTAGAAATAGTCACTAAACTGCGCATACCCTTTGACCTATCGATACTATTCTGAAGGTGGTGTGTTCCACATCACTGAAGGTCTTTAGGCAAAGCCTAGACAGCCATTTTTCTGGTAGATTTTACAGAGGATTCTTATTCAAATAAAAGTGAGACCAGATGGTCCCTGAGGCTCCCCCATCATCTGAAATTCTGGAATTCTGTCAAGTTAGGGCTCAAGGAAATCATCTGGGAAGGAAGGATGAGTAACAGTTACCTCCCCTCTGAGTAACAGGAAATTAAAACAATGCCAAAGGTTTTTATCCCCTCCCAGTCATTAAAAAGGAAAACTAGCTTAATTGTCCTGTGGCAATTATCACCTGCTCAGACATTCATGGGTATTTTTCATCATAGTCCCTCAGGGTATTTGAATCTTAAAGGTCAAAGAGGTAGTATATTGATTGAGCACAGTACAGCACTATTTGCTCAAAGAATCCTAGAATCCAAGATTCAGAAGGAACCAAAGAAATCAGTTCAACCCTGTTTGAGCAGGTATCGCTTCTTTACAATATCCTCTACCTGAAGACTTCCAGTGACAGAGATCTCACTACTTACCAACAAATATCCTTTCCCACTTAGGGAAAGATCTAATTGTTAGCAAGTATTTCCTTTTATCATGGAGAAGCTAGGTGATATATTGGTTAGAGCACTGGGCTTGGAATCAAGAAGACTCATCTTCATGAGTTTAAATTGAGCCTCAGACACTTGCTACCTGTGTGATCCTGGCCAAGTCACTTAACCCTGTTTGTCTCAGTTTCTTCATCTGTAAAAATGAGCTGGAGAAGGAAATGCAAGCCACTCTGGTATCTTTGCCAAGAAAACTCCAAAATGGGGTCATGAGGAGTCAAACACAATTGAACAACAACAAAAATTTCCTTTTATCAATGCCACATCTATCACTCTGTAACTTCCTCTTATTCCTTCCCATTCAGCCATCTCGGGAAGGAAAGAACAAATCTAATCCCTCTTCCCTATGTCTTTCAAATACTTCTAGAAAGGGATCATATCCATCCTAAATTTCCTCTTCTTCAAGACAAATATGCCCATTTCTTTAAACTAATCTTCATAATAGCATCAGTTTGATTCCTTGACCCATCTTGGACACCCTTCTCAGGATTTGCCGCTTTGCCAAATTTGTCCTCAACTTCTCTCTTTTATATCTCATACCCAATCTGTTGCCAAGTCTTATAGTTTCTACCTTCACAACATCTCTCACATACCCTGCCTTCTCTCCTTTAACACACCCATCACCCCCCTGACACAGACCCACATGACTTGCACTTGGACTTTTGCCTTCTGAGTGGTCTCTCTGTCTCCAGTCTCTTCCCACTCTGGTCCACCCTTCACTCATCTATCAAAGTGATCTTCCTAAAGTGCAGATCTGACTATCTCAACCTCCTATTCAATAAACTCCCTTGGCCCCCTATTACCTCCAGGATCTAATATAAAAGCATCTATTTGTCTTTTAAAGTATTTTATAACATAGCTCCTTCCAACCTTTCCAGTTTTGTACTCCTTACTCTTCTCCGTGTGCTCTACAATCCAGTGACACTGTCCCACCACCACCACTTTGCTGTTCCTCACCCATGACACTCCATATTTTAACTCCTGGCATTTTCACCATCTATCCCCCATGCCTGGAATTCTCTCCCTCCACTCCTCTACCTTCTGACCTTTCTCACTTCCCTCCAGTCTCAGCTGAAGTCCAACTTCTTCAAAAAACATTTTCTGGTCTTTTTTTACTGTTAGTGCCTTCCCTCAGTTGACTATCTCTGATTTTTCCTGTATATATCTATTTATATATAGTTACTTGCCTCCATTAGATTGTGAGCCCCTTAAGGACAGTGACTATTTTTTGGCAACCCTAGTAGAGTGTTTGGAACACAATAGGCACTTAATAAATTCTTTTGGGTTCATCAGTTCATTGCTATATCACACGACTAAGTCATAGTGATCTTACAGTACTCTAAAACTTTTATTTTATTCAAACTTCTATCGAGTCATATTTCCACTCCCATCCTACAGTACTTTACTTTGAACCCAAGTTCAGGATTTTATATTTATCCCTATTCACTTCATGCCAGTTTTAACTTCATTTTCCTTACCTAACAGGGTTACTAAAACCATAAATGAAAGAAATGGTCAACATGGTAATAGTTAGATTTTAGCAAGATATTTGACAAAGTAACATACTTGTGGACAAGATGGAAAGATGTGATCTGGATGATAGTACAACTAAATGGATTTGGAATTGAATAATTGGCTAACACCCAAATAGTGGTAATTAATCAAGAACTGGGAATTCTGACACCTGGAGCAAAATCATATGGCTGGAAGCACAGAGTGAGAAAGCTGAGTTACAGCCATGCCTATGTGTTGTTGAAGTAAATTGGGTATGTGAGTCAGGGAACTGGGAGGTAAGGGTATTTGAAGAAGTCAAGGGTTGTGGAAAAGATGAAAACAATGAATGAGGTACTAGTCTTATTGAAGAGGGGTTCAAGAAGATGACTCAGAAATCCAGGGATAAAAGCAGCAATTTTATGGAGAAAAATAGAATAAAGTTTAAGAGAGGAGTTATTGTGTGATGGTGGCAGAATGAAGGTCTGAAGGTGGCAATGGATATCAAGAAATATCCCAGTTCTTCCTGGTCCTATATGTTAGCTAGGTTGAGACGAATATCTAGCCTTAGAGAGAACACCAAGAGATCCATTGTGTCAACTAGATAGGAACTGGCTTCTGACATGGGAATGCTCAGAGCCAAACAGAACAGGTGAGAGACAGGAGAGTCATGACAAACAGAAGTTAAATTGCAAGCAAGGACACATGTGTCAGAGTCCTACCCCTAGTGGGAAGGACCCTGTGTCGTGTGGGAAGATCTCAGTACTCATACCTATGACTGCGCAGTAAGCTGTAGGCCTGACAGTGAGGGGTAACAGCAACAATGAGACAAGTTTGACTTATAACAGGGCCTCATGACCAGAACATTGATACAGCAGGAGCTTGTCCACACTCAGAGAACACCTGGTGCTGGGAAACAATTCTGGGATTTTGCTGTGACTGAGATCATCCAGAGCACAAAGGTAACACCAAGCTGAGGGCGCAGCCTGCTTGCCGGGCCTTAGCTCTGAGAAACAGGGAGTCTCCAAATACCTTGACAAATGTCTTCCCAAAAAAAATCTAGAGGATGGAAGGTATGTGAGAAGAAAAGATATGGGAAGAAAGGGAAATATTAACAACAGTAAAGGTAACAGTGAGGCAGTTGGGTAAACAATGTATGGAATGGTGAACCTGGAGGCAAGAAAACCTGAGTTCAAATTTGACTTCTCTAGCAAACCACTAAACATGTCTGTCTCAATTTCCTCATCTGTAAAATGGGGATAATAATAGAGCCTAGCAATTCTTAGGGTTCTTATCAGAACAAAATGCAATAATATTTGTAAATTTCTTTGTAAATCTTAAAGCACTATATAAATCCTAGTTTTTATTAAAGAAGGCACAGTGGGCACAGTGAAAAAGGAAGATATAATGGACTAGAAAGGGGTAAGCCTGAGTTTAATCATGGGTAGAGAGGAGGACTAATAACTGCCACTACCCACTGCTTTCCTCTACAATATCGGTCAAGTTTATTATGGGGGAGATAGGTAAATTTCACACACTACCTGCCATAGGCTTCTTTAGCTGCTGATCTCAGACATCTTGCTTCTTTGGTTTGGGTCCCCAGACCAGTCAGCACATCAGGCAGTGACAGTCCACCCTGCTTGGAAGGTTGGACAATGGAGAGGCAATGTGATGCTAACAGGAAGGGGGCTGATGTCTAAAATCAGGCAAGGGAGAAGGTCAATGAGCCAGCATTTTGCAAAGGAGTGATGCACCCCCTAGAGAAAGTATCTCTCTGACCATGGTGCCTGGGGGGAAATCCCAGCTGCACCTCACTAATTCTGGTTCTATAACTAATGAATCACCATCAGCCTCTACTGGAATGCCCTTGTCCTTGGTCTTTCTATTCAACATTTTTGTCAATGACTTGGCAGGAGACAGAGATGGCATGCTGATCAAATTTTCAGAGATCACAAATCTGTCGGGAACAGCGAATACCTTGGATGACAGACTTGGGATTCAAAAAGGCCCTAGCAGGTTAGAACAATGAACTGAAATGAACAAGATGAAATTCGAGCACTGTGACCCAGAAGGGGGTCACCAAGAACAAGGTACGCTAGGATTAACCTGTGGATAAGTTATTCCTACTTCTCCTTTAAAGTGTTCATAATCCACTTTTTATTGATACATGCTAGAATTTAGTCTGGAATCAAAGCCACACTCACCAACCCATACAATTTGAAGAACCTATCTTCTTCCCTTTGCTGAACAATTCCTGGCACATGGTAGGTGTGTAATAAATGCTTATTGACTAACTAACTGATTAAATAAGTAGAAACTATATAAAAAGTAATTTCAGGAGAAAATGCTAAGTGGAGTGATCATGAAAGACTTCTTAGAGCAGTGGTTCTCAACCTTCCTAAAGCTGCGACTCTTTAATACTCGCACGTGGGCACATCTGCATGTGGGCAGAGCCACCTGGAGATGGGTAGAGGAGCAGTGTCTTGGTTCCTAAGACCACAGGAAATATGTGTTTTCCAATGGTCTTAGGCAATCCCTGTGAAAGGGTTGTTCAACCCCAAAGGGGTCGCGACCCACAGGTTGAGAACCACTGTCTTAGAGGAAGTAATCCTTGAAAGGAGTTAGGGATTCCAGGAGGCAGAGGTAAGGGGGGATGGGGGGGGGGGGCGGGTGTACTGGTAAATGTTTAACAACCATCTGTCTGAGAGAAAAGAATAATATTTTAAACTTAATATGCATTATGAACACTTTCTTAAGTTCAGACAATCAGCAAAATAACAAATCAAGCCTAGATTTGTGACATTTTCTGATTTCTTAGGCATAAATGCTCATACTGAGAATTTAACAATCAGCTCCAAGAATTGACTTGAACCAGCTCCAGCACACCCCAACTCTTGCTATGGGGGAGGGGCAAGAGATTAGAGACAAAAGACAGAAGGTTATCCAGCTTTATGATTTACTTCAGGAACACATCATCCAATCCCTCCTTCCCCTTTCTGTCTTGACTTGCACCAGCTGGGACGGGTCTGCACTACTTGTTAATTACCCAGCAGAATGGGCAGATGAGAACAATTCGTTCAAATGGCCACGAAGCAGACACTACTGAGAGCTTTGAGCTTGGTCAGACATTGATCCCAGGCTATCACCAGGCATCCTGTCTTATATCTTGCCATTGGATGAGGATGATTCTGGAAGAGAAAGTGAGGCTACTCTGCCTCACTTAAATGCAAATCACATGCAAATCAAGACATCTCCCTGTGATGTCACTGAAGGACAACCAACAACAATTTATCCTGTTTATAACTTGCTTTGTATATCTTTGTTTACATCGTGTCTCTCCCATTAGATTAGAACTTTCTTAAGGACAGAAATTGTCTTTTGACTCTATTTGGTGTCTCTGATGCTTAGCACAGTGTTTGATACATAGTAAGAGCTTAATAAATGTTGGTTGATTGATTGACTAAGGTCTAAGGCCTAAACCCAGGATGTGAGGGTGCAGGGTCCAGGCTAAGTGAGGAGATCCGCTTTAGAGATGGGTGACCCAGCTACATTCTTCACCCATTAGAACCAAAGCTTACAATCACAATTGAATCACAATACAATCTGTCTCTTTGGAGAGATGAAAGCTCATAGTATCTCATTAAATTTACAAGTGACTAGAAGCGATTTCAAGTATCATCTAGTCTAAGATCATTTTCATAAAAGAAAACTGAGTCCCAGAGAAGGCTAGTCTACAACCACACAAGTTGTAAGTAGCTATGGTGGGATTGGAACCCAGACCCTGTGACTCCCAAGCCAAAGATCTTTCCACTACATGCTGCCTTCCATAACCCTCCAGCACCTTTCTCACCCTACCCAGTGTTGTAAGGAATTAGGAGGGAACAGAAGGATTCCACAAAGGATAAAGTGAGAGATATCTTTACAAAAACAAACCCTAGTTTCTGCATCATTTCTCCCACCCCTGGGCTGGTCGTACCCAGCAGAAATAGCTGATGTAACTTAACTGGAGGGAAACCAGGACTAATGGGTTTAACAGGGCCTGTGGCTAGGTCAGGAGCCTGTGGGTTTTACCAGCAGCAGAAGAGGGCAGCAGAGAGCTACCCAAGGCTGGTCACATTCAGAAAACAGAGGGACTGGGGAAGTCCCAAAGCAGAGAGAGTAAATGAGTAGGTCTGAGGCAAACTGGGACTGAGTCAAGAATGAGGTTTCTACCTGGAGAACCAAAGAATCAGGCCTAAGAGAGAAATCAAGAGTCCCAGCTCACACTACAGAATAAAGGGAACTAACATGGGAAGTCAGAGTTTCTCCTGTCAGAGGTCTTAAATAGCAACATTTTTCACCAGGACAAGCAGTAGGAAATGGGGATAAGGTGTATTTGTAGGCACCTCAAGTGTTCCTGGTATACAGCCTAGAGGGGAGAGGAAATACACCCTGAGACACTCTGAGATCTATACCCTACTGGAAGAAGGGAAGCCACTGCTGCCAGCAGTGGGGCTGGCAGGGGAAGACATGCCCCTAGGAAGGTGCTTTCAGAGCACTGTGAATTTTCCAAAAAGCCCTAGCTGCCTTACTCTAGTTATGACTGTGATAAATGAATAAATGAAGAATTTATTTATTGTTTACACTGTGTTTTATTAGAATTATAGACACCTAGCATCAAGGAGGTTTTTGGTTTTTTGAGTTTTTTATGGCTTTCTGTGATCTTCTAGGCCCTTTTTTTCTAAACCTTAAGAATTGTCTTATGATACCTTGCCAGGACACCAAGCACGTATGGTATAGCTAAATGTCATTAAGCTGCACAAAAAGATGGTTTCCCCGAATGAATGACAATATAGACATTCCCCATCACAAAGGAATATGGCCATCTTCCCAGACACAAGTAACAAAGACTCCTGCTCCACTCCACTGGAATGTGTGGCCAGTCCAGTGATGACCTAGTTATCAACACCAGTTGGCTCAGGATCTACCAGTGTAGACTTTATTGTAGACAACTTTCTTAGGTGAAAAAATATTCTTATCATTCATCCATTCATCAGCATGGAATAGAGAGAAAATCACTGAACTGAGATCCATTCCTAATCACATGCCATCCCCAGTGCCCTCGTCACTAAAATCACCTCGTATCTCTTTTGTTTATGCCTCCACTTACTGTAGACATTGTCCTATCCCACCCCAAACCCCCACCCTCCAGAATCTAAATTCTACAGGAAGAGATGTTGTTCTACTCTCTGTCAGTGTGCGGCACATAGTAGGGACTCAATAAATGCTGGGGCATCTAGGTGGCACAGTGAATAGAGCACCTGCCCTGGAGTCAGAAGGACCTGAGTCCAAATCCAGCCTCAGACACTTAACACACTTACTAGCTGTGTGACCTTGGGCAAGTCACTTAACCCCAATTGCCTTGCCTTTCCCCCCTCCAAAAAAATAATAAATAAAATAGTAAATGCTGGCTGACTGATAGTTTGATCAACATACTTAAAAAACCTGAAACCACCCCCAACTCTGTCCATTACTAGCTTCATCACTATGAGAAAGTGACTTAATCTCTCTGAGCCTCATCTCTGTCTTTCTCTAAATATGATACAATTAGAAGCAGGGGCAGAGGGACGTGTTGGATAGAGTACTAGATCTGGATGAGGAAGACCTGAGTTTAAATACTTACTAGCTGTTTGGTCCTGGACAAGTCATTTAACCTCTGCCTGCCTCGATTTCCTTATACATTGTTGTTCAGTTGGGTCCAACTCTTCATGAGGTCTTCTTAACAAAGATACTGGAATCGTTCACCACACAAGTAGGAAGTGTCTGAGGCCACATTTGAACTCAGAGGTTCTTGACTCCAGGACCAGTGCACTATCCACTGAGCCACCTCCCTACCTCTTCTCATATGTAAAATGAGATTAATAACGGCTCTAACACCCAGGGCTGTTATAAGGATCCAATTAGACAATATTTGTAAAGCGCTTTGCAAATCTTAAAGTGCCATGCAAATGCTAGCTGTTATTATCAATAATATCTGTAAAATGGTGATAATACTCACGCTGTCTACCTCATGGGATTGTTAAGAAAGTGTTTTTGAAAGCTAAATTATTTCATAAATATGAGCTACTGTTTACTCATTGAACAAGTTTCTACTAAGCATCTGTCCTATGTATGGCACTGTGCTAGGTATTGTGGGAAATACCAAAAAAAAAAGGTATATCAGGGGAAACACTTCTACTAGGGTGTGTGCTCTATATTTACTCCTCGACTTGCTATTTTCAGTGACCATTGCCTATAGACTTCCAGATCTGGGTATCTTTTGGTTGGTTGTTGTTCTTTCTCAAAAAGGACCAAAATGACATCACTACATTGGGGTCAAGGTATAGTGTATTCAACTGTGGCTGATCAGACCAATATGAGCTTGGAAAGTTCTAGCACAGGTCAGGCACAAATAGTCTAAATTTTTTGCACGTTTTGTGTTTCTTTTCAGCTACTACAATTCTGCTTCTCTCATAAAGCGCTGAACCTTTTTTTGATGTGGGCACCCATGCTGAGCGGTTCTTTGCCAGTGTCTCCCATGTCATGCAATCGATTCACTAGGATGAGAAAGAAATAAAGGCACCTGATACTGGGAAAACAAGATGCCCCAGAATCAGTGTTCTTTCCACTGGCATGGTGCCCCAGATTTCCTGGCTGCCCTTCCCCTGCTCCCTTAGTGTTGCTGACTGTTGGCCTGTCTTTTGACTCTTTGCTTTTCGAGGCTCTGGCAACTCCCCTGATCTTCCAATTGCTGACTGCTTACATGGATTAGGGACCCCCTGTCTTGCTCTCCCCCCTAGTATCTTTGTCCTTTTGATTTTTTTTGTTTGCTTTCCTGGCTTATGATACCACTGCTGGTGAGAGATCATATGTCAAGTTCAAGGTACAACTGGCAATCTAGTTTGACTGGAAGGTCAATTACATAAAGGAGAGTAAAACAAAATAATGTGTTGGAATCATATCACACTGGGCCCTAAATACCAGAGGGAGGAAATTGTATGTAGTGCAAATCAAACCCCATCTTTATGTTGATTTTGTCCTAAAGACAAAAGAAAGCAGAGAATGAGCAGGAAGTGATATGTACCATTGGACAGTTATTTGGGGGAGCTATGTGGAGGCTGAATTGGAGAAGAGTGAGTCAGAAAGACCAATAAGAATGCTATTACAATAGTTCAGGTGATTAGAGACTAAAGTAGGGTAGCGAATATAAAGATATTCTATACCAGCATTTTCAAACTTATTGATCTCAACAAGTCCCTCTTTATACTCTTACACTGAGGACCACTTTCCCATAGAGCTTTTATTTTTGTGTATAATATCTGTCAAAATTGTGCTTGAAATGAAAACATCTTAGTATTATTATGAAAATAGTTCTGACCTCACAGACCTCCTGAAAGTGTTTCAGCAACCCTCTGGGGTTCCTAGACCATACTATGAGATCTGCTGCTGTAAAGATTGAATTGATTGGATTTGACATCTGGGTGGATTTGGCAGATAAAGAAGAGGAAAGAGTCAAAGATGTATCCAAGGTTATAAATTCGGGAAACTAGAGTGGTGCTAGTGTCGTCAGCAGATATAAAGAAGTTTGTCATTCAACAAGTATTTATTAAGCTCTTATGGTATGTCAAAGCACTGAGGAAATGAAGAAAGGTGAACATAGTTCTTTTTCTCAAGGATCTCACCTTTTTATAGAGAGAGACAACATGTGACCAGCTATGAACAAACAAGATATAGACCAGATCAACTGGTGGCAATCTCAGAAGTAAAGCATTGAGATTAAAGAGAACCACGACAGGTTTCTTGCAGAAGGTGGAATTTTGGCTAAGACTTGAAGGAAGCCAGGAGGAAGAGATGAGGAAGGAAAGAGTTCTAGGAATGGAGGACGACCAATGAAAATGCCAGGAGTTGGGAGGTAGAGTGTCTTGTAAAAGGAATAGCAAAGAGGTCAGTATCATTGGATTACAGAGTACATGGAAGGGAGTAACATAAGAGAAAAGTGGAAAGGTAGAAGGAGTTGGGTTATAAAGGGCTTTAAAAGTCAAACAGAGGATTTTGTATTTGATCCTTTAGGCTAGCAGTGTCAAAGCTGAATAGAAATGAGGGGCTACCAAACCATGCACAAGGATCTCCATGGGTCACACATTGACTTAGTTTTAAAATGTAGCACTATCTGTGTTTTATTGTATTTTTATTTGTTTTGTTCAATAGTTCCTAATTACATTTTAGTCTGGCCAGGTCACATGTATGACACCTCTGCTCTAGGTAAGAGGGAGCCATTAGAGTTCAGAGGAAATTTTTAGGAAGGTGAGTTAAAGGGGAATGATGAGCTCCATTCTGGCCAAGTTGAATTTGAAATGCTGACAGGACATCTGGATGAAAGTATCCAGGGAGCAATTAGCAATGCAGGACTATAGTTCAGGGGATATATTAAAGATAGACATATAGATTTGGAAATACTGAGAATAAGGGATAACTAGGTAGTGCAGTAGATAGAGTGCCAGAATTGGAGTCAGGAAGACCTGAACTCAAATCCAGACTCAGACACCTAATAGTTCTGTGATCCTGGGCAAGTCACTTAACCTCTATTTGCCTCAGTTTCCTCATATGTAAATTGTGAATAATGGGGGGGGAGCAGTTAGGTGGAACAGTGAGTAAAGCACCAGTCCTAGAGTCAGGAGGTCCTGAGTTCAAATGTAACCTCAGACACTTGACACACTTACTAGCTGTATGACCTTGGGCAAGTCAATTAACCCCAATTGCCTTGCCTTCTCCCTCCAAAAAAATGTGAATAATAACATCACCCTATTTGTGAGGATCAAATGAAATAATAATTGTAGAGTGCTTAGCACAGTGCCAGATACATAGTAAATGTTATATATATATTAGCTATTATCATTATTGGGCAGCTAGATGCACAATGGATAGAGTGCCAGAACTGGAGTCAGGAAGACTCAGCTTCCAGAGTTCAGATCTGTCCTCAGACACTTGGAAGCTGTGTGACCCTGGACAAGTCACTTAACCCTGTTTGCCTCACTTTCCTCACTTGTAAAAACTGATCTGGAGAAAGAAATGGCAAACCACTACAATACCTTTGCCAAAAAAAACCCCAAATGAGGCCATGAAGTCAGACAGGACTGAAATGACTGAACAACAATAAGTATCATTATTATAAGGGTGATAAGTGAATCCATGGGAGTGTATGAGAAACAGCACCAAGGCAGAGTTTAAAAAAAAAAAAAGGAAAGAGTCCCAGGACAGAGCTTTGGGGGATCCATATTATTACAGGGCAAGAGATAGATAATGAATTAATAAAGTAGACTAGGAAGTTGTTAAACAAGTGAAGAGAAAACTGGGTGAATTCAAGAAGATGCTGCAGAAAGGTCAAGGAGGATATGGCCTGAAAAAAAAGACCACACATCAGATTTAGCAGCTAATGTATCATTAGTAACTTTCCAGAGGGAGGTTTCAGAAGAGTGTTGAGGTCGGAACTGCAAGGGCTTGAGGATCAGTGAAGAAGTGGAGGTGATAAGTGTAAATTCCTAGGAGTTTAGCAGTGAAAATGAAGATACGGAGATAATAGTTTGCAGAGTGACAGAGAGGAATTTTATAGATAGGACCTGAATATATCTTTAGACAATAGGAAAAGAATGAGTAGCTATGGAGAGATTGAAAATTAGGGAATAATCAATAGAACAAGACCCCAAGGGAGTCCAAAGGAAATGAAGGCAACAGTAAATTATGGTGATTCCTCTTGGGAACTGAAAAGGGCTACACAATCCTCTGAAAATGGAGCAAAAGCAAGGGTGGGTAATGACATCAAGGTTTTGAGGTGTGGAATAAGAAGAAAAGAAAGCTCACCAGAGATGACCTTGATTTTTTTCTGTAAAATAGCAGGTGAGGTCATCTGCTGAGAGGGAAGGATGGATAGTAGTGGGGGCTCTAGGAGATAAAATATTTGGAACATCCACTGGGAGGAGTGTGATAAGTAATGAATAAAAAGATTACTATGCATCAATGAGGGTCCAGTTTGGATTAGATAATATGACTTTGTAGTGGGCTCACCCAGCCTGGGAGCTTAGCTTTAAAGCATGAAAGGGTCTCGGAGGTGATTGGGTCCAACCTGTTTGCTTTACAGATGAGGAAACTGAGGCACAGAAAACATAAATGGCTTGCCCAGGCTTACACATTTATTAAGTATCTGAGACAGGATTTGAACCCATATCTTCTTGAATCTAAGTCCAGTGTCTTATTCCCTACACCATCCATGCCTTATGGGCACAATGACTTCCTCAGTCCAGCAGAACTCAGCAGCTTAGAGGGAGGAGCAAGGATGATGGTGATGAGCCAACATGATTAGAAAGGTGTACACACAGCATGACAGGGGAGCAAGGAATTCAAGAGAGGAGGGTAGTACTTTATTTAAGTGTCTCATAATAGGGTCAAGATTCTGAAGGGAGAAAAAAATCAACCAAAATGGGGGTGGAGGGTGATGAATTGGGAGAACAAGGAGGAACTAAACATTTAGAAATTGTAGTGAGGATGAACAGGAGCTGGAGTGAAACTGCAGGGAAAATGAAAGGACAGGAGATTGTGAAGAGAGGGGAATTTCAGCATTCAAGATCTTGGAAGTTGAACAGCTTTAAATGATGATGAGATCCAAGGTGTAACCACCCTGTGAGTAACTGTGGTAAAAGAGAGATGGAAATGGGTAAGCTAATGAACTGGGAAATCAGTGCACTCCAGGAGTCCTTAAAGTTACTGAGGATAGGGATGAGGGCAAGGGCTGTAATGGAGAGGCAGTATGGTATGGTGGAAAGAGTGCTAATACCGGAGTCAGGGGTTTGGGTTCAAATCCTACCTCAGCATGTAACCTTAAGCAAATAGCAGTGCGGAAGATACCAAAGAAGGGACGCCAAAGGATGAATGGGACAGGGAATAAATGGGGTCAAACTGGATTGGGATGACAATTCAGGGAGAAGTAGTAGGAGTGGGGGCTGTCTCTTTAGCAGATAGTGACCAAGAATCACAGAAAATATAGAAGGATAAAGGAGGAAGTTGAAAGCTAAAAGTGAGTGGAAGCAGGAGGAATGTAGAAGAAACCTAAAGACTAAATCAGTCCTAGATTCTAAACAGAACATTGATATTAAAGTGCCTCTGTCCATGGTGTCTGCCTCAGGCGATAGGAACAGTGAACAAGTGAGCTAATGATAATGGTGGACATAAAGGTCCTGTTGTGAAGGGGACCATCATGCTTTAATTTCTGCAGTTTCAGGCTCTAAATGGAGTCCCTTCAGCTGATAAGAACTGGAGATCCAAAGAAAGGTGTTAAGTTCAGATGGTTTCTTCTTTTCTTCCTCATCAGAATCGTTCATGAATGAGATAAGATTAGAGTCCCAGAAAGGTAAAGAAGTTTGTCCAAAGTGGAAGAGACAAGACTAGAACCCAGGTCTCCTGAGACTCTTAGTTTTCTGTAGTTTAGCTGGAATTTAAAGGATGAATAGGTTTTGAAAAAGCAAAGAATGGGCATCTAGGTGAGCAATAACAATTATTATTTATGTAGCACTTTAAGATTTGCCAAGAAGCACTTTACAAATATTATCTTACCATATTCTCAGAGAAATTCTATGAAGAAGGTCCTAGTATTATTACTCTCAGCTGATAGATGAGGAAACTGAGGCAGACAGAGGTTAAGGGACTTGCCTAGGGGCACACAATGATTAAGTGTCTTAAGTCACATTTGAACTCAGATCTTCCTGACTCTTGGTCCAGAGCTCTATCCACTGTACCATCTAACTACTTCCTGTTTGCAGTGAGTTCTTTAGAGTTTACCAAACCCTTTGATCCTCAAAGGAGATGCTACTTTCATCTTCATTTTGATGATGATGATGATGATGATGATGATGATGATGATGATGATGATAGTAAGCATCTATCCAGCACTTTAAGGTTTACAATACACTTTAAATATTTTATCTCATTTGAGCCTAGAGCAGTTTAATGATTTCTCCAGTCATGTCCAGTTTTTCTGAGAAAGAATTTAATTCTAGGTCTTCCTGACTCAACAGCTAGCACTCTATCTATTATGCCGTGCCATGCTAAGAATATACATCAGGGGGAAAATGAGCACGGTTTACTCAGTAGACAATAAAATGAGCCTGGCTCGAGCAGAGCATTGGTGTTAGAGGAACAGCAGGAGCTGACAGGTACATTCCCTGCTTCCAGGGCTCAGTTCCAGTATGACTCTCACACATCAGAATGACAGACATCAGCAGTATTCAGTAGCATTATTCAAGTGACAGTCCCCTGGCCCATGCATCTCTCCATCATGTCATCATCCTCTGGGAGCTTGCCAGGACAGAGCAATAAACAGTTTGGCAGCTGTGGCTGATTCTGTAATGGTAAGGTTGATTGACACCCCAAAGACCATTGCCTGTGGTGCCAGAGATTCAGGGCCTGGAAGATGTTGGAACTTCAAATCCCATAATGAGAAAAGTTGGGAAAAAGAAGAAGATGCTAGCCTCTCGGTGCATCACGAAAAGATCTTTTTTAGAAGAAGACTAGATGAAGTTTATGTTGAACACAATTTTGTGGTGTGTGAGCTACTATGTTGAGTTTTGTGTTTGTTTTTTATTTGTTTCACAAAAGGCAGCACCTCTAAAGATCCCTGAACAAGGACATAGAATCATAGCATCATAGACTTAAACATAGAAGGGTACTTAGAGGTCATCAAGTACAACCTCTTCATTTTATAGATGAGGAAACTGAGGTTGAGAAAGGTTAAGTGACTTGCCCAGGGTCACATGAGTAAACTGGAAGTATTTAGTCCACTGATGCATCATTTTCCAAAGTAAGCTACCTAAGGTGGCATTTAAACTCAAGTCTTCCTGTCTCCAAGGTCAAATCCAATGCTCTATCCACTATACTGAGCTGCCTCTCCCATCATGGCATTTAGGGCACTGTGTAGCCAGAGAGAGGAAGGGGAGTACTGGGTCCTAAACTTATAAAATTACCCATCCAGAGAGCTAGATATTATCTCCTCCATCCCCCTTTTTTAAGATAAAGAAACTAAACAAAGAGATATGGAGTGATTTGCTCATGAAAACACTGCAGAGCCAAGATGGGAACACAGATCTGCCCCCACCTCATAGCCAATTTAAGGTTTTTTTCACTAAAGACCCATGCTTCTCTTTGCCAACACATGCCATCTGTCATGTCATCCAGGTCATATCCAAAGCAAGGCAATCCATATAACAAAAATACTAGAACCCAAATGTAACCTCTGTATCAAAACCCATAGGCATTGGACTCTCCCCTTATTGATGGAGATGAAGGCCTGTGCTGTGAGAGGAGCAGGGTAGAACTGGTGAGAGAGGGCTTCAGTTCTTAGCCATTCACTCTTTGGAGGATACATTATTTGGGTGCTCCTGGCTTGTAACTTTGAGATAGAAGATGGAAGAGGCCAATATCACTCCAGCTTGCTGAAATAAAAGACTCTGGGAAGACATGAGAGGAGAAGGTAATTTCTATCATATCCCTGTTCTCAGCTTGCTATGTCAGAGACTTTGGGGAGTTTCCTCTTCAGTGAGATTCAGGATAATCTCTCCTGGTTAAGCAGAGTTATCTCACTCCCAATGGAAGAGCTCCCCCACTCTATATTGTCTGGTATATATCCTCTTTTTTATACCTTCTCTGATTTCTGTTTTGCAATGATTTGGATAAATGGTTTTCTTTGCTGTTCTCTGTTGTGTGTTCATTATGGAACTGCTATCATATGTCAGGCCTTGAATACAAAGCTTGGAATCCTCCTCCCCAAAATGGTGATGGGATCAAAAGTTAGATGGAACCCAGTAATATCCCCTAGATGAACAATATTTAAAGGAGAAGATAGCTATACTTCTAGTCTGGTATACCCTCTCCCTCTGGGAAGAGCAGAGTATAACTTCTAGACCCAACCTCTGGCTTTCTCTCCTGGCAAGAATAAAAATCTTTTGTAGAAGGGTGGGGAAAGAAGGGACCTAGAGATATCTATTGTGCCTCCCTTCAAGCCACACACTCTACAACATCTCCCCCCTTTACACACGGAGTTCTCACTACACATGTGGGGTCCACTCACTCACTCCTCTATTCATACACATATCATATGAAGATTTATTAGAAGAACTGGGGATGTTTAGACCACTGGAGTATTATTGTACAAAGCCAGCAATGACACTTCTTGCTGCTAAAAACCAATGATGTTTTTTCATGCTTATCCTTCTTGACATTTCTGTGGTATTTGGAACCACATTCTTCTTTATAATTCTTTATAATTTTTTTATAATTACATTTCCTGTGGCTTTCAGGATTCTGTATTCATAACTACTCCTTCTTTCTTTCTTTTGATGACTTCTCATCTTCCTCCCATTCCTTAAAATGCTCCTAGATTTTAAGTAAAGGGACCTGGATTCAAATTCTAACTCTGCTACTTACTAGCTGTATGACTTTGGCCTTAGCAGGCCCTTGAAATAGTTTCTAATCTTAATTTTCTACTCCCAAGACTTCAGTTATCATCTCTATGAAGATGACTCCCAAATTTATATCTTTCCCCGCTCCCTGTCCCAATCTCCATCTCTCCTAGAAGCTCCAGTTCTCTGTTTCCAAATACTGCCTAGATGTCCCACTTGTACTTTGATCTCAACATATCTAAAACCAAACTCACTATCTCCCTCTACCCCATTCTTATCTCTGTCCTTGATTTCACCTTCTCTCTTAATTACACCACAATCCTTCCAATAACCCAGGTGCCATGATCCTCCTCATCTCCTCTGAAGTCATCTTTGACTTCTTCAGGTCCTTCTCTCCATTCCCACTGAAACAACTCTGGTTCAGGCCCTCATCTTCCCTTACCTCCTAACAGTCTTTCTGTATTCACTCCATCTCCTCTCTGACCCATCTTCCATAAGGATGTCTGATTAACCTTGCCAATCATGTCACTCCTGTACCTAAAAAACTCCAGTGGTTCCTCTTGAAATACGGAATAAGGCATAAACCCTGGACTCTGGCACTGAAGGCTCACCATACTTTGATTCCAATCTACTTGTCCAAGCTTTTCACACATTGTTCTAACAAAATTGTATGGCTCTCTTTTTCCAACTTTCACCCTGCCCTCTCTGTCTATCTGATTTTACTTAAGCAATTCTCCAAGCTGGAAATGGACTTTCACCCTATTGCCATCTATTGAAAGTGTTTCCTTGCTTCAAGGCCTACTTAAGATGTAACTCCGTGCGAACTGATCCAGACATTCTGGAGATCAATTTGGAACTATATCCAAAGCGCTATAAAAATGTGCATACCCTTTGACCCAGCAATATCACTTCTAGGGCTGTATCCCAAGATCATAAAAATGGGAAAAGGATCCACTTGTACAAAAATATTCATAGCAACTCTTCTTGTGGTGGCAAAGAATTGGAAATTGAGGGAATGCCCATCAGTTGGGGAATGGTTGAACCAGTTATTCTACATAAATGTATTGGAATTACTATTGTGCCATAAGAAATGATGAGCAGAAAGACTTCAGAAAAACCAGGAAAGACTTGAATGAACTGATGCTGAGTGAAGTGAGCAGAACCAAGAGAACATTGGCCATAGTAACAGCCACAATGTACGATGACTGAGTTTGATAGACTTATCTCTTCTTAGCAATGCAAGGATCCAAGACAACTCCAAAGGACTCATGATGGAAAATGCTGTCTACATCCAGAAAAAGAACTGTGGAGTCTGAATGCAGATGGAAGCAGACTATTTGCTCTCTCTCTCTTTTTTTCTTTTTTTGTTTGTTTCTTCTTTCTCGTGGTTTCTCCCATTGGTTCTAATTTGTCTTTACAACATGACTAATGTGAAAAGAGGTTCAATATGAATATATAAGTAGAACCTATATAAAATTACATGCTGTCTTGGAAGGGGGAAGGGGAGAAATGGGGAGAAACTTTGGAACTCCAAATCTTATGGAAGTAAATGTTGAAAACTAAAAATAAATAATTTTTTTAAATGTAACTCCAAAATAAAGCCTTCAGACATACCCTGGAAGAACATTCTTATTAAATATTTCTCTTCCCCTCAGGATATTCTCAATGGACCTTCCCCTTCCCCTCTATCCATGCCTCTCTCACCCACATCCCACTCCAAACATAACGAGGTAAAAATTGTCTTTCCCTCCTCAGATTTCTCATAGTACTTTACTTGGACCTCTGTTATAATTTTGTTGTTCAGTCACTTCAGTTATGTCTGACTCTTTGTGACTCCATTTGGGGGTTTCTTGGCAAAGATTCTGGAACAGTTTGCCATTTCCTTCTCTAATTCATTTAACAGAGGAAGGAAATAGGAGTGGCGAGGTGGCACAGTGAATAGAGCACTGGCCCTGGAGTCAAGAGGACCTGAGTTCAAATCCAGCCTCAGACACTTAACACACTTACTAGCCATGTGACTTTGGGCAAGTAACTTAATCCCAACTGCCCTCCAAAAAGCAAAAAAAAAAAAAAAAAGAGGAAGAACCTGAGACAAACAGGGTTAAGTGACTTGCTCAGGGTCTCACAGCTAGTGTCTGAGGCCACTTATCAGGAAGATGAATCCGATTTCAGACCCAGCTCTCTATCCACAACACAACTTTGCTGCCCACCTAGACTTCTACTTTATACATGACTTTGCACATACCTTACTTTTGCTTGTATCATATTTATCTGTGTACTTGTGGAATGATAACCACAATATCCTAACCAGCTCACCACAAACTCAAGTATAAAGCAAAATATAAATGCTATCAATCAATCAACAAGCATTTATTAAGGACCTACTACTTGTCAGACCCTATGTTAGGTGCTGGGAATTTGAAGACAAAAAGGAAATAGTCCCTTTCTCAAGAAGCTTATATTATATTTGGAGGAGACAATGTGTCCATAAATACATTAAAATATGTTTTATGCAATACATTATTTATTATTTATAAATATATTTTATTTCTATTATATAAATGCATTTGTATCACATACGTGATACAAATATGTGGGAGACAATGTGTACACAAGCGTATGTTTATGATGTGTGTGTGTGTATATACACACATACACAAAAACATACAGTTTTTGTATGTTTACATACAAAGGACACAATCACAGTTAGAGAGATCAGAAAAGGTTTAGTGTAGAAAGTGGCACTTGAGAATCCCTAGTTCTCTTAAAAGCTAGGGACTCTAATAGACAGAGAGACGAGAAGGGAGCGAATTCCAGGCGTGGGGCATGGTGAGAAGGAAAATGCAGTGTCTCATGTAAAGAATAGCAAGAATGGCATTTTGGCTGGATCATAGAGCTTGTAGAAGTATATAATGTATAATGACTGTAAGGTTAGCTTAGATTGAAATGGTAAAAGGCTTTATATGACAAGAAGAAGAGTTTTATATTTGATCTTAGAGACAGGGAGCTAATGAAGGCTTGTGAGGGAGGGAATGCTAAAATTAGTCCTATGTTTTAGGAAAATTACTTTGTCAATTGATAAATGGTCAAAGCATATAAATAGGCAGTTTACAGAAGAAATCAAAGCAATCAATAGCCATATGAAAAAAATTCTCTAAATCACTATTGATTAGCTAAATGCAAATTAAAACAATTCAGAGGTATCATTCATATTTATCAGATTGTCTAACATAACAAAAAAGAAAAATGACAAATGCTAGAATGACATGGGAAAATAGATACACTAATGCACTGTTGGTAGTGTTGTGAACTGGTCTCACCATTCTGCAAAATAATTTGGAATTATGACCAAAGGGCCATAAAATTGTGCATATGTTTTGACTCAGAAACATCACTACTAGATCTGTATCCCAAAAAAAGATCAAAGAAAAAAGGTACAAAAATATTTATAGTAACCATATACCAAAATCAAGTCAAAATGGGTACACAATCGAGGTATAAAAGCCGATACTGTAAGCAGTCTGGGAGAGCAAGGAATAGTTTATCTGTCAGATCTATGGAGAAGGGAAGATTTTATGACCAAACAAGAGTTAGAGAGCATTATAAAATGCAAAATGGATAATTTTGGTTATATTAAATTGAAAAGTTTCTGTACAAATAAAGCCAATGTAACCAAGATTAAGAGGGAAGTGGGAAATTGGGAAAGAATTTTTACAACCAGTATCTCTGATAAAGGCCTCATTTCTAAAATATACAGAGAATTGAGTCAAATCTATAAGAATACAAGTCATTCCCCAATTGATAAATGATCAAAGGATTTGAACAGGCAGTTTTCAGAGGATGAAATTAAAGATATCTATAAGCATATGATTAGAGAAATGCAAATCAAAACAACTCTGAGGTATCACATCTCACCTGTCAGATTGGCTAAGATGACAAGACAGGAAAATGACAAATGCTGGAGAGGGTGTGGAAAAATGCGAACACTAATGCATTGTTGGTGGAGTTGTGAACCGATCCAGCCACTCTGGAGAGCAGTCTGGAACTATGACCAAAGGACTATACATAAGTTCATTGGGTACTTTGACCCAGCAGTATCCTAGGGTTGTATCCTAGGTTGTATTCTCATAGAAGTGAGAAGAGCTCCCATATGCACAAAAATATTTGTAGCAGCTCTTTTTGTGGTGGCGAAGAATTGGAAATCAAGGGGATGCCCATCACTTGGGGAATGGCTGAACAAGTTGTGGTATATGAATGTAATGGAATACTATTGTGCTATAAGAAATGAGGAGCAGACAGACTTCATAATAACCTGGAGAGACTTATATAAACTCATGTTGAATGAGAAGAGCAGAACCAGGAGAAATTTGTACACGATTACAGACACAACATATGTGTCACTACTAACATTGATGGACTGGGCTCCTCTCAGCAATATAAGGTAATAAGACAACTCCAACAGACTCATGATGGAAAGAGATATCCACATCCAGAGAAAGAACTATAGAATCTGAATGCAGATTGAAGCAAACTACTTGCTCTCTCTCTTTTTCTTGTTTTGTTTTGTTTCCTCTTTGCCATCATTCATTGCATTGGTTAGAAACCTTCTTCACAACCTGACTAATGTTTAATGTGAAGGTTATTTGTAGATCCTATGTTTGATTGCATGCCACCATGGGGAGGGGAAGAAAATTTGAAACTCAAGGGATTGTGGAACTTAATGTTGTAAACTAAAAGTAAATAAATTAATTAATTTTTAAAAAAGAAAAAAATCTTTATAGTAGCTCTTTTTGTGGTAACAAAGAACTGGAAATTGAGAAGATGCCTATCAGTTGGGGAAAGGCTGAACAAGTTGTGGTGTATGATTATGATGGAACAGTATTGTCCTATACGAAATGACGAGGAATATGGTTTCATAAAGACATAGGAAGACATATATGAACTGATGCACAATGAAGAAAGCAGGACTGGAAGACCATTGTACACAGTAATAACAATAGCATAATGATGACCAAGTCTGAAAGATTTAGCTATGCTAATCAATACAGTGATCCAAGACAATTCCAAAGGACTCACAAAGAAAAATGCTATCCACCTCCAGAGAGAGAACTGATGAACTCTGAACGCATATTGAAACATATTTTTTTTTACTTACTTAAGTTTTCTTGCCCTTCTTCCCACAACATGGCAATATGTTTTGTGTGATTTCACATGAATAATTGATATCATATTGCTTGCTTTCTTAATGGGTGGGGGAAGGGTTGGAGGGAAGGAGAGAATTGGAAACCCAAAAAAATTTAATGAATGTTAAAATTAGTAAAGTATATTTGTAAAAAAAGAAAAGGAAATTGCTTTGGCAGCTTTGTGAAGATGAATACATGATCCCATACCTAGAAAATGAGAGAAATGTCCTTCCCCTTTTTTCCTCTCTTTCTTGGACTTCTCAGAGCATCTTCAATTGGCAGGGAATAAAAACTTACGCAAAAGTTTTATGAGGCTTCATCTGGCTTGTAGATGACCCTGGATTCTGAAAAGCTATGGCAGCAAAACACAAGCCCTGGCAGAAGGCAGCATGGTGAAGAAAAAGCACTGAACTTGGAATCAAAGAAGCCATTTACTCCCTGAGGGTGATACCTTGGGAAACTCACTTCACCAATCTGGGCCCCAGTCTCCACATGTAATATGGTGAGGCTAGACTAGTGTAATGTTATTGGAACAGGAAGATCTTCCCTGCCCATTAATAGGTCTATGTGAACTGCTTTGAGCTCTGGCCCAGCTCATAACTGTGGTATAGTCTGAGTCACATGGAGCATTACAATTAGATGACCTCGAAGGTCATTTCCAGCTCTATAATCCTAAATCTTGGTCTTGTTCTTGTTGTTGTTCAGTCATTTCAGTCATATCTGACTCTTCATGACCCCATTTGGGATTTTCTTCCTAGAGTGGTTTGTGATTTTTCTTCTCCAACTCATTTTACAGATGAGGAAACTGAGGCAAATAGGGTGAAGCACTTTGCCCAGAGTCACACAATTAGCAAGTGTCTGAGGCCAGATTTGAATTCAGGAAGATGAATCTTCCTGACTCCAGGTCCAGCACTGAATTCACTATGCCACCTAGTTGCTCAAGCCTAAAACCTACCAAGGTAGGAAGACTTTAACTGGAGATCCATGGATGGACCATCTGTTTGGCATCCAAAGACCACCTTAGCTCTATCTGAAGAAGCCCATGAGCAAGTTAGTCACAGATTAGTGGATTTCTTTGGTCTACCCTCCAAGACCATCTACAAAATCATGAAGTTTATGGAAACTTCTTCACTGGGAAGGAAAATATTCATGTCAATACATCAAGGACCTCTGAAGTACTGGAATCATGACATCATAGAATATTAGATCTGGAAGCAATCTTGGAGATGATCTCATCCAACTCCCTCCTTTTACAGGCAAGAAAACTGGGGCTCAGAAAGCTCTAATGATTCACATGTCATACAGTCAATAAATGAAGGATCTGAGCTTTAAACCCAGCACTGCAGACTTCTCAATCCATTATTCCTTCCATTATATCACCAGGGTCTCAAGATCTGAAGATATCTATAGCATGTATCCTTTATTCTCTCCATCCAACTAAATGGGAAGCTGCAGAAGGTTTTGGGTTCACTCTCCAGCATCACTGTGTGGTGGGAAGACCAACCTACCAACAACCTACAAGGCAGGAAATATGGGTTTGAAATTCCTGCTCTGCCACTACCTAGCCACATGGCTATAGACAAGGCACTCACTGAATAGAGAGTCAAAGGTCTTGACTGCAACTGCTGTATCTGCTCCTCATTGGATGACTTCAAGCAGCTCACTTTACTTCTCTAGACCTCAGTTTCTTCAATTAGAAAGGTATCAGACTATATAACCTCTAATGGCCCTTCCATCTCTGGATCCATAACCCTGGTGACCTCCTGGGGTCTCACTTTTCCCAAATGCAAAGTAGAGATGGGGCAGCTATGTGGTGCAGTGGATAGAGTACTGGGTTTAGTCAGGAAGATTCATCTTCCTGAGTTCAAATCGGGCCTCAGACACTTACTAACTGTGTGATACTGGGTAAGTCACTTAACTCTGTTTGTCTCAGTTTTCTCATCTGTAAAATGATCCAGAGAAGGAAATGACAAGCCACTCCAGTATCTTTGCCAAGAAAACCACAAATGGGGTCACAAAGAGTTAGACAAGACTGAACAACAACATACGTGCACACACATATATGTAGACACATATATGATAGCATAATTATAATGAATAAATGTGTCCCTGGAGAAGAATTAAGAAATATTTTCTCAATCTCCCTTCCTGCATTACTCAGGTATGGGACTAAGGTGTAGAATATGGAGTATTATGTAAGGTTCGATCAACAAGGTAGTCAGTTTTTCTGAACTGCTTTTTCCCTCTTCTTTTTTAAAATCTTTGTTACAAAATAAGGCCTACTGGATAGAGGAGGAAAAATTGTTATAGTCAGAAATAAATGGGGAGAGAGAGAGAAAGAGAGAGAGGGAGAGAGGGAGGGAGAGAGAAAAAGAGAAAGGAGGGAGGGAGGGAAGGAAGGAAGAAGGAGGGAAGGAGGAAAATAGAAAGGAAGGAGGAAGAAAGAAAAGAGATAAAATGAGAAGAGAGAAAAATAAGAATAAAAAGAGAAAATGAAATAAAAAGAAAGGATGGAAAAAGAAAAGAGAGAGAGAAGGGAAGAAAAAAAGAGCAGTAAATGAGGAAGCACAATATGAATTCTTTCAAAGCCTGAAAATATCTCCAGCCTAAGGGTTGTTCATGTAAGGTTCATGAACTTTTAAAAATATATATTTGTTAACTATATTTTAATATAATTGGCTTCCTTGATAATCCCAGGTACCTTTTTTTTTTCATTTAAGAACATTATTCTGAGGAAATCATAGGCTTCACCAACTTCCAATGGAATCCATGACACAAAAAAATGGTCAAGAAGTCCTGTCGTAGCCAGAAGAGCTTCGGAAGTTGCCTCCAGGTCTGTAAGGAAGATTCCTCTAGTACCCCATACCCTGCAGTCTTTATTGATCTAAATATGTGCTCAGACCTCAGCTAACCACAGGGATGTTTTCCAAAGTGCTTCTATAAAACCCCCGGCCACTTTTCATGTCATGTTTGCTTAGTGGTCACCAGCAGGTCAACCATCCATACAAGCCCAGTTCTGACAAGCTCAATATGAATCAACAGTGTGACATCACTGGCCCCAAAGCTAATGCAATGTTTGCCTGCATTGATGGAAGCATAGGATCCAAGAAGAGGAAGATGACAGCCCCTCCCCACTCAGATAATGTCTAGAGGACTGTGTTCAGATCTGCATGCAACATGTAAGTAAGGACATTGAAGAATTGGAGCAGCCAGGACAGTGAGGGGACTCAACACCATGTCATCTGAAGATCTGTTGAAAAAAACCAGGGGTGTTTAGCCTGGAGAAAAGAAGTCTCAGGGGAGCCATGATCCTGTCTTCAAGTTGTTGAGGAACTGTCAGATGTAATTTAATTCAATCCAACAAACTGTTAAGTGCCTATTATATGTAAGATATTGCACTAGAAGGACCAGAAACAAACTTTATTATGGATTTATAAATGTAAGTGATCTTTTAGGTCACCTATTCTAACCCTCTCATTTTACAGATGAGGAAACTGAGGTTCAGAGAGGTTAAGTGATTTGCCTAGGAGTCATACAGCTAGTAAATGACAAAAGTGGAGTTTGAATCTTTTTTCCTGTCCCAAGTCCAACACTATCTGCCACAGCATGCATATGCACACCAATTAGGGAATGACTAAACAAATTGTGGTTACATGAATACTGTGCTATACAGAATGGTGGAATGATGAGTACAGGAAAACATGGAAAACTTATATGAACTGATGCAAAGTGGAGTAAGCAGAACCAGAAAAATAATACACACAACTGATGGCTAAGTGCTAGACTTAGAGTGAAGAAGACCTGAGTTCAATTCCAGCCTCAGATACTCACTAGCTATGTGACCCTGGGCAAGTCACTTAAACTCTGTTTGCTTTGATCCACTGAAGTAGGAAATGTCAGACCACTCCAGTATCTCTCCCAAGAAAATCCCATGGACAGTATTGATGTGCTATGGTTCATAGAATCATGAAGAGTTGGACATAACTGAATAACAAAATTATAGCAACTAGGCATGGCCTCTAAAGGTAGTGGAAAAAAATGCCTTACTCTCCCTATTTCTGGAAGAGAGAGAACAATGATAAGTCTACACTATTGTATATAATGTCAGACATGATAAATGTATTGATTGATTTTGCTGAACTTCATTTTTTTTCTTCCTTTCTTGTTTTTTGTTACAAAGGGTGCCTTTCTGAATAAGGAAAGTGAAGGGATTTGTTTTGAAATGGAGGCGATTAAAAAACAAAAGGTATCCATAAAAAAGACTTTTTTTTTAAGTAAAGCATGTTTCTTCAGGATATCTGAGTTCACTACCACCAGTAATATTCAAAGAGAGAGATGTTAGGTGATCACTTTTCAAGGATGTTGTGGAAGATGCATTGGGTGTGAGTTTAAACTAAATGACTTACATTTGCAAATTTGTTAAAATTAACAATTTGTAACTGTGGACAAAAAAAATCCACTCAACTACACATACTTTTTAACCCAGCAATACCACTAAACAATACACCAAAGAGACCAAGGAGAGAGAGGAAAACCCCACACATACAAAAATAGTTATAACAACTCATTTTGTAGTGGCAAAGAACTAGAAACTAAAGGAGTGCCCATTGACTCACAAGGAATGGTCAATTATTGTGTATGTATGTAATGGAATTATTACTGTAAGAAATTATAAAGGAGAGGTTTTAGAGAAACCTGAGAAAACTTATATGAACTAATGCAAAGTGAAATGAACAGAACCAGGAGAACAATTTCAGCTCTGAAAGACTGTATATCTCCTGACAGAGAAGGTGATAGACTCAGAGCAGATTGAGAGGTATTTTGGGACATGGACAACAAGGGGATTTGTTTGGCTTGACTCTGCATATTTGTTACAAGGGTTTTGTTTTTCATTCTTTTAAAATTGAGGGTGTGGGAAGATAGAAGAGAGAGAAAATGTATTTTTGTTCATTAAAAAAAAATAAATTTTAAAAAGAACATTAAAAGTGGGGAAACAAAGTGGAGGTTATCACCTGGATTACATCTTCCCCTGGATTCTGTATGAGCTTCTCTTCCTCTCAGTTTCTATCTTCTTATAGACAGGCACTGTGAGTTGCTTAAATTTCATGCTTAAGGAATTGACACTAAGCAAATGTTAGACTGTATAGCTCATTGGTCAGAGCACTGGACTACTTGACTAGGAACTAACCACTAGAGGGCAACAGAAGCCTTTGAGCAGCTCATACTAGAAAGGGCCTTAGAAGCCATCTAGACCAACACCCTCATTTTCCTGCTTTAGAAACTGAGTCCTAAAGAGAGGAATTATTTTTCCCAAGTCCACACAAGTAGTAAGTTACAGAGCAGGAATTTAAACCCATGTCTTCTGATTGCAAATTCAGTGATTATACCACACGATCTCCTACTCTGTCTTTAGTGGGTACTCTCCTTGGTCACTTTCTCTTAAGTCACTAACTGCTCAATACCATCCCTTCTTGGGCTTCTACCATATTCCTGTCACATTTGGGTTGGTCTATTGGCAGTAAAGATACCTTTCTGGGAGAACAAAAACTGGTATAGCACAAATCCAGTGTCTGGAGAACCAAGAACCAAAGGATAGAATACAGTAAATATCTGGTCACGTGTGTCTATCTGTGGCATCTTGGGCAAATGCTTAACTTCTCTGAATCTCAGTTTCCTCCTAAATAAAATTTGGGAACTTGATTAGATGATCTGTAAGGTCCCTATCAGTTCTAAATTTAAGTCAGCTCTGTTTATCATGTCGCCCCCTCTCTCATTGTTGTTCTCAATCTGACTCCCTCTCCCAACTCCTTTCTCTCCCACTCCATGCTGATAGTTGGATCCCCAAGGGCTACATCACTTCTTCTTGGGCAAGAGAATCTACCTACATTCAATATAGACATCCTGTTCTATAACCAAAGGCCTATCTATCTTAATTCTTGAACATCGAAGACCAACAAATGGGTTTTCTATCTTTAATATGGAATGAAATAAATGCCAGTGACGAAAGGCTGCCCATTCACCTTTGAACGCTCAACTTGTAATCTTTCTGTAAAGCCTGCCCTTCTCCCACTGGTGAGTTCCTACTAGAGTCTCCATCCTGCGGAAGGGCCCAGACTGATTGGCCTTGTTCCTGGCTTCTAGACTTCAAAATCCTACCAGGGAAGAGGACCTATCTTCCAGCCTTTCAGCTCCTTTTCTTTGTTATTGCCAGCTGTGCTGAGTTCTATTGACAGCAAGGTTACCTTTCTTTGAGAATTGCAATTAATACAGCAAAAACCCAGGGTCTGTAGAACCAGAGACCAAAGCATGTATTGCTATTCAGTTGTTTTTTATTTGTGACCAACTCTTCGTGACCCCATTTGGGATTTTCTTGGCAAAGAAGCAGGAGTGGTTTGCTATTTCCTTCTCTAGTTCCTTTTACAGATGAAGAAACTGAGACAAACAGGGTTAAGCGACTTGCTTTAATGGAATCTAATATCTTCCCTGTCCATTAATAGGCCTATGTGACCACATGTGTTCCTTTTTTGCCTTGGAACCAGGTGCTGTATTCCCAGGTCTAAAGGTACACAGGTCTTTCAATCATGAATGTCTTACTGCTTTGAACTCCAGCCCAGTTCATGTAGTGACACATCCTGAGTCACATAAAGCCCATCAGGTGCCTTGGGGGGAAGAACTTGCCTAAGTGGAGGAAGCTTGCTTGGGGAAGGAGCTTGCTTAGGGGGAAGCTTGCCTAGGGGAGGCTTGCTTGCAGGAAGGTCTTCATATCTTTTGGTACTCCGTCAATCAGGCACTGAGTCACGTGAGTTGTGATGCCTTCTGAGCCTATTAGTTGAGACTATATAAATGCATATATACATGCATATATACATATATGTGTATATATGTACAAATGTGTGTATGTGTGTATATGTGTACATAGGTAGATAGATAGATATAGAGGTTGGCATTTTACTTTGGGGCTCACTCACAGGAAGAATGTTTCTTTGTGATTTGACTAGACAAGACTCTGGGTAGCCATTGTTAAGGAACCCCCTGACTTTGTGAACCCAGATGTTGATGCACCCTGGTCTGGTGATTATGTATCTATTACTTTGTTTATTCAGTTGGAGCCCTGTCTATTGGATTCTTTCTTGGATACTCACTTCTTGTACTTACCTGACTGCATTGTTTAATTAAAGTAAGATTGTTGACCCCTCTGAAGCTGTGTTTCCTTTAGAAAAGCAGATCAAAGAACCTGGGCTAGCAGCCCACCCTGTGTGCTGGTGTTATTGGTCTTACACCTCCACAGCAGCTGCAAGCATCATTACTAATACACTTGCCCAAGTTCACACAAATATTAAGTGTCTGAAGTCAGATTTGAACTCAGAAAGATAGTCTTCCTGACTCCATCCTCTGTACTCTAACTACTTCGCCACCTCGCTGCTGGACCAAAGTATACAGTATAATAAATCTATAGAATCTTGGGCAACTGTTTAACTGAGGAGTGGGGAACCTACAGCCTCAAGGTCACGTGGCTTTCTAGGTCCTTGGGTGTGACCTTCTGAGTCCAAGTTTTGCAAAACAAATCCTTTTATTAAGGGGGTTTGTTCTGTAAAGTTTGGATTTAGTCAAAGAACCACACTTGAGAACCAAAAGGGCCACATGTGGCCTGGAGGTCACAGGTTCCACACTCCTGATTTAACTTCTCTCCAACTAGAATGTAAGGTCCTTGAGGGCTTGTATTTATTTCTCCAAAGCTTAGTACATTCAATGCCTGACATACAGAAAGCACCCACTAAATGTTTGTTTCCTTCTTCCTTAATATAGTTTTGTCTATATTTCACTATGCAACATCTAGCTTTCAAAATGAGATTTCTTTCTTTTCCCCACAAATTCAAAAGAGATAGAATCTTAGATCTTGAGAATCAGAATAGTCTGGGGCAACAGGTGGCTCAGTGAGTAGAGCACCAGCCCTGGAGTCAGAAGGACCTGAGTTCAAATCCAGCCTCAGACACTTGAGATGCTCACTAGCTGTGTGACCTTGGGTAAATCATTTAACCCCAATTGCCTTGCCTTCCCCCTCCAGAGAGAGAGAGAATCAGAATAGTTTTAGAATGACCATGATTTAGAAAGGTCAAGGCAATCCATTGCATGGTGGGTCATGATCAGTCATCTTAACCTTTGTCCTGACATTGGACTTTGATTGATGACTCTGGAAGAAAAAGTGAAGCTAATTACTTTGTGCAACTTTGCCTCATTTAAATCCGATTCACTTGCAAGGCAAGATAACAGCTTCATGATGGCACTGGTCTTGGTCTTCTTCGAAAAGGAAGGACCAACAACAGCAACAAGAAACCACCTAGTCCAATCACTTTATTTTATAGATGAGGGAACCAAAGTACAGAGATGTGAACTGATTTGCTCAAGGGCACACAGAGAGTGAATGGAAAAATCTGGACTCTAACCCAGGTCCTCCATCTGCTAATCCAGCATTCTTTCCATTACACAATGCTGTCTCTCAAAAGCAGGGAGGGGTCAGACGTGTTCTGCTTGGTCCTAAGAGGCAGAGTAGGAGCAATGGGTGGAAATTATAGACATAAAGACAAATTTAAGTTCAGCTTAAGGGAGATCTTCCACACAATCGGAGCTCTCCCAAAGTGCCAAGGTGAAAGGCAGTCTCAAAACATAGTAAATTCCCCATCCCTAGAGTGATCTTTGAATGGAAGCCAGTAGTCAGAGATGTCGAAGAGGTAATTCCTATCCAGGAAGGGGTTGAATTAGATGGCTTCTAAGACTCCTTAGAGATGTAGCACTATTGTGTTGTATGGCAGTGGTGTCAAACTAAAAAGAGAAATGGGGCCACTAGTTTTAAAACGAAATGTTATTTATGATTCGTTATATTTTTATTTATCTTGTTCAATATTTCCCAATTACATTTTAATGTGGTTCAGGCTACACTAGGAAGTGTTGCTGGAGCTCTGCAGCTTTGGGGCAGTGTGGATAAAGAGCTAGACTTGCACTGAAGTCCTGGGTTCAAGTCCCCTTTCTGTTGCTTCCTCCTTGTGTGATGGTAAGAAAATCACTTAAATTCTTTGCTTTCCATCTCCTCATCTGCAAAATTGGATAATAATGTAAACTACCTCCTAGGATTATTGTGAGGTTCAAATGAGATAATGGAGTTAAAGCACTATGTAAATGTCAGCCATTATTATTATTCTTTCCAGCCCTGAGATTCTCTGACCCTGCAATCATCTTTCTTTAATCAAATCCTTCTAGGATGGTTTCAGGTTCTATGATTAATTAGTGAATTCAAAGGTTTCAGAAAAATCTAAGAACGCTCAAAAGAACTGATGCAAAGTGAAGTAAGAAGAACCAGAACGTTATACATAGTAACAGCAGTAATATAACAATGATCAGCTGTGAAAGACTTAGCCACTGTGGCAATTCCAAAGGATTCATGATGAAAAATACTATAAAATACTATTCATCTCCAGACAGAGAACTGACAAACTCCGAACGCAGACTGAAGCATATTTTTTCACTTTATCTTTCTTGCCTTTTTTTTTTTGCAACATGGGCTGATTTGGAAATAATGTTTTGCATGACTTCATATGTACAATAGGCATCATACTGCTGGAGGGAGGGAAAGAATTTGGAACTCAAAATTTACAAATGAATCCTTAAAAAAAATTCAAGTCCTTCTGCCAGATTAATTGACTGGCATCCCACCAGACTGTTGGGCATCCCTTAGAACAGAAGCCTTCAGATACTTAATAGTCCCAAGTATCTGAAGACATGGGACTGTGTCTTGAGCCCTCTCAGCCCTGAGATGCCTAGGCTCTGAACTCTTCCCTTGCCTTGACCCTCCTTTCTTGCATGCAGAGCAGGAGAACAGCAAAGCAGCTAAGCACTGATTACACCTTGTGTTTTACATTCTGCATGGGGGCCACTGACATTTTGAAGTCCCTGAGTATTTCAGTTCTTGCTCCATGCTGGGCTCCATCAAAAAGCCAGACTAGAAGGGGAGGGGTAAGAATGAAAAGGACTTCTGTCTCCCCAACCCCCACCTCCCAGCCTAAGCTGCATCACAAAGACCTTACAATTGAAATTCCTTTCTACCTGTCCAGTGTGAGGAAAACCCTGGACAAACCTGCCTGGCAGACACGTCGGTAATTGCTTATATGGCTGTTTCTCAGCAGCTTGGCTGCCACGGGGTCAGGGGATACAACCAATTTGGTATTCAGAGAGGAGATGAGAGGGTTAGGAAGTGGAAGCACTTGCTCAGTACTCACATCAGAGCTGGGCAGAATCTTCCTGGAACCCCAAAATCCTAGTGTTGGCTATGGAACAAGAGTTCAACATCAGAGCTCAACACCAAGTGGGCCCCACTGGCAGCTAGGGTTCAGGGAAGGAAGGACAAGGGGCACTTTTTAATATTACTTTTTTCTTTGATCTTTGTATCCTTAGTGCCTGGTGAATGGTAAGCACTTGACAAATACTTATTGATTTGACTGATTGATATGCACATGTATTTAATACCAGAAAATGTCCCTCTCCATGGCAGCACCATGTAACAGAAACTAGAGAATTCTGGCCCAGTGTCAAAAGCCTGAGTTTTAAGAGAAGAATGAGGAAGAAACAGTGTCATGAAAACCCAGGGGAAGTGATTGTCTAGGACGGAATAGTCTACAGTATCAAATGCTACAGAGGTCAAATGCTGTTGAGAAGGATGAAGATTTAGAAAAGGCTTTGAGATTCAGCAATTAAGAGATCACTGATAACCTTAGAGGGAGCACTTTCAGCAGAATTAGGAGGTTCAAAGCTAGAATGCAAAGCAATGAGATACTCATAAGAGGAGAGAAAATACAAGTAGCAAAAGTAAATGGTATTTTCTAGGAGTTTTGACTGTGAAAGAGAGAAGAGATATTGGACAGTAGTTTGAGAGGATGGTGAAATCAATTGCAGGGGTTTTTTATTTGTTTGGGGTTTTTTTGTTTGTTTGTTTTTGAGGATGAGGGAACCTTGGGCATGTTTGTATCTACAGGGAAGATAGGGAAAATTTGAAAATTAGAAAGATAGAGATATTTGTAGGAACAAGCTGCCAGAGGACACAGGAGAGGATGGGATTCAGGGCACACAAATGGTGAGGTCAGACTTGGCAAGGAAAAAGACTACCTTTTAATCCGAAACTGGAAAGAGAAAAGAAACCTTGGGAAGAGTGAGTGAGTATGAGGCATAAGATCTCCTGAAAAGCTCCAAAAGGCAGTCTCAACATTGCTGAAGGTCCTCAAGACAGAGAACGGGTAAGACCAGGAGTTTATCCTTCTAAACATAAAGAAGATTTCTCTCTGATCAAATGGCCCTCTGTCTAAGCAAGGACATCATGGTCCAGATTTGCATTGGTAAAATTGGAGAGCTGGAGCTAGAAGGGACCTCAGAGATTATCTAGTACAACCCCCTCATTCTATAGAGGCCCAAAGTCTCACAAGTAAGTGATAAAGCTGGGACGTGGACCCAAGCTCCATGACTCCAGACTTAGCACTCCAACTACAATGATCTTTCCACTGAACCAGGGGTGTAGTCAGGAGTGGGATGATGCTCTTGAAGTAGTTCATAACAAAGGTGCTCTGGGTGGCTGTTGCTATCTTCCAAGAGAATAGCCAGAGACTATGATCCCATTTTCCTGGATTTTCTCCAGTTATGCAACTCTGGTATGCTTAAGTAAACTGCATCCATTTCTAGTTAGAATTCTAGCAAGCTTGCTGAGAAAGCATAGTTATAATTCTACCTTCCTCATCCTGAGTAGACTTTTCTATTTAATTTTTAGAGACCCTCTTTTGACTACTTGCTCATGCTCCCTGATCCCATGGCCTCACCAGTAATGAGCTGTCATATCAAACTCTTTGTTTGAAAAACCCATACACACAATTTGACTTCCAGGAGCCAAGATGGCAGAGTAAGCAGTAAGTCGCTATCACTCTCCCTTTTTGACCTCTTAAAAAACTAGAAAATAGCCCCCAGGAAAAATCCTGGAACAGCAGAGCCAACAAAAAGACAGGATAGAGCAGTCTCAACCCAGGAAATTTGGAGGATCAGCAAGAAAGTTCCATTTCACTAAAGTAAAAGGGACACACATTTCAGGACAGGAAATGTCCCAGAAAACCCCACGTCAGCAAACCACTGGGAGACCTTGAGCCTCAGGGTTTTGAGCAGGCAAATGCCAACACTAGGCCTCCCCATGTGCCTTAGCATAACCAGGGGAACTGGCAGACTCCAGCTTGGAGAACTACCATGTGCACAAGCGCAGCTCCAGGAAGGCCAAGTTACCACTAGCAGCAGACCTCCATGTGCTTCAGCACAGCCTCTGGGGAAATGCAGAAAAACCCCACCTGGCCTCAGCACATGCTAGACACCACCACTAGGACCCCAACTCAGCACCAGGTAAGCCACCAGACCCCTAGAGCCCCCGCTGGTAGCACCTGAGACCCCAACACACAAAGTCAATGACCAATCCTCTGGGCCCCAGCACAGTAAGTTTGGTACAGTGCCTCCTGTGTTCCAGTAGAAGAGTTCTGCTGGCAAATATCATGAGCAAGAAGCAGAAAAGAACACTGACCATACAGAATTATTATGGTGACAGATAAAAACACAAACTTAGAAGAGGACAACATTGTCAGTATATCTACATCTGAAACCTCAAAGGGAAATAGGAATTGGTCCCAATCCTGGGAAGAGCTGAAAGGGGATTTTAAAATTCAAATAAGAGAAGTAGAAGAAAAACTTGGAAAAGAAATGAGAGGTATGCAATAGAGAGTCAACAGCTTAGAATAGGAAGGACAAAAGTTGACTGAAGAAAACAACTCCTTAAAAAATATAATTGGGCAAATGGAAAAGGAAATGTGAAAATCCACTGAAGAGAACTCCTTAAAAAGTAGAATTGGCCAAATGGAAAAGGAGGTACAAAAGTTAACTGAAGAAAACAATTCATTAAAAATTAGAATGGGGGGAACTAGGTGGCGCAATAAATAGAGCACCATTTTTGGAGTCAGGAGGACCTGAGTTCAAATTCGGCCTCAGACACTTGACACTTACTAGCTGTGTGACCTTGGGCAAGTCACTTAACCCTAATTGCCCTGCCTTACCCCCTCCAAAAAAAAATTACAATTGGGCAAATGGAAGTGAAAGACTCCATGAGACATCAAAAATCAGTCAAATAAAATCAAAAGAATAAAAAATAGAAGAATGTGTAAAATACCTCACTGGAAATACAACTGACCTGGAAAATAGATCCAGGAGAGACAACGTAAGAATTATCTCTCATCATATTTGGCTCAAAGAGGAAATAACATACAAACACACTTAGGTATAGAAATCTATCTTACCCTCTACAAAGTAGGAGGGGAAAGAAAAGAGAGGGAGAAGGGAGAGCAGAAGGGAGGGAAGAAGTAGTAAGAGAAAGGGGAAAGAAAAGGGAGGGGGGGGGTTGATAGAAGGGAGGGCAGATTGAGGGAGGTGATGGCCAGAAGCAAAACATTTGGGAAGAATGAAAGAGAAAAAGGAGAGAGAAAAGCATAAACAGGGGTGTGGGAAAAAATAGGATAGAGAGAAAGACACAGTAATCATAACTGTGAATGTGAATGGGACAAACTCTCCCATAAAATGGAAGCAGATAGCAGAATGGACTAAAAAACATAATCTTACAATATGTTGTTTGCAAGAAACACATTTGAAGCAGAGAGATATACACAGTGTAAAGGTAAAAGGCTGGAGCAAAATATTTTATGATTCAGCTGAAGTAAAAAAGCAGGGGTAGCAATCCTAATCTCAGACAAAAGCAAAAGCAAAAATATATCTGATTAAAAGATATAAGGAAGGAAACTATATCCTGCTAAAAGGTACCATAGACAATGAAATAATATTAATATTAACATACATGCACCAAGTTATATGGCATCCAGATTCTTAGAGGAGAAATTAAGTAAGTTACAGGAAAAAATAAACAGCAAGACTATGCTGGTGGAGGACCTCAACTTCTCCTTCTCAGAACTACATAAATCTAACCACAAAATAAACTAGAAAGAAGTTAAGAAGGTGAATAGAATTTTGGAAAAATTAAATATGATAGACCTCTGGAGAAAATTGAATGGAGATAGAAAGAAATATGCTTTTTTCTCAGTGGTATATGGAACCTACCCCAAAACTAACCATGTACTAGGACATAAAAACCTCACAACCCAATGCAGAAAAGCAGAAATATTAGATGCATATTTTTCAGATCATGATGAAATGAAAATTACATGTAATAAAAGGTCATGGAGGGGCGGCTAGGTGGCACAGTGAATAGAGAACCAGCCTTGGAGTCAGGAGGACCTGAATTCAAATCTGGCCTCAGACACTTGACACACACACCAAAAAAAAAAAAAAAAAAAAAAAAACCTGGCCCTGTGACCTTGGGCAAGTTACTTAACCTCAACTGCCCTGCCTTCCTCCTCCAAAAAGAAAAAAATAAAAAATAAAAATAAAAATAAATGAAAAGTCATGGAAAGATAAACTAAAGGTTAATTGTGAATTAAATAATCTAATCCTAAAGAATGAGTGGCTCAAATAACAAATCACAGAAACAACCAATTGCTTCATTCAAGAGAATGACAATAATGAGACAACACACCAAAGCTTATGGGATACAGCCAAAGCAGTTCTTGAGGAAATCTTATATATTTCCAAATGCTTACATGAATAAAATAAAGAAAGAGGAGACCAAAGAATTGGGCATGCAACTAGAAAATGAACAAATTATAAATCCCCAAGTAAATGCCAAATTATAAATTCCAAAAATTAAAGGAGAGATTAATGGAATTGAAATTAAGAAAACTATTGAACTAATAAATAAAACTAAGAGCTGGTTTTATGAGAAAAAAAACAATACAATAGATAAACCTTTAGTTAATCTGATTTTTTTTAAAAAGAAGACAACCAAATTACCAGTATCAAAAATGAAAAGAGTGAATTCACCACCAATGAAGAGGAAATTCACTGCACCACCTAGCTACCCTTATGTAGGGTTGATTGTTTTGTTGTTGTTGTTTTACCTAGATCAGAATTTGTTTATTGAGCATCACAGTATAAGTCACTGATCCTGAAATGAGGAGGACATGGGTTCAAATCCAGCCTCCAGGCACTTACTAGCTGCATGATCCCGGACAAGTCACTTAACCCCAATTGCCTCCAGAAGAAAGAGAGAAAGGGAGGAAAACCTATGTAAGCCAAAGACTCCATCAACTCTGGGTCTTCAACTGGAGAGTACATCTCAATACCTATACTACGGGGTGCACCTTCTCACCCAGAATGTTGCTCCAAGAAACAGTAGGGACAAGAGAGGCCACACAGAACTCTGTCCCTCTCTCTATCTGTCTATAACCTCCATACCCTCCTAGGCTATGCTTGGCCATGACTATGGATAAATCATTCTAACCCATTCCAATGTCAGTTGTGTGCCATTCACTTGAACTCCACCTTAAATTTGCAGAACACAGGAAAGTGATCTCTCTCAAGAAAAAGATTCAGCTTCTCTGCCATGAACAGGAAAAATTAAAAGAATCCACGATATTTTGTTTTGGTGTTTCCAGAAGCCCTGTCCATCCATAGCTGGTCCATACATACTTGTGAGCAAAGCCAGAACAGTGTCTTTGTGTGTCTTAGGTGAGGTTTATCAAAAGTCAAAACTGGAAGGAACCATAGGGACCACCTTGTTCAAATCTCTCATATTGCAGATGGGGAACAGCAGTCCAGAAAGAAGTGACTTGCCCAATGTCATAAAAGCAGGAAGTAGCAAAGGCAATATTAAAAGCCAGGTCTTGAGAGAACAAATTATGTCTTGGACACCTACTAATGCAGATGGCCCTGGATAAGTCACTTCATTCTGATGAACCTTAGTTTTGTATATCTTTAAAATGGGAATGATAATAACACTTGCACTATCCACCTCACAGAGTTCTTATGGAGAAAGAATTTTATTTCAGTACTACCCAAATGTGAGATGCTATTATTATCTCAATCTACAAGCATTTATTAAGAACCCCCTACACGCCAAGCACCACAAATACTAAGCCTTTATTATAACACATAAAACTTGCCTTCTCCGTTCAGATCATTGATTTCATCAACTCAGGGGAATACCTCATGGAGAAACTGCCTCAACTGAAAAGCAGATGAGTAACTTGTCTATAACTTCAACTCTTAAAGAATTTCATTTATGATAAATGCCTGTGTCATGGAGAGTAAAACGTTTTCTGACCAGTATAGCCCCAGCTCCTAGGATACATGTATGCTAAGACTAACAAGCCCAGAGACTGGGCATTAACCCCCTTCAGTCTCCTGCTAGACTGGGACAATTAGCATTAGGTTTTTGATAAATCAATTAACAAGTTCATTGTCTTTGTTAAATTGCTTTTTTTTCTTTCTTTTTAATCTTTGATATAAAAGATGGCCCACTGAATAGGGGATGGGGCAGAAACATATTCAGAAATTAATGTGAAATAAAAAGATGACTCAATCTCAATAAAAAAACTTTTTCAATAAATCGATCAATAAATATTCATTCTTCAATGACTAAGTGTCAGGTGCTAAACTGGTTGCTGGATACAAACACAAAAATGAAACAATCCTTGCCTTTAAGAAGGAAACATAGAACAGTGGAAAGAACACTGGTTCTAGAGTCAAGGGACTTTCTTGGCCTTCTTATTTCCTTGGTTTTCTCCCCTACCCCAGTTTAACAAGATTGAGCCTAAAATCACAATATCACTGGAAAACCAATATCCTTCCAGTCATCCAGTTTGAAACCTTGGAATCATCCTCTACTCTACCTTCTCTCTTGCCCCAACATGTCCAACCAATTGTAAGTCCTGTACATTCCGCAACGTCTCTCATATTTCCCTTTTTTTCCACTTACGCAGCTGCTATTCTAGGTCAGGACTTCCATCACCTCCCCCCTGAACTGTTTATTCTAAGAGCCCCCTTGTTGAACTCTTAGCTTGCAGGCTCTCCCTTTTCCAATTCCTCCTCCACAGAGCCCATGTTGACCAGTGAAAACTGGTTTGACTAGTACAGGCCCAGCTCCCTAAGACACATGTGTGCCAAGACTAGTAAGGGGAGAGACTAGGTATTAACCTCCTTCAATGTCTTGCTGGATTGGCACAATTAGGGTTAGGTTCCCCATGTTCTTGTCCCTCATTCCTCACTGTATTGGGCAATTTAGAAACCTTTATTGGTCCTATAGATAATAGGACAGTCTCTGTTGGCATTATGCTGCCCCTATGTTTAAAACTCTATGTAAGTTTGATCCCTTGAGAGGCTCTGGGCATTACAGTAGAACGTGAATACCATGCCACCAATTTTTTCTTCTTTCTTTTCACCCTCATTCCTCCTCCATTATGTGCTGCCCAGCATGGGAATGGAGGTCACTCACCAAGATCGAACTGCTACTGTTCTCCTTGTGAACAGCAATAAAGTTTGTTCAAAGCTAACCCTGTGCAGTCGCTCTTCATCTGGACTCCTTTGCACTGCTGTGGCTAACAAAATAATTTTCCTAAAGCAGTCTGATCATACCGATCTCCTGCTCAAAAGCCTTCAAAGGCTCCCTATTACTCCAGCAAGCCTCAGCTTTACAGTTAAAGCTTCATTTGACTTCAACTACCTTTCAGGTTATTACTCTCCTTTCTACTCTGCACAGCGACAGAGCTGGCTTTTTTGTCCTTCCTGCCTCAGCGTTTGCTCTGGTTAGCATGAATCCTCTCATCTCACCTCTGACACTTAAAATTCCTAGTTTTTGCCAAGGGTCGATCGGCTCATGTACCTCTTGCTACAGGCTATGGGAAGTCTTTCCTGATTCTGCCAGTCATTAGCCATCTCTCCCTTCTCAGATGATTCTATTTTAAACTTATCTATTTACATATAGTACCCTCCCCCATGAAAATGTAAATTCTCTGAATGTGAGGTCGGGCCTGCTTTTTGTTTTCGAGCAACACGTGCAAGCACCACATACTCACACTCACACTCACACTCACACACACACTCACACACACACCCACACCCACCATGCTTCTTAGCTTCAGGGTTAGGACCATGCCACTCCTAACCAGAAAAAAAGAAGTTAAAATTCTCCTTTCAGTGAATTTCTCCCCCTCCAAATCTTAATCACTGAAACGGGACTGCCTGCTGGTTTGTGTTGCTGAAAAACACATTAAAATGAGTTGGCTCCATGCAAGTCTCCGGTGAATTTGAATAATAAAGATACCTGGTTTTTCTAATGGTGCTTTTCAATCTGGGCTCCAGAGGCATTTTTACCAAATAGTAATAATCACAGCTTACATTTATGTGCTACTTTACATTTACAAAACATTTACACATACATTATTTTATTTGATCCTATTAAAAAAAACCGTGTGAGGGTAGGAATGAAAACAATTTTATCCCTCTTTTTACAGACAAGGAAACTGAGACTCAGAGAGGTCGTGTGATATGGCCAAAGCCACATAGAAAGTAGGGGGAGGCCTGGGCTTGGAACCCAGTATGTTTGACCAGTGATCTCTCTACCACCCTCACAAATCTGGCACCAAATGAGAATAGTCTAGATAGCCAGAAAGACATTTCTACTCAGGACAATGAGAAAGAAGAGATGGCATGATCTTGTTCACTAATTTGTTTTTCAGTCACTTCAGTCATGTTCAACTCTTCATGACCCCATTTGAGATTTTCTTGGCAAAGATACTAGAGTGGTTTGCCATTTCCTTCTCCAGCTCATTTTACAGATAAGGAACTGAAGCAAATAAGGTTAAGTGACTTGCCCAGAGTCACAAAGCTAGTAAGTTTCTGAGGCCAGATTTGAACTCAGGGAGATGAGTCTTCCTCACTTCAGGCATGGCACTCTATCCACTGTCCCACATTAATCCAGGCAATTTATGCTGTGGAAATCAATTGGACAATAAATAGTACTAATGATAGCTCAAATAAGATCCTTCTAAACATACTCCTCTGAGGCATATAGGTTTTAATCAGCTCTTTCCCCTAGGTCTTATCTTAGGCACTTATAGCCTTTTCCAAAAAAAAAAAAAAATGAAGTTAATTTGGCATTTGAGGAAATCATGGGATTAGTTTTAGATCCATCCCTCTCAGTTGGGTTTGGGTCAAGGACATTGCCCAAATCTCACATCTACTGTAGCTTGTGCTATTGTATCCGGTGCCCTAACCAACTATATCAGAATCATGGGCATGGGTTGGCCTATTACAGCCATACTTTGGGAAATTGAAGCCTCAACCTGACTTCTCTCTGATTCTGTATGGAAGACTCCAACCCAGAAGTGGAAAATTTCAAGTTCCATTTAGAGTCAAATCTCTGAGATTATCTTAGGGACAGGAGTTTCTCTCTCTCTCTCTCTCTCTCTCTCTCTCTCTCTCTCTCTCTCTCTCTCTCTC
>CM053587.1:266024890-266063313 GCA_028646515.1 Pseudochirops corinnae
CTCTCTCTTTCTCTCTCTTTCTCTCTCTCTCTCTCTCTCTCTCTCTCTCACACACACACACACACACACACACACACACACAAACACATACACACACATACACACATCTGAGATATGAGGAATAGGTTAGAGAAGAAGTCTTGTACCAAAGTAGCATCAAAGATCATAGGTTCCTGCACCAGAAAGAGCTACCTAGTCAGTAGACTTTAAAAGAATGACTCCACTCTCTATTACGATCTCCTTTCCTCTCTCAAGAACAGGTATGATATGACTATATCTCTAGTATTTCTTATGAAGGAAGGGGAAGGGAAAGGAGATTCTGCCTAACACTGACAAGGAGTACTTGGCAGCTAAAGCAAGGACTCAGGTAGATAAGCTTGAGACCTAGCTTCTGGCTCTCTTCTGCTCTGTATTTCTTTCTCTGAGCATAGGTGACAAAACAGTGACCTTGAGACTTACCTTTCCAGCCCTGAAGGCAGCCTTGTGAATCAGAAAGACAGGGAGGTCCTAAGACTTTTAGCTGGCACTGGCTAGGCTAGAGGGAGGTTTCCCCTACAATTACTACCATGCTTTTGGAGGAAAAGATGAGCAGACCCATTCCTGGCCTGCTTAGAGACATGAAACTTAAGGGAAGTGGCATAGAGCCAAGTCAAAGGTAAATGTCAATCAGCCTTCCAAGAGAGTATAATAGTCGTCATAAGTTCATGCTTAAGTCACTGTCCTGTAAGCTTATACTCTTCTATGTTTTTAGATTTCTTTTTTGTAGAGGAAAAGTCCCATACTTGATCCGCTTTGGATATTAAGTACCTTTATCCCTTTTGAGGGAGAATTTTGGCATAAGCCTAACTTAGCTTTAAGTGACTTTCACCAGGGCTCTGGGATTGGGACGTAAAGAGCCAGAGAATTCAAGAAAAACTCCTCTAATCCCTCTCTTCAGAGGCCAGCCTACCACAGGACTAAACCCGATCTGTGAGCATAGATCTGAATTAGGGACTCCTTAGAAGGGAAGGGAAAGGGAGGACGGAGAGGGGGGGAATAAACATTTATACAACTCCTACTAAGTGCCAGGAACTCTGCTAAGTGCTTTACAAATATAAACACTATCTCTTTTTATGCTATATCACATATCATCCTATCATATGACATGTATTATATTGTCATGGTATATTGTATCGGGTTATGTTATAATTATAATTATATTTATATAGTGCCCTAGCCCCGCTGGGTCCAGCATTGGTTCTATGTGTATTGTTATAAACATAATTTTCTTGGTTGCTTTTTAGGTATGGATGAAAATGAATTCCAACTTTGAAATTCTGTCATTATGTGCTGGACTAGGTAACCTGTGAGGTCCTCTCTAGCACGGTCCTTGAGGTAAAAGGACCATCAATATCATCTAGCCCAATCTCTTCAGTTTACAGGTGGGAAAGCAGGCCTAGGGAGGCAAAATGCCTCATACAAAGTTACTCAGGGTTTAGGTGGTGAAGTGGCAGAGCATGGCCCAGAATTCCTTCTCCTGATTTCCTAGTCAAGGCTCTTCCCACTGCTCAAAAGTAAGGCAATTAGACCAAGTGAAGACGGGAGAAGTTGTGGACCAATTCGTCCATAGTATTCAGTCCATCAATTGGTCAACAAGGGTTTACTGAAGGATCATGGAAAGATGGGCACACTAATGCACTGTTGGTGGATCTCTGAGTCATTCTGGAAAGCAATAAGGAATTATGCTAAGAAAGTGACTAAAATGCCTGCTCCCTTGGATCCAGAAATTCCTTAAGAAGGTCAATGATAAAAAAAAAAAACGCTTTGCCTCCCCAGAAAAGTCCTTCCTTGTAGCAATGAATAATAAAGGCAAGAACAAAAAGCAATCCAGCAAAACTAACAAGTGCAAGGACTGAATCTGACTATTCGAAATGCTCCTCAGCCAAAAACTCCCACTTTGGAAAAGAAAGGAAGAAGGTGCATTCTCATCCTATTTCCAACCATCATTCCTTGAGGTACACTCCAGCTTCCCCAAAGCACAATCCCTTTCAGGGAAATGAGGTATTACTCTTTGACAGGCCTTTCTGTTTGGCTTCCTCTCCTAAAGAGGGATGCAGAAGGATCACCCAAGTCAGAATCATCGCAGAATCAGAAGGAACCGCAGAAGCCCACTAACCCACCATCTCTGCTACACCTCCCTGAAGCTAGATGTGGCAGGGGCAGTTAATGTCCCTCCTGTTTTGGATGCTTCTGAAAGAATAATAGCATCACTGGGAATGTAAATGCCCTCTCCTGATGTACCAGTATTCCATGCAGAATGCTATTCAAGGCATTCCATACAAGAAGGGTGCCCTGAGAGAGTCTGATCCACATAATTATCAGGCAGTCAAACAGCTTTCTTTCTGAGAGCCAGTTTATTAAATGTTCATCAGAGGAAGGTGGGAGAGAGAAATATCAGGTTTTAATTCAACATGGCTAGTTACAAGTGGGAACCCCTTCAGTGCAGATTGCCATGCTGGTCCTGTATATGATGAAGCTGCAGCAATATTGCACACAGTCAGAAATTGCTAAACCTCCAAACACATTAGTAGAGTGCCTATGGGTAGGGAAAATCAGGTTACTTGGACTGGAAGGTGGGTGACCATGCTCTGTGACAATGATTCATTGAGGAATTAGAAGATGTGAGTGCTCTAGGACTGGATAGCTCCGTGTCCACACCAAAATCATTCTCTACATTTGGGATTTTCCACATATGAAATAAAGCTTGCTATGCCCTCATGCATAAGGAAGTTAGAGATCATCTCTTCCAGCTTCCCAATCCCCGCAAGAATTTCCCTTTTGGCATCACTATCATCAAAGAATCTTTCCAAGATCATGGCTCCATGAAGACAGTCTTGGCCTTGGAACTAAATGACCCGAGTTCAAATTCCCACTCTGGCACCTAGTGCTTCTATGCCCTTGGTCCTCCTTGATCCATGTGTAAAATTATGGGGTTAGATTAGATAACCTCTAAAATCTTTTCTAGCTTCAGAGTTATGGTTTTAAATAGTAGACGTAATTAGTCATGGTGCCTTCTTGCCATGAGGTGGTTTGGATTATTCACGGAAACAGAATAAGACTCAGGTGAAGTTGTGGGTCTGGGAAAGAGAGAAGGTCCCGTTCTGGAAGCAGCGAACATGGCCGATGAATAATTTCAAGTAGGGGAATGATGAGAAATTGTCTAGTGACAAGGATCTGCTTGCAGTCCTTCAAACACAACACTTTATCCCCCTTGTACTGGCTCTCCCATATGCCTAGAACACACTTCTGACTCATAGCATCCCTGGCTTCCTTCAAGCTTCAGCTCCAATCAATAGGCCCTTTTAGTCTCCCTTTGTGCTAATAATACCTTTCCCTTTCAGATAACCTCCATCTACTCTATACAACTACCTAATCATATGTTATTCTGCCTGACACATAGTAGGTGCTTAATATTTATTAAGCTCAATGCTTGTTAACTGACTGGCAATCAGCTCTTGTTTTTGACATTTACTAGTTATGAGACCATAGGCAAGTCAACAAGCCTGTTTCCTCATCTGAAAAAAAAATAAGAAAAATATTTTCTATGGGATCTGCCTTATGGGGTTGTTGCAAAACTCAAATGAAACAGTAAAGTGGCTGGCAAATTTTTAAGTGCTATATAGATGTCAGTTATTTTAAGATTATTCCTTCTCTATCCCCTATGAACTCCCCCCCTCCCCAATGGCAGTCTCTTGAGGGCAAGATTTTTTGTCTTTCTATGCCCAGTGTCTAGCATGTAGCACTTGTGAAGCTTGGACTTAAATCCACAAATAAGGCTTTTGAATAAAGGAGTAGGGATTCCTTCCTCAAGCTCCCCCTTTAAAATGTAAATATCACTAGGAATAGTACCACATTAAGCTCTTCTTAGCCACTAACATCTTAACTCAAATTAGTTTATCACAGATAATCAAGGCAATTAATCACCTAGCAACACTCTCAGGAGATGAAGCTCAGGGATAATAGGGTTCTGGGGCTTTATTGGTTGGTTTTGGAGGGAGAGATTTGTTTGTTGGTTGGGTGGAAATGATGAAATTAGACAGAGATTGTTGTCATCATTGGGTAATATCAGTCATGTCCGAATCTTCAGGATCCCATTTGGGATTTTCTTGTGAAAGATCCTGGAGTGGTTTGCCATTTCCTTCTCCAGCTCATTTTACAGATAAGGAAACTGAGGCAAAGCAAGGTGGCTTGCCCAGGGTCACACATAGTAAGTGTCTGAAGCCAGATTTGAACTCAGAAAAATGAGTCTTCCTGACTCTAGGCCCAGTACTCTATCCTGGCAAGTGATAACAGAGTCAGATAGCCCTGAATACTTTGTCCCAGTGCTACATGGTACACCTTTACATATTTATTGGTTTAAAAGGGGAATGAAATAAGTAATGATGGGAAAATGACAAAGATGTTCTAACATTCTGCAGTTTCTGTGTTTACATTCTCAAAATGTAATCCTTGTGATTTCATAAAATTTCCCTGTTATATTGGTCCTAATTGTTAAGGTTACTCCAAGATGGACTCAGTCTTGTTTTTCCTCTTCAGGAGGAGTTGGTGCAGAGTTGAGAGGAATAGCTAACACAGTGGGTGACAAAGTTGGGATGCAGAAGGATCTTGATAGGCTAGGACACTGGATATTAGAATGATGAACTTTAATGGAGATAAATGTCAAAGCCTTTAACTCAAGTTCAAAAAATCAATTCAACAAGTGCATGACAGATAAGATGCGTGTGGACAGCAGTTTGGCTGGCTTCAGCGGACTACAAATTTGATATGTGTTAACAGTAACAACACAGCAGAAAAGGAAACTGGTATGATCTTTAGAGAAATATACTCTACAGGACTAGACATATCAGAACAATTCTGATATTTGGGGCAAATACAAAATGTGCCCAAGGACAAATAGCAAACCCTTAAATCAACTTTTTCGGGGGAATTCAGAGGGAAGAGCTGGGGGGAGATAAGCAATGACTTTGGGACACTGTCCTATTTTAAGGACATAAAAAAATCAGGACTGTGAGGCACAACTTTAGAGGCTGCCACCTCTAAGGAGAAAGAACCAAGGTGCAGCAGGATTGGAAACAGCTCACCTACAGAGCTACCTTTTTGGACAAGGAAGTGCTCCATGTAGTAGCCATTTTATGTATTATTGTGTATGTATTAACTATTTTAACTATTCTTGCTAACTAGGGGGTAAGGTCCATACTCCTTGAAAGCAGTCCTTGAGGACATCAAATCTAATCTATCACTGTATGAGAATCATCTCTACCATATACTCAACAAATGGCCATTCAACCCTTGCTTGAAGACCTCCAATGGAGGGACAACCCAGTACCTCCCAAGGCAACCTTCTGTTGAAGGAGTTGTTAATCCCTTCTAAATTTCAAGTACTGAGACAAAACCCTAATTGCCCATGCTAATTACATCTTTGAGGGATGTGATAGTCTCTCTGTATTCTGCCCTGGCCAGACTACATTTCTAGAATATTTTGATTAGTTATGGGCACTGTGTTTTAGGAAAGACATTTATAAACTGTAGACCAGTAGTGTCAAACTCAAAAAGAAATATATCCCTGAAGGCCATAGGTTGACTTAGAAAACCACAAGTTAACATTATCTGTGTTTTGTTGTATCTTATTTATTTTGTTAAATATTTCCCAATTACATTTTAATTTGGTTATGGCCACAATGGCCATGTGCTATAGAGGATCTTTGTTTGGATCATGGAGTGGCGTTTTTGTGGCAAATAACTTCAAGTACTTAATTCCTTGCTGGTGTCTCTGAAGAGCTTTTGCTAGCGTCATTTTTAGATTCTGAACATTGTATGTTCATAGAAGGGCAGCAAGATTAATGAAGGTCATGCTATAGGAGGATGGATTGAAGGAACTAAGAACTTTTTCCTTAAGAAGAAATAACAAGCAGGAGTTGGTCACTATTTCCAAGTATGTGAAGGACTGTGACATGAAAGACAGTTTAGGTTACTTCTTCTTGGCCTGAGAGGGCAGAGCTGAGAGTGATGGATGAAAGTTGTCAAAGAGGCAGATTGATGCTGGATATCAGGAAAAACTTCCAAATAATTACAGCTACCTAAAGACAGACTAGGCCACCTTGGGAGGTATTGGGTTGTCCCTCTATTGGAGGTCTTCAAGCAAGGGTTGAATGACCATTTGCTAGGTATATTGTAGAGACAATTCTCCAACAGGAATGGGTTGAATTTGATGGCCTCAAGGACTGCTTTCAATTTGAGCTTGGAATCCCCCAAGGCAGTTCATTCCATTTTCAGTTTGAGAGTGATTATACTTCTTTCTTGCTCCCTTACACACACACACACACACACACACACACACACACACACACACACACACCCTCCTCTTCAGATGGCCATTGCATAAGCCTATGCACAGGATTTTAAAATCCTTCAATATTGAATTATAAGGAACCATTCCCTAATTCCATGGCATAGCTCCTGTCCCAGACAGCTTGGAAGACATCTACACAAATTTTCTTCTTCATGGTGATCACATGAGTCAGCTTTTCTCTCCACCACAGGGAGATGCCACTACAAATTTGCCAAATTTGACACTGGGTGGGTTGATATTCATGATAGCGCATGGAGTTGAGCTGGGCTAGGATGAGAAAACCAAGACAAATATAGTTCAAGATCTTGAAAATCAATTCTCATGATCTTTCTGGTTCAGAGTGTAGCAGGATAGGTCCATCTTGCTCCCAAATTCTCGGGGTTCAAAATCTAGAAATGATGCTAGCAAAGGCCCTTCAGAGAAACCAGCAAGGAATTAAGTAGTTAAAGCCATCTGCCATGAAAATACAACCTGGGTTCAGATTGGCTCAGAGACTGGGCTCATGAAATGTAGGTGATATGAGAGAATGTCACGAATCCTACATCTTCTTAATTACTTGTGTTTTAGGCTTTGCTCTAATTAGAGTGATATGAAACAGAACAAGATGTCCAACGGGGAAAGAAATATCGATCCTCTTTTCTAATAAGGAAAGAAAGTTTATTTTAGAAAGACTGTGGGATGCTTTCAGGGTGTGTATGTGTGTGTAGTTTGGTCTTTTTTTAATCAAGTACAAGTTACTTTATTTTCCTGAGGGCCTCACACATAAACTGTCACATAAAACACCTTCTGATTGAATAATTCAGTTACAGTTAAATTATAAACAATAATGAGAGAAAGAAACTAACCAGAGAGAGCAAAGAACAAGAGATAAGCACAACTGAAGTAAAAGAAATGAGGGCCACCAGGTCCATGGAGAAACTATGCTGGTTGATTACTTGGTCTTTTTCTTGCTTATATAACAGAAACATCTACCTGGATATGCCAAACTCTCTTGATAAATCAGAGAGGGAAATGTGCTTTGTGTTGTGGCAGGATGAGGAAAATAGGAGACAGGTCAAAAAGCCTGTTTCATGTAGCAAAAGAAGCAAAGAAGAAATATTGCCTATGATCAGAAACCCAAAATCTCTGTTTCGTTAATATAAAAATGGAGATGGAGTTGCTCTAAGAATCTTGATGAACCCTAAAATCCCTCCTGTTTTATAGCCATGATGCCACAAATAAAATTACTGAAGTCAGCCCAAGAGGGATGAGACGATCTGGAGAATTAAATTCCCATGGCCCAGTTACACATAATCCCAGTTAGGAAAGCAAGAGAACTGGAAAGTCCCATGTTGCTGCACAAGGTGTTCTTGATGAGTCAGCACTTCAAGTCAATGCAATATTTCCTTGGATACCAACTGCACTTAGAGCATCTTAGCACCAAACTTCCAGAGTTTTTGTAAGGATCCGATGAGATAATAATTGTAAAGTGTTTAGCCTGGTGCCAGGCACATAGTAAGCACCTTCTAAATGTTGGTTGTTGTTACTGTCGTTATCATCTTGCCAGCTGACACAGCCACACTGATGAGGGGACACTTTTCAAGGAAGCTGTAATCCGTAGAGGGGCTGGGACTGCAGGGAAAGAGTGAGACATGAACAAACAGATACAGTACGAGTTAGAATGTGACTAAATTGGCAGAAGGAATTAAGCAGAGTGGTATAAGACATTAAAAGAGGGAGAATCACATCCAGCTGGCAGGAACAGAGGAGGTTTTATCAAATATGTGGTATCCAGGAGCAAAAAGAAAATCCTCTATTTTTCATCCAAGCCCTTCATAACCTGGTCCCCTACTTCCTTTGTAGTCTTGAACCTTCCTCATCCCTATAAATCTGGTGACACCAGGCTCCTTGCTGTCCCTTGAACAAGACACTATCTCCCCAACCGTGAGCATTTACATAGCTCTCCCTCAAGCCTTGTATGTTCTCCCTCCTCTGTTTCTCGGAATCCCTGTACCAGTTAAAATCCTACCTTTTACAATAAGCTTTTCCTGATTTCCCTTAATGCTAGTGCCCTCCCCCTGAGATTTTCTTCAATTTTTTGGTGTTTAGTCATTTTTCAGTCTGACTTTTCAGTTTGTTTGCTTTGGTTTGGTTTTTGATGGGGAGTGGAGGGGAGAAAGCAAGGCAATTGAGGTTAAGTGACTTGCCCAAGGTCACACAGTTCGCAAGTGTCTGAGACTAGATTTGAACTTAGATCCTCCTAACTCCAGGGCCAGTGCTCTATTCACTGTGCCACTTAGCTCCCCAGTCTGTCTGACTTTTCATGATCCCATTCAGGGTTTTCTAGGCAAAGACACTAGAATGGCTTGCCATTTCATTCTCCAGCTCATTTTACAGCTGAGGAAACTGAGGCAAACAGGGTTAAGTGACTTGCCCAGGGTCACACAGTTCGGAAGTGTCTGAGACCAGACTTGAACTTAGGAAGATTAGCCTTCCTAACTCCAGGCCCAACACTCTATCCACTGTGCCACCTGGCTGGCCCAAAATATCTTATCTTATCTCCGCATTAGACTGTGAGCTCCTTAAGAGGAGGGCCTGGTTTTGCCTTTCTATTTCCTCAGCACTCAGCACAGTGCCTGGAATGTAATGAGTACTTAAATGTTTCTTGACTTGACAACTCACTTTGTGCAAAGAACTAAGGACTAAGAACGGGGGATACAAATAGAAAAGCCAAAACGGTCCTGCTCTCAAAAAGCTTACATTCTAGTAAAGAAGACAACATATATAGGAGCTTCTGGCTACAAGTCAGATGAAAGGAGCCATGATCTTTAGAGGTGCAACAGCAAAACAGGTAGTGAGGCATTAATGCAATTTTAAGGTAATTTCCATTAACATAAGCATACCAGTTTCTGATGCTCAGCCATAGGACAGTGCAGAGGACTTTGGGAGTAAAAACTTCCTTTCCTGGGTCTACAGGAGCTGTGACCACAGCACCATCAAGGAAGATGCCAGTTTGCATCTCCATAAGGATTGCTTCCCAGGACCAGTGGTCTGATGGGAGATGATTTTCAGGAGCTTTGTGGCTCAGGATCCTGGTCTGTCTCCACCAGAGGCTGAGGAAGGTCGTGGTTGAGATGGTTTGATAGCTCCCTCCCCTGTTTTCAGCCCTCTAGGAAAGTGGTATCAAACTCAGAACCTCACGTAAGTTTCCCTGTGGGCTGGGTATTGACTTAGAAAGCCACAAATGAACAGTATCTATGTTTTATTGTATTTTTATTTGTTTTGTTACATATATCCCAATTACAATTTTCTATCAGATTCAGGGTTGAGGGAGGGTGTTACAGGCCCCATATTTAACATCTCTACGCATGGAATTAAAATGTTGGCCAGGGTCTCTTGACTGCCCTCTGGTGGCCTTATAACTAGGTCCCTCAAGGGCCAGGCCACTGCAGGTGTTGGCAAACTGGTCCCCACAGGGGATTATAGAATTTGGAGCAGGAAAGGGCCATGGAGGCCAATCAGACTAACTCCCTCATTTTATCCATGAGGGAACAGAAGCCTAGAAAAGGAAAATGACTTGCTCAAAGTCACACACCTAGTTAGTTCATAGGATTTAAGGATCATTGCTCTAGAAAGGACCTCAGAATCCATCTATTCTAATTCCCTCACTTTCTTGAGAGGGAAACTGAGGACCAAGGGGATGCTGTGACAGTCCTGTAGGTTACAAGTCTCAGACATGAGATTTGAAGAAATATGGGTCCTCTGACTCCTGACCTGGGGCTCTTCCTGGGCTTCGCACTGACTTGCCATTTGTACCACATGTATTGCAATCTAAGCATCCCAACATCCAATGTTCTTTCCATTACATGGAATTTCTGTTCTCCCCTTTCAAAGCCAGATAGTGACAACTGGGGTGGAAGAAGGAAGGAAGACAGCTAGTATTTGTGTGTTTGTGTGTATGTATTAGAGATATAAGAGATCTTACTCCAAATCTATGTTCTTTCCAGTCTAGGCTAAATCCTTATCTGGGCTATTTAAAAAAAAGAAAAAACTTCTAATGGGTCTCCTGCCCTCCAAGACCTTCCCTACTCAATTCAATTCAATAAACATTTATTACGCACCTGCTATATGCCAGGTTGGTTGCTAGATGGTTCCATGGATACAGCCTGTCAGGAAGATCTGAGTTCAAATTCAGCCTCAGATACTTACTATTGGCATGGCTTTTGGCAAACCACTTGACCTCTGTTTGCCTTGGAGGCAGCAAGGTGGCTCAGTGGATAGAGTGCTGGGACTGGAGTCAAGAAGATCTGGGTTCAGATCTGGCCTCAGATGCTTACTAGCTGATTCCAAGCAAGTCACTTGCCTTAATCCTCTGGAGAAGAAATGGCAAACCACTCCAGTGTCTTTACCAAGAAAACCCCAAAGACAGTATGGTCCATGGAGTCACAAAGAGGGAGATATAACTGAAACTCAACAGCAACTTTCCAGGAACCATGCTAAGCCCTGGGAATACAAAATAGGGCAAAAGACAGTCCTTGCCTTCAAGGAGCTTGCAATCTAATGGGAGAAGATAACATGCAAATAAATATATACAAAGTGAGATACAGACAGTACAAATGGGAAGTAATTAAGAGAGAGAAAGAACTGGAATTAAGAGATGTTAGGGAAGGCTTCCTGTAGAAGATAGGATTTTAGTCAGAACTAAAAGGTAGCCCAATTCATACAGCACAATGAGCCAGATGAAGATTTCCAAAATGCCACCTTGTACATCATCGTTGTAGTGCTTATAAATCGTCAATGGCTCTTCATTGCCTGCAAGATCAAGTGAATGCCCTCTATTAAATTATCCCAGTCTTATCACTCACCATTCCCCCTCATATGCCCTACTTTTGATCTCTACTGGTCTATTTGCCATTCCCAGAACATATCTACTGATTTCGCACCTCTGTGGTTGCCATTCCCCTCCCTTGGAATTCCCGCTCCACCCCTCATCTCCACCATCAAAATCCTACTTGTCCTTCAAGCCTCTTTTCTCCATGAAGCTTCCCTAACACACCAGAAGGAGGTGCTCTCTCTACATTCCCACTTGATGTAGGCAGCACACTTCTCATCCACTGCCAAACGGTACAGTATTCTGCAGATAAATCTCCATTCCAGACTCACTTTGCCAATGCTGTAGAAAACTCTCCATCTTAGAAGCTCACTCCAGCCCCAGAAGTGCCCTCTATCCCTGTCTGCTTCCCCTGATTGGATGGCTTCTCCATTTAAGCAGGGTTCTCAGGCTAGGAGGGTCTCATTCCTCTCCAGGCTGCATCCAATTCACAAGCAAGTCAAGACATCACCCTTGATGTTATTGGTCCTCTTCCAAGAAGGAAGGATGAACAACAATTGTATGCCATATTCTGTAAAAAAATATTCTTGATCTCAAAGAGGCTACATTCTATGGGGGAGAAAACATGAATTTATGTTTATGTATTAATATGTCACAATATATTATGTAACATGCACATGTATTATATTAATAATGTGCTACATATAACATACTAAGTAATTGCATTTTATTGATATAATATAGTATATATTATATCAATATATAGTATTATATAATACTTTGTTGTATTAATATGCATATATATACATATACACACAAAATGAGGTTCAAGCATATTTTATTCAGAGAAAAGGGTTTTGATGATTAACGATCAGTTTTGTTTTCATTCCCTAAAAGTGCTCCTTGCTTTGCAGATTCATGAAGTCAATATGAGTGTTTAATAAAACTCTAAACTGATCTAAACAGAAGTCTCAGTGAAAATAAAGAAGAGAATTCCCCATAACTTGAATGTACTCCCACCTCACCTTTGACTCAGTCCCTGTCTTCTTTAAGATGCAGTCCTCAGGCACCATCTTCTGCATGAAATCTTTCTTCATTCCTCCAGTGACAGTGGCCTCTCTCCTTCATTCATTCTATATATTCATTTAGTTACTTGTTGTCGCTCCCATTAGAATGCAAGTTCCACGGGAGAAAGAGATTGTTTCACTCTTTGTGCATCTATTCCTAACTTCTTACCACGTGCACGGGACAGAGCAGGAGCTTACTAAATATTTGTTGATCATTGATTGACTTGAAACCTTCTGAACTAACTGTAAAAATGAAGAGAGTTCTAGGACTATTCTATTCCACAGGGCCCTTTTTAACTGGGTACATCCAGCTCCCGGGCTCAGCCAATGGTGGCACTGCCTTTCCCAATATTTTCTAGCACCTTGTTTCTTAACTATTAACTGAGCCTGGTGCTTTGGCAAAACTATGCAATAGACAAAGTTGGTATTTGAGGCATTTTAATTCTGCTTTCAACTCCTGCACTAGGCAGTTAGTGCCCTCGTGCTGACTCAGCAGTCTGTGGACCTACCCACTTTGCTCTTCCATATTCTTGAAGTTTCCTGACTCTCCCCTCCTCAACCACATCTGGTTGAGCCAAGTCAAATGACTGGCTTGATAATCTATAAACCAATTTTGCTAAGGCGCTAATAGCTGATAATGTCTTAATGTATAAGACACCAGGGCTCTCAAAATGTTCTCACCTCATGAAAGTGGCTCTCAGTCCTCCAAGGCTTTGCCAAATGAAGATACGTCACTATCATACAGCACTGAGGAAATACTGTATGACTATTGTCTGAAAACCAGTCTGGCAAATTTTGGAGAAGTTCATTACCTGTTGGCCCCAAGGTGATGAATTTTTCACCCACAGTAACTCTCAAAAGCCATCTGTAAAGTGATAAAGAGTATGAAATCTCTATATGTGGACTGAGTAGACACACCAGGAAAACCATATACCCTTAAAGCCCTGAAGTATTCAAAACAGTGAGTGTAGAGGTATATTTCACATACTACCATAGACTGGGGAGAAAGACATTTTGTAAAAAGTATTCTTAATACCACTTCAGGACCTACTGTGCCAGGTCAGGGACGGCCCCCCCATTAACATTCCTGCCCAAGAGAAGACCAATGCTACCTCCACAATATCTCTGGCATTCATCCCCCTCCTCTCAACTTCTACTGCAAGGACCCTTGTCCAGGCCTTCACCTTATAGACTCATAAGATCACAGACTTGGAGCTGTGAAGGACCTCACAGACAATTTAACTCAACTCACCTCATTTTTCAGATAAGGAAACTGAGGCCCAGGGAGTGCACTTGCCCAGTATCACACAGGTGACATATGTCAGAGGCAGGGCCCCTGGCTTTGGCCAGCCTTCTTCCAACTTTTTACCTAGATCTCTATAATAGTAAGGTCTGACCATGTTACCCTTTCTCCTAATCCCCCCCTCCCCAATTCAGTAAACTCTACTGGCTTCCTATTAACTCCAGAATCAAATACAAAATCCTCTGTTTAGCTTTTAAAGCCCCTCATAACTTGACCCCTTTCTCCTCTTCTAGGATTCTTGCATTTAGCTGACCCCGATTTTCCTTTAATACAACACTCCAATTCCTCCCTCCTGACATTTTCTCCCTCCTTATCTCTGCCTCCGGCTCCCCTGGCTTCCTTCAGGTCTCAGCTAAAGTCCTACCTTCTGCAAGAAATCTTTCCCATTACAACCCCCTTAACCTTGGTGCCTTCCCTCTGAGACTACCTCCCCCATTTATCCTGTCCATATCTTGTTTATGCACCCTTGTTGGCATTTTGTCTGGCCATCAGTCTATGAGCTCCTTGAAAGCAGGGACTGAGATTCTTAACTCTTTGTTTGCTTGGTTTTCCTTCCTTTGTATCCCCAGAGCTTAGCATAATGCCTGACAAATAGTAGGCCCTTAATAAAAGGCTGATTGACTAAAAGCCCCCTTCTTGCCACCAGGCTATCCCTTTACCTATCTGTTGTTCATACTAATGTCCCAATAATGTCACTCCTAGATTTTTTTTTTAAGTGGCTTCCTGTTGCCTGATGAATAAAGCATAAATTCCTGATCCTGGCACTCCACAAACTAGCTTCAAACTTCCTCTTTGGCTATACTGCAACTACTTTGCCTCAATTCCTTTACTTTCCAATGAAATTGAACGCTCTCTGCTCCCCATTCTTGTCTACTTATCCTATAGGACTCTCTGCCATGTACTACTACCAGTTAATCAGAGGGGATCCACTCCAGATCCCTAGAGGCCTCCCTCACACTCTTCTGACCCTGTTCCAGCATGTAGGTTGTACACTGGTTACCATTAAATCTTACTATGCGACTGTTCTATTCTTGCTTTCTCTTTTTTTTTTACCCTCCTCCTGGAAGTGCATGTACAACTTATGGAACAAATCAATAGGGAGAAAAAAAATGCAGAATTCTTGGATCTGGAAGAGAACTTTGAAATCATCTGACCTCCCCCCCCCCCCCAGTTTGCAGATGAGAAAACTGAGGCTCAGAGAACTTAAAATTATTTGCCCAAGGTCACAGTGGTAGAATCAGGACTAGAACTGAGAGTTTTCTGATTCTGTGGGTTCTTTTAGCCCAGGGTCATGGTGACTGACTAGCTGTTCACGAGTTGCTCAGATTTCTGTTTATACTATATATACCATCATCACATTTGCCTTTTGTACAACAGCACAGTACTGGGGCATATAAATAGAAATCTGTCATCACTATGAAGCATTCCTTACATGAACTCAAGGGTCAGATCCTCATCAGAACACAGGGTCAAGTTCTGTACTCCGTAGTTAGTCAAAGATGTAGAGGATGTGGAAAGAGTTCAGAGTGGAGCCGCAAAGTCAACTGGAAAGTGAAACCTGCATGGCCTCAATTTGAGACAGCAGGAAAATAATAATGATAATAGCTAACATTTAGATAGCACCTACTACGTGCCAGACACTGTGCTAAGTGCTTTACAGGTCTTAACTCACGAGGATACTGAGGCAACAGAGGTTGAGTGACTTACCCAGGGTCACACTCTAGTAAACGTCCAAGGCCACATTTGAACTGAGGTCTCCTTGATAACTAGCTGCCCAGTATATGGAGATGTATAGAACACTGTAAATCAGAGATAATAACAGCACTTACCTCCAAGGGTTGTTGTTAGGATCAATGAAGTAATACTTGTAAAGTCCTTAGCACAGTAACTGCTATGTAGTAGTTGCTGCATAAATGTTTGGTGCCTTCCCTGTTCCCTATGGGAAAGTTAAAAAGTCATTTTATGGCATTTTAATGTTTGTAATATGTTCTCACAACTACCCTGGGAGGTAGGTAATACAAGTATCATTATTCCCACTTTGCAGATGAGCAAACTGTGAGGTTAAGCGACTTGCCTAAAGTCAGCTCAGAAGTATCTGAGGCTAGATTTGAACCCAGGCTCCTTAATTCCAAGTCTAACACTCTAGTTGCTATCCTGTGCTGCTAGAAAAGAGAAGAACAAAGTGGGATTTAGTTTATGTTCTTCAAGTATATGTAGATTGGGAATAGCTAGGTGATAGATAGAGCACCAGCTCTGGAATCAGGAGGACTTGAGTTCAAATTCTGCCTCAGATACTTACTAGCTGTTTGACCCTGGACAAGTCACTTAATTCCAATTGTCTAAAAAAAAAGTATATGTAGATTGTCGCCATTTCTACTAGGGAAATGGACAGGACTGTATCATAAGGGATTCGAATTAATACTTAAGAAGAAATTTCCTGATAGTAAGAGTTACATGCTGAAACAGAAGAAGTGGACAGATCTAGGCACATTGTAAACACTTAGTAAATGGTTGTTGAAAGAATTGATAAATGAGTAAATGTATGTATGTTTGTAGATTTCTCATGAGGCCTGTAAAAATGATTTGTTGGGGCCACTAGGTGGCACAGTGAATAGAGCACCAGCCCTGGAGTCAGGAGGACCTGAGTTCAAATGTGACCTTAGACACTTAACACTTACTAGCCATGTGACCCTGGGCAAGTCACTTAACCCAATTGCTCTTCCAAAAAAATAACTATAAAAATTAAAATGATTTGTTGAATTGTTGATTTACTGGTATTTGTCATAAACATCACATTTAGAGTAATTGGTTGCATTGAAGAGGCATGGTGACTGTCCAGGAATAATGTGATAGTCCCACTGTCTTCTGCCCTGCTCACTCCACATCTGGACATTGCATTTTAGGAAGGACAGTGATAAACCAGAGAGCAGCCAGAGGAAGGCAATAACAACGGTGAAGAGCCTCCATTTCCAACATATGAGAGTCAATCGAAGGAAAGTGGAATGCTTAGCCTGGGGAAGAGAAGGGTGGGATACTAGAGCTGTCTTAAAGTGTTGGAAGGTCTTGGCAAATGAAAGAGTCTTTAGACTCGTTCTCTTTGGTCCTAGAGGACAGAACCAGCAACAATGGGCGGTGAAAGTTTCAAAGAGGTAAACTGAGGTTGAATGTCATGGAGATCTTAACAACTAGAGACATCCAGAACTGGAACAGGCTGCCTTGGGTTTCCCTTCCCTGGAGGTCTTCAAGCAAACATTGAATGACCACTTAGAGGGTTCCTGGTAAAAGGAGTCTCAGTTTCAGTAAAACACTACATGGTTACTATAGTCCAGTCCCTTTAAACACTGAAATTTCATAGAAATTGTTTTTGCATGTTTAAATGGTGTCCCTCCCAGGTCCAAGATCCTCCTGTTTAGCCTCAGTTCTGATCTGTCCACTCCATCAGCCAGCATGTTGATTCCAGGAGTGATCAATTTACCTGCGGGTGGTCTGGAGCCACTTGGGCTAGGTTTACAGCTCAGAGCCCCTCACAGAAGGAGGTGCCAGGGGACTGCTTGATATGCAGTGATTTCCTAATCGGGCTTCCGGGAAATCCCAGTGGGTGTCCTATTATCACCTGGGGTGTCACAAATTTCCGAACAAAACTCCTCCAAACTCGATTAACTCTAATTCACTTGCATTTTAGAGGTAAACATGTTGTCAAAGAAGAGTCTAGCAGAAAAAGCAAGCTATACATATCCCTATGCTTCTACTTTGCATATGGAAATACTCATTTTTAGTTGGTGTTAAGTGGAAGATAGGAAAAAAAAAAAGAAGAGTTTTTAAAAGTCTCTTGCTGGGGGTAAGGGCAGGGGAGGAGAGGGAGGGCTGTGTTGGCCGTCTACTCCAAAATGACTGGTACTTAACAATTCCTAGCAATGGGGATTATCTATTTCCTTACAGTTATTGGGGGTGGAGGAGAGAATTCTTGGAAGAAAGGGGAATTTCAAACCCACTGACAAAGAGCTTCCTATCTATCTCCTTTTTGGGACAGAAAAGGGAAAGCCAAGAGCAGAGTTCTACAAAAGAGATTCTGGGAAGAGGCCTTCAGATCTCTAGAAAAGCCTCATGCCAGGTGGGACATGCTCCGACAACAGGCTCTGCAGAAAAGCCTCAGCTAATTGTGTGAGCTACGACAAGGCACCCAGGAGGAACCTGGTCACAAATGGACAATGGCACGAGGAACAAGAAAAAGACCAAGTCTGAAACCAGAAGAGGAGCAGGAAGAAGTAAGAAGGGCTATGTCTTCAGCTTTAGCTAGACCTCATTCTTGCTGTTCCCCTCTACACAGACCTGTTGCCTGTCCTGGAAAAACAAATAGAAATCCTCAGAAGGGGCAAGGGAAAAACAAAATAACATCAAAACAAAAAACTGTTTACTGGCCCAGTGGGGAAACTTGTGAATCACTGGCCGGAAATGGTATGCAAAAGAGAGGCAGACATTCAGTGATCTGAGAGCTTGGTGAAAACAAAAACCAACTCCCCAGCTCCCAGTCAGAAAAGAGTACACAGACTGAGGGGGACCCAAGCCAAGCTGGTTCTGCTCTCCCTCCCTTCCCCCTCTTGCTTGCTTCTCCCCCACTAAACCATTATGACTATTATTAAGTATATCTGTAACGCTCCATGTTTGCAAAAGGGCCTCCAATCAGCTTCCCTTGGTGACTCAGGGCATGCTTCCAATCTCTCTTTCTCCACTTCTGTTTGCTTAACAGTAAACTCAAGCAAAAACAATTCTTTGGAAAAAATTTTTAAAAAAATTTTTAAATTATTTTGTGTATTCTATCTTGGGAAGACCATTAAACCAAGACTTGGAAGATCTGGGTTCCAATCCCAGCTTTGCCATCTACCAGCTGGGTGACCTTAGACAGGTTCTGATTTATTCACCTGTGTTACAGAACACAATATCTCCTTGCTTTCTTTGAAGAAATGGAGAAAATATGAAATGAGATAATGTATATAAAAGTACTTTGTAAACTAGGGCAGACTATTCTAGTCTAAGGTGTTATTATTATTATTATTTAAAGGAAAGACTACATACAAAAGGCATCCACTTGGAACACATTTAAATTAGGTCTGGCTGCAAAAACCCCTTCTCTGAGGAATCTTTAAGAATGGGAGTTGGCTGCCAATGGCTTTTGTGACAGTATTTTCCAAATCAAAAACAGAGACACGTAATTTGGCAAAAGATAGTCTTTTTATAAAACCTCATTCAAAGTATAATTTTTTTCTTGAAATTAGGACTGGATAGAGTGCCTGTTTGGGGTTCAGGAAGAGTGTGGGTTAAAATCCCACCTCAGGCACCCTATTAGCTATGTATCCTTAGCAAGACATTTATAATAGTTAGTAATTAACATTTATATAGAGCCTACTATGTACAAAGATACAGGTGTATAGATATAAAGATATATATATATAGATATAGGTATATAAAATATTATCACATTTGAGTCTCAAAACAACTCCGGGAGGTGGGTGCTATCATTATCCCCATTTTACAGATGAGTAAACTGAGGCAAACAGAAGTGGGGGGGGTTAAGTGACTTGTCCAGGGTCACACAGCTATTAAGTGCCTGAGGCTGCATTTGAACTCAGGTCTCCCTCACTATCGGCCCAGCACTCTATCCACTGCTCTGGCTAGCTGCTGCTGACACTCACTTAAACAGCATCAGTTTATTCATTCTTCAAATAGAGATTAAAATGTCTGTAGAACTGACTTTAAAGGGTTGCTTCAAGGATCAAGGTTCACTTGTGTGAACATATGTGTTTACATACACATGTATGTAAAGCATTTTGCAAACTTCAAACCCCCGTATCAATCAATCAACAGCATTTATTAAGTGCCTACTACATACCAGGCACTGTACTAGGCTCTCTGAGTCTACAAAGACAAAAAGTGAAGCCATTCTCTATGGTCCTCACTACTATTATGTGGCTGACTCTGTGCTTATCATTTGTAGCCCAAAGCAGCCCTCTAAATGATGGAGGAGCAGGGAGCATCCAAAGCCATCACCAGAGGATTGGGCAGGGAAAAGCACACTGAGTGGTCAGACCCTCCCCCAACACTTTTTAACCAGGAGAAATCAAGTGACACTGACCATCAAAGGAGGAAATAATGTCACAAAGGGGCTGATTAAAGAGCGTATATATAAAAAGGGAGAAGGGATGGGGAGCTGCCCCATCTTTCTCTTTGGATTCCCCCATCTCTTTCCTTTGGAGATGGGGGAGTGAGAGACCTGCACACAAGTGAACCTTGAGTCTTTTGTTCAAATCAGACAACAGCCCTGCCCTGTTCCCTACTGACTTTACAGAGTCACCATCCAAAACTCACCACCAGATTTGTACATACTTGTTTACATATGTGTCCCGTTAAATTGTCTGCTCCTTCAGGGCAGGGACTGTCTTTTATCTTTCCTTGTACCTCCAGTGCTCATCATAATGCTTAGCACATATTAGGGGCTTAATGAATATTAATTGACTATCTTGTGGGTCCCTCCTGGAGGCTTCTCCAAAGCTTCTCCCAGAATCACAGAACCTCGAATACCATAAGCAAGGATACACTACCATGTCCAACATCCAGTATCATGGATAGGGCATTGGTCTTGATCTGAGGCTGTAAGATCCTAGTTCAAATACTTCCTCAGGCCCGGGCCAAGACACTCAATTTCTCCGGGCATCATTCTCGATGTCACATTTACAGAATTGGGAGACTGGACTCAATGACTTCTGAAGACCATGACATTTCTAATTCTACAATCCCTGACAAAGGAATATCCTACCTTTATCTGTAGACTTCCAGTGATGAGGAACTCATTACCTCACGAGGAAACCCATTCCCTTTCTAGATAAGTATAATTATAGAAAGTTTTTCCTTATGAAGAAGCTATATCTGCTTCTCTACAACTGGCAACTAGGTCTCCTAGTCTCTCCCTCTGGGACCAAACATAAGTCCACTCCCCAATTCCATAATGACAGTCCTGGAGATAATTCCTGGTCTGTCTTCTCTCCAAACTAAACAGCTCCAGTTCTTTCAACCCTTTTGTGTCATGGTCTCCAGGACTGTCTTTCCGCATCCATATCTCCTCCCTCTGAACCCACTCCAATCTGTCAACATTCTTCCTAAAATGTGGCATCCAGAACTAAACTAAATACTCCAAATGCAGAGTGACCAGGGAAGAGTAAAGAGGGAAGGTCACTTCCATTCTTCCAGGCTTGATTCCCCCATTAATAAAGTTTAAGGTTGAGTTCAATGCATTGGTTGCCAGATCAAACTATGGGCTTGTATTCATCTTGCAGTCTCCTATGAACCCCCAGATCTTCTTTGGCAACATGTCATCTTTGCCATACTTCACTGCAGCTTTACAATTGTTTTTTTTTTTTTAATTTTGGATCAATAGCTTTATATTTCAGCCAGTTATGTCGCATGTCATTAGATTCAACCCATCTCCTTAGGGTGTCCCCCTCTTTTGAGATCTAGACTTCCTCAGAGTGAGCTAACAGAGTTCTTACTAAACTGTTAACTGATCATTCCAGTGTGTTTGTGAGCTGCTAACTGGCTTAAGGAGACTTGTGAGGAAGGTAAAGACAATCCCCCTCCTGAACAAGTATCTACCTCTTCCCCCATTTCCTCAACCTCCTTTGTAAATTACAGAAGCAGAGGGATGGGCCAGGCGGGTTCTTAAGGTCCCAGAGCATAAAATTTCAGAATTATCTAGTAAGTTCAGCAGCTTTCTAGCCCTGCCTGGACCTGCAAAAGAGTTCTCCCCCTCCCTCAGCCATCCAATCTCCCGTGCGGAGCAATCAACATATGAGACAGCTTTAGAATGTTAGTTCCTTTTTTCGAGCCTCAGTCTCCTCTTTGAAATTCCCTCAAACTACTCCTAGTTTCACACACTAAGACCAAACAGAATAAGCTTAATTCTTCTGCAGTGGGACAGCCTTTCAAATATTTGGGGATTGTAATCATACCCACTTAGTCTTCTTCACCAGGATAAATGCCTTTCATCTTCATATGGCAGGGACACCACGCCCTCCCAAACCTTCATTAATTGTTACTAATTTATTAATTTTTGATTAATTATTCATTGATCGTTTATTGTTGCCAATCTCCACACACCAGCATGACAATCTATTTTAAAGAGATAGAAAGTAAGATGTGCCCCACTAAGGGTTGCCTTAAATTCAAGGATAATTTTATCCATTTCATTTATTAAGGAGAAGTGAGAGTTATGGATTTAGTTCCCTTCCACCCACAGGAACCTGTGCAAACTCTGCTGACCAGATTCCAGGGGACCTTTTCAGGGCAGGCACCAAGCCCAGTCCTCCTGCCTTTTGTTTTTTATCTGTCTGTGGGCCAAGCATTAACCATCCTCCTCTCCCAGCCAAGCCTGCAGGGAAGCAGGATGGTGGTGACATCAGGAGAGAAGGATCTGTCCTCCTGGGGATTTAAACTCATTTCTCAGCTTCAGTCTCCAGGCTCTAAGTGATCTCAGTAGGAATAACAGCCCAGGGAAGATGACAAGATGAGGCAGGATGGAGTGTGGAGACTCTATTTGACCTACATTTCTTGTTTCGGGCACATATTTGAGAGGATGCGTAATGGACACACATATGCTCCTCCTCCCTAGACACACATACACTCACACACATCCATACCACTCGAGTCTCAAGCTGACATGAAAGAAGCATGATTTAAGCTCAGAGACCAGTGTGACGCCAGCAAGAAAGCTGGCCATCCCCTGAGAAAGATTTATTTATTTCTCTAAAGGGCAATGAATTACAAACCTGTCAAAGACCCAACTAAAGGCAGCCCTGCCATGCTAAGTACCTGTGGCTCTTCTCCCACAGGGCCAGTCAAACCCTTTGCATTTCTAGCCCTCCCTGTGTTTGTGCACTGGGGGCAGGGGGTGCCCCTCAGCAGTGATACTGCCATCATCATCATCATGAGGGCTATGAGAGCTAATCAAAGGCTTGTGGTGATACCTGAAAGAGCAAACATTTGAAACTCTGATTTTCTTTCCTTTGGTCAGGTTTCAAAGGCCACAGCTAAAACCTTGTGTGTGCCTCTGAGTATCTCTCCACCTGACACATATATACACCCCCCAAATAAAAGTATGCTGATACTTCAAGGGATCTCTGATCTCCCCCCATGTGGATATGCCCTCCAGTGGTCCACATCACAGCCCATTCATGCCTCCTCATCCTGTGAGGCTCTTGTTCAGATCTTTCCATAAATCCTTCACAGAGGATCTACCCAACAATCTAGGGGTCATCCTCTGGATTCCCTGGTGAGGTGTGGATACCAACAGGACACCCAGGTTGTTCACTGGTATTGCCCCTCTTAGTATAGGATGAGTCTCCTTTTCCACCCCCCTCAAGTTCCCCATCACCCCCACAAGAATACATTTCTCTGAGAGGGACAATGATGCCGTGTATAAAGTGCTGGTTTGGAATCAGAAAGACTTAGGTTCAAATCCCTCCTCTGACATTTAGCAGCTTTGTGACCTTGGGAGGGTTACACTCTTTGGTCTCAGGCAAAACTCCCATTAACAGTCTTGGACTTTACACTGTGATTTACTGGCTTCCAGGAAATTCCCAGTAGGTGTCCCATTATCTCCCTGAGGTGTTACAAATTCTACGATCTGCATGGGTAGAGGGAGTTGCCATTTGCAGAGTTCCCTAGACCCTACATTTACATCTCCCTTGGACATCCCTTTACATCTCTTCTCTTATGAAAATAATTCTTAGTTGCAGTCTGCTGAAGTCTGCCATTCTCCACTACCCTCTGGGTGAACCCACAACACAGGGTTTGAGAGAGCCAAATTCAACCAACATTGATTGTTAAATGTTCAGTGGGAGTATTTACACCTTAGAAATAAACAAATGCTACAAATCAAAGCTTGATTTATTATTTTGTTGATTGTCAAGATTTGAGAAAGTTATGGAGAAAATGGTAATAATGGAAATTAAATATAAAAGTGTGCTGCTGGTACATTTTTTTCTGGAGAATTGGTTGTCAAAAATTTATAAGTAGACAGAGACTGCAGTTGTATTACTACACAGATGACTTGCAGGCATATGGCATCACAGTAAGAACATAGGAGTGAATAATAATAGTAATAGTAACAGCTAACATTTATTTAGTGTCTTAAGGTTTGAAGTCTTCCTTGTTACCCATCTCTCCCAGTTGCTGAAAAGGGTCTCTCCCCCTTCACATCTCTCATAACACTTTGCCTAGGTCTCTCCTTTGTATTTACCACATTTTGTCTTGCATTACGATTATTTGTCTTCATGTCTTTCTCTTCCTATTAGAATGTAAGCCTCTTGAGGGCAGGGTCTATGTCTTATCTATTTTGCATATTCAGTGCCTAGCAAACAGCAACTATTTAATAAATTGAATTGGTCAAATTGAATGAATAGAATGAAGGATTTCGAGAATTTAGAGCAAGACTGGCCTTCAAGATCTTGAAGTCTAACTATCTCATTTTGCCGATAGGAAATCTGAGGCACAAAAATCTGAGGCACGTTGCTCAAGGCCACGTAACTAGTTAGAAGTAGAGCTAAGACTAGAACCCAGGCCTCCTGATTCCTAATACAAGGGTACTCCATATCCCTACAGGGCTTCTGAATGCTGAATGACTGTTTCCTGAGACTGAAAACATCAACCTTCAGCAATAGCAGTCTAAACACCTGAACCCATTGACTGCTGAATAATAATTATCAGTGAGAATTAAACTGATGATAATGGCAAAGAGAACAACAGAAAGGAAAATAGCCACTGCTGGAGGGGCCGTGGGAAAATAGGCACATACATGGTCGGGGGAGCTATGAACTTGTCTAGCCTTTCTGGAAATTAATCTGGAACTATATGTGCAAATTGTTCATGTGCTTTGATTCAACAATAACACTAATAGGCATATTTCCCAAATAGATCAAAGAAAAAGGAAAGGAATTCATATGTACAAAAATATTCATGGCACATCTTTTTGTAGTGACAAAGAACCATAAAAGGTTGGACTAGAGGACCTATAAGACCCCTTCTATCTCCATGTTTATGATCTATTAGAACATGATCTCCTTGAGTACAAAGCCTGTTTGTGTCTATTTTGAAATCTCCATCACTTAGAGTAGTTCCCTTCACATAGTAAGTACTTGATCAAATGTTTGTTGATTGACTGATTGATCCCCATGAAACTGAGGTTCAGAGAGTAAAATTACTTAACCAAGCTCACAGATCTAAGGACTCACTATTAACATCCTTGAGCTACATTCAGTGTCTCCTGGAGGAAGATGATTTGAGCCAGAGGAAGTTTGGAATTGTTATAACCAAAAAGTCACATCTCATTTTCCATACCTACCATTGATGCTCCCTCTTCTAGAATGAAGGCCCAAATCCACACAAGCTGGGTCAGATGCCCTGGTGAGGAGAAGAGAGCAGGGTGGGTATTCCTGATACACCTAATAGCTGAGAAATTTGATCTTGCACCAAATTCTAGATTACTTAGATCCAACTCTATCCTAATGATTTCAGTGTGGACCCACCTCTTTCCTAATGAGTAATACACCTAAGATTGATACACAATCCTGCTGTAGAGTTTATGGTATTTTATAGCTAATCATGAGTTTCTAGGATGGGTTGACAAAGAGACATAAATCTGAGTATGTATCATTTTATCACTTTTAAATCCTCTGTAAAAGTCATTGCTGTGTGTGGTATTTTCAGTGCATTCTGACGGTTTGTGTCAAACACTGTTGAACTTTTTCAAAGAATGGTACATGTTAAGAGTGGAAATAAATTTGTTCAAGGGTTTTAAATGAAACCCAAGAACTCTAGTACCCCCAGTGTCTAAAATTCACATGGTATCAAACAAGACTATTCAACCCTGGCCAGACAGAAGGGAGAAGGTGCACGATATTTGCTGATGAAAAGTTATCCTCCTATTCTTGGCACCAATCCATGCCTTTTCCTACCCTCAATGGACTCACTTGGTGGAAGAAGGTATGGAGGGGACATTCAGATGGGCTGGGTATTAGGGAGTAGCGAACTTGACAGGCATACAATTTCAAATGACTGTATTTGTTAGGGTCATCTAGAGCTGGAAGGGACCTAGAAGAATCTAGTTCAACATTCTCATATTGCAAAGAATGAAATCGAGCTCCAGAGAGGTCAAGTGAATTGCCCAAAACCTCGTAGGTAGTAAGCATCAGAGACAGGATTTAAACCAATGCCCTCAGAATGCAAAGCCAACAATCTCATTTCATAAAAGGTTTAGGTAAATTCAGAAAGGGTACATTGATCATCAGTTATTAAGGAGAATGCAATATTTACACATAGCTGAGACATCATGAGCATTTGGTGCTTATGTACCAAGTAACAGTATTTGGCAACATCCATTCTAAATGCTATTGCCATTCTTGTTATTATTACCTTATTCTTATCTTTTTATGGGATTCAGATACAAACAGTTCTGGAGCAAGTCACTATCAGGCTATCATAGTTTTATATTTAATGTTCTGCACATTAAACTCTTGCATAGGTGGATAAAGTAACTACTTTGGGAATTGAATAAAAGCATTAGGATGTAAGTTCATCCTCTTTAGGATCATCATTGGTGTAATTCCAGTAACAGACGACAGAGATGATATATAGGTATCTCAACCTGTTCTCACATGGTTTCCACCTCCTCTGCTAGGATTCTATATTCTGAAAGCTCTTTTGTTCCATTTAGCTTGGAGATTAGGAGTTTGGGGTATGGCAACATCTATACGAATGTATTATTTTTGTTATTGTTTTAATGATTAGCCCTTTCCAATGTGACTTATGCCTACCTTGCTAGGCTTATTTCACATTTCTTGCTTTCAGACACTCTGAATTTCAACCAAATTGAGGTGCCTGAGGTGTTCAGGGAGGACCAGCATCTCTGGTGTGAGGGCTTGCCGAGTTCTATTCAGGCCTGCTCACCTATGACCCAAGAGTTGTAGCACGTACAGTGATCACATCCTGGTAAAACCATCACAGCAGTTGGACTAAACCAGGTTGAGAGTAACCAACAGGCCTCAGACCCATTGGTGAGTTAGTGGGATATCTACCCTAAGCATGTAAAGATTTAACCTGGCAAAATAGGTGGATGAGAACAATTTTTTCTAATGGCCATGAATGTGGCTAAAGTAAACATTGTGGAGCACTTAGAGCTTGGTCAGACGTTGAAGACCAGGCCATCACCAGCTGTCTTGACTTTTGTCCTGCCACTGGACTCTGATAACTCTGGACAAGAGAGTGGCTAAGGACTTGGTATAATTCTCCCTCACTTAAATCCAATTCGTGTGATAGTCCAGACGTCACCCCATGATGTCATTGGTCCTCTTCAACAATGAAAGATGAACAATATTCCAGCCAAATGTGCCTGCTTGCTGTGCTCTGAACCTGACGCTCTAACTGCTTCCTACCTCTGCATTTTTGCAGTCTGGACCAACATGATTTAGACTCCCTCCTCACAAAATTGCTTACAATCTCTAGCTTCCTTCAAAAGGCACCTCCAGTAGCCCACCTTTGTTAAGGATCAGGAGTTGTCCATCTCCAATTTTGTGGAAACTCCAGTTCTGAGATAGCTAGGAAGGGCAGCGGATAGAGAGCTCTGGGCATGGAGTCAGAAAGACATGAGTTCAAATGAGCCTTCAGATATTGCAAAGCTATGTGCTCCTGGGTAAGTCATTTTACCTCTGTGTCTCAGTTACCTCATCTGTAAAATGGGGCTAATAATAGCACTAAGCTGCCGATTTGTTGTGAGGATCAAATAACATCATATTTTAAAGCACTTAGCAAGGGGCCTGGCACATAGTAGGTGTTTAATAAATGGTCCTTCTTTATCTTTCTTCTGAGCTCCCTCATCTTTCAAGGATCGCTGATTACAGCTCATAAATCATCTCCCAGTTCTCTCATTACCCTAAGATGAAGTTCATCAAGGCCTGGTGACTCAAATTCCCCAAAGGCAACAAGGTGCCCTGTCATGATCTCTTTGTTCACCTTGCATCTCCATTGTTTGTTGGCCATTTTTGTTCTGTCCTTTCCACCTCAAAGATGATTAGTTCTCTTTGCAGAAAAGACAAAAAGCAATCCAAGAGCATTAGTTCTGCTTTCTCTCTACTATCAGTTACCATTTCATCTGCTCAGAGGAGCCATCCTATTCATTGGTATGGTAGTAAATGTTTAACAACCAGCTCTGGGGAGGGGGGAGTGTACACATCTGACACACTTTTAAGTTGAATCCAAATTATTACCATTTTCTCCATCACTTTCTTAAGTCTAGACAATAAACAAAACAATAAATCATGCCATGATTTGTATTATTTGCAAATTTCCAAAGTATAAACTGAAAACTTACTCTCCCTGAAAACCAGTTGGTAAGACCTGGTGCCCGTACACTCCTGGTCCTGTCCCATCTTTGACTCTCCTTTCTTTTCTCCAATGTAGCTTAAAATTTTTTTAATTTTGGTGTCCTTAGCTTTCCACATCAGCCTGAATTCATTCTGAGTTTTAGCAAACAAATCAACTTTCACAAGATTGTGCCATGCTTTTTGTATTCCTCTTACAAGATGAAATATGATGGAAAATTATATTCCTACATTTGGATTTTAAAAATCAGCTTTACATGATGGAGGAGTCAGGACTAGGCAGCAATTTATCTGAAGAAGATCTGGTGGTTTTAGTAGAACACAAATCAATGACCAAAAGTGTGATATGCCATCCAAAAAGGCTTGTACAATCTTAAGCTGAGCTAATTAGATAACACTTTCATACATAAAACTATCTGGAAGGAATCTCAAGCCCAAAATGAAGAAGCTGAAAGTCCTACTGTATCTTGTCCTGGTCATACCACATTTGGAGTATTATACTTTATTCTAGTGACTACATTTTAGGAAAGGCATTATCAAGTTGGAACCGTGGAAAAGAGAATGACCAAGATGTTGAAGGGCCACAGGACCACACTATTTCAGGACCTGGAGAAGGGAAGACTTAGACGGACATGTCTTCCAATATATGAAGGAAAATCAAGTGAAAAAGATATGAGACTTTTTCTGCTTTGTCCCCAGAGGGTAAAAAAAAGGAGGGGGTGGAAGTGGTAGATTTAGCCTGCAAGTCAGAGACAACTTCCTAACATTTAAAGCTATGTAAAAATGGTATGAGCTGCCTTGGGAAGTAATGAGTTCTCTGTCACTGGAAGTATATATGTGCTTCCTCTGTTGGATGATCTTCAAGCAGAGGCTGGTTATAAAGTGGAATGTTTCTTCCAGGACGGGTTGGACTAGATGTTTTTTGAGGTTTCTTCCAAATCTGAAATTCTATGATTCATTATCTTTGTCATTCAAATGTTTACACAATCTACTTCCAATCTCTTTTTATTTTTATATTATTTCTGTCTTTTGCTATCCTCCTCTCCAACTCAGTCAACCATTTCATATAACAAAGAATTTTTTTTTAAAAATGGGCTGGGAAGGAGCAGTTTAGCAAAACCAACTCACTTGTCAACCAACTCTGAAAGTATAAAAAATGATTCACATCCATAATCTTCCACTTAAGCAAATAAGGGAAGGAGGTGAGTTTAACATCCTTTCTTCTTATTTTGAACTTTCATTTATTTTCAATTAACAAGCATTTCATTTTCTATTTCTTTTTGTCTCACTTCTCTCTCCACCACCACCACCCCCTATTTAAAAAAAGAAAGAAGAAAAGCAAAACACTTGTTTTCTCATTTCTTGTTCAGGACCAAATTTTGTCATTGTAAGTGTACAGAATTTAGCTTTAGACACTTAAAAAAAAAATAGTATAGTTACAAATTGCTTTCCAGAATGCCTGGACAAATGTGTGGCTCCACTAACAGGAGGGTTAAGGTGCCTATCATTCCACAGACCCTCTAATATTGACTATCCCTATCTTTTTCCATTTGTGTCAATTTATAGAGTGAGGTAAAACCTCACCTTTTTTTTGAGTTGCATTTCCCTTAATGTTGGTGATTGAAACAATCTTTCATAATTAATTAATTAGTTCAGTATGTATTTATTGAGTTCCTATTAGGCAGGAGGTACCAAACTAGGTTATGGGATGATAGTAGTAAAAAAAACAAAAGCAAATCATAATTCTTGCTCTAAATCACTATTGATTAGAGAAATGCAAATCAAAACAGCTCTTAGGTACCACATCTCACCTGTCAGATTGGCTAAGATGACAAAACAGGAAAATTATAAATGCTGGAGAAAATGTGGGGAAATTGGTACACTAATACATTGTTGGTGGAGTTGTGAACTGATCCAACCATTCTGGAGAACAATATGGAACTGTGCCCAAAGGACTATAAAAAATTTTTGATCCAGCAATACCACTTCTAGGGCTATATCCCAAAGAAATCATACAAATGGGAAGGGGACCCATATGTACAAAAATATTTATAGCAGCTCTTTTTGTGGTGGCAAAGAATTGGAAATCAAGGAGATGCCCATCAATTGGGGAATGGCTGAGCAAATTGTGCTATATGGATGTAATGGAATACTATTGTGCTATAAGAAATGATGAGCAGATGAACTTCAGAATAACCTGGAAAGAGTCACATGAATTGACATTAATGAGGGAAGCAGAACCAGATCATTGTACACAATTACAGATACATTGTATTTATGATGACTAACTTTGATAGACTTGGCTCTTCTCAGCAATACAAGGTTCCAAGACAACTCCAAAAGACTCATGTTGAAAAAAGCTATCCACATCCAGAGTCAGAATTATAAGAGCCTGAACGCAGATTGAAACAAACTATTTGCTCTCTCTTTTCTTTATTGTTTGATTTCTTCTTTCTCATGGTTCATTCTATTGGTTATCATTTTTCTTTACAACATGACTAAAGTGAAAATATATTTAATATGAAGGTACATGTAGAAGCTATATCAGATTCCATGCCATCTTGGGGAGTAGGGGGTAGGGTGGTAGGGGGAGAAAATATGGAACTCAAAAGCTTGTGGAATTGAATGCGGTAAACTATAAACAAATAAATTAATTTATTTTAAAAAATCACAATTCCTGTCCTCTTAGAACTGATCTAGAAGAGGACATATGATAGATACACAACTAATTATATTTTTTAAAAGGTAGAGTGCAGTAAGTCCAGTAAAAGATACAAAGGGTTGTATTAGTTCAGAGGCTAGAGGGAGCTCTTCCCTCTGAGGGGATTAGGGAGCACATAGATCCACAATGAACAAGTGAGACTTGTGGGGAACACCATTTACAGGCAGAGGATACAGTATCACTTTTTAAAAAAATTTTTCTTTTCTTTAAAAAAAAATTTCCCCTTTATCATGAACGTACATAACAAAAAAACATGCACAAAGAACAAAAAAAGAGGACTGTATGGGAAACTGTGACCTGTTACCTGGTTTTCGGTTGTTGTTTTTTTAACTGTATATTCAATTTAACATTGTTACAAAATTGTCCTGCTTAACTGGGTCCCCTTTTAAACTTCATTTTGCTCTTTTTGTTTTTTTTTATAAGTTTTTCACAAATTTTTCTTTGTCTCTCTCTTTTTTCATTTCTGTCACTATGCACTAACTCATCTCCCCAACCCAGCACAAATTCTCCTTTCTAACAGTCCAATCAAGCCAATAAAATAAACCAATTGGCCATATCTGAAAATGCATGAGTTATGCAGCACCTTTAGTCCATTGCCTGTCTGACAAGAGGCTGGAAAACATACTTAATCACTAGTCTTCAGAAGTCACAACTGGTCATCAAATTGATCAGAATCCTGCAGGCTTTCACAGTTGTCTTCTTTACATCGTGGATATTCTGTAAGTTGTTTCCTTGATTCTGCTCACTTCACTCTCTATCAGTTCATACATGTCTTCTCAGTTTTCTCTGGATATGTCACATTTGTCTTTCCTTTCCTCTCCTTTTCTCTAAGTCTTGTTTTCTCAGTCAAGGTGGAAGTACAGTGACCAGTCACAAACCCAATCCCAGTCCTGATTAGCACAGTAATCTGCTCTGTCTTTCCTACCTGGGCTAGTTAACCCTTCCTTAGACAGCCTGCTAGCTCTCTACTCACAGGGGCTCTCTACACCAGTGCCAAACTGATTGCCAGCACCTTATTAACACAGCTCTGTAGAAGCTTAAAACTTCAGAGCTCAATCTACCAGCTTCACCCTCCTCAACAGCAGGTTTTATAGTAGTACATGTTACCATGACCATCATATTTGTAATTTCTTTCTTTCTTTCTTTTTTTTCTTTTTTTTTTCTTTTTTTTTTGCTTTTTGGAGGGGGAAATGCAGGGCACTTGGGGGTTAAGTGACTTGCCCAAGGTCACAGGCTAGTACATGTTAAGTGTCTGAGGCCAGATTTGAACTCAGGTCCTCCTGACTCCAGGGCCAGTGCTCTATTCACTGGGCCACCTAGCCGCTCCCATATTTGTCATTTCTTATGATAACAAAATTCTATTTTATTCATATCTGACAATTTTTTCTGACACTTTCCAATTTGTAGAGCCCCCGACTTTATCTCCAGTTCTTTTATAAAGTGTTGTTATAAATATTTTTGTACATATGGGTTCTATTCTTCCTGTATTTGACCTCTTTTGGATATAATCTTGGTAGTACTTTTACTCTCTTTATACAACTCTAGCCAAACTAGTCTAGTCCTTGGTACCCGTTTTGCTTCTCTATCCATGTCCAAGACTCTGCTCATGATGTTTTCATGCCAGAATGTCCTCCATACCCTTTTCCCATACAAATTCTACTCTTTAAAAAACAGCTCTTTTTCTACTTTCTTTATGCCTGTTTCCTCCTGAGGGACCCAGCTTCCATGTATTTCTCCCTCTTGTAGAGTTTTGCCTATATCATATCCTTAACATAAACTCATATAAAGAATCACAGAGAATCTGAAAGATGCAAATGACCTTAGAGGCTATACAATTCAATGCAAACTCAACAGCAATCCTCATTTCTCTCTGTCTGTTTGTCTGTCTCTCTCTCTCTGTCTCTCTCTGTCTCTGTCTCTCCCTCTCTCTCTCTCTCACACACACACACACACACACACACATACACACACACACACACACACACACACACACACACACACACACACACACACCCCTGATATGTATGTCCAGCTTTTGCTTAAAGATCTTCATTGAGGGCAAACTCAGTGTTTCCCCAGGCAATCCATTACACCAGGGTAGCTATAAATGTTAAGAAGTGTTTCTTTATATCTAGCCTAAATCTACCTCTGCAATTTTCTCCCATTTCTTCTAGTTGTGTTCTCTAGGGACAAAAAGAACAAGTTGAATCCCTCTTCCACTGACAACCCTTGAAATACTTGAAAACAGCTCTCATATACCTGCTGAATTTTCTCTTCTCCCAGCTAAGAATTACCTTTTCATGTGGTTTAGCAGATTGAATGTTGGACTTGGAATTAGGAAGTCCAGGGTTCATATACCACTTTCAATATTATTCTCTTCCATATCCACATGCCCTCCCTGAGAGCAGGTCTATTATCCTTCTTTGGTGTTGACATTGGTCTGAAAGTGTAGAGGATGCTCAATTAATATTTCTGGAATACATTTTTTAAAAATCTGATGTCAATCAGTATTTTCAGTAACCTCATGCACAATACCAATATTTTAAATGCTTTCTTTGAAAGGAACTAACATATTTTGGGCAAGAACTACCTATACATAAGGGACACACCTTTTACCACTGGGTACTGTAACCATCTACCCAACCCACTTCCCATTGGACACTCCTCCATACTGCTACCTAATAGCAAAAGAGAGACAGCATTAATATAGTGCAGTGGTTCTCAAACTTTTTGGTCTCAGGGCCCCTTTCCACTCTTAAATTTATTCAGGGCCCTTCCAAAGAGTTTTTGTTTGTGAGTTATTCCTATCAATATTTATCATATTAGTAATAAAAAATGCCTTAGTATTGTTATGAAAATAATATTTACCTCAAGGTCCCCTTGAAAAAGTCTCGGGAGATCCTAGGGTCCACACTTCAAGAACCACTGATATAGTGGAAAGAGCAATGACCTTTAAGTCACAAGAACCAAATCCACATCCTGTCTTAGGAACTTACTAACTGGATGACTGGGGCGGCAAGGTCACATAGTGAACAGAGTACCCGGCCCTGAAGTCAGGAGGACCTGAGTTCAAATCTGACCACTTAACACTTACTAGCCATGTGACCTTGGGCAAGTCACTTAACCCCAATTGTACTCCCAAAAAAACCCCTAATTGGATGACCCTTAACGTCTCTGTGCCTCTGTTGTTTCACCTTTAAAATGGTAGTAATGTTAATGATGATATTTGTACTACCTATCCCACAGGATTCTTGTGAGGCTTTAAGTGCACTGAACATTTTAAAGCAGTTTATGTATATGAGTTTCTATTAATGATGAGAGCTCATGTTTACATGGTACAATATAGCTAGTAAGTGGCAGAACCCAGATCTCTTGACTGGGCCTTTTACAATTCAGTTTGGGGGGCAGAAGAGTATGTAATGAGAACTAATGTATAACAAGGCTTGAAAATTAAGTTGGAGCCAGGTTGTGAAAGGTATTAAATGCCAAGCAAAGAAGTCTATATTTGATCCTGGGAATAATAGAGAGTCCCTTAAAGCTGTGGATCAAGGATGTGTCAATGGCTAGACATCCTTTAGGTCTGCTTGAAATGGGATTAGAGCTAGTGAGAGGCTTGAGACAGGGAGAACAGTCTTGGAATCTTAGAACTGGAAGGTAACTAAGAGGTCAACAAGACCAATCCCCACCTCAATAAAAACTGTCTACAACAACCAGACAAAGGATTATCTAGCTTCCCCTCCCCCACCCAAAATCTTCCATGAGAAAGAACCTACTACCTCCTAGGAGAACCCATTACAATTTTGGACACTCCTGATAGTTAAGAAATTTTTTCCTTACCTGGAACCACATTCTATGTTTACATTTTTTTGCATATCTAGGATTTCTTTTTAATGTGCTGCTTAAAAGACAGAGGAGCTGGGGGGGGGGGGGAAGGCAGCCAGAAAGAATGTTTTAGATCATTCAATATTTAATAAATATTAAATGTTTATGTAGCCAGGCATTGGGGAGATGAAGAGAAAAATTTACTCAGTGCCTGACCTCAAGGAACTTAGTCTCCTAAAATACAAGTGTGTACACAGAGAAGTATGATACAAAATATATTACTATTGAGGCCAAGGAGAGATACAAAGTACCTAGGAAAATTTGCAGATGTTAAGAACACTTTTAGTTGGCTGCAGAAAACAGGAAACCACTGAAGGCTACTCAGTGAGGGAGTAATCAGGTTGACCTGTATCTAAGGATGATTCTTTTCTAGGAGGTATGGGGGATAGATGAGAAAAGAAAGAGTGATCATGTAGGAGTCTATAAGAGTAATTTAGACAAGAGCCTGATCTCAGGTTGTGCTATCTGAATGGGCTGAAAGGGAAGGATGTGAGAGGTGTTGGGAGGAACACTCAACAAGATTTTAACAACTGATTGGATGCAAAAAGTAGGGTGGCTGAGGAAAGCAAGTTAAAGGTCTGAGTGCCAGGGGAAGATGGTGATACCCTCCCTATGTCTGAAAATAATCTATGCTGATATGAGGAGGAAGATGATAAAAATGCCTTGTGCTGATATTATGATCTAAAGTTCACAGGATGCTTTCTCGTTTCACTCATATTCTGTGAGGCAGGTAATAACTACCCTCATTTTACCAATGTAGAAACAGGGCTCTAAGAAATGAAATTCTTTTGCCCAGCACCACACAGCTAAGAGCTGGGACTAGAAGCCAGATCTCCTCGCTCCTGGACCAGTGAATTTTCCATGGCAAACTGGATCTCAAGTAACTTACTACATTTTGGCAATAAGAATGGATGTATAGGGGCGGCTAGGTGGTACAGTGAATAGAGTACTGGCCCTGGAGTCAGGAAGACCTGAGTTCAAATGTGGCCTCAGACACTGAACACTTACTACCTGTGTGACCTTGGGCAAGTCACTTAACCCCAATTACCCTGCCTTGCCCCCCTCCAAAAAGCAAAAAAATAAAAAAAGAATGGATTTATATTTTAAAATCGAGAGCATTTAGAGTTTAAAAATTCTGATTTAAACCTCTCATTTTACAGATGACAGAACTGAGGTTCAGAGAAGTTAACTGATTTGGGCAAGGTCACCCAGCTGCCTAGTAACAGAGCCAGAACTAATAACAGAACCACAGCACTCAGTTTATTAATCACATTTCCACCCTCAGCTTCTTTTTCCCTTCCTTATAATTAACATTTGTTTTAATGCCCCAGAATAGGAGGGTGACAAGGAGGCTACTAAACAAGTGCTCAGGGTCCCTAGGGACAATGGGACTGAGTTTAGTTGGTTTGATGAAAATAACATTGAACTTGAATTTAGGACACCCAAATTCAAGTCAAATCTCTAACACTCCTAAGTGAGGTTGGGTGTATACATCCTTGTTCTTCTTCGGCTTTAGTTTTGTTATATGTAAAATGGCTAATAATATATGCACTGCCTGCTTCAAAGTTTGTGAGGCTAAAATAAGACACCGTGATGCGAATGCTTTTTGTAGTTGTGATGCACAACTATATAAATGTGAGTTATTATTGATTATACTACATTGAGTTTATTAGGGCTGCTTCTAATAAACACTATCTCATCTGTCACTATGCCCACAACCTGGCACTGGAATGTAACTTCAAATCCTAACTTTGCTACAGACTGCTTATGTGACTCCAAGTAAATTGCTTCCTCATCCTGGGCCTGTTTTCCTGATCTGCAAAATGAGGGATCCAGACTTGTTAATCCCTAAAGTCTTTTAATCAATCATTTGGCCACTACATCTGGAGAGTAGCTAGAAACTTGAGGTCCCCTGAACTTGCTTTTAAAATGTTTTGATCACTGTATTTCAATACACTGGTTCCGTTTGTAATGTTCCTTATTTTATTTTTTGCATTTAAGAAAATCATTCTGAGAAGACGTCCATAGGTGTCACGAAATTGCCAAAGAGGTATATTCCACAAAAAAAGATTTAAAAGCCCTGCTCTAAAAGTCTACTGGAATTAATGCAAGGGGAGGAGGGGAAGTGGGAGGGGGGCATTCTCTATATGCATGTTAACAGACTTTGAAGATTCGAAGTAATTAATTACTTGTTGAGAAGTTTACTGTTTCTAAGATTCTTCAGGTCACTCATACATTGTTCATCCACAAATCCATCCAAAAATAGGGTGCTAAAGTTTGAATTTTTATCTGTTCATCTATTTGTCCAGGGAAATGCTCCCTGACACACTCCTCCCTCCCCACGGGATAATCTGGCAAATCACCCTGGTCTCAACAGGGAAGAAATCTGAAAGCCTCCTCTCCCCAGCTGGATCCAAGGACTAGCTAGCCCTGGAGCTGTAATAAGAATATTCCTCTTTTAGGTGACCCTAGGAGCCCCCTGGCCAGTATATTCCATGCCAAGAGCAGCTAGTGATAAGATACCAATGAGTATTCCTCTATGGATCGCTTTAATTCATGCTAACTCCGGAGAAAAATCTGGGGGCCAACCCTCTAAAGTTTTTGTTAGAGGGAGAGCACAGAGTGAATGTAAAAAGATTCAATTCCAAATTTTACTTTCTCACACAGAGAGGACTTTTCTATCGCTGCAGAAGTATGCATTTCCGGAAGTTCACTAAGTCTCACCTTCAATAAAGAGCAGAAATCTCATTTTTTAAAAAGTTGAAGGCTAAGATCTCCAATCAGCATCAGGAATGCAGAGGGAGAAGGGAAACCCCGTTAAACTCCCAGGTTAACGTGACCTAATTTTGAAGGATAGTTATGTAAGCGAGTTCCCAGTCTCCCCTCCCTCTCTCTCAGCCCCCGTCAACAGTTGCAAACGTGAAATGTCTCGCCTGGTTGTTTTTTTTTCTTTTTCTTTTCTCTTCTTTATAACCGAAGCACAAAGCGGAGAGAGCCCTGGGCACAAGCAAACGGATTTAACTGCCTTCTACGCCCCTTCCCCACCCACCCACTCCAGGGTCTGAGGCGGTTTCGATCCCCAAAGGAAAGATCTATGAGGCGGCGACAGCAGCTGCATCCTTCCGCAACTCGGCTTTTGCCTCTTCCCTCCTTCTCACCGGTTCCTCTATCTCTACTCCACGTGGTCAGGATCAACAGTTTGCCGAGCTCATCAGTGACACCTTGAACTTTTCATAAAGAAAAGGGGCATTTCCCTTACAAGACGCACACTGTTCGATAGCGGGGATGCACCACCACCCGAGCCGTACTTAATATTCAATGATCTCGCTCTACACTTCTCGCAGAAATTCCACCGAGTCCGTTACTGAGATCGCACTTTTAAGTTAATTTCTCTCCTCCTCCCCTCCCTTCACGCCACCCCCTCCCTCTAATTGCAAATAAACAGCGCGTGTTTAGGGGTATTTCTTTCCCTCTTTAAAAAAAATGTTTGCGAAGCGTCTCTAGAGGGGTAAGAATTTCAGTTTGCAACTTTCCGCGGAATACAAGACCCGGGTGGAAGAGCTGGTGGTGGTATCGTATGCAAATACGCATGCTGACGTTAGAGATCATGTGGGTTTTGGCGTAGATTCCCCACTGATCGAGGGATTTTTTTTTATCCCCCCTTTTTTTTGCCTTTTTTTGGGGGGGGTTGCCACCGTCTTCTCGTTTAGGGTATTCTTATTAATTAGCGTCATTTTAGACCACAGAATCGGATCCGGTTCTACGGTGTGGAGTGGGGGACCGGTGTGTGTGTGTGTGTGTGTGTGTGTGTGTGTGTGTGTGTGTGTG
>CM053587.1:266063813-266091568 GCA_028646515.1 Pseudochirops corinnae
TTCTCTATTCACCTTGAGCTGTCTCCAAGTGATCTGAAGTCTTTTTATCACACACATAAGTGTCTGAGGCTGGATTTGAACTCAGGAAGATGAGTCTCCCTGACTCCAGGCCTGGTGCTCTGTCCACTGTGCCCCTACCTAACACATAACAGGTGCTTTAAAAACGCTTTGCTGACCCAGTGTGTGATGACTGACTTTGACAGTCTTAGCCCTTCTCAGCTATGCAATGACATAAAATAATTCCAAAGGACTCATGATGGAAAATGCCATCCACATCCAGAGAAAGAAACATGGAGTCTGAATGCAGGGCGAAGCACACTATTTTTTTGTTTTGTTTTATGTCTTTCTTTCTCATGGTTACTCCCATTCGTTCTAATGACTAATGTGAAAATATGTTTAATGGGAATGTATGTGTAGAGGCTATACTGGACTATACACTGTCTTGGGAAGGGGGAGGGGAGGGAAGGGAAGAAAATTTAGAATTTATGGAAATGAATGTTGAAAACTAAAAATAAAAAAGAATTAACTTATTTAAACAAAAAACTTGCTGACTGATTGATACCCTAGGGGTTACACGTAAAGACACAATGTATATGGCTTCAGGGCCTTTGAGACAAACCACGAATTTAGTTCAAGTATAGACTGGTCAATGGATGAAACAATAAAGAATTACCTAACAAATTATTTCTGGATTGGATGGCGCAAGTCACACTAAACCTGTGTTCGCTGAATTACTCCTTGAACTCCGGACCAGACTTACTAGTGTCTCTAAATTAGATTAACAGCAAACTGTGTACTGAGAGAAAAAAAAAAACCCGCACCTTCACTTAAACACCTCATTGTTTCTCATGAGTTCTTTTAGAGGCAGATGCAATCAGTCTTATTCATTGCCTCTCATGGATCATAGGATATACAGGAAAGATAACTGGGGGATTGGATGAGGTTGGAGAAAAAACAAAATGCAAAATATCACACGTAACTGAAGTAGATATATGTTTGTTTTTTCTCTAAGAGTTTAGTTTTCACCTAAGAATACAGACATTATATTTCACTGGGAGAGGCCTTCCACTTGTCTTCACTAGTCACATCAAATCTGTTGCAAGTGATTCTTGGAGGGTTAACATTTTTATTTCAATCCATGCACTGCTTTCATTCTGGGCAGATGTACACTTACATGTACAGTACACACACACACACACACACACACACACACACACACACACTGGAAAGTTGTGACAAGAATCCAGAGAGGATCATGGTACAGTGGAAAGAATTAGAAACAGACCCTGGTTCAAATCCACTGAGATTTACTACCAGTGTGATTTTGGGCAGGTCATTTTCACTATTCTGGGTTTTTGTTTCCTTATCTACAAAACCAAGGGATGGGGATATATGACCTCTGAGGTTCTTTCCAGCTCTAGGATCTATGATCCAATTTCTGATTTAAGATCAATAAGAGGAAGTTCTAGGGAGGCAGGGTTTGGGTCAACATTTGGAGAGATTTCTTAATTTTTCCTAACATTTGTCTTATGGGGGCAGTATGTTTCCTCTTGCTAGAAGTATTCAAGTAGAGGCCAGAGAAATCTTTGGGAGAAACTGTATTGGAAATTTCTGCTTCAGCTAAGGGTTGTACTAACTGACTTCAGGGATCCCCCTTCTAATTGCAATTTTTTGATTTCAGGGCACTGTCCTCTGCCAGGACTGTTGTATATTGTCACAACGGAGACAGGTACAAAAAATGGTGCTCCTCTAAGTTGTTTCTCGAGGGGCTGAACTTTCCCAACGTGGTGCTCCTTCCCTTTTTGGTAGGTAAAAAGAATGGGAGTAAAGTTAGGGGATAAGGAGGGAAGACTTAGTGATGAAGGTTCTAGAAAGACGTACATATGAATTCAAAAGATCAACCATACAAGTATGGGATGGAGGAGGGATAGTAACATAACAGTAAAAACAACGCTGTAATATCATGATGCATTAATTGTGCCCAGGACAAGACAGGCAGGCAGCAGGCCTACTGTTCTCTGGTACAGTCAGAATACTCCTGAAGGTTTTGGAGGTTCAGTTGCAGATGTCAGTATTTTAGAAAAACCATCAGAAGAGCAGAAAAGGTAAAGAGACTTGAGAATATGTCATATCCTAACCAGCTGATCTAATCCTGGAAAAGTGATTTTTTTGGGGGGGTAGGTGGGAAGGAGGGACATCATAGGTGTCTTCAGGTATCTGATGGGCTATAAGGTGGAAGAATGACCCGTTGTCTTGTTTAGCCCCAGAAGGCTGAAACAGGAGCAATAGCTGGGAGCTGTAAAGAGGTACAACATAAGGAAAGACTTCCTAACAATCAGGGCTGTCTGTCTAGAAGTACAACGGGATGTTTCAGGAAGTAGTGGTTTCACCGTTACTGGAGGCCTTTAAGCAGAGGGTGGATGACCAGAGCTGGGTATACTCTGGTGTATGTATTTTTAAGCTGGGGCCTGGGAACTTAATAAAAAAATTCTGATAATTGCATTTCAATGTGATTGGTTTCTTTTGTAATCCTATGTATTCTATTTTATTCATTTAAAAACATTATTTGGAAAAGGGGTCCATCTATCATAAGTTTTCACCAGGTTGCCCAGGTGTGATATAAAAATGCTTGAGGACCCTTTTTGTAGAGGGATTCCTGTTTAGAAATGGGTTAGATCAGGCACCTTGCAATGTCCCTCCCAACTCCGAAGTTCTGTGTTTCTATTAATGAAATCCCAAACCTGGCACATGAATGAGGTCCTCATTAAGTCCCAAATTAAAGCAGTCATGGCATCATCTGGCTCTGCTGAAGCTATTTTGGCCAGCAGACTGCTGAGTTCTTTTAAAATTAATTCTAGGAGTTGTTTATTACAATTTTGGGCATTTATCCTCCCAGTTTAACCCACTCCCTCTTCCTCACCAAACTGAACTTACAAAAGGTTGACTTGTAAAATGGCACAACCAAATCTTTCCTAAGTAACCACTTCTCCGTCCCTGTTCCTTCAGTGTCCACCTAGCTTTCCTTACTCTGCTATCATTCTGAGAACAAGGCTTTTTCTGCACCAATGACACAGGCCTTCTGGGTCTGGTGACACTTTTTGCCCCTTCCCCAAAATGGCCTGCAGTCTTAGAGGTCAGAGGAAATAGGTCAAAGAGCCCGGTTGGCTCCTGTCTCCAAGCAGATGACACATAGCTTAGTTGTCTGGATGAGGGAAACGCCCCAGACATTTGAACTCTCTAATGAAGCATTTTAAGTCATGAGACAGTGAGCAGTCAGACTTTGGAGGTGCTCGACATCCTCAGAACCACATTAACCTAACGGGGACTGGAGAGCAGCCTAGCATTGTCCGAACCAAGCACCCTGTACCCTAGAGGTACCTGTCAGCTTTCAGCCCTGCCAAAGGAGCAATGTGCCAGATTTCAAAGCCTCCCACCTCATGGCTTTGGAGGGGGTGCCACTTCTAATTTAATGGCTTTTCCCTGGAACTGTCAGGGAAAATAACAGTGCTGTCCGGGAGTCTGCCAAGGATGTATCCTGTCAAGAGATCAAAGCTGCCAAAAGGAGGCTTCTAGCTTCTTGGGGTCTTCCTAACAGACTTGTCAACTGATTCTGCCTGGGTGCACGTGGAGGGGCAGAGCCATGCAGGTCCCCTCTATACACACCAGGGGTAGGGGCATCATTGGGAAAAGGGGTGGGAGAGCAGAAACCAGTGGTTCTGGCTACTTACTATTCCTGGCCCTCTGGCTCTATTCAGAGGACCAAAGAACAGGAAGTGAGCCTAGAGACTGTAAATTCAATCTCTTCATTTCATAAAATGAGCACGGGGTGTTTCAACGACTTGTCCGCTGTCACCGAGGTACTAAGGGTCAGAGACTGGACTTGAATCCGAGTCCTCTGACTTCAGGGCACACTGATCATTCTGCCCTCTGTCTCCTTTCTTTTTTCCATCTGTGAAATGGAGACTGGTTTGTAACCTGTAATAAAAACCACTGGTGACAATAAGTGGAATCTTTAGTTTTCGAAGTATTTTTTCTTCCCATGAGAATATGAGCAGGGACTGTCTTATTTTTTCTATTTATGTCTCCAGGACGTGGAGAAGGGAATAACCACTTATTAAGCACCTACCATGCTAAGTGCTTTACAGATATGATCTCATTTGAAATCTCATGAAAGCTTTGGGAGGTGGGTGCCATCATTATCCCCATTACAGATCTGAGGGAACTGAGGCTCACAGAGGTTACAAAGCTTGTAAATATTTGAGGCCACATTTGAATTCAGGTTTTTTTGATTCCAGGCCTATCCCTCAATTCATTATACTACATAGTTACAGCTTTTTTTTTTTTTCATTTTAGTTTTGGTCTTTGTTGTGTCTGACTCTTCATGACCCCATTTGGTGTTCTCTTGGCAGAGATACTGGAGTGGCTTGCCATTAATTTCTCCACCTCATTTCACAGATGAGAAAACTGAGTCAAACAAAGTTAAGTGACTTGCTCAGGGGCACATAGCCAGTAAGTGTCTGTGGCCGGATTTGAACTCAGAAAGTTGAGTCTTTCTGACTCAGGCCCAGTGCTCTATCCTCTGTACCATCTAAATGCCATTACATCTTTTGGACAGCTCTAAATGTCAGCAAGTTTTTCTAACATCAAGCATGAACACACAGATTAGAATTCAAGAGAAATGTTTAACCTACTTAACATAACAAACAATTTAAAACCACCAAGAAAAGGACTTTGTACTTTTGGCACAGCAGGATCCAGCCTCAGAAGTGTTTTCTCCTCCCCTTTCCCTTACTGATCCTTTGGTCTTTATTACATATGGCTGCTGTGATCCTGGTCAGAACTTTGGGGGCTAAAAGGCATTAGAATCACCATTATCACCATATACTCAAACACTGCCAATCAAATGAATCTTATCAATTTATTGAAGTAGGCCTGGTATCACTTCTGATGCCTTACTCTGCTATGGAAGCAATATGGCGGGGATGGAAAGCCCTATGGCCAGGGGTGTGCTAGTAAAGGTTTTAACAACCAGATCTAGGAAAATGCACAATCCACTTTTAAGCTTCATCTGCACTGTTAACATTTTTTCCATCACCTTCTTAAGTCTAGACAATCAACAAAACAATTTATCCAGCCCTCATTTGTAGTACTGGCTGATTTCTGAGTTGTAAATGCTCACACTGAAAAATTAACCATTGGCTCTTGTGAGCCCATATTAGCTAGCTTCAGCATACCCCTGACCTAGCTCAAAACCTTGCTTCTGCTACTTACAATGTGGGCAAGGTTGCTTACCCACTCTGAGATTCAGTTTCCTCATTCAGAAAAGAAGGTAGTTGGACTCTGGCTTTGAAAAGTCTCTTCCTGCACAAAACTCATGCTCCTGGGTCAGTACAGTATAAGCTCTGGAAGGTTGTTTTTTCTTTTTACCAGAATTAAATTACCACAGAATCCCAGAGTTGGAAGGGACCTCAAGGTCACTTAGTCTAATCTGCACCTGGAGAGGAACCCCTCCCAGGGCATCTCCCTACAAGTGGCCAATCAGCCTTTGCCTGAAGATCTCTGAGGTAGCCCATCCCCACATCTGACCAGCTCTAATTACTAGGAAGTTTTCTTTAATTTAAATTAAATCTCTGTCTCTACAATGCTCATTTATTGCCAAAGAAAGCATTTTATATTTGAAGCCCCTGGGATTTATCGACTGCAAGAGTGAGAGAAGATGAGGAAAAATGCCTGCTAAACATCTAAGCCATGCCAGGCTTATCCATCCCTCTTCTCTTCTATTACCAAAGTGAAAAAAAAAAGATGCTATTTACACACTGCTTTAAGGATTGCAGAGTACTTTACACAATCTCTCTCACTTAATTATCACAACTCTACCTGTATTATTGTACCCACAGACATGTGTATATATATATATGTATAACTGTATATAATATACAATTACGTGTAGCATATGTGTATTATTGTACCCATTTTACAGATGAAGAAAGTGAAGCTCAGAGAGAGGAAAGATGCTTGCCTGTGATCACCCAGCTATTAAATGTCAAATACATGATGATCCCAGGACCAGAACAGATCAATGCATGAGTATGCCCCCTCAATTTAACACCATCCCATCCCTACCTCTTCCTACTCTAGTTTTAAAGGGTTTGGGCCAGGAGCTAATGCTACTCCCATAATTTTTTCCTCTTTTAACATTCAAAGAAAAGAGCAGTTTCAGAATCATGAAGACCCTCTGGATCTCATTCTAGTGCCTTGCATGAAATCAGTGATTAATCGCTTGTTAAGAGCTTGCTCAATTTGACTTCTGAATTCAGCACTATACAGTGCTCACAATACTGCCTTACAGCACCACAGTGCTCTACAATTAATAACATACTTTCTCAATGTTTGTCTGATTTGATTCTCACAACCACCCCAGGAAGATTAAGTAGCATCATTCCTATTTTACAGATGAGGAAAACTAGGCTCAGAAAGACTTGTCCAACGTTAGAGAGACAGGGAGTGGTTGAGATAGGTCTCAAACTCAAGTCTTTGGAGTCAAAAGCACAGTCTTCTCTCCATAGGACCACAGTGCTTCCGATATCCCATTAAAAAAAAAGCCCCACTAAACCTACTTATTGGGATATTCTCATCAGCTCAGTAAATAGAAATACAAATTTACGCATTTCCAGTGGCAATGCTTTTTACTCTGCAACAATAGTGTTTCATAAGTATTACTCTTTCGAACCATGGATATCTCTTTTCCCTTCTTTGGGACTCAGTTTTACCCATCTGTGAAATAAATGGGTTGGCTATTTGGTGATTTCATGCTGTCTCCTTCCCTAGGATGAGATTTAGGGTCAAAGCTGGGTGCAGAGGACTTTACTGTCCTCGTGCCTTAGGAAGTCACATTTGGTAAGGGTGGAGGGACCACCAAGCGTTTGGAGTCTGGCTGCCCAGCATAGCTATCCCAATGTCACCCATGAACTTGAGGAAAAAAATTCTCACATATGTACATTAGGAAGACAGCAGGGTCTAATAAATGTAATAGGGAACTAGCTTTCAAGGACTGGCTGTGTGACTCTAAGTGGGGGAATAGACTCTTGTGGCTTCTACATAGCATCATGAGCCTAAAGGAGTTCTCTACTCCCACAGCAAGAGACTTTCTAGATAAACATCCATTTGGATTCTGAATCAGCAAAGTTGTTTCTAACCCAGACCTGCAACTAATTTCTCCTGTCTGACCTTGGTTAGCTCCTCCCCGCACCCCAGTGTCCTTATCTGCCAAGAGTGCTGGACATGATAAACTTTGCGGCTCCTTCCAGAGTTAAGTCTATGATTCTTTTTCTCTACAGTCAATTAATAAATCAACCAAGTAAACATTCATTAAAGGCCTACTATGTGCCAGGCTCTGGTTAAGCCTGGGAATACAGAAAAAAGCAAGAGACAGTTAACATATGATTGAACATAGAACACGTGACTGAATTCAACAAGTAGTTCCTATATATGCAGAGTACCATTCTAAATGATGGGAAAGATATAACACATGCATAAAGCAGGATTCCTGTTCTTAGGTGAATTGGAGTCTAGTAAAGGGAATGGTACAGCACGGCACTGTGGAAAGAGAGGTGGCCTCAGAGTCAGGAAGATCCGAGTTCAAATTTGGCCTGAGACATTTGCTAGCTGTGTGACTCTGAGCAAGCCACTTCACTTCTCCCTCGGTTTCCCCAAACATAAAATGGGATTAATAATAGCACCCAGCTTCCAGGGTTGCTGTAAAGATTAAGTGACACATCTTTTAAAATGCTTATCATAGTGCCTGGTTCACAGTTGGTGACAAATAAATCCTTCCTTCCTTTTCCTCCCTTCTCAGCTTTCCAGATAATTTTCTAAGACTGTAAGTTTCAAAGAAGATGATCTGGTATGAAAAAAGCATCAGTCTTTACAGTATAATGGAGAGGGTGCTGAACATGGAAGGCCAGGAATCTGGAAGTTCTACTTAGTAGGGGTCAGACAACAAGCATTTATGAAGCCCCTACTATATTCCGGGTACTGTGCCAAGTTCTGGGGATAACCACAGACCTGGCCTTGGAGGAACTCCCTTTCTAATGGGGAGAGGTAATGTGCAGATAACTGTACAGACGAATTAATAGTGAGTATTCACATAGTGCTTCAAGGTTGGTAAAGTGCTTTGCAAAATTACCTTATTTTGTTCTCACAATAACCTACCGATGCAGGTGCTACTAGTATCCTCATGGATATCCTAGTATCCTCTAGGAAATGACTTGCCTAGGGTCACACAACAATAAGTGTCTGAGGTCACATTTGAATTCAGGCCTTCCTGAGAGAAGGCACTAAGTCCCAGACTGGAAAGGTACTAGGGGAAGTCACAATCTTCCTGAACCTCAATTTCCTCTTCCAACCATTTGTCAATTTCAGTCATATGTTCTATGTGCACTTAGCAAACCTTACAGTGTCCACTATTGTCATCATCAAAAAATAATATACTGTAAGTGTATTAGAGAGATAGGAGCAAAGTGCAGGGACTATTTTGTATTTGTATCCATAGTGCTTAGCACTGAGAAAGTCCTTAATGATTTTTTTCCCCCATTCATTTATACCTGGTTCAAAGGAAAAAAAAAAAACAGCTGACAGGGGATGATGGGAAAATCTGGGAGCCATTTCCTTGGTCTGAGCATTGGAGTCGCGCTTGAAAGGTAAGGCACCTACTTCCCTCTCTCCTTTCACACTACCTACCTACACATATACACAAGGTAGCTACAAAGAAAGCACTTTATTTAACCACAAAGTCTGCCATAAGTCTGACCGAGAATCCCTGAGATTCTGCTTCAGGTAAAACTCACCTCTGATGTCCTTTCCAACTCTTGAGTTTAGCATTCTACGGTAGTGAATGAGTCACTCGACAAACATTTATTAAATGCCCACTATGGGTCAAGCACTGGGCTAGGAGCTGGGATACAAATAAAGGTAGAAAATCAGTCTCTGCCTTAATGAGGAGACCACATGCAAACCGCTGGATACAGGATAAACTGGGGATGACCTCTGAGGGAAGGCATTAAGATCAAGGAGGACGACCAAGGTGGGACTTCAGCTGAGACGAGTGAGAGCATTTCGGCGGACAGCCGGTGAAATCACTCGGGAGTCACGAGATCGAGTCCCTCCAGTGAGGAACAGCAAGGAGGTCAGGGTCTCCTTGTGCAGTATGTGAGTGGGAGCAGGATGCAAGAAGATGGGAAAGACAGGAAAGAGCCAGCTTATGAAGGGCTTTAAAAGTCAAACAGAGGATTTTTTATTTGATCTGGGAAGTAATAGAGAGCCACTAGAGTTTGCTGAGTTAGTGATATGCCAGCGAATCAGTTAATTCCTTTTTCCACCTTATACCATGTCCTATCTCCTTCTACACTCTCCTGTCCCTTCCTTCTCTCTCTCTCTCTCTCTCTCTCCTCAGACTGTTAGCCCATTACCCTTGCTAAAAGTGAAAGGACTTCCTCAGAAAGCAGAGGCTTCCTCCTCACGTTGGCTAAGACTACAGTCCGGGAATGCCACACCGTGAATCCTTCAGACTGGACACTAGATGGATTCTCTGGTCCCTTACAAGTCTATTGATTTGTTAGCAATTCAAAAGAAGAATGAATAGGAAAAATGCCACAAAGCCCATTTTTGAGAGTTTATTTTTGATTCATAAGATTCCCTCAATGCCTGAGATTTCTCTTTCCCCTCTCTCCTTTCAGAAGAATAATAACTACATACGCACATAATCACAAAAACACACAATCAAACTTTGGGGTTTGGGGGAGAATGATATGCTCCTGAAAGAAAAAAGAAATCAATTCTAGTTTTATATGCCACTGAAATAAATAAATAAGGTGCTCTCAAATGTTTAGATGTTCCCACTCGGATTTACAATCTGTCAGCATTGGGGATCAAAACACAGAGAGGCCAAAGACTTCAGGAGTATGTTTTACAAACAACCCGACAGAATCTTTTCATTTGCTTCATTCAAGCTTCTAGGCATGCTTCATCTTCTGGTGGCAGATGGAGGCACAGTCTTCCTGCTTCCTGAGCATAGGGCAGAAGGGTACTAGGATAGTGCCAGGTGCTCAATAAACTATCTGTTGATTGTGACGGATAGACTCCATTTCAGAATCACAGAATCATGAGTTGAAAGAGCCCTACAAAGCTATCTACTCCAACTTGTACACAATAATCTCCTCTACAACACACTGGACAAGTGGTCTTTGCTTAGAGATCTCTAGCGAGGAGTAACATGGCAGACTAGTTCACTTTTTGGATGGCTCTCGTTAGGATTTTTTCGGACATCTGGCTTAAATTTGCTTCTTTTCTAACTTCTACCCATTGTTCCTAGTTCTGCCTTCTGGACAAGTCTGCTCTCTTTTCTACAGGAGAAGTTGTTATATACACTTGAAGACAGCTATCCCTTCTCCAGGCTAACAATCCCATAGGTTTCTTCAATTGATCCTCATATGGCATGACCCTGAGGCCCTTTACTTCCTCTAGACCAGCGGTTCTCAACCTGTGGGTCACGACCCTTTTTGGGGTTGAACAACCCTTTCACAGGGGTCGCCTAAGACCACTGGAAAACACGTATTTCCGATGGTCTTAGGAACCGAGACGCCGCTCCTCTATCTGTCTCCAGGCGAGTTTGCCCACATGCAGATACGTCCACATACTAGTATTAAAGGGTTGCAGCATTAGGAACCACTGCTCTAGACATTCTCTCTAGACTGTCAATATCTTTCCTAAACTGTGGTGCCTATTTCCGAACAGAGTGCTGCAGATGTGGTACCACCAGGACAGCATACAAAGGTTCCATCATCTCCCTTGTCTTGTATGCTATACTTTTCCTGATGTAACTTAAGACCTCATTAGTTTTTTTGGCTATTATATCACATTGTTCACTCATAATCAATTTTCAGTTCACTAAAATCCCCAGATCCTTTTCAGAATAGTTACTGTCCAGTCACACCTCTTGAACTTTGTATTTCTAAAGTTGATTTTTTTAGTACTCAAATATCTCACTTTACCTGTATCCCAACTGAGTTTCATCTTAACTGATTTTGTCCAGTGTTTTGGCCTTTCAAAACTCACTCTATCCTCCAAGGCAGTAGTGTCAAACTCCAAAGGAAGGGGATCCCCGTGTGTTGCATATGAACTTGGAAAACCACAAATTAACATTATCTATGTTACACTGAAGTTTTTGTATTCATTTTGTTAAACATTCCCCAACGATACTGGGGAGTTCTGCTGGCCAATTCTGACACCTCTACTCATTAGCTAAGGCTCCCAGCTCTGGTTCATCTGCAAACCTGACAAGCAGGTGCTACCAGTCATCAAAAGACCCTGAAGGGAAAAGCCCCGGCCAAAACCCTGGAGAAATACTTTCTAACCTAGTGGCTAACAATAAATAAACAGGCATTAAGCACCTATTGTGGTAGGTGCTAGGAATACAAAGATAAAAGTAAAAGTCTGCTCTTAAAGAGCTTACAATGCAGTTAGGAATGTAGAAAATAGATTTAAGGTACCTGAAAGGATGGGCAGCTTGGTGGTGTTGTGGATAGAGAGCCTGGCCAGGAGTAAGGAAGACCTGAGCTCAAATTCAGCCTCAGACATTTCCTAGTTGTGGAATCCTGGGCAAAGCACTTTACCCTGTTTGCCTCAGTTTCCTCATCTGTAAAATAAGCTAGAGAAGGAAATGGCAAACACTTCAGTATCTTTACCAAGAAAACCCCAAATGGGGTCATGAAGAATAAGACACAACTGAACAAGAAATCTAAAGGGGAAGGTTCAATCAGCTGGTGATGGAGGGCAGAGGAGGAGGGGATCACGAAAGGGTGCATCTGAGCTAAGCCTTAAAGAAACTAGGTATCCTTAGAGGCAGAGTTGAGAAGAGAGCAAATTCCAGGTGCGACAGTCAACGAGAAGGCATGGAAATGAAGGACAGAATGATCTTTCAGAGGAATGGTCTGAAGGCCATTTTGGCTGAACTGTAGTGCACACGAAGGGAAGTGACACACAACAAGGCTGGAAAGGAAGGTTGGAGTCGGGTTGTGATAAGCTCTAAACGCCAAGTTATAGGAGTTTATATTTGATGCTTGAAATAATAGGAGTTTGGCAACTAGGGGAGTGATGTGGTCAAACATACATTTTAGGACAGTTTGTAAGGAGGAGAGACTAATGGGCAAAGAGACCAATTAGGAAGCTAACGCAATAGGCTAGCCAAAGGTGATGATGGCCTTAAATATGGCTGTGGCTGTGAGAATGAAGGGCACCTGGGTGGTACAGTGGATACAGTGCCAAGACTCGCCTTCCTGAATTCAAATCTAGCCTCGCACACGCCCTGTTTGCCTCAGTTTGCTCATCTGTAAAATGAGTGGGAGAAGGAAATGGTAAACCACTCCAGTATCTCTGCCAAGAAAACCTTAAGTGAGGTCACTAAGTCAGATACCACCGAAAAACAACTCTACAACAACATCAAAGTGGAAATGAAGAGAGAGCAAGGTCGTGAAATCTCTCCTTTCTAAAGGAGTTCAGCAACTGTCTCAAGTCTATTTCTCCTGCCTACACACAGTAGGTGCTTAATAAGTGTTTGTACTCTTACTTGGGAGACTTCAATACACAGAGATGTAATGTACTCTCAAACTCTATCCAACTTCTTTGTGCGCCATGAGAAGCACCTTCATTCCACTTCTGTCACACAGAAAAAGCCTTCCTTCCCTTTGATTCCACCACCACCCATAAGTGTTCTGTCACCACGATCCAGAACTCTGAAATTCCTCTCTCCGATCACAACTTCCCATATTTACATCTATCCCTCTGCTCACTCTTCCTAGACTTATCCTTCATCTTCATCACAACCTTTACTCACTCCACCTCTTCCTTGTAGTTAAGCATTTCAACCGTATGTCGTCTTCTCCCCTGGAATCCTTTGCCCTTCATCCTGTCCTCACTAATGCCTTGCCAAGCCCCAAGATTGCCTACTCACCCTCTGTTGAGAACTGCTGGAAGGAATCTCACATTCTGACTAGATTAAGTACAAATTTGTTATTTGCCCTTACCCGATGCACAACAGTGCACAACAATCCTTCCTCCTTAACTAATCTTTTAATATACTAGTCACATATCAGCTGTTCCAGATTTTCTCTTCTCTCTTTAGGCCTTCTTTACCATCCACCTGCTTCCTTGTCAGCTAAGGACCTCATGAAGCTGTTCTCCGTGTGTTCCCTCTCATCTACAACTCAAAATCCCTTTGCATCACCCCCCATTCTGCCCTCCTTTGCTCCATCTCTGCTCTTCTCCTTGCTAAGGTCATGACCTCTACACCTGCTCTTGATTTCACTTCCTTCTCTTTCCTTTGGTAGCAAGGCCCCTTCTTCATCTTTCACCTTTCTCTGATCTTCAATCTTCCTTTCCTTAGTATCTACAAACACACAGGTTTTCCCTATCTTTAAAAATCCTTCAGTTGACCTTGCCATCAGGTTACATCATCTCACACTCGCCTCTTCCATTTCCAAAACTTCCCATTTACTTCTCAATCCTCTGTAATCTCACGTCTGACCCAACACTATATGTAAATTGCAATCTCCCAGGTTACAAACAATTTCTTAATTGCAAAATGTAATGGCTTTTTCTTGGTTTTTATCCTGCTTTGACCTATCTGTAGCATCTGATTTAGCTGGCCATATGTTCTCTTTTCTGGGTTTTCCTGACACTGTTTTCTCCTGGTTTGTCTAGTGATGTGACTGTTGCTTCTGAGTGTCAGCTGGGGATGTTTCATTATCCATGACTATTCCACTATTGTGGGTATCTCCAAGGGCTCCTGTCTGTACACCCCCTTCACTTGGTGAGCTCGTGGACTCCTAGAGTTTCAGCGATCTATATGCAGATAACTTCCAAATCTACATCTCTATCTCTCAGCACTCCCATAATAGCTATCAGCAGTCTTCTCAACGGCTCCATCTGGATGTCCTGTAGGCATCTCAAACTCATCATGTTTGAAATGAGCAGAACCAAGAAAATACTGTATAAAGTAACAGCAATATCGTTTTAAGGACAACTCTGAGCAACTAATTTTGACTATTATCAATTAACTACAATGAGTAGTTATATATAATAACTATTAGTAGTTATTGGTATTAAACTCAATTAACTACAAAGGACCTATGAAGGAAGATGCTATCTGCATTCAGAGAAAGACTGATAAATACACGTATAGAATGATTTTATATATATAGATATACAGATACACACACACATATTTGTGTCTAATGGCAGCCATCTCTTGGGTGGAAGGGGGAGGGAAGGAAAAAAGAAAGTTACATGATAACTTTATTATATATTTAAAAGTAATAGCAAGTTGTACATAATAGATTTGCAGTCTAATGTGTAATGCGTGGTTTTTTTCTCCATTCTACCACGTTATGGAAAAACTTGTTTTATTTATTAAATTCAAAATAAAATAAATAAAATTTTAAAAAAGAATTAAAAGAAGCAAATAGGTCAATACCGTCTCCCCCCAAACTGCCCCTCCTTCAAACTTTGCTATTTCTGTTGAGGACAAGACTGTCTTTACACTGATTCAGGTTCACAACCTCAGAACTATTCTCAAGTGTTTCTTCTTCCTCACCCAGCATACGGAATCACTTGCCAAGTTTTTGCTACTTTCACCTTCATAATATTCTTCTATTTTGCCAGGAATACAAGTCAGGCTCACTCCCCAAAAGTTTGCTGACTCATTCTCTGTTCTTTTTGAAGAACTGGAACATTTGCCCATGTCCTTCTGCAAATCTGACAAAAGGGGTCCACCCAAAGTACTTTCTTGACATTGCCAACAGGGCACCTAGGCTGGGTCATCTGTTACTGGTGCTCTCCTGTGTGACCAGCCTATGCCCTTTTCTGATTTTGCTTCTGCACATAATAAGCACCTAATATGTGTTGGATTTTAATTGGTTGCTTTTGCAGGAATATCCTCTATAGTGAGGTTCTTTAGTATTTTTGGTGTCATGGTTCCTTTGGCAGTGTGGGGAAGCCTATGGACTACCTCTCAGAATAATGCTTTTAAATGTATAAAATACACAGGTTTACAAAAGAAACCAATATATGTATTCAAATATTTTTCTGATCCCATCTATCCATGGATCCCTTGAGGGTCTGTAGACTCCAGATTACGACCCTCGTTAAATAGTCTCTGTTTTATTTCTTATGTCTACCAGTTTGTATGACTTCCTGGGGTGAATAGCAATGGGTGACTGGAAGAAGTAGCAATCACCATCCTTGCAAAGCCAAATGAAGAGGGTTTCCTACATCCAGTGGGGGGGCTCAGAAACCTGTCAAGTCAAGGGATAAGACTCCTCCCTGCCCCCCAACCTCCTGTAAACTATCTAGTTAAAACTAAACTCCTGGCTGTTATTTTTTCTTTTTCTGGACATGCAAAAGACGTTGTGCATGCCTACAGGGGCTTTTGTGTTTGGGTTCTGAATTTGTTTTGCCATTGTATGTATCAATTTTCACCTCTCCCTCAGTCAGTTCACTTAGCTGGGATTAGCTCTCCGCCTGGCAGAAGTTCTCAGAAGCCCAGGAAGGCAGAGCCTTGTTGTTTGAATATCAGGTTCCTCTCCTGAGTCTCTGATTACTGGTGCCTCGTGATAATTCTGCTTTCTTACCTATCCAGGATGTGTGCTGCTAATAAGGTATCTTTGAACCCTTGCCTTACCTATGTTGATTCTAAAAGATAAAAACACTGACCCTTAGAGCTGGAAGTGACTTTGGAGGTCACCTGGTCTAACCACAGCCAAAATCACAAACGCTGTCAATAATACCATCCTCCCAAAGTGGTTACCCAGCTGAGCCCAGTCTTGGCCTGAGGACCTCCAGTGATTAGAAGTTCAGAAATGCTGAAGGCAATTCATTCCATTTTTGGACAGCTTTAATGGTTGGGCATCCCCCTCCTCCAACCTCTTGTAAACTAAAATTTACCTTTCTCTTCTGCTTATTGGTTCTTAGTTTTATAGTCTGAGCCAAGGAAGATCTAGTTCGTGTGCCTTTTCCACAGGGGAGTCCTTTAAATTCTCAAGTTCATTTCAAACCAAGGGGCGTTTTCAAGTCAACTGGCATTAAGTGCCTACTACTGTGCTGGGCACTGTGCAATGTGCTGAGAATAAGAAAGAAAAACAGTCGCTGCTTGCAATCTGATGGGGAAGACATAGAAAACACCATGTACCAACTAGAAAGATACAGGATAAATTGAGAGAAGTTGGGGGGAGGCACTAGGATTGAGGCCCGGGGAAGGCTTCTTGCAGAAGGTAGGACTTCAACTGAGACTAGAAGGAAGGAAGGAAGGAAGAGATGAAGAGGGAGAGCATTCCAGGCATGGGGATGTCAGAGAAAATGCCTGGAGTCAGGAGATGGAATGTTCTGAGGGAGGAACAGCAAGGAGGGCCCAGTGCCCCTAGACTACACAGTATGTGGAAACCTAGAAAGGGAGGAAGAGGCCGGGTTAGGAAGAGTTTTACAAGCCCAAAGAAGGATTTTATATCTGACACTGGGAGTAATTGAGAGCCACCGGAGATTACTGAAGAGGAGGGTGATAGGGTCAGACGGGTGCTTTAGGAAGATTGATTTGACAGCTGTATGGGAGATGGACTGAATTGGGGAGAAACCTGAGACAGGGAGGCCCACCAGCAAGCTATTTCATTAGTGCAGGTGTGAGGCAATGAGGACCTGCACCAGGTGTCTGGGTCAGAAGAAAAGAAGGTAACCTATAGGAGAGGTGTTAGAAAGGAGAGATTATACAGGATCTGACAATTGATTAGATATGGGTGATGAGAGAGAGTGGGGAGATGACAGCGAGTCAAGGTGCTTGGGAGAATAATATCTGCCATATGTATGGCACTGTGCTGGGCACTGAAGAGAGGGTAACAAAATAACATAGTCGCTGACCTCAGGGGGAGATATATTCAGCTAGGGGAATACAACATTCATTAGATAAATAAAGAGAAGACAATTTGCCAAGGGAGAGAACACTGGCACCTATGGAGATCAGGAAAGGAATTGGTGTCTGAGTTCAGCCTGGACAAACACTAATGATTGGAGGAGGTAGTGGCTAGTGGCAATAGCAGAGGACGTTCTAGGCACGTGGAAAAAGCCTGTGCAAAGACATGGAGGGTAGGCTAGGAAGCTAGGGGGCAGAGAGTCCAGTGTTGCACCTGGAATCAAGAAGGTCTGACTTAAAATTCGGCCTCACACGTGTTACTTAACTTGTGTGTGCCTCCATTTCTTTCTCTGTAAAATCCTCTGCTTCCTGGGGCTGTTGTGAGCATTAAGTGCTCTCATTTTTGTAAAGTGTTTTGTAAACTTGACCCTGCTAGCTTTAATTATATGGAACACTGGGGCTGGGTTTGGGGTACAGCAGGGAGGGCAGTTTAGTTAGAACGCAGTGTTCGTGAAGAGCAGCGGAATAAATAAAAATAAATAAAATAAAAAGTGGAATAAGATACCTGGAGATGTGGGCTGAAGGCAGAGCATGAAGGGCTAACACAGGAGTGTGCATTTTGTAAAGAGGCCTTAGGGAACCACCGAATGCTCTTTTGCAGGGAAATGATGTGCTAGGTGTGTTGTGTGGGGGATGGATTGAAGAAGAAAAAGACTGAAAGCAAGGAGATCAATTAGGCGGTTACTGCTCGTAGCCCCAGGAGGTCATGGGAGGCTGGACATGGATGGTAGCCCCTGAGAGTTAGATAGAAAGGGATAAGTAAGGGATGGTGTGGAGACAGAATGAATAAGACCCGGAAACTAAATGGATATGGGAGGGATGGACAGAGGCAAGGATGACCTTGATGTTGTGAGAACCTGAGTGTTCTCAGGTTGGTATGTTTAACAGAAATGAGTAAGTGTAGAAGACAGGCAGGTTTAGATGTAAAGATAATGAATTCCTTTTTTGAAGTATAATGAGCTTGATATCTTTTCGAGGGCAGTGATCATGTTGTCCTCTCTCCAGAACTATTAAATCTTTTTATCTATGTTCCCCCTCCCTTTTATTTACAGGTGAGGTTCAGAAAAGCTGCCCACAATCATACTACTAGGAAGAGAATCTGGATCTTCTGGTTCCATGTTGTATACTCTTCACACAGGTCAAAGTTTAATTAAGTTTCTGGAGCAGTTGCCCTTAACATGAATGGAGAGACCTGAGGTAGGTAAGGAAGCAAGCTTTGCCATATGAATCTGTCCAGTCTGAGGTTGATGGAGAGAAACTCATCAAAAGGAGGTTGCTTGGTTCAGAATTTGAACAAATGATATATCTCTTTTGACACATTCAGCCACCTATGTCTGAGTGGACAAATATTCAGGGTTCAGTGGTGAGGAGGTGCTTGTAGGGTACCTGTATCCCCTAAAGTAAGGGCAAAAGAAATGCAGATGTCCTGACCCTACTCTCCAAATCTAAGGTGAAGGGGTTGGGGGAAGTTTGGGATTTTCTGAAGGTTATCCTGGAAAATTTTCATGAACTAGACCAGAAACCTGATTTTTATGACAAGTCACAACTTGCTCCCACTCAACAAGTCCTATAGGTATGTATGAATAGCAGGAATACCCCCCAAAACAAAGAAAAAACTAACTTTTGCTGAGTGCAGAGTATAGCAGAAACAAGTAATTTAATTTCTCTCTATGCCTCAGTTTCCTCATCTGTAAAATGAAGGAATTAGACTAGATGGCCTCTAAGCTTCCTTCCAGCTCTAAACCTTTGATGCTTAGCCTGGAGCACCAAATGCACATATCAGAACCATGCTGTATTACTAACTACAACATGGAAGTGACAGTTCTCAGACCACCAGGCCCTTCAGGAAATAAGTGCTTGTAAGTGCTTTAGGATCCAGGACTTAAAAACTAGGACAACAGCTTGAGTCAAAAGGGCCTTCAGAAGCCGTCTAGTCTAACTCCCTCATTTTGTAGAGGAAGTAATTGTGGCCCAAGAAGCTAAATAAGATGCAATTTGCTCCAACATCACACAGGAAGTAGCAAAGATAGAATCTGAACCCAGGTCCTCTGACTAAATCCACTGCTCTGTTCACAGTATGTTGAAAGCTTCTATTAGAGGCTACTTTTTTTAAGCATCAGCACCACCAGAGGGCCAAATTTCTTATTAATAGGAGTGTGGAAATGACTCTCTTCTTCCTTCTTTTCCTGTTTCTCTCTTCCTCCTTCCTTTTCTTTCCCTTATTTCCTCTCCTTCCCTCTCTCCATTTCCCTTCCCTCTCTTTCTCCTCCCATCTCTGTCTTCCCTCCTTTCCTCTCTCTTTGCTTCTCTCCCTCTCTCCATTTTTCCTTCTCTCTGTCTTCCCTCTCTCGGTCTCTGACACAGGGAAGGTCACAGGGCTGGCTGGAAGCAGCAGCAGCACCTGCCCGCCCCTCGCGAGGAGCCGGGCTTTCCTAGGCCAGCGCAGTGCTCTGCCCGCAGGCTCGGTCCCCGCTGGGCCTCGGGGCAGCCCTGAGAGGGAGAACCTTCTTCCGGGATTTGCTCTCCCATTTTTCTAAGCAGCGCCTAAGCCGCAGCTCTTTTGTTGAAAATCCCGGGTCTGTTTGTTTTTCCAGTCCCCAACAGTTTCCTCCCTCCTCCCCCGCTCCGCAGACAATCCCTCGGGCTCTCTCGGGGGCCTTTCCTAGAGTCAGCACGTTCTCAGAGCCCTCTGCAAACCGAGAGGCAGCGGCAAAACGGGCGCTCCACGGGTCACTGACTCGCCCAAAGCCTGCGCGGTAGGTGAACATCAAAGCCCAGTGCGGACGCCGTTGCTTCCCCTCCTCTCACACGGCCCTACCCTTTCTCTGTGCCCCCCCTCTATCCTCCCCACCGCGTGCAAAACTGCAAAGGCATTGGGCAGTCCTCCCCCCTCTTAGCTAATTAAAAATAACTGGGACAGAGCAACCTTCTGAATGAGCAGGGCCAGATTTGTCACGGCACCCTCGGTGTCACATGCAGCACTGCAAGGGAGGATGTGAGCTCGAGGGAGAGGTCAGGACGGATTAGAAATTTCAGCGAGTGTCTTCACAGATCTATCCGAATGAGGGAGCAGAGAGGGGGCCGGGGGCTCCGTGTGCTAGGCACCGCGGGCTGGGGGGCTTCGGGCTTCGTCTGTTCTGGGGAAGGCTCTGGACGGAGAGATGGCGGAGCTTAGAGCCCCACGCATAGGTGTCATGGGGCTTCTGTATCGGAAACACCAGTCAGGTGCTTAATAAATGCTTGGGGAGTGACTGGATTATCTGCTATTCCTGAGCTTGAATGGCAACAGTTAAAGGCGCTACAACTTTTAGAACAATCTCTGTCATTACATTTTCTTTCTTTTTTGCAAACCAGATGGCTGAGTTCATTTGATAGGGAACTCCTGGTGAGGAAACTCCTTCACCAGCACAGACCGACACTTATTCTACAATTTATAGTCTCAGAATGTTGTTTGGGAGCTGAGAAGTTAAGGGACCTTACACAGGTTACACAGCCATCTCTGTGCTGTTCTTCCTACATCCACCCATCCATCTACCCACCAACCCACCCACCCATCCATCCATCCATCCACCCATCCATCCATCCATCCATCCATTCACCCATCCACCCATCCAACCCACCCATCCATCCATCCATTCATCCATCCATCCATCCACCCATCCAACCCACCCATCCATCCATCCACCCATCCATCCATCTACCCATCCATCCATCCACCCATCCAACCCACCCATCCATCCATCCATCCATTCACCCATCCATCCATCCATCCATCCATCCATCCATCCATCCATATCTCTCTCCATCTATCTACCATTATCACTCTCCACTGTCTCTATCGGTCCCTATCTCTTCTACATTTATGTCTACATTTACCTACACACTTCTCTCTGTCTATTCATATCTATCGTCTACTCATACCTATCTACATCCATCTGTGTATATCCCTATCCATATCTCTCTCATCTACAGTGTCCCCAACGACAGTGCAGTTTTAAGCTTATTAGAACTTAGTAAAGCTGAAAAGGGCACAAAGATTTTGGTATACGCTGTATGTAACTCCCATTTCTGTGGCACATCATAAGATCAGAGGATGTAAACTCATAAGCCACCTGAGTCCAACATTCTTACTTTACAGATGAAGAAACGGAGAGCATGGGATTAAGTGATTCGTTTCAAGTTTAGGGAGATGGTAAACAGGATTTGAACCCATCTCCTCTAATTCTAGAGACAGCCACTGTGCCATGCTCATGCTCTTCCATGATTTGATGCCTGTGGGGATTCTGTCTGCTGATTCAGGTCTTAACCTCTCTATGCTTTAGTAGAAGAGCTTTAAGAGTCAATATGGTTGAAAAATCCATTCCCCTAAAGTCAGTCTGGTGATGGACCTTTCCGAATTTGGCGAGGCTGGTCCTTGGACAACAGATACAGTCTTTTCACTGGCTTGTCCAGCCTTTTTCTTTTCCTTCCAGCTTGGACTCATCAGAGTCTGCCCTTCATCAGCACAGGTTTTGAGAGCCCTGGTGTAAGCATTTAGAGGTCAGATTTCCTCAACTATAAATTGGTAAAAAGAAAAAAAAAAACCTAACCCAAAAAACAAAACCCAAGTCCCCAAAAAGGAAAGGAGAATAAAAGGGAAATGTTTTCAGACTCATGTGGGTGTGCAAAGAGAAACCCTACAATGACAACTGGAAGCAAAGGGAATCTCAGATCTAAAAAGGCCCTCTACTAGGTTGCCCTATTTACCCTCTCACCTTAAACCCAAATGATTAAAAGAACGATCTCCCATAATTGGGAACATGGTATAGCTCTGATATTGTTTCTAGCCTGGAAATCCTCTTCTTCATTCCGTATCTAGGTGGCCCAGTCAAGAGAGCCCTGGTTGGGGAGTCAGGAAGAGCTGAGTTCAAATCCTGCCCTTAAATACTCACTGGCTGTTGGGTCACTGAATATGTCTGCCTCAGTTCCTTCATCTGTAAAATGAGTATAATAATAGCACTTATACCTTACAGGGCTGCTGTGAGAATAAAATGAGATGATATTTGTACAAAGTGTCATGTAACATTAAAGCTCTTTTTCTTGTCGTTAGCTCTAATCTGTCACTGCATATGATTAGTCAACAAACATTTAGTAGGCACTTACTATGTACTTGTCATACTATCAGATATTCCTTAGAAGTGGGAAATCTAGGATAGCAAACGAGATCATAGAATCTTAGGGCTGGTAGAGGCAAAGGTCATCCAGTCCAACTTGTACCCAATCAGGAACTCCCTCTATGACATACCCCCAAAGTGGTCACCCAGGCTCCCCGGAGAGACTTCCAGTAGAGGGGAACTCACTGCCTGCCAAGGTGGCCCCGTTCTCTTTTGTACAGCATTAATTGTTAGAAAATTTCCCTGTACAGTGAATCCAGATGTGACATGTGGCAGCTTCTGTGCAAAGGGGCGTAACAAAGACTAGTGGATTAGCAGTCTGAAGCCCTGAGTTCTAATCCCACTTCTGACATTTATCATCAGACTTATAATCATGGGCAAGTCACTAAACCTCTGTCTGGGCCCTGGTTCTTGCAGATGCAAAAACAAGTGTAACAATACTTATACTATCCACAACAAACAGCTGCTGATTGGAAAGCACTTTGTAAAGCCTCAAAACCTAGGCCCTCTGATTCTGAAGCTAGGATCTTTCCATTTTGCCACCCATGTCAAATTCTGTTTCCTCTAGAAAGCCTTCTGTGATCCCCAACAGTCACAAATTTCCTAAAGTGTAGGCCTGATCATGTCACTCCCCTACTCAATAAACTCCAATGGCTCCCCTTTACCTCCAGGAGCAAGTACAAAATGTTCTGTTTGGCATCCAAAGCCCTTCACAACTGAGTCCCCTCCTCCCTTTCCAGTCTTCTTATACCTTACTCCCTGGCATGTATTTTGTGAGTCAGTAACCCTGTCCTCCTGGCTGTGCCACAAATAAGACGCTCCATCTCTCGGGCTCTGGGCATTTCCTCTGGCTGTTCCTGATGCCTGAGATGTCTGCCTGTTGGTTCCCCTGGTTTCCTTTAAGTCTCAGCCTTCTACAGGAAGCCTTTCCTAACTCCTCTTAATTCCAGTGTCTTCTCTCTGTGAATTATTTCCTATTTATCCTGAATATAGCTCATTTTATATATATATTTATCTACATGATGCCTTCCCCACCAGACTGTAAATTTCTTGACAGTAAGGACTGGTTTTGTTTTTGTTTTTTTTTTTTACCTCTTTTTGTATCTTCAGCACTTAGCACAGTGCCTGGCAAACAGCGGGCACTTAACAAATGTTTACCAATTGACTAACTGAAATTATCTCGTTTCTTCAGACTCATCTAACATCTTATACCTTTGTTGTATGGTTAACGTATTCAATTCTTGTTTATGAGGGTCAGCGTGGCAGCTAGGGGGGCACAATGGATGAAGTGCTGGAGTTGGAGTCAGGAAGACCTGAGTTCAAATCCAGCTACAGAAAGTTAACTAGCTGTGTGATTCTGGGCAAGTCACTTGACCTCTGTCTACCTCAGTTTCCTCATCTGTAAAATCTGTAAAATAATAGCATCTCCCTTACCAGGGTTGTTTCAAAGCTCAAAAGAGTAAACATTTGTGAAGTGCTGTGTAAATGGTAGTTATTATCAACATGTGAAAAGAACATGTGACTTGGAGGTAGAAGAGAAGGTGGAAGGGTAGGGAGAGGGTGGGCTTTGGAGTTAGAAGACCTGGCTGGGAACCCCACCTTGATGCTGATTAATCCCTGCGACCTTGGATAAGTTAATTTACTAGGTGAGTCATAGCAGTTCAGTCACTTTGAGCCTCAGTGTCCTTATCAGTAAAATGGGGCTAATAATATTGTGCTACCAACCTCAGAAAACCATTATCAGGAAAGTGTCCGCAAACATGAGCTATGTACTTAGACCCCAACCCTGTGATGTCATTGGTCTTCTCAGAATACGAAGGATGTTATTATAGTTACTGAATATTATTGTTATATTGTTTTCTTGGATAAATTTGTAAGCTTTATGAGAGTAGAGACTGTGTCCTATTTTTGTGTGTGTGTGAGTGTGTGTGTTCTATCTTTTAAAATGACTTCTCCTAGCACCTAGTAGAGTACCTAATAAATAGTTGTCGAAATAATGAATGAATCAATTGTCGTTCAGTCATTTCAGTCACGTCCCACTCTCTGTGACCCCATTTGGGGTTTTCTTGGCAGAGATACTGGAGTGGTTTGCCATTTCCTTTTCCAGTTCATGAGGAAACTGAGCTAAACTGGGTGAAGTGACTTGCCCAGGGTCATACAGCTAGCAAATGTTTGAAGGTGGATCTAAAATTCACAAAGAAGAGTCTTCCTGACTTTCAGGTCCACTCTAACCACTGTACCACCTAGTCAATAGTAGACACAATACATATCTAATAACTGAAAAGATTTTAATAGGGTTACCTGAAAGCTTTCCTGATAACCAGAAGTGGGCTCTTGAGCCCTCTCCCCACTGACTTTCATTTCTTCTGTTCTCCTCTGTAAAATCACTGATCAATACTTTTCCAATATTTAAGATTTCATGGAAATTTATTAAGTTACAGAAAGACACACTCATTTAAAAAACCAAAACCAAAATCTCTTGGGAGGAGGGGGCATGCATTGAGCCACAAATCGATGTCTGAACCGAATTTTCACAGAAGCACAGAATGTCAAGAGATGGAAGGGACCTCAGAACCCATCTGGTGTAACCTGTACTGGAACATGAATCCCTTCTTCAATACACAAGCAGCGGTGGGGGCAGGTGGGGGCACATCTGTTTGTGGCTTGAAGACCTTCAACGAGGTAAGCACCCATTAAGTTCTCACCCGACATGGGGCTGCTGCGTTTGCTGAGATGCACCCTGCTTTCGAACACGCTTGTTTATTGAGGCGGGCAGGTGGTACAGAGGGCTGGCCCTACAGTCAGGAAGACCACCTTCAGTCATTTACTAGGCAAAGGGCTCTGGGAGTCTTTTAATTGTTTTCTGCCTCAGTTTTTTGTTTTAATCTGTAAAATGGGGATAATAATAGTTCCTTCCTTCCTTCCAGGGCTGTTTTGAGGGTAAGAAAGGGAGATAATATTTGCAAAGCACTCTGCAGACCTTTAAGAGCTATATAAATATGATGATGATGATGGTCAGGTTGAGGCAGAGACCTAACTGGGAATCATAGGATTTATAGTTAGAAGAGATGTTGGATGTCAACCAGGCCAACCTCCTTTTTTTTTTTCCTTTTTTTGGGGGGAAGGTAGGGTAATTAGGGCTAAGTGACTTGCCCAAGGTCACACGGCTAGGTTTTTGTGTTAAGTGTCTGAGGTCAGATTTGAACTCAGGTCCTTCTGACTCCAGGGCTGGCGCTCTATTCACTGTGCCACCTAGCCGCCCCCAATCTCTTCCTTTTACAAGTAAGAAAACAGAGGTCTGGAAAGATTGCAGAAGGTCACAGAGATAGTAAGTATCAGAATAAGGATTTAACTTCAGGCAGTCATGTCTCTCCTTGGCTTCTCTACTTTCTGCTGCTTGGAGTTTTGGGAACAGTTTAAAATGGCCACTGGGCTCTTCTTAATGCTACCAAGTTGACTATAAAGAGGGTGGGCTTTATTACTGCTGTGTTATTAGGAGTGGAGGTAGTGACTAAAAATTAGACCCACAAATCCACAGACCTCTCAGCACCAGGAGCAATTTGGAGATGCAAAAAGCTGGCCTATCTGTTCTCCACCTATGTGCTTCTGCCCCTTGCTCACCGGCCCAGGTCATTCATTACTCTGGCCTGGGCTGGCAATCAGAGGCAGAAAGAGAGGGAGGAGAATGAGACGGCAAAGCTGGAGAGCAGACTGTAGTTACTACTTTGGTCTTGGCTCATCTCCCATTCCTCTGCTTCTAGTCGCTGCCCTGCAAAAGTGGCACAGGCTGCTGGGAAGGTAGTGAGTTCTTCTACACTGGAGGTACTTCCAACAGTGAACCCCTGTGAGAAAGACTGTAGAAGGGATGCCTGGGCAGGGCAGGAATGGGCTGGATGGTTTCAGAGACCTCTTCTAACTCTGAAGTGCTGTAACAAACACATCTCCCTTGTCGTTGTTGACTTATGTCCAATTTCATGTGACTCAAGGGCTTTTTTTGTCCATGGGGTTTTCTTGGCAAAGAAACTGGAGTAAGTTTGACATTTCCTTCTCTAATATGTCCCCATTTTACAGATAAGGAACTGAGGCAAACAGGGGTTAAGTGACTTGCTCAGGGTCACACAGCTACTAAGTATCTAAGGCTGGACTTCAACTCAGAGTTCCTGACTCTAAGCTCAGTGCTCCATCCACTGCACCACTTAGCTGCTCCACATCTCCCTTACCTGGTTTTCATTCCCCGTTTTATCCTCATGCTTGATTTCTTTACTCCGTTTCTCTAGTTTATACCAGAAACATGCCCACGAATGGTGATGGTGCCTCTCTGGGACACTCGGGCTGATCCATTGGCCCAGTCTGACAATACACGTGGGGGATGCTGGGTGGGATGCTGGAGATTCATGCCTTGGGCCAGTCTCCCTCTCCAACACATGAGAAACTGGAAACACTGACTTCATGACAGACAGCCCTGGGACACTCACTCTGAGCCTGAGCAACGGTCACGTATGTGAGCTCAAAGACATACATGTACTTTTATGATAACTCACACTCACAAATCACTTTCTGCCATACAAGAATAACTGCCATTTATACAGTGCTTTTTTTGGCTTAGAAAATGATTTCTTCACAACCGTCCTATGCGGTACGTAGTGTATTATATTTTCCCTATTTCTTAGATGAGGTAGCAACAGGCATGAAGATATTAAGTGACTTGCTCAGAGTTATATTAGTAGTAAATGCCCAAGTTTTCTGATTCTGAGATGTGTGCTTTACACCAAACTACCTTGAGTGCTTCTCTCCCAACAATCCTGAGAGAGAGACAGAGACAGAGAGAAAGAGAGACAGAGATATAAGTATTTTTTATACCCATTTTATAGAAGAGGAAAGCTGAGGTTCAGGCCAGATTTTTGCATACGAAAATTGCTGGAGATCCCACAAGTGGTGAGAATATGGCCTAGGAATAAATGTTCAAATACATGAACACAAAATGATCATACATCAAATGGCAAATTAGATTTAATTATTTTATTCCTCCTACCTTGTTAAAAGTTGAAACCCACTTATTTTTAAACAAAGGCCTTTTTCTGTCTTTGTTTACTTTTGGAATGCTTTTCCATGTATTTTTCTGGGCTTTGTGGCTGTCATCTTTCTTGTTTACATGGCTGTAGCTGGTGTGTATGCTGTTATTGTTATGATTTGGCTTTATTCCTTCTTTATCTGCATATAACTTGTACATATTTCATGCCATTATGTGTACACACTGTTTCTCCCAATAAAATGGAAGGTCCCTGAGGGTAGGGGGGGCAGAGTTTCTGTCTCTGGATCACAGCCTAGTGCAATGCTTGGCATACAGTAGGAACTTAACAGATGCTTGGTGAATGAATGAATGTAAGACTTTCTGATTCTGTATTCAGCTAGGTCACAACCAAAAACACAGAGCATTACACTGAAAAATCAGAGAGTGATCCATGCATTTGTATCTGTGTATCACTGCAGCTGGAGGCATCGTGGTATTGTGGATACAGAGCTAGACTGGGTAACAAGAAAACTTGGATTCAAATCCTGCCTTAGGCCCTAGCTGTGCGGCCCATTTCTAC
>CM053587.1:266091668-266120402 GCA_028646515.1 Pseudochirops corinnae
GGAAAGATAAAATGAGGAGGCCAAATTGGAGTCCAGGCCTCCGGGGAGGTCATTTACTGCGAGGTGACAGAAGCCTCTGAACCACATGATTCCATCTGGCAAACAGGCCGGGAGCCTGCATTGGAGCCAGCCATCTGAAACATCCTCTCTGCTCCGTGGCTCACTCCTCAGGGTGGAAAAAGGAAACACAGAGCCATTAGTGGAAGACAGAGAAGACCCCGTCCAGTTTCAACATCTGCTCATTGTGTAACTGGTTATATTTAGGGGTAGAATACAATTTAGATTTTTCTTCCAGTTTTATAACACTTAAAAAATACTGGCTTGTCCTATTTTTTTAAAAGAAAATTCTTTCCTTTTTTCTTGCATGAACTCACAGGTGATGTTGCAGTTCTTTCCATGGCAACAAGCTAAGAAACTGAATGTGCTTTTCCATACGACTGGAGCCTTTGAAGAACATGGGGGGGGAGAGGGGGAAGGGAGAAGGAAAGAGTGAAGAAAAGGAGTTTTCTAAAACCCAGTCTACCCTTTTCCGCCTCCCCCCCCAACCTAATGCATAGGAGCTTGGCTGTCGTCATTAAGATGACATAAGAAATTCCCTCAACCAAGGTATAGCCCCACCTCAAGTTACTGTGTCATTAGGAAGCTAAGTGACTTGTCCCAGGTAATTATTCATTTGTAAGAAGCCATCATCCCCCAATGAAAGGAATCAGGTTCTGGAGGTCCCCAAGAATACACAAAACTGTAGGTTGCTGGGTAGCCCAGGGGATGGAGTATTGGACCTGCAGTCAGTAAGACCTATTTTCAAATCTGGTCTCTGACACTTAAATAGCTGGATGACCCTAGGCAAGTCACTTCACTTGCCTGCCTCCGTTCCCTCATCCGTAAAATGCACTTATCTCCCAGGGTGGTTGTAAGGATCAAATGAGATCATATTTGTAAAGCACTCTAAATCTTAAGACTATAAAAATGCTAGCTATTATGATTGGTATAAAATACTCCAAACCACCGTTTATTTTCTCTGTAGAGTACACCCCTTTATTGATGCTCTTTCAATTCCTGATTCCTCTAGAGCAGGGCTTCTTAAACTTTTTCCGCTGGTGACTCCTTTTTGTGTTTTGGCAGCAATTTTTGGTGCTGTGTGGTGTGACAGCATGCCCAGTGCAGAGCGCACGCTTTGTGTTCGGAACCAGGGCTGCAGTGAAGTTGTCTGATGCAACATGGGCAAGGGCGGCCAGAAACACCCCGGATTCATTACATATCTGATTTTTAATTAATTTTTGGTCACTGCTCGTTCATAAACCTTTTACTGTTGCCAAATTTTTTGCGACCCCACATGGGGTCATGACCCACAGTTTAAGAAGCACTGCTTTAGAGGAAAGACAGTTAAGTACTAATGTTCTTTAACACTGCATTCATTCATTTACAAAGCATTCATTCATTCACTCTCTGAAGTTACCAATAATCTCTTATCTGACAAAAGAGATGGTCTTTTTTCAGCCCTGACCTAAGATGCTATATGCTCACAAATTTAGACATCTAGCCCAGGAGCGGAGAACCTGTGGCCTTCAGACCACCTGCTCTAGCCCCTCAAGTGTGGCCCTTTGATTGAATCTGAACTTGGATTCAGTCAAAGGGCCATACTTGAGGACCCAGAGGGCCACACGTGGCTTCAGGCTCCCCACCCAGTCTCTTATATCTCAGAGATATATTGTTGATGAATCACCTCTCCCTACATATGCTCTCCTCAAATTAATCTTCCTAAAGCACAAATCTGATCATGTCATGCCCCCTATTTAATCAATTGCTGTGGCTCCCTATTACCTCTAGGATCAAATATAAAAATCCTGTTTGGCTTTTAAAGCCAAAGTGGTCCCTTCCTACTTTCCAGTCTTCTAACAATGTTAGTCTCTTCCACATACTCTGCAATCCATTGACACTGGAGTCCTTGCTGTTCCTCCCCTCAGGACACTCTATCTCCGGATTCCAGCCATTTTCACTGGCTCCCTCCCATGCCTGAAACTCTCTCCCTCCTCATTTGCCTTGTGGTTTCTTTCAGATTTTAGCTAAATACCACATTCTGTAAGAAGCCTTTCTCAGTCCTCCTCAAGCTTTGTTGCCATAGGTCAGCCATGTGTCTGACTCTGTGTGAACCCACTTGGGATTTTTTTGGCAAAGATCCTGGAGTGGTTTGCCATTTCCTTCTGCAGTTCACTTTACAGACGAGGAAACAGTGGCAAAGAGGGTGATGTGACTTGCCCAGGGTCACACTGCAACTAAGTGTCGGAGGTCAGATTTGAACTTAGGTGTTCTTGACTCCAGGTCTGGTGCTCTATTCACTTCTCCACCTAGCTGCCCTTAATCTTAGTGCCTTTCTTCTGAGATTATCTCCAATTTATCTTCAGTATATCTTGTTTGTATGTAGTAGTTTGCACAGTCATTTCCCCCATTATACTGTGAATAGAGATAGTTTTGGGGCGGCTAGGTGGCACAGTGAATAGAGCACCCACCATGGAGTCAGGAGGATCTGAGTTCAAATCCGGCCTCTGACACTTAACACTTACTAGCTGTGTGACCTTGGACAAGTCACTTAACCCCAACTGCCCTTCCTTCACCCCCTCCAAAAAAAAATAGGGATAGTTTTTTGTCTTCTTTGTATCCCTAAGACTCAGCAAAGTGCCTGGCATTATTATGCTTGTGGTAACAACAAATGCTTATAGACTTCATTTATCATAATCTCTTTGTCTTCTCTATATTTTTTTTTTCAGAGGGGGGAAGGCAGGGCAATTGGGGTTAAGTGACTCGCCCAAGGTCACAGGGCTAGTGTTAAGTGTCTGAGGCTGAATTTGAACTCAGGTCCGCCTGACTCCAGAGCTGGTGCTCTATTCACTGCGCCACCTAGCGGCCCCATTCTCTATCTGTGTTAAACAAAGAAATGATACCTGGGCTTGAGAGATGGTTCAGAGAAGCTTTATCAGGGAGACTGAGGAAACTGAAGTAATGAGTGTGCATATTCAAAACAGATGTGAACTTGAGAATCTCCAGGGTCTCCATTCTGGCTAGACTGGACTTTTTACTCCCAGTCCCCAGTTCTTGTCTTGCTCTTTTTCACAGGACTGTGAGCTACTATTATGGGGGAGTCAACAAGCACACATTTACATATATACAAAGAATAAATAAATAAAAGGGTAGTAAGTGGCTGGTTGGGAACATCTCTTTACCGAAAGGAAGGCTTTCTACTTTAACAGATAGGAGAGCTGCATTCTGGAGGAAGGAAGAGACTTTGTGAGAAGGAGCATTTATTAAGTGCCTACTGTGTGCCAGACATTGGAAATACAAAGGCAATGAAGGAAATAAAACCTCCCCACAGTGAGCTTCTAGTCTCATGAAGTATCTCCTTAGGGTCTGAAGGCAGTGTCAGTGGAAGCGCAAGCTCTGGAAGGCTCTATTAAGCTGGCAAGGCTCCAAGCAGCAATCCACAGACCAATTAACAAGCATTTCTCCTACGTGCCAGGCACTGTGCTAGGACTGGACCTAATAAGCCATCTCAGAACCCGCCACTAAGTTTGAAACGCTTATCACTAGAAGCCTGGCCTCCTGGTGATGACGGGCTACATCTGCTAAGCTGGATGTGGGGTACAGGAGGAAGCAGAAGAAAGAAATAGGGAGGAAGGGGTTACAGAGGAGCTAGCACAGTACCCTGCACAAAATAGGTACAATACTTAATGAATGTTTGTTCAATTTAAAATGAAAACTCTTTGCAAAGTATGAAGTGTGATATCAGGGTTGGAGTACTATTCTCATTATTTTTATATTGTTGCTTGGCACCTGCCGTGATTAATTATAAGGAGGGTCCTTCGATGGGAAAATGAGGGACCCTAAATGTGGATCCAGCCTCCCCGTGCTTCATTTGCAAAAACTGTCATCCTTTCCAGGTGAAATCTACACTTATTTTTTTTTCCTTCAGGCCTAGGCACTTCTTCTTAGGTTTCTTTTATTCCTTAATCAATTATTGATCCAACTTTTATCGAGCCCCTACCGGCACTTTGGCAACTAGGTGGCACGGTGCATAGAGTTCCAGGCCTGGAGTCATGAAGACCTCAGTTCAAATCTGACCTCAAGCACTTACTAGCTGTGTGTGTCTGAGCAAGCCACTTAAGCCCATTTGCCTCAGTTTCCCCATATGTAAAATGGGCTGGAGAAGGAAATGGCAAACCACTCCAGTAACTCTGCCAAGAAAACTCCAAATGGGGTCATGAAGAGTCACACACAACTGAAACAAATGAACAACAGTAAACCCCAGCACTTTGCTAGATCCCATCAAGGCAGAGAGAGAAACAAGACACGGTCCCTGCCCTCGTGAGGCTTACAGTTCAGCAGAAGAGACAGGTGAAGCAAGGGAACAACGGGGAATCAAAGGATGGTGATGGGGAAGGGTCTGCAGGACACGTCATATAACACAAAGAGCGGAAGGAAGGAGCAGTCATTTCTGACTGGAACAGAGAGGACTTTGGAGACACACAGCCGTCCGCAAATATGTGGGGGACTGTTTATCTGGAAAAGAGACGAGACTTGCGTGTACCTCCTATTAAACTCGCCTGGGAGCAGTGCCCCATACATGACACCTTTTGCTCTAGAGTCCTTTCTTCTTCTTCTTCTTGTTCAGTTTTCTTGGCAAAGATACTGGAGTGGTTTGCCATTTCCTTCTCCAATGTAATCCCATTTTACAGATGAGGAATTGATGCAAATGGGGTTAAGTGACTTGCCAAGGGTCACACAGCTCTTAAGTATCTAAGGCTGGACTTGAACTCAGATCCTCCTGACTCCAAGCCCATTGTTCTGTCCCCTGCACCACCTAACTGCCACCTCGATTCTTTAGTTTCTTTGAAAAGTACAGCTCAAGTGCCACATCTGCCATGAAGCCCTTCCTGACTGCTTCCATGCTGGTGACTGCTTGCCTCTTGAAATTATTTTGTGTTACCTTCTATATATTTTGGATCTGCTTATCTGAGTAGGTCACATCTCTACCCCTTCCTCCCCTTAACAGGATAAGCTTCTTATAAGTAGGGACTATTTTATATTTATCTTTTTAATGATGCTGATGATAAAGATAGCTAACCTACAGGGCTTTAAGGCTTGCAGAGTGCTTTATATCTCTATGATCCTCACAACAAACCTGTAAGGCAGGTACTGTTTTTATTTTACAGATAAGGTAACTGAGACCAAGCAAGGCTGGATTACCTGTCCAAGAGACATGGCTAGAGGTGTGATGGAGGACTTGAACTCACACCTTCTGGACTCAAAGCCTACCACACTATCTATCATGCCATCTAGTAATGAGCACAATGCTTGACAGGTTATAGGCATTATTAAATGCCTGTTGAATTGAGTTCTAGAAAACAGAACTGAGACCAATGGATACAAGCTGCAACAAAGCAGATTTTGGTTAAAGAATAAACCTTCTAACCATTAGGCCTATTTGAAACTAGAATGGGCTAAATGGGGAGGCGGTAAATGCCCCGACACTAAATATGGAGGAGCAGAGACTGGATGACTGTTTGCTGGAGCTTTTAGAGAGCTATCTTTCATGATGTGCAAGGTTGAGATCAGAATCACTTTTGTAGTAAGGAATAAAAACCCTACTAAGAAACAAAGTAGACATTCATTGATTGGGGAATGTCTGATCTATGTGGAGGTTAATGAATGTTGGAATATTATTGCATTGTAATAAGTGACTAATAAGGAATTTAGAGAAACGTGGGAAGAATTATATGAACTGGTAAAGAGCAAAGACAGCAGATTCAAGAGAATAAACACAATGATCATAATAATATAAATGAAATACGACTTTTGGTTTTCAGAGGACAGATAAATCACACTTCCCTTCTCTTGACAGATGTAGTGGATCTGTGGGTGTGAGATGTTTCACAAACTATCAGACATGGCCACAGATTCATTGATTCTGAGTATTTGTCTTTGTTTTGTTATAAGAGAAGGTTCTATGGTGGTAAAGGGAGGGTGTAGGGTTTACTGGGAAGTATTATAGAAAAAAAGTATAATAAAATGTAGGAAAAAATCCTCTATGATAACTTGTATGATGCTCAATGTGAGTGCAACAGAAGTCTGGAGGAAAGAGAGAGTGGAGTAAAACAGTCAGAGAAGGTTTCATGGAGGAAGTGGAAATTTAGCTGGGCCTTGAAAGATGGGGAGAATGTGAACAAAAAGGGAAAAGAGAGCATTCCATGCTGCATGAGCAGAAAGGCCTCGTGGCAGAAATGAACATGGTGTGTTGCTACGTGGCCGGCCCATCATCAGAACATCATCATTAGTGTTAATACCTCGGTCTCTTTATACCCACCATACGGCTCTCTCTTGCCCCTTGGGTTACTCATAGTTTTGATTATTTTTAGACTGTGATGTTCTTGGATTATAGATATACTGAAGCCATATAACACTATTAGAAGAAAATTAATGTTAAAGAGGCAGTTTTCTGTCTCAAGGAATAGCCTGATTATGTGTATGGATGGTAGGTTGCAGTGGATAGAGTAACAGGCCTGGAGTCAGGAACACTCATCTTCCTCAGTTCAAATCGGTGTGACCCTGGACAAGTCACTTAACCTTGTTTGCCTCAGTTTCATCTGTAAAATGAGACGGAGAAGGAAATGGCAAACTACTCCAGTGCCTTTGCCAAGAAAATCCCAAATGGGATCATGGGATCACACAGAGTTAGACAGGACTGAAATGAATGAATTACAACAATGGGTATACATGCATGTGTGTATATATACAGACACAAACATATACACACTATACATATGTGTATGTGTGTGCATATGTATGTATATATACACACTTAATGTAGGGGTGTGTGTGTGTGTGTGTGTGTGTGTGTGTGTGTGTGTATACACATTATTATTCCAACAGATCTGTGACTGTAGCAATATGGGTACCTCATTCATGGCTACAGACCACAACCTAGTCATGCTTGCTCATCATGTGTGACTCTTGTCAATCTATTCTCTCATAAATCTACTAAGGGGTTTGGTAACATGTGGGGGGCACTTCTTCCTAGCCAGAGCCCACAGACTACCCACTGGTCAGCTCTTGCTCTCACCATATGACCAGGCTACCTCCCTCCCACCCCACCCCCTCCCCAGCTCCTACAGTTCTCATGCATGGGAACCCAAGCACAGGAATTTTTGTGCTTGGGCAAGTGGTCTGAAGTATATCTTCAGCTGAACAGAGGTGAGGAGAAGAGGGGGAGTTCACCTCAGTCTGCCAGCTTGGTAGCTTCCTAATGTAACTATTTATTCTTGTTATCTAGAGAACTAAACTCTGTTGTTTCTCTGCTGCTAAAGGACCATAAGTGCTTTCAGATTTCCTTGAAATTCATCATCCTGAGGCAAAATACCTAGTTATAGCTCTGAGATACACACAGGTTTATGTATATATACATATGTATATATACATATATGTCACATACCAAACATACACAAATACATAAAACACACACACACACATAAATATAGATATACTAAAGCCGAAAGAGGAAGAGAGAGAGAGAGAGAGAGAGAGAGAGAGAGAGAGAGGAGAGACAGACAGAAAGACAGACAGAGACAGAGAGAAAGAGGGAGGAGACAGAGAGAAACAGAGAGAGAGAGGAGAGACAGAGACAGAGAGAAAGAGGGAGAGAGAGAGAGAGAGAAAGAGGGAGGAGAGAGAGACAGAGAGAGAGAGAGGAGAAAGAGAGAGAGGGAGGGAGAGAAAGATAAAGAGGGACAGAGGGGGAGAGAGGGAGAGAGAGGTAGAAAGGGGGGGAGAGAGAGGAAAAGAGAGGAGGGAGAGAGAGAGAAAGAGAAAGAGAGAGAGATAGACAGAGATGCTGCCCTCTCAGCCCAGAGCCTCAAAAAGTACATCTAGGTAAAAAGGAAATCAGAAGAGCCTCTCAAAACAGCATTGAAGTAGAGGGGGATAAAGCAAGGGAGATGATTAGAGCTTTCCCAAGATGCAATGCAACTTTCTTCAGGTTCCAAAGGGGAGGGACACCTCTTCACCCGCTTGTCTGTACTCCATTTTAATCCCTGAATGGTTCAAAAGCACCGGGGCTGCTGATACACAGCACCAGGTCGACCCTGCCCAGCAGGTAACAGTGATAAATCAATCACATTTCTCCTTGTTCTCCTGCCATCCTCTTCATTCTGGAGCCTTGCTGGGAAGGAGTAAAATAGGGACAAAGTGGAGATGAAAGGGCCTGTAATCTCTATAACGGGGCTGGGCAGACGTGTTGAAAGAGAATGAAAAGCAAGCAGTGGCCCATCTGCACTTCAAGGCCGGCACGCTGAAATGGGTCCAGGTGGAGCAGGGCGTTCTCCAGGACGGGCAGATTCGTGCACACGGGTTTGGGTACCCGCGTTGTGCATATTACCCGTGTGGTGCAGGACACGGGGATGCTGAAGAGGGAAGGGTATAATAAACTACTCAGGCAGGAGGCCAAGCGGAAACCCAGATGTGGAAAGAACATCAGCATCAGACAACAGCTGATGCCTAGTGCATTTTTGAGGAATGACAGATCACTTGACTAGCTAGCGTAAAAGACGCTAGAGATCCCAGCTGCTCTCACAAGCAATTCTCCATTACAGTTAAAGTGGAAGTGGGGTGGCACAGTAGGTGTAGTGTTGGACTTGAAATTGGGGGATCAGAGTTCAAATCTGCCTCAGATACCTCCTAGCTAAATGACTCTGGTCAAGTCACCCCATCTCTTTCTGTGCCTCATCTATAAAATCAGGCAGTTAGAACTGAATGCCTTTAAGGTTCCTTTCAGTTCTAAATCTTTGATCCTATGGAACTAAGAGTAGGAAAGAGGTATGTTCAGATTTGATGTCAGGAAAAACTCATTATCAATTAGTGCTATCCAAAAGGAACTGAAGACTTGGGGGGGGGGGCATGATAGCCATCTTTAATCAATCACAAGATCTACTTACAGGCTGGCTACCCAGGAAGGTAGTGAGCCCCTCCCCACCTCAACAGAAGCCAGATGGCCACTCACCGGGTACAATTATTTTTGGTATGGATTGGACTAGTTGGTCTTGGTCTGAGACCCCGTAATTTTGTGAAGATTGCTCTTAATGAGACACTAATGAAATTATAACTGCTTAAAATTACGTATCATGAGTTAAATGATTAGCTCACACCAGAAACCAAAGCATCAGCACGTATCACACTATAAACCTTGGATGGGAGAAATGGAAACGGCTTTTGGGCAAACGATTGTCTTAAACACGAGAAACAAAGAATAGCACTAATAGACAACATACTTTTTAGATGCCAAGGTGTTCACTGAATGCTCTGGGATTAGACGCGGCATGGGTCTTAGTTAATATTTTCCTAAGTGATCTGGAAGGAATATGCAGTGGATTCTCCAAGCTTGAAGAAGACAATAAGTCCTTCTGGACCATGAAGTCATATCCTGATGGGTATTAACTACAGAAAGCAGTGTTAAGTGGGCAAAAAAAGGGACAGATGACTCCCACTGGTATCAAGTATAAGGTAATGTGGCTAAGGAAAAGGATATTGCTTATGTTTTGTGAGATGACAGACTCAGCCATTAGTGATGACTCAGGAAGGGATCTAGGTAGCACGGAGGATTGGAGAGAGCACTGAACAGGGAAGTCCTAAGACCTGGACTTTCATAACAACCACTCCCTGTGTGACCTTATGCAAGTCACTTCACTTCCTCCAGGGTTTGGTTTCTTCACATGTAAAATCAAAGGGTGGATGTTTCCTCATAGCTGAAACAAAGGGATGCTTTTCTATATGTAAAATAAAGAGGTTAGACTGGAGGAGAACAACCAAGACCACTGGTGAGTGGTGTCAAGCCCATGCCATAAGAAGATGGATTTAAGGAACTGGAGACTTGGGGGTGGAGGTGGGGGACATGGCAGCTATCTTTAATTGATCAAAATAGCATAGATTTTAAGCTGGAAGAGATTCATTAGAGATCACCAAGTCCAAGTCCCTCATTTTACAAATGAGAAAACAGGTCCAAAGAGGAGAAATGATTTGTCCAAGGTCACAGAACTAATAAAGATCTAGGGTGAGATCCAAACACAAGCATATCACTTTATTGACTATGCCACACCAGCTTGTAAAGTGCCGCTAAGCTAGGGAGAATACAAAAACAAAAACTAAGCAGTTCCTACTCTCAAAGAGTTTTCATTCTATAGGGCAAACATATCTGACGGGTAAGTGGGAAAGGTAACAAGCATTCACTGACCGCCTACTATGTGCCAGGCATAAACACTTTACAAATATTATCCTGATGGAAGGAGAGATCTACATTCAGAGAAAGATCTAGAAAGACCAGCGTTTAAATGGAGACTGAAGCAATCTACATGCTATCTTTCTTTTTCATGTTTGGTTTTCTTTCTTTTTTTCCCATTGTTCACGACATTGGTTACAACCCTTCTATACAACCAGACTATTGTACAATGTGAAAGTATTTGCAGATCCTATACATGACTGCATGCTGCCATGGGGGTGGGGGGAAGGGAGGAAGAAAATCTGAAACTCAGGGTATTGTGGAACTGAATCTTGTAAACTAAAAGTAAATAAACAAGTCAATGGAAAAAAAAAACAGAAAAATCAATTTTATTCAATTTTATTAGTAATGTGGAAATAACACATATTTGTGGAAAAAAAAATATTATCCTGAGTTGAAGGGGGATTAGATTTATTCTGCGGGTAGCCCAACTAGAAGCAGTTAATGAATGTAGTGATGGCAGGTTTAGGCTTGATATAAGCTTATACTTCCTAACAATCAAAGCTATCCATGAATGGAATAGGTTGTCTTGGGAGATCAGACCTCGCTGGGGATAGTCTAGTGGAATCTGAACCTCCCTGGTAAAGGCAGCCTAGGATCCTGCACTACAGTCTTGGGAATAGCAATGTTTCTAGCTCACTGCCTTCAGCCATCATCCTGGGAGGCTGCCCCCATGGGCATGAAGCCAAGTGCCACAGCCACAACTACTGAGGATCCAGAAAAGAAAGTGATTGCCACAAGTCCTTGACACCGTGAAGCGGTTCAACATCAGAAACTGATACTGTTTTGTCAGTGGTAATAATATTAGAGATGAGACATTACCATTTGCTTTGCAGCTAAGGACACAGGATCTTTTCCCCTGACTTGCAGGTGAAATCTTCCAAGGTGTTGTCTCCCCCACTAGAATATGAGCTCTCTGAGAATTATGGCCGTCTTAGTTCTGTTCCTATCCCCAGCACTCTGCATACAGTAAGTGCTTAATAAAAATTTTATTCATTCATTCATTCATCAGGGCTATGGTAGAAGAGATTACTGTACCAGTGGATTGGATTAATGGCTTCTGAATCATACATATTTAATCCAGTTCAATTCAATAGACTTTTATAAGTGCCTACTATGTGCCACTTACTGCTAAGCTGAAGTCCTTTTCATTTCTGAGATTCTTTTTGCTTTTTTTTGGAGGGTGGGAGGTAGGGCAATTGGGGTTAAGTGACTTGCCCAAGGTCACACGGCTAGTTTTTGTGTTAAGTGTCTGAGGCCAGATTTGAACTCAGGTCCTCCTGACTCCAGGGTCGGTGCTCTATTCACTACGACACCTAGCCGCCCTCATTTCTGAGATTCTATGACTCAATACCCCTCATTTCCCTTGTAGCTCTAAGGTTAAATGAGTCTAACAGCTATCCTGAGGAAGGGAAGGTGGTCAGTGGCACATGAATAGGATGGACAGGTTAGAACACTTCTTACTGAAAGAGAGATGGTTTGATATAGTGGCAAGTACACTGGCCTTGCAGTTAGGAAGACCTGAATTTAAATCTGGTTTTTGCCACTTGCCATACATATGTGACTGGTAGCAAGTCACTGTAATGGTAATGGTAATTTGAAAATCTTCCCTGCCCCTTATTAAGCCTAAGGCAATTTGAAGACCTTCTCTGCTTTGAAAATATACTCTGCTGAGTGTAATCACATCAAGCCTGTGGTGGGAAGAATTTGCTGAAGAGTGGAGCAGAGCCTACAGGAAGCTGGGAGTCAGAGCTAGCTAGACTGGAAGGAGGAGAGTACGCGTCCTAGGGAGTCAGTCAGGCTTGTGAGTAAAAATATTGATTTGTGGGAAGATTAAAGGATGCTATGGCTCTCTGTGCTGCTATGGCTTATTAACTTTCTCTGCTACTATGATCGAAGTGGTTTACTGGTTTGGGGATTTGGTTTTCTGGTATCTGAATAAATGTTTTGCTTCTGTCTTCTATATGGAGAGTATGTTATATTTTGCAATTGAGCACCATGCAGGTATATTTATCATGACTGTTGGTGCTGTGATTATTGCATTGGAGCTACCGTCACTCTCAACCTCTTTGAACTGCAGGCTGTTTCTCTATAAAATGGGGATTACAGTGCCTAACAGGGCTAGGGTGAGGATCAAATGAGATATGTAGCTGTGTGACCCTAGGCAAGTCACTTAACCTCTGTTTGTCTTAATCCACTGAAGAAGGAAGTGGCAAATCACTTTAGTATCTTTGCCAAGAAAACCCCATGGGTAGTATCGGTGTGCTATGGTCCACGAGGTCCACGACTGAATGACAACAACAATGTAGAATGGATATGCTCTTAAGACAGAAAAACTACCATGAAAAGGCTTTTGTGACTACTTGTCAGTTAGTGGACAAGTATTTATTAAGCACTTATGATATACCAGGCTCTGTGCTGAGCACCAGGGATACGATGAAAGGCAAAAACATCATCTCTGTTCTCCTAAAGGGGCATATGCTTTTTTCACGCCAAAAATTGTAATCCACTCATTCAGATGCTGGACCCAAGGATAACCCCCCAAAAAGATAAGAGCAACCTGCTTCCAGGATTTCATTAGAGCAATTTAATTTACCAGAGAGGTTTATTAATGAAGAGAGAGGCCAATTGCCCAGGAAAAATAATCAGTTTGAAGTGTTTAATTAGTAAGTTTTGATAAGCAGCAAATCCACCAAGCAGCCAGTCGCCTAATAGGCAGATTGAAAGAATAGCAACTCGAGGAAAGGAGGGGAGGGTCCTGCTGGGGCGGCAGCATGTGAATGAGGCCCAAAGTGATCTGCAAACTAGGCCACGGCCTGAATGGGTGACGTGAATCACCACTGACACTTAGTGACAGGGCCAGGGCACGGAGTGAGTCTTTGCCTGCAGTCGGAGTCCACAGGGCCCCTCCACTTCTCCTGGCTTTGTCTCCTAACTAGGGAACCCTGCTTGTGAAAGGAACAGATGGGCCTCTCAAGAAACACAGAAATGTGATGGGCGACAGGTCAAGGAGGAACAGAGACACTGGTGACTTTGTCAATCTGGATGTGGTTGATGGGGGTTCTTGTCCTTGCCAATAAGGTGATTGGGGTCCTCCATTAATGATCTGTTGCAATGGAAAGAGTGACGGATTTGAAGTCAGCAGACTCGGGTTCAAATCTTGACTTGGCTACTTACTACCTACAGAAGGACCTTAGGCAAATCGATTAACCTCTGAGGGCTTCAATTTCCTCCTCCCATAAAATGTGGGGATTGGACTAAATGGTTTTTGAGGAGCCTTCCACCTCTGAATCTATAATCCTATGTTTGATTCTAGGACTTGGGTTCGAATCCTAGCTTGGCCTCTTATTGGTTTTCTATAGTCTAGCTGCACTGTCCTTCCTCACACACAAATAACACACTCTCCCTCCCAGCTCCATGACTTTTCAGTGTCTTTCCCTACGTGGCTGGAATGTGCTGCCTACTCAGTTCCACCCCTGGCTTCCCTGAACTCCAATCTCACCTTCTGTAGGATGCTTTTCTCAGTCTCTTTCCCTTCCTCTGAGATTACTTCCTATTTTATTTATCTACTTATTGATTAATCTATCATCTATCCATCCATCAATCTATTAATCTGTCTATCCATCAACCTATCTGTCCATCTACTGATCCATCTATCCATCATCTATCTACACACAGGATATACATTGTATGTATGTATGTATGTAAGTGTGTGTGTCTGTATGGCAGCTAGGTGTGGCAGTGGAGAGAGTGCTGGGACTGAAGTCAGAAGGACCTGAGTTGAAATGTTTACTAGCTGTGTGACCCTGGGCAAGTCACTTTACCTTGTTTGCCTCAGTTTCCTCACTTGTAAAATGAGCTGGAGAAGGAAATGGCAAACCTCTCTAGTACCTTTGCCAAGAAAACCCGAAAAGGGGTCATGAAGAGGTGGACATGACTGACAAAACAAAAAATAAATGTATGTATGTATACAGTATTTGCATGTCATTTCCCCCTAAGAACAGAAGCTCCTTGAGAACACAGACTGTGTTTTTTTACTTTTTTTGTATCCCCAGTACTTAGCATGGTACCTGTCATATGGTAAGTGCTTAAGAAATGCCTACTGTTTTGTGATCTTGGGTAAATCACTTTATGTGTCTGGCCCTCAGTTTCCCCAACTGTAAAATGAGAACCAGAGAACATCTGAGGTTCACTCCAGTTCTGTGATCATATGTGGTTACTGTTTTAATATGATATAGCCTGGAGACATAGAAAGTCATGGAGGCTTGGAACTATTCAAAATGAGTATGTATGTATACAGAGGTATACACATTATATAGACATACTCTGTGTGTGTGTGTGTGTGTGTGTGTGTGTGTGTCCATCTCACAGCATTTAGTCTAGCTCCAGGTACACAGAAGGTTGATGAGTATTTGCAGAGACTGCTGCAGACTTTGGACTATCCCCTCATGGCCTCCTTCCCCCTTTTCCCCCGAGCACATGCCCATTCTTCCGGCTGAAAGGTTTTGCTCTCACCTAGGCTGGCTTGTACAGGATGCCATTAGTGCTGCGTGGTGAGGGGCCGCCTCTGAAAGGCTGAGCATGTTCATCTGCCTATGCCTGAAGCCTGGGGCTGCCAAGGCCTGGTGGACACGTCAGATCCTATTCTTGCTTCTCTCTGAAAGATTATGTCTGAAGGACTCCCCCAGATTGTGCCTGTCACTGCTTTCGGGACTCACGCCAGCATCTACCTCAGACTGTGCGCTTATGGCAAGCACCTAACAATCAAAACTAAAATCCAAAATATTTTTAACTCACTCAGCTTCTGAAGGGTCAAAGATGTTGGAAATGTCAGACCTGTAACTGTCCTTCAAGTCAGAATTGGGAGCTATGAATCAGTCTTGGAGGTAAAGTTTAAAAAAAAAAACTCAGGTCAGCAGAAACTCAGAGAAATTCCTATAATTTCTCTTTTTTTAATATACATATACAGACAGCTCTACCCCCTGACAGTCAGTTAGTCAGCAAACATTTATTAAGCGCTTATGTGTTATGCACTGTGGTAGAGAAACAAAGATCTGATCCCTGCCTTCAAGAGGCTTACCTTCTAACGAGGGAGCTAACATGTAAAAGCTACATACAGATAAGATACATGCAGGGTTTACAAGCTTTACATAAAGCTCATAGCTGACTATAAAATCGGGATAATAACAGCACTTACCTGCCAGGGTAGTTGTGAGGATCACATGAAAAAACGTATTGAGTCTTTTTTTTTTTTTCTTTTTGCTTTTTGGAGAACATTTGGGGTTAAGTGACTTGCCCAAGGTCACACAGCTTGCAAATGTGTCAAGTGTCTGAGGTCAAATTTGAACTCGGGTCCTCCTGACTCCAGGGCTGGTGCTCTATTCACTGCGCCACCTAGCCGCCCCTCTATATGTTATCATTGTTCCCATTTTACAGATGAGTAAACTGAGGCAAAGAATGACTTGCCCAGCTAATAAGTGTCTGGGGCTGGATTTGAACTCAAATGTTTCCTAACCCCAGGCCTGGCACTTGAACCACAGCACTACCCAGCTGTCTTTTATGACATAGCTTATATAATATAGCATCAAACTAAAGGGCATGGTACTGGCAATTGGAGATGAGGCGTGGAACGAGAAGCTAACTGTGCAGGAAAGACGATAAATACAAAGGGAAACGTGCTGGTTTGCAACACCAATGCGCCCTGTGGTTTCTGAGGTTCTAGAACCCAGACCTTCAGTACCCGGTGTGACTGATAACGATATGAGGTAGTCCTGACAAAGCTCTTTAAAGTTCAGAAAGCTCTTTCCAGGCGTCATCTCATCTGGTGTTTTTGTCTGTCCTTCGTGTTTGAGGAGGACCAGTGATACCACCGGTGATGTCTTGACTTGGCATGAACTGGATTTAAGTGAGGCAGGTCGCACGAAGTCATCAGCCTCACTCTCTCTCTTCCAGTGACAACGAAGTCCAGTGGCAAGGCCAAAGTCAAGGTGACTGGTGATGGTGTTGGATGATCTTGGGCTCTAGCCACCTCTAAACTCTCCACAGTGCCTGCTTCAGCCGCCATGAGGGCTGGAACAAATTGTTCTCATTTGCCCACTCTGCCGCGGGGCGGGGGGGGGGAGGGGGGGCGCAGGCATCTTCACATGCTTGGGGTAGACACCCCCCCAACTCACCAATGGGACCAAGGCCTGTCAATTACCCTCACCCTGGTTTAGTCAGTCTGCCAAGACGTTTTACCAGGATGTGGTCGCTGCTTATGCTACAACTTCTAGGCATGACAGGTGAGAGTATGAAGGAGGTGTTATTACTATAATCTCCATTTTACAGATGAGGAAACAAAAGCTGACAGTGACTGGACCAGGGTCACACAACTATTAAGTAAATATTTGGGGAATATTAGTTGACCTTTGGTGGGGGTTATCTAGTTACAGGATGATTAATCACAGAACTAGAGCTAGAAAGGGCTGCACAGGATATCTAGTCAACTCCCCCCTCCCCCAGGGCCATTTTACAGATTAGAAAATTGAGGCCCAAAGAGATTAAGTGGTTTTAAGTGTCGGTCCTTTTCATTCTGAAGCCAATGCTAATTTTACTTTATCATGTTCCTTCCTAAATTAAAGAGTTGGAGTTAGAAGGTAGCTCAGAACCCTCTTATCCTAACCTCCTCATTTGATAGAAGAAGAAACTAAGGCCCAGAGAGGTTAACCTACTTGCCCAAGGTCACACAGATAATAGGTATCAGATGCAGGATCTTATCTCTGGTCCTCTGACTTCACTGCTCCTTCTACTATGATGTGTGTCTAGGGGAATCACAAAGAGCCCCAGCAATAGAGACTGTACACCCTGTCCTTAAACACCTCCTCTAGTACTTATCCTCACTGCATAGCACCCAGCAGACATGTAATAAATGCTTGCTGATTGACTGATTAAACTAAACATTTTTCTATTTTGCTTCATCTCTTTCTGGGAGTGCAGAACAGTGTAAGAGGGATGGATTTGAAGTCAAAGGACCCAGGTTCAAATCTAGGCTCAACCTGCATGCCCTGGGCTTCTTCTTTCTCTATAAAATTGGTCACTTAAGTCTCTTTCACCACTGGATCTATGATTCTAGAATGAAGACCCCATTTTCCTTAAGTTACCTTCAGATTTTACACATAACCTCTGGCAGGCAAAAGAAGAAAGGTTCTAAGCACTTGGCCTGAGAACGCATTTGACTGTTGGCTGAGGTACAACCTAGTTAAGTTACGTTGTTTAGATTTTGTATCTTCCCAGAAGAATGGAAGCCCCCTGAGGGCAGGCATTTCTTCTTTTTTCCTTTGGTCTGTGAATCTCCAGTTTTCAGTACAGTGCCTTGGCACATACATAGTAGATGTTTAATAAGTTCTTTTTTGAATTGAACTGGAACGCATTTTAAAAAATCTAATTTAGATATAGTTTTATTTCCATGATATGCAAAATTAGTAGCAACTTCCACAGGCCAGACTTTTTGGAGTTTTTTAGTTAGATGGGAAAAGATTTTAATGACAAAGTCAAAATTCACTGATCTTTCTGGAAGGGAAAAAAATTTTAAAAATCATATTTTTAAAAGGTTACTAATCCAATAATCTATTTAGGGTCACACCAGGTTTTAGCTGCCTCAGAAATCAGATGGGTACCACAAATCTGACAAAGAAAACTGAGATAAAGCTTTTTGTTTTGGGTTTTTTTTTTTTCTGCTTTTTTTTTTGGAGGGAAAGGGAGGGCAATTGGGGTCAAGCAACTTGCCCAAGCTCACACGGCTAGTTTTCGTGTTAAGTGTCTGAGGCTGCACTTGAACTCAGGTCCTCCTGACTCCAGAGCTGGTGCTCTATTTACTGCACCACCTAGCTGTCCCTGAGATAAAGTTTTAAAATGTTTTTCCTCCCACTTTGCTCATTTGTTCTTCTCCCCTTCCCCCATTTTTCTTCATTTTTCCCCTTAAGGAATAATAATCCTACCACTACAATTCCTGAGGGATGTGTATATCCATGGTACCAAAGGTCACTTCATGGAAAGCACTAAGAGTAGTCCTTTGGTCTTTGGAGGAGGAGTCTCTAGTGTTAAAAGGAGGGAGAGGACCATCCCTAAGAAGCCATTTTTAGGAAAAATAAAAGAAAATATAGCAATTTTTCACTTTTCCAGAGGTCATTTAATCATAAAGATAACTTTATATAGCATTTCATTTAACCCAGTTCCCTCATTTCACCGATAAGGAAACTGAGACCCGACAGGTGAGTAAATTGCCCATCGCTCTATAGGTAGCAAGCAGAAGAGCCAAGACACAAATCCAGGCCCTAGGCATTTTCTACTGTATCATGCCATCTGGAAATGAGGAAACTGAAGCCTAGAAAGACAGGCTGATTTTTTCAAGGTTATGCAGACAGTAAAGGGAAGAGCTGGGATCTGACCCAGGCTGTCTGACAAAATCCACCGCTTTTTTTGACTCCACTTAAATCTTCTTAGTGCTGGCTTTGCCATGAACTAGACATCCCTTTCCAGGCCTCAGTTTCCTCATCTTTAAGATATTAGAGTTTAACCACTTGCCTTCTACATTCTAAAATTCAGTGTTCCCATGAGAACTGACCAAGCAGCAGACCGACATATGAGAGTCCCATGATATGCCCCCAAAATCCTGTTTCTCTCTTCTCTTTCAGTTTTACCTACTTCCTTTTCTCCTCTCCTCCTCTCCCTAACCCCTTTCACTCCCCCTCCCCCCACAATAACAAGTAGTTGTTGGATGACACACAGAGGACCTGAAGGGGAATGGTAAGACCTGTATGGATAAAGAGGAAGGGTGGCACAAAACTGTCTTTCTGATGTCAGACAAGAAGAAATTTGACTTGATACTGTAGACAGTAGGGAGCCATTGAAGAATTTTTAACAGGAGAGTGGGTGCCATGATATGATCTATACATAATGAGGCTACGTCTGTTGGCAAATATGAATGAAGGATGGATGGTGGGTGAGGAGGGGAGTTTGGAGATGGATGAGGTGAGGAATAATGGAAGCAAGAAGACCCCTAAGGAGGTTACCACACTGGTTCAGTGGATAGTAATGCACTCAAGTTCATGGGCTTTATTCAGAGCAGAGTTCTTTAAATCTTTATTACTAGTTAGTGCCCATTTATTCTTACTTTAGACACACTTCTAGCAAGTTTGGTTATCTGGTTTCCCAGCCCACAGAAGTCAAAATTTCCAAAATAGTAGTGAAAGGGAAGGACTGTCATGGGCAGGCACCCTGACAGGTTTGATAGCGAGAGAAATAATATGTATTGACTCGTGTCAAGGTGTGTGTATGTATGTATGCGTGCATGCATGCATGTATGTATGTGTAGATGCAGATATAAATCTATCTACATAGATAGATCTGGATACAGATAATACAGACCACACACATATAGGTATACATATATGTATATGTATACTTACATGCATGTATGCATGTATTTGTGTGTGCTTAATTCCCCTCTGCACAAGGGGCAGTGTGGCATAATGGATAGAGAAACAGGCTTGGGCTGTGGAAGACTCACAATGAAGTTCTGCTTTGGAACCATAAAAGCTATGAGACCCTGGAAAAGTCACAATCCCTCACTGCTCCAGGCAACTCTCAGATTACAAATTACACACAAGCTACTGATCTGCTGTGGATGGTATTCCACACCAGGAGTTTCAAACATTAATGACATCCCATATATCAATCTCCACTTTCCTTCTCTCTCAAAAAAGTATCCCATTCTAGACTCTATCTAAGAGTGAAGGGCCATGCCCTTTTCATTAAAATCCCTGTATCTCTCCCAGGGTGCGTAACATTGTGCTTTACACACAGTGGGATTTTAATACATGGTTGCTGAATGAATGGATGGTTGGTGAGCACATCTGTCTCTTCTGCCCTGGAGGCATCCTGCCTAAGCCTGGGCTGGCTGATCCACTGGTAGTCTGGTGACTTGAGATGACAGTCAGTTTCCAGGCAAAGTTATTCACAGATTCCCATCTGAAATACTCTTTTGAAACCTCCCCCTCATCTAAAGTAGAGGGAGTAAATATGGCCAGGGCATAAGGGAGAGAGAACTGCTGATTGTCTCAGTAGGAGACAGAACAATCAAACCCAAAGAAAAGCAGGCATAAGAACTCAAAAGGAGAATTGGTCTAGAACCAGAAAAGCCCAGAAATTATTAATTCCAAACCTTTCTTTTTAAGGATGAAGAAGCCTAGAGAGGAGAAGTGATGTGCCCAAGATCACACAGGATTGCGAGGAGCCAAGGTAGGATTTGAACCCAGGGCATATGACTTCAGTCTTCTTACATACTCTGTGACCCAGTGACACTGGCTTCTTTGCTGTTTCTCAAATGTGACACTCCCTTACCATGTTTTTACTGGTCATCTCATGTCTAGAAATCTCTCCTTCCTCCTCTCCACCTCATGGCTTTCTTCCAGCTCCAGATAAAACCCTATCTTCTACAGGAATATTCTTTTCCCAACCTCTGAATCTTAGAACCTCTCCAACTCATCCTGTATGCATCTTATTTGTGCTTAGCTGCCTGAATGCTATCTCTCCTCATTAGACCATCAGCTCCCTGAGGGCAGGGATTATTTTTTGGTCTTTCTTTATCTCCCTAGAATTTAGCACAGTGAGTAGTACACAATAAGTGCTTAATAATTGTTTACTGATTGATTGACAATAAGGGAGAGTGAAGAATAACGGATGACAAGGAGACTGGGAACAAGGATGATCGGAAGGCTGGTGGTACCTTAACAGAAACAAGGACTTTAGAATAGAGGCAGGTTTAGGGGTGAAGACAGTGAATCCTATTTTGGATGCAATGAATTCAAAGCATCAATGAAATATTCAGGTAAAGATAATTAGCAAGTGATCTATGAGTAGAATCCAAGAGATCAGTCTGCTATATATTAACTTGGGAGTAACCTGTGCAGAGAAACATACATTACCTCATTTGTTTAAAATCCCTAAGCATCGGTTAAGTGCCTACTATGTGACGGGCACTGTGCCAGGTATTGGGGGATAAAAAGACAAAAATGAAACATTCTCTGTTTCCAATCTTATATTCAACTGGAAGGATGCAACACGAACCCAGATAAGTAGACACAAAGTATTCACAAATAAATGACAAGGAGGGTCAGGAGGAAGAGGGCAGTGACAAATGAAAAGATTCTGGGACTGTACTGCATAGGAGGTGGCAGCTGAGGTGTGTCCTGAATGAATCTAGGGTTCCAGCAAGTAGAGGATAGGGGTGCATCCCAGGCACTGGGGATCATTCATGAAAAACCACAGAGTCAAAGGGTAGAATGTGTACAGGGAACAGCTAGCTGAGTGTTTGGCTAGACTGTAAGGTGCAAAAAGAGAAGCAATATGAAGGCAAGGCAGGAAGGAGAGGATTACAGAGTGCTTTAAATTGCAGGCAGATGATTGTCTACTTTATTCTAAAGGCAAGAGCCAATGGAAATTTCTGAGCCGGGGAATGAGTGACATCATCAGACCTAGGCTTTGAGAATATCAGTTTGGCAGCAGAGTGGAAGAGAGACTATAAGTAGAGGGCTCCATTAGCAAGTTTTCTGATTTGAATCTCAGAACAATCCTATGAGGGCAGTAAGGCATGATTTTTCTTGCTTAACAGATGAAGAAACTGAGGTCCAGAGAAGTTAGGTGATTTGCTGAAGGAGGTTCAGGCAGAATGAAAACAATGGTTCTTTGGTCTCCTAGCCAAGTGTCCTGAAGTCCTAAAGTCTTAAAACGGCTTGTGGGACTATAAGATTTTGAGTTTAAGGGCCTTTTGATTTTTATAGTTGAGGAAACTGAGGCCCAGAGACATTATGACTTGCTTGAGGAGGCAGAGGGGTACTAGAACCCAGGCTTTTTTCTACCATGCCACCTGTACCAGTCATAATGGCAGCATAAAGAAAAAAAAAACCCAAACATTTTGAAGGGGGAATATTTGCAACTAACAGAAACAGCTGGTAGATAGCATCCTGGGCCTGGAGTTAGGAAGTGCTGAGTGGCCTCAGACATTTACTAGCTATGTGATTCTGGGCAAGCCTCTGCCTGCCTCACTTCTCTCAACTGTGAAATGGGAATAATAATAGCATTTTTTACCTTCCAGAGTGGTTGTAACGATCAAGTGAGATAAATATTTGTAAAGAGCTTAGCACCGTGTCCGGGCATAGAGCAGGTGCTTAATACTGAATTCTAGATCACTCCTCCCCGCTCAGGCCCACAAAAAGGTTCCTTCTCTGGGTGGCTGAACATGGCAACACCCAGGAGAAGCCAGTGGGAAAAACTGGGCCAGAAGGTCCTCCTGATCTGAGTATACTAATAGCCTGAGAAAGATCAATGGCTAAGCAACAAACGGGGGATTGAATGGACCAGTTAAAGATGAAAGGCAAACCTTGAACACTCACTGACATTACATGCACAGCAATCAGATGAAGTTAACTAGAAATTCTCATACACGATACCATGGCAAAGCAATTTTGATCACTTAGGTAAATGCTTGGGTTAATAATAAGGCCTCGCTTTGTACTTAGAATGGTTTTTCATCAAGAACCTAAAAATTCACTAATTCTTCATTTCTTACAGCAACCGATAGTCATTAACTCTTCATTCCTTACAGGAAGCATGGGGGAAGGCAGGTACTCACGTACCTAATCTCACACCATCACCTTTTTGCCCCAACAGCAGCTACCAATTCATAACTTACAACTCTTAGAACGGAAACATATGACTCCATAGAGCTGCAAACTGGAGGTAGTTGGTGGTGCAATGGAGACAATGTTGGGCCTGAAATTGTTGTACCCAAACCCAAATCCCAGGTCACTACACACTACCTGATTTGTGGCCCACCATTAAGCCCCTCTATATTTTGTCTTTGTCTCTATTCTACACCCTGTAATAGCTTGAAACAGTTTAAGGCATAGTCTGGGGTATTGCCCAAGGTATAGTCCCCTGACCCCCTCCTTCCTGAATCTGCATTCTGTATATTCTCCCTGACTCAGCATACTGTACCAGGATCAGCCTAGGATTATGGTGCAAGACTATCTTATGTAAGAGACCACCCTGTCCTGTTCCGCTGACCAAGCAAAGTCCCCATACCCATCACCCTGAACATGACCCTGGTCTATTCTGGGGGATTGATGGCTCCCCACTCCCCCATTACCCAATGACCCTCCACCCTGCACCCTCCACCCTGTTCCAGGAAGCTGACCATGACCCTCCACCCTGTGACCTCCACCCTGTTCTAGGAGGGACCCCCATGTCACAGGAAAGTTGCACCCTTGTACCCTTGTGCCATATTCCCAATTTAGCCCTGAGCTATAGATCTAACATCATGGCTTCTGCTAGCTCCCCTGCCTGATTGTGGTTTTAGCCATTTTAAACATTGTCTGTACCTTCAATCGAGGCCCCAATTTGAGTTTACACTCTGGGGTAGCTGAGCACTTAATCAATAAACCCACACCTAAATTTACCTTGAACCCAGGTCTCAGCTCGCTCTGATTCTCTGCACAACAAAATCAGGAAGATCTGAGTTCAAATGTGACTTCAGAGTTCTACCAGCCCTTGTGACCTTAAACTTCTGACTGTCTCTGTTTCCTCAACTGTATAATGAGGGTAATAATATCACCTACTTCACGGGGTTGTTGTGAGGAATAAAATAAAATGTGTAAAATGCACTTTAGTACAGTGCCAGGTACATAGTAGGTGCTTTATAAGAATACTTATTTCCTTCCCCCCAATTAAAAACAAATCCAAAGAGCAAAACTAAAGACCAACTCATTCATTTGATCATTCAAGTAGCTTGTTTATCCATCCCTAATTCACTGATTATTAATTATCTCATATTTTTATAAGCACCTATTGTGTACAAAACACTATACTAAGTCCTGGGGAGGTACAGAGATAAGTCAGAATTTCACTGATACATGGTCCTCATAATCTATGTTCAGGACAATTAGAAACTCATCCTCATTTTTAATCTCTTAGTTTGAGAGTCTTCATTTTGGGTAAAAGTTAGAAATTAAATAATGTTTCTTTTAGGAATATGGGATAAATGGGAGTAAATTTTCTCATCTACAGCTCCTAAAGAAAATAAAACCTTATATGGGCAAGGGCTGTTATTTCCGCCTGTGTATAATATACTAGACTTCACATAGTAGGTGCTTATAGGATGATGGATGGATGAATGAATGAATGAGAATTTTCAAGGTTTTTTAATGGCTTGCTGTCCTTGTCACCACACACATTTTTTACCAAGCTCAAGAAAAAAATAACAGCAACAAATTGTAAGTGGGCCTGAATTAAATAATGAACACTTTATTTCCACCTTAATTTTTAATGTGCATTAAAGCCCCAAGCCAGATTTTCACCCTGGGAGAACCTTCTCCATATTTCACCTTTCCATCAGACTGAAACCAACCGATTCCATATAAAAGTCTGGAGATGAGATGGGGGGAGGTGAAGATGATGTCAGAGCCAGGGTAGGGAAGGAGGTTAATAGCTGGCATTTACAGAACACTTTAAGGTTAGCAAAGTGCTTTACTCGGGTTAGGAGTAAATGAATGTTTGTGCTAGAAATAGGGATAAAATGGAGTGATTTTAAAAAATAATTACTTGTAAGCATTCCCTCCAGCCCCATGTCCCTCCTACCTTTGTTCTTTCTGATCTAGAGACAAGAGCATAGAGAAAACTTCCAGACTAGTTAATGATAACAGCTACATTTATTTACGTAGCACTCAAAGGCTAGCAAAGCACTTTCTAAATCTCATCTCTTTTGATCCTGGAAACAACTCTGGGCAGCAGGTGCTATTATTATTCACATCTTACAGATGGGAAAGAGGAGGCTGAGAGAGGTTAAGTCATAGGCCTAGGGTTATGTGTCTAGGATTTGAATTCAGGTCTTCCTGACCATAACTTTAGCATTCTATCCACTGCAGCACTTAAGTTGCCCGCCTAAGGTTAAAAAGACCTTAATCGGAGCAAGAACAGAGTATTGTTATCCCTTCCACCTCGAGACTTTTTCCATTGCGGGTTTTGATATATTTTGGGTTTGCATAAGAATTCTGGGGGAGTTTTGTGGAAGCTGTAAACAACTGGTGAAGGCCAGCAGATGACAAAGAAAAAAGGTTTAGAAACTCAGAAATGCATAAAATGTATGTATAGCATTGTATAATATCAATCCAAAATTCACAATGAAGTACTGTAAACATCCCATAAAAGAAAAAGAAAAAATTCAGACGTCTTCTCTGGTACAGATGGAGGGCCAAAAAATTCTCCAAGGATTTTCCAGATTGCGGCAGGGGGTGGGAGTGGGGTGCTGTACCCCTAACCCCTGCGATGTGGAAGGGATAACTGTACATGACTGAGCAGATCTACCTTCTGAAAGGAAGGTTTAGATTTTACAGTATGCTTCTTAGAGGTAATGGCAGCCCATGCTGCCAGCCATCTTAGAAATGCTTGTCAAGGTGGACACAGGGAGATAACCAATCACCACACTTCTAAATGAATGCCCTGTTGATGCTAGGTCAGTAGCATTGTCCTTGTATGAGATTTCCCTTCGGGGACAGCTCAATCATACCATTCTCACAATATCAAACTCCTTCATTTAGTCATTTAGTGGGAGAGGGACAAAAAAAAATGAAACAGAGCTCTGGTGCTCAGTCTAGGTTAGATTCTCACACTCATCCATATGAAGTAGTCCTCACTTTCCATAGTTTTTCTGTACACTTATCTTGTAAAGACATCACAGATGAGCAATGAACTGGGAGTCAAGTTGCACAGGAGTCAGTCAACCAGCATTTATTAAACACCTATTATGTACTAGGCACTGCTATAAGAAAGGCAAAAAAATCCCCAACTCCAAACAAATACTCTCTGATCTCAAGGGGATTGATGTCTACTGGTGTAGGCGGAGGAGAAAGACAAAATATAGTTATGTACAAAACATGATAGAGACCAGATAAATCAGAGATAGCCTCAGAGGGCAGGCACTTAGGTTAAGGAGGACTGAGACAAGACTTTCTTGTAGAAGGTGAGACTTCAAAGAAGTCCAGGAAAGCTATGAGTGTCACGTTCAAGGAACAGAAAGGAGACCACTGTCACTGGATTGAAGAGTATGTAGAGAGGAGGGAGGTATAAGAACCAGAAAGGCAGGGGGGCCAGGTTGTGAAGATCTTTACAAGCCTAACACAGGATTTTATAACTGATCCTGGAAGTAACAGGGGTTATAACTGCAGTTTATTGAAACGGGAGTAGGGTGGGGTGGGCAATGGTCAGACCTACACTTTAGGAAGATCAATTTGACAGCCGAGTGGAGAATGGATTTGAGACAGGGAGACCAATCAGCAGAGCAGCACGTTTGATGGCCCCACACTGCTTCCTGATACCCAAAGCCTACCTTGTAACAACGATATTCTCCTGATGTAGCTACATAGCTACAAGTCATGGGATCCCATGATCTCAGAAGAATCAAAATTGCCAGTGACCCCAAGGGCAGTAGTGAGAGGCATGGTGGGTGTACGTGGACTGAAGCATATTCCCAATGACAACTTCAGGAAAAGAAGACAACATCCAAGAAATGAATAACCAGGAAAAGAGGTGGGGAGGTCATGAAGTGAGGGTGAGGGATAATGGAGAGATATGTAGGTGTTGCACTGATACTGATGAAATATTCAATGAACTCAAGGGAGACCTCCAATAAAAAGGGTAGTCTACCCTTGGTGCAGGCTTTATAGAAAGATACAGGCCAGAATCAAAAGGGATGAGACAATGAGGATGAGCCATGATCTGTGTCTCCTCTGGCAGTATCCACAGCAATGAGATCATGGACCCAGTGAAGTAAATTTTAAAGCAAAAACCGATCCCTTACTGAAAGTGGATAAACTGTAATTAAAAAAAAAATTTCCCTCCTGAGTTGCTTCCCTCTTGTTTTTCCCTCCCAAGTTTTTGTTCTTCTACATTCAGGACTGTTAACTCTTTCACGGCCTGCAAAATTCATGAGCCACCATCTAATTCTTTGTTTATAACTCTGAGATTTTTCCATTGAAATAGAAAAAAAATATATCTTATTTCTCCAATTCTTTTCCTTCCCTCATGAATTTGTATTCTTGGGTCACAAACTCAAGCCAATGGCATCCTGGTGCTGAGCCTTGTCCAGAAAGACTGATTGCCAGAGTCCCTTGCAGGCTATGCAAGAACAAACATCCCCTTAAAGCTTCAATTCTTTGTTTGGCCTGGTCACTTTCTTGGCACAGACCGTTCTCACAGTTTAATTATACAAAGAGAACGCTTGGGTGCTGGGGAAGAGGCTCCGAAGGCCAGACAAAGAAAACAGTTCTGTGTGAGTGTGTGTGTGTGTGTGTATGTGTATGTGAGGGAGTGTCCTGCCACACTAATCCAGTCCCTCGGTTTTCCATTCCATTAACGACGTAGCACAGTAAACAGAGATAAAAATGCTCCATTAACTTTCTGAACAACACATAAAAAAAAACCCCAAACAAAACCAGATAACATGGAATAATGAGACAGAATCTCTCCTCTCATTCACTCCCTCCCCTGACAGAAATCACTAGCAAGGAAGGAAACAATAAACATTTTAAAATACCTACTATGTGCCAGATACTGCGCTAAGTATTTTACAAATATCATCCCATTTGGTTCCTCACAACAACCCTGGGGAGGTCAGTGGGTGCAGACAGAGATAAAGTGGCTTGTCCAGATTCACCCCACTAGTAAGTGTCTGAGGGTGGATTTGAACTGGGTCTTCTTGCCTCCAGGCCCAGCAACACTCTATTCACTTAGTGGATAGTGGATAGTGGAACCAAGGGGATAGTGGCCCAAAAGAGAAACTTGTTTCGTGCTTCAAAACGGAACTGTCACAAACATCGTAGCCTCAGTGTTCTGTTAAACTCTTTGGAAGAAAGGCCCAGCCCCTCTTTCCTGCCCAGTGAGTCATCTATTCCTTGTAACAACAACAACAACAACAACAAAATTTAAAGGAAAGGAACAAAAAAGGATAGCTGGAGAATATATACAATATTGTGTACCTCTGGCTCCTGACCTCTGTAAAGAATGGAGGGAGGTGCTGGGGGAGTGAATTTGGTGACTACAATTAGTTTGGGTTTTTGCTCTCTCCATTCATACTGTTGTAGCTACCATATAGGCAGCTTGTCCTCAAAATCTTAGTGCAGTTTTAAGCTATTCAATATATAGCTTTATTTTTTTTTTTGCTTTTTTTTTGAGGGGGAAGGCAGGGCAATTGGGGTTAAGTGACTTGCCCAAGGTCACACGGCTAGTGTGTCAAGTGTCTGAGGCCAGATTTGAATTCAGGTCCTTCTGACTCCAGGGCCAGTGCTCTATTCACTGCACCACCTAGCCGCCTCCAATCTATAGCTTTA
>CM053587.1:266120902-266158165 GCA_028646515.1 Pseudochirops corinnae
CCCTGTACTGTCCGTCTTGGTGCTGCTTACTTCATTCTGTATCAGTTGATGGTTCTTTTCATGATTCTCTGAATTCCTCATATTCATCTGTACCACTGCCATACCATTTCATGACCTTCCTGTTCTACCATCATTAACTATTCCTCCAACTGATACAACCCCTTCTTTATAGAGGGGGAAAAAACAAAAAAACGAATTCTGGTGACTCATAACATGTTCATGCAGTGAAGACAGTCTCAGGCTCGGGAACAGAACTGAGGTTTGCTGACTCCAGCTCTATAATATTTTCCTTTTATCACGCTTTCTTCCTGCCATCCTGTCCTCCCAAAGCCTAGTCTTCCAGTCAGACGGCTCTTACGTGTGATCTTGGATAGGGCTCAACTCTTGTGAGCCTCAGTTTCCTCAGTGCCCAAGGAAGCAGAGCCACTGAGCTGTGAGATCATGAAGGCTGAGCAGTAGCAACTTACTGCCAGTGGCAGTTTTTGAGGGGATACCGATCAGGCACTTGTAATAGTGTTACCATCCCAGGACTCTGTGCTGGTGTTCCTAAACTGATCCTTTTACTGTGGCTGTGAAGTTGAGCATGTGAGAACAACAAAAGTCCAGGGAGGTCTATTTGGTGGGGGCGATGCAGCTCTGGGACTCTAGGTATTGGGGGAGGGCTTTCTCTATTATCTCAGTGTTTATGCTCTCCTGTGGTGTGTGGGGGTCTCAGGACAACGTCTCGGCTACTGGCCTATCCATGGGTGGGCTATACTTGAGGTCTTAGATACATTAGAGGGCTGGGCACTGGTAATTTTGCAGAACATCATCGACGATACATACTGATTCCTTCCCTCGTCTTTTGGGTATGACAGTCATCTGTAAAATGGGGACAATCAAGCTGTGTACAACTTACTTCACAAAGGGGCGATGTAAGTCAAAGGAAATGAAGCATATGAAAGTGTTTTCCCATAGTAAATAAACCACTATGTTGAATGTCAGTTATTATCAAATAGTACTTCTTAATTCTTCCAAGTGAGAGAGTAATTCAAATTTTTTCTCTTCTTTGTCTTCTGTATGCTTAAGGTTAATTTAATTTAAAAACTCCACAGTAGGTGGAGTCCTGGGCCTGGAGTCAGGAAGACTCATCTTTCTGACTTCAAATCTGGCCTCAGATACTTACTAGCTGTGTGACCCTGGGCAAGTCACTTAACCCTGTTTGCTTCAATTTCCTCATCTGTAAAATGAGCTGGAGAAGAAAATGGCAAACCACTCTCGTATCTTTGCCAACATCCCCCAACACCTACAACCAAAACAAAACCAAATGGGGCGATGAAGAGTCAGACACAACAGAAAAACAACTGAACATAAAAGGTGAGAGAGAGGGTAAAAATAATTTCTGGCCCATATAGCAGATTTCCCACTTCTATAAAATATTTATGCGAATAGTTTATATATATGTTAAGTATGGCCTTGGTGAAACCATGAGAAGAAAAGGAAAGCCAAGTTTTTGTAGATTATATTTGTAACAGACTTCATATTTATAGTCATATAACTAATAGAGGCAGAGTGTGTGGAACAAGGAAGGTGCTGGACCTATTTCTTAGTCAGACCACTTGTGAAATAATCAGTCAGTAAGTCAGTCAATGAGCTATTCATTAAGTGCCTACTATGCGCCAGGCACCAGGTAAATAGCAAAAGAAAAGCTGAAGTGGTCCCTGCCCACAAGGTGCTGCCATTTTAACAGGTGAGGCAACATGTATATAAACAGGTCCATTACCCCCCTCTCCCTCCCAGGAGATGGAAGGTGATCTCAGAAGGGAAAACAGAACATAAGATTTGGGCTGTGGAAGCGCCATAAAGGAAGCCCTTTCTTCCACTTATGACAAGCTAAAGCATGTCCACAGCAGTGTGACCAGGATTGTGAATGGAGTTTATGAGGTTCACTGTTTATGAGGATCAGTTGAAGTAATGGGGGGGCTGTTTAGCCAAGAGAAGCAGAGAAATTGGGGGGGGAGGAGAAAGAAGGGCTATGATAGCTGTCTTCGAGTATTTGAAGAGCTGTCATGTGGAACAAGGGATTAGTCTTGTTCTCCTTGGCCCCAGAGGGCAGAGCCAGGAGCAGATTTTGGCTTCCTGTCAGAAAGAAATTTCCTAACAACGACGCCAGCTTAGTTCTTCCTCACTGAAGGTGGGGAAGCATGCTAGCTAAGGAGTGCGGGTGTTATAAGAAACCCCACTGGTATCTAAGGAAATTTGCAATTAAATTAGGTTACTTTTCTGCCACTGGGAAAATGGCCGGCTAGTGAGGGGGAAGGGAGGTTAAGATGATGCCTCTGCCCAAGAGGGACCTGGCTGGTCATGGCGTAGCGTGGTTTCCATTTTCTGGGAGGGGCTGAATTAGGTAATCTCAGAGGTCCCTTTAAAGTATGTGATTTTGTAATCTTCTGATCTGTGGATCATCTGAGGCAGATGGTAATTCACTCTTTTCTTTTAAAATTAATTTTTATTTACTGATATCATTTACTTTTCTATCACCTTTCTTTCTGCATATATTCCTCTCTCTCTCCTCTATGCAGTGAGTCTTCCTTGGAATAAAGGATGGAAAAAAAGCAGTTTAACACAAGCAGCCAATGTCTCAATGGAGTCTAATAGTACATGCGATGTTCCACATCCACAGCCCCCCACCTCTGCAAAGATGGGTGAAAGGGCATTTCTGAGATCCTCGGAAGCCAAGTCCATCATAAGAATTCTACTGCATCCAGATGCAGTAATTCCCTTTCACCTTCCTTTTCCTTTCTAGCCCCTAGTTCAAAGGGAGTCCTAGAGAGGTGAGCTAATACCCCCAGGTAGAATAGAAGCTTCTTTGTTTTCACCTTGGAAACTACCATAACTAGCACCCTAACTGGAACTTAATAGGCACTGAAGAGATGCTCGATGGTCAGCATAGGTAGTAAGCAGGAGGGCCACAGTTCTCCTCTGCCCTCCAGATCCAGAGCTCTCTTTACAGCGGTCATCTCCAGTCATCCTGATCTATATCTGGCCACTGAACCCAGATGGCTCCGGAGGAGAAAGTGAGGCTGGTGACTTTGCATAGTCTTGCCTCACTTAAATCCAATTCACTTGCAAGTTATGACATCTCCTTCCTGAAGTCATGGTTCTCTTCAACAAGGACAAACAACAACAACATTTTTTTGCAGTATCATATAGCCTCAAGATAATTAACAGCTGTGGTTGAACTGTACTGAATTTTTCTCCCGCCTCCTTTATCTATAGGCAAAAATAGGGGGAAAAAATGGCAGGCCTGGTGACCAATCAACAGTTGTTTATTAAGAGCCTACTATGTGTTGAGTTCTGACAAGATCAAAACAAAAAAATGAAGCAATCCTGGAGCCCAATGAGTTTATATTGTATCTGGGGATACTACAGCACGTATACAGAGAAGTAAATCTAAGGTAATTTGGTAGGGGAGCAGGGAAGGCAACCTGTGGCATCGGAGCAGAGTTTTGATGGGAACAGGAAATTCAAAGGTGAGGAGAGACAGCATTCTTGGTCAAAAGGGCAACCTGTGCAAAGACAGAGTTAGGGAAGGGAACGTGGGGACAGAGGCGTCATCGTGGAGCCCAGTATGGCCCATGGGAGTGGGTGGGGTGAGGGGGGATGTATTGGCTCCACACCTTTGTACTTTGCCAGTGATACTTCCTGTCTGGCGCTGTTATTAAGCCACCATCAACAATAACAGTGTTAATGAATTTCAGGCTGATGAATGCTGATTGCAGGGTGGAGGGTGGGGGGAAATCAAGAATGAATTGATTATAACTATAATAAATGATGCTTGTTCTTTGGGAAGGGGATGTGAAGAGCTGGGCTGCAGTTTTGTGAGATTTCTTCTCTGCTATCCCTGATGGTCAAATTGCACTGACTGACACAGAGCAGTCAGAATTCCCAGTTCTGCCTGGTCCAGCAGAAGAAGAGGCCCAGAAAGGTGGGATAAAATCCCCAGCTGAAGAAGACACCATGTTCCTGATAGCAGCTTTATTTATGAACAACAAAGGCTTTTATAGAAAGGATGGCCTCAAGTAGAGCTAACCAAATCCAATTACTTTGGAAATACCCCCTGTACACCTGTTTTCTAGGCTGTATGATAACATGTTCTGCAATATGTGAGAACAGAGGGAAATTTTCTCTTGGAGGCCACCATCTTAGCTGCCCACCCCCTATTTCTGGGTAGCCATTTCCCTGCTGGCAGAAAAGTAACCTAATTTAATGGCAAATTCCCTTGGACCCCACTGGGGTTCCAGCAATATTAAGTCTTCAGTTTAGGAAGGTACAATTCTTCAGTGGTGCTTCCTTGGCTAACTCCAAAGGATCCATTCTAAGGGGATGCAGAGAGAAAAGTGGGAGACTCATAATAATTGATATGGATATCAAAGTACTTTACAGGGTGTATTCCACTTGACTTGACCCTTCCACAATCAGGCGCAGCAGGTGTTATTTTAACAGATATTGGAATAACAGTTGGACAGGGTTTTCCACTTAATACAATTCGTAATAATAGGAGCAACTGCCATTTATGTAGCATTGAAAAGTTTATAAAGTGCTTCATATGCATTATATCATTTGTGCCTCCCAATAACCTTGGAAGGTATGTGCTACAAGCTAGCCTAAGATACCCATTTTACAAATGAGGAAACTGAGGCTCAGAGAACTGTTATAACTTATCGAAGGTCACACAGCTATTGCCTTCACTGCTGATGAATGGAGGTGTGAGTGGTGGTCAAAGGAGGAGCAACAAAGTCCATTCCAGAGACTAGAAAATAACATGAAAACTAGGAGGTCATGCCCAGACCCACTGATATTAAACAGAAAAGGGAAGAACGATAATAGCTCACAGTTCTACAGCAGTGTTACAGTTGAAGTCAGTTCGTTAAACATTTATTAAAAGTGTACTACTTATGTGCCAGGCATGGGGGCACAAAGACCAAAATGAGACGGTGCCTGACCTTAAGGGGGCTGTGTCTATGTATGTGTATGGATGGAGAGGGAGAGAGGGAGAGAGAGAGAGATGGGGAGGGAGGAAAAGAGAGAGAAAGATATGGGGAGAGAGAGAGAGATAGGGAGATGGGGGGGAAGAGGGGGAAGGAGAGGGGGAGAGGGAGAGAGAGAGAGAGAGAGAGAGAGAGAGAGAGAGAGAGAGAATATGAGAATTAATCAGCAGCATGATAGGTTAACCAAAAAAGTAATGGGATTTTAGTCTGCCTTAATATCCAAAAGAGGTGATAATGTCACTGTATTCAACTTTAGTCAGACCACACCTGGAGGGTTCAATTTTGGCCATCACATTTTAGAAGAGACTTTGACATGCTGAAGGCTATACAGAGGCAATGAACCAGTATGATGAGAGGACAAAAACCCCAAGTCACATGAGGTCCTGATGGAAAGAACTAGAGATTTTAGTGTGCTGAATATTTTTTGGGCGGTCAGGTGGGGACTGGTAGCCTTCTTTACACATTTTAAGGACTATCACATTAGAAGAGCAATTAGACGTGTTTTGCTTGGCCCCAGAGGGCAAGACACCAAGGAGTAGAAGGTAGAGTGCCAGATTTTGCCTCAATATAAGAAAAAACGAACAAACATCTCAAACAAATAGTTCTGTTCAAAAGTGGAATGGATTGCCTTAGGAGGTAGTGATCTCCCCATCACTAGAGGTGCTTGGGGTGGTAGAGCGGGGATTTCTGCTCTGGTAAGAGGACTCTATAATCTGAGTCATTTGAGTCTACACAGTATTTACTTCAGACGAACCCAAAAAGGTAAGTTGTATAAGCTATATGAAGCCTATGCTTAAGTGGAGTTAATTAATAATAATGATGATGATAATGAAATACTTCCCATCTGGACAGAACTTTAAAGTTTGCAAAACTTTACTCACACCAGCACTGTAGCTAGGTAGCATGTAAACTATTACTCCTGTTTTACAGATGAGCAAAGAGAGTCTCTGCGAAGTTAATATGACTTCCTTTATGTCACCCAGTTGTGTCTGGGGCAGGGTCAAACACGGGGATCTGGATTATAAGAGTGGCACAGTGAGTATGGACCCATCAGGTCCATACTGTGTGACATATTCAGTCACACAGCCAATGATGGCCTTGTCTTCAGCTGCCATGTTTTCTATCTCCAATTCTATCTTTTGTCTTCAGCATCCAGGACCACTGTTCTTTCCACTATCCCCTGCCTGAAGAAACCCCTCCATGAAACCTCCCTCTGGAGCCAACTGAGGAGCACTTGAAGGACCAGAAACCAAAAGTACATTACTTCACATACCCTCTGAGGACGAAGGGTAGCAGCTTTCATGTTTCCAGTTTTTGAATGGGACAAGTTCTTTCTCTATGTCCAATGGTGGTTTTTTTAAGAGGTAGGGTTAGTTTCAGCACTGAATAGAGATGGAGAGACTTTTGGTCAAGGCATATCTATACTACCTAGCATTATAACACCCTCTCTTAAAACAGGAGAGAGCCATTTCTAAGATGGTAGGGGACAGTTGGCTTCCTTGGTGGTACCAATACTGGCCCGGAAAACATCTCATCCTACTTTGTGGGAGAGAAGTTCAGTGGGAGAACAAGTGTTTGTCTGGCTGCCCCAGAAGAATGCCTGCATTCAGATAATTACATGGCTTCTCTCCATAGTAACTCCAACTCTGAAGATGTTCACTTCTAGACACTACTCTGCTCTCTTCCTGTACAGAGCACAAGTGGAGGGAATGGACAAAGGGAGAGGACAGAAAACCTTCAGGGCTGGCAGGTTAAGTCATTACTATTTGTTTGTGGGCTTTTGGAAGGGCGAGGTTGGAGGCAGGAAGGCAAAAAAGAGAATACATCATGAGAGAATGCAAGAAGATGAGGCAGTGAGTCAATGTGTATTTATTAACTGTGCTAAGCTGAATAACCTGGGTTCCTTCAGAGCTCAGTTCAGAGGATACCTTCTACACGAACTCTTTCCCAATATCCCTCCCCACAAATGCCAGTGCCTTTCTCCAAAAAAATAATCTTGCTGATTCCCTCTTAGAAGCAAAATCCTTCTTTTTGTCTTTGTTATCTTAGTACTTAGCACAGTTCCTGGGGCATAGCAGGTGCTTTAAAAAATGTTTGTTGACTGACTAATTGATTCACAGAAGATGGAGCTTGAAGCTGACTCCTCCATGGTCACAAAGCTAAGTAAGTGTTAGGTCTGGAATTCAAACCCAGGCCATTTGGATCCAAGTTCAACATGCTTGTTTTGCTGTGACATATTGGTAACAGTTGACTGATGTCTCGATCCTTGAGGAAATTAATGGTGATAAATGACCAAAAAGGACAGTGGGAAACACAGCCAGCTCCTACCACCACCTACAGCCTGGCTGGTTATCTCTTGAGTAATGAAAAGTCCTTGATCTGTAATACATTCTCAAACTATTTCTTAGTCTCCTCCACCTTCCTGGTTATAGTCACAGGTCTTAGGATAGAAAGGACTCTCTAAGTCCTTGCCTGCTGCAGAAATTCCTTCTATGACTCCTCTATAAAGCTCTGCTTGAATTCTTTTAGGGACAAGGAGCTCACTACCTTACAAGGTAGTCTATTCCATTTTGAAGCAGCTAGGTCATACAGGAGATAAAAAACTGGACCTGGAATCAAAAAGACCAGAGTTCAAATCTGACCTTAGACACTTACTAGCTATGAGATCCTGACCATGTCACTTAACCTCTGTCTGCCTCAGTTTCTGCAATTGTAAAACAGAACACAGTAGCATCTCCCTCCCAGGGCTGTTGTGAGGGTCAAAGGAGATAACAGTTGTAAAGCACTAGGCACTTAATAAAAGGTCAGGGAACCATTAATCACTGCCATTACTTAGGTGGGCTCAGAGAGGAGGCTCAATTGGAATATCTAATTTAGATGAGTTTGGAGTATGGCATGCCCTTTAACTGAAGAATCTTTTTTTTTTTTTTAAAGATCAGGCAGGATCTGTTTAGCCCTACACAAAATTGTGAAGCAGGTGAAGAATTCTACCCCTGTGACCTTGGATAAGTCACCCCTCCCCCCCATCCCTTTCCCTCTCCCCATTCCTGCCCATGTCCCTCATCTACAACAGGAAGGGGTTAGATTAGAAAGCCTCTATCACTTAATAAAAGCTTGTTCCCTCTTTCTCCCCCCTTTCCACTTCTGTACTTTAGGAAGATAATCAGGATTTGGTAGAGTGGAAAGAAGAGTAGATCCGGAGTCAGAAAACCTCAAATCCCAGATCTGCTATTTACTACTCAATGACCTTGGGCCAATCACTCTACCTCTTAGTCTTCATCTCTGAAACTGGGGGGCTGAATTAGATAATCTTGAGTGTTTTTTTTCAGAGCCTATCATTTCATCCCTGTTCTGTTTGTGCACCTTTAGAAATAGAGACTAACTTGCTAGCACATTGTTAGAGAAGGAAATGGAAAACCATTCCAGAATCTTTGTCAAGAAAACCCCAAATGGGTCATGAAGAGTCAGACATGACTGAAACAACTGGACACCATCACACCAAGTACTTATTATGTACACAACTGGCCTCAGACACTTACTAGCTATGTGACCTTGGGCAAGTCACTTTCCCCTGTTTGCCTTAGTTATTCATCTGTAAAATGAGCTGGAGAAGCAAATGCCAAACCCCAATGGGGCGGCTAGGTGGCACAGTGAATAGAGCACTGGTCCTGAAGTCAGGAGGACCTGAGTTCAAATCCGATCTCAGACCCTTAATACTTCCTAGCCGTGTGACCTAGGGCAAGTTACTTAACCCCAATTGCCCAGCCTCCCCCCCCTCCAAAAAACAAAAAACAAAAAACCCAAACGCCAAATGTGGTCACAAAGAGTCAGATATGACTGAAAAAAACAAATGAATGGCCACTGCTGGCAGAAACCTATCTAAGAAGAATCGAGGGGTAGCTAGGTAGCCACCGTGGCTATAGTATTGTTCTTGGAGTCAGTAAGGACTGAGGTTAAATCCTACTTCAGACACTTACCAGTGAACTGCGTTACACTGGGCAAGCCACTTAATTGGAGGCCTCAGTTTCCTTATCTGTAAAATGGGGGTAATAACAGTATCTACTTCCCAGGGTTGTTACAAGATCACATGGGCTCTGCAAACCTTTGAGCTATAGAAATGCTAGCTATCCTTATTATTATTAATGGTAATATTGAGGAGGAGGAGCTTTGTCTTGGACCAGGCCCTTGAAGAGCTTTGCAAACCTTCGAGCGCTGTATACATGCTAGCTAATAACAGTAACGATGATGACTTGAGAATCTTTGTCTCCGTCCAGGCACACACAGGACTTAAATTAGATACACTGCTACTCCCCTGACTGGGGTAAAGTAAGGCAGAATTAGATCATTAGATAGCAGGCATTTCCTAGCCTTCCCGGTCATTTCTCATCTCCCTCCTTCCTTCTTGTTTCTTTTTACTGCCACATAGCTGAGGACCAAGACTTGCCCAAACCATTCATCCATTATTCCTAGTCATGTGGGGATACACCAGATGTGAGTTGGGGGGGGGTCAGGGGCTGAAGCAGCTGACTGGTTGGTTCTTCTTTCCCTAGACTAGAAGTGTTAAGCCCTAAACCTGAGCCTTGAAAGGAAAAGAAATCCCAAATGTTAGTGCCTTGTTTTAACTATACTTTATTCATTCTTCTCGGTTTCTCTCCTCCTACTCAAACCAATCCTTTATTCTCTGTAGAATGGTAGTATGGAAAAATAATAGGAGTTTTAGATTTCAATTAATTTGCCTCCTGCTGCTGTGTAACTCTGGATGGGTTACCATTCTTTAACTGAATGGGATTAAGAATTTTTTCTTTTTAAAATGGAGGGTACAAAGGGTGCTGGCAATGAACCAAATTCCCAAATTTGCATAATTCCATTTAGGTTCTGGGATCTAGAGCTGTCAGAAACCTTTACAGTTCAAAAACTGGAGGGTCGGAGTAGACTTGCCCAAGTCACACATCCCTTATTGCAGGGTATAAAGAAAGGAGAGAATTGATGTTGAATTCTAGTGCTGACTTTAGAGCTATAACCATAATGTGATAAATCATTGCCAGCTTCTGGATTGGGACAAAAAAGGGGAAATTAGTCCCTTGGGGAAGAGTGATTTCAGAAGGGCAGAGAGACAGAGAATATGCAACTTCAAATCTGATTAGAAGTGGCTAAAATCAGATTTCAAGTTAGTTATCTATAGTTAAAAATCTCCCCGCTCCCTTCTATTTTTTTAGGTTAAGAATGGAGGATTGAGAGAGATGAATTTAATCAAACTAAATTGCTTAATTAAATCTTCTTAGGTCACAGCTGTATTCTTCAAGGTTAATGTAAACCTAGGTTGAAACCTTCATTAGGTGGTTCACAAGTGGTTTTTATTTTGGCTAGAGGGGCGAAGGTGGGTGCAGATTTCAGTTAGATATGGTGAGGGTACACACCTTCTTCACAGTAAGGAGCTGCCAAAAGGGCTGAGTAAGAGTGATAGAATTCCCTTTGGAGGGCTCTAACAAGAGAGGGATCGTGGAATCAGATTAGAGCTGGAAGGGGTGGCAGTGCTGGGGCAGCCTTAGGTAGTGGAAAGCACCCTACACTGGGAGTCAAAAGACTTGGGTTCTAGTTCTGACTCCTATACTAACTAGTGGTATGACCTTGGGCAAGGCCGCAGTCAGTCAGTGGTTAGTGTTGGACTTGAAACAGAAAGACTTAGTTCAAATCCTTCCTCTAACACTTGTTAGTTGTGTGTGGTGAAGTCACTTAACCTTTGTCAGCCTCAGCTTTTTAATCTATAAAATGGGTAGAATAATAGCACCTACCTTACAGGGTTGTTGTGGGGTTTAAGTAAAATAATATTTGTAAAGTGCTATATAAATGCTAGCTGTTCTTCTAATACAGGGGTTCTCAACCTGTGAGTTATGTTCAATTTGTAACAATGAAAATACATCCTGCATATCAGATATTTACATTACAATTTATAACAGTAGCAAAATTACAGTTATGAATGAAGTAGCAACGGAAATAATTTTATGGGTGGGGGTCACCACCACGTGAGGAACTGTATTAAAGGGTCACGGCATTAGGAAGGTTGAGAACCACTGCATCTAATCCATTAGATAAGGATAACGGGGCCATGCCTACCTCATGGGGTTGCAGTAGGGATCACATGAGCAAACATATATACAAACACTCTGAGAACTGTATGGAAGTGTTTAGTCGGTCAACAAATATCCATTAAATACCTACTATATGCCAGGCTCTGTGCTAAGTGCTGGGGATAGAAAAAGAGACAAAGGACAGTGCCTGCCCTCAAGGAGCTTACAATCTAATGGGGGAGACAACAAGCAAACAGATATGTACAGACAAGCTACGTTCAGGATAAATAGGAAATAAGTAACAAAACAAAGGCCCTGGAATCACGAGGGGCTGGGGAAGGCTTCCAGCGGAAGGTGGGCTATGAGTTGGCACTTAAAGGAAGCCAGGGAGGTTGTTAGTTGGAGAGGAGGACCAGGCATGGGGGAGGACAGCCACAGAGAATACCCAGAGCAAGAGGTGAAGTGTCTTGTTTTTGAGCATCTGGGAGGCCAGCATTACTGGACGGAAGAGTACTTGGCGGGGAGTGAAGTGTAAGAAGACCATAAAGACAGGAGCAGTCTAGGCTACAAAGGACTCTGAATGCCACGCAAAGAAGCTGCACAGGTGAAATCAACAGGTCTTGGCAACAGACTGGATATAGGGTGCGGGTAGCAGTGAGAGATAGTGAGGAATCCAAGACGACTTGTAGGTTGTGAATCTGAGGGACGAAGATGGTGGTGACGCCCTCTACAGTCACAGGGAAAATGGGAGGGTGAAGGGTTTAAAAAAAAGTAAAGATAATTAATTTCAGACAAGTTGAGTTTAAGACATCTCCTAGACATCCAGTTTGAAATGTCTGGAAGGCAGCAGGAAATAGGAGACTACTGGGGTTCAGCAGACAGACTAGGGTGGGAAAGGCAGATCTGGAAGTCATCGCATCGGGATGGTAATCAAATCTGGGGGAGCTGATTAGATCAATAAGTTAAGTAATATAGCAGAAGAAGAGACCAGGGTCCAGGACAGAACCCTGAAGGCCACCGATGGTTAGAGGGGACAATCTGGATGAGGATCCAGCAAAGGAGACAGAGAAGGAGTGGTGAGACAGGAGAACCACCAGAAAAGAGTAGAGTCTTTTTTTTTTTTTGGAGGGGAGAGGGCAGGGCAATTGGGGTTAAGTGGCTTGCCCAAAGTCACACGGCTAGTAAATATTAAGTGTCTGCGGCCGCATTTGAACTCAGGACCCCCTGACTCCAGGGCCACTGCTCTATTCATTGTGCCACCTAGCTGCTCCAAGAGAGTGGAGTCTTAAAAATCTAGAGAGTATTAAAGAGGAGAGAGTGATCAATGGCGTCAGAGGCTGCAAAGAGGTAAAAGAGAACGAGAACTGAGAACAGGCCACTGCATTTGGTAACCAAGAGATCATCAGTAACTCTGGAGACGGCAGTTCCAGTGGAATGATAAAGCCAGGAGCCAGACTGTAAGGGGTTAAGAAGTCAGTGGTATGAGAAGAAAAATACCAAGTAATCCAAAAGGCAATGGAGTGCTTGTGGCAAGTTACCAATGATGTTCTAGTCTAACATGTCCAGGGTTTAGCACACAGTAAGCACTTAAAAATGTTGGTTGAGGCTTGGTTGATTGATAACTTTTGTCACAAAGTAGCAAAAAAACCAAACAAACCCCAAAACAAAAACAAAACCCTTCCCATAGATCATTGACGATATTTATAATCAGAAAGGAATGTGGGCCAGTCACGTGATAAGAATACAAGACAACAGGCATAATCCTGATAACCCCAAGATTTTAAAAGGGCCAGACTAGGTTTTCTGGGTAAATCTTTTAAGGAATTACTTTTGGAAAGATGGTCATCCAATACACATTTATTAAGTGCCTACTATGATACACGGATAAGAATGTGGGTTCACGGAAGGAAAACTCACAGAGGATAAGATCATGGATTTGATGGTGCAGCCAAGGAACACAGTAATAGGTGTGGAAGGGTGGATGAGACAGTGTGAACAGACCTGGTCTTTTCATGAAGTTCCTTCTTACAGGAAGTAACACACTCTCTGAAAGACCAGGCTCCAGGATTTACTCACAGTAGCACTGGTCATAAGGTGATAAAAATAGTCCCAGTGCTTATAAAGATGACAACATTTCCACGTGAGTCAGTGAGGCCCAGTGAGCTTAAGCTTCTAACATGGTAAATTTGATCGCCTCTGAGAGAGAGTGAGTGATTTCCCATGATCTGAAAAGGGCAAGTGATATGTTTGAAACTTTCTCACCACTACACCACTACACTTTGCTCCGATTATAACATTTTCTCTCCCTACAAATGCCCATCCATACAGGATGCCCCTAGGTTCATATATTTGATATGATCATCTTTTAAAAAACATCACACTGGGGCGGCTAGGTGGCGCAGTGAATAGAGCACCAGCCCCGGAGGACCTGAGTTCAAATCTGACCTCAGACACTTGACACACTTACTAGCTGTGTGATTTTGGGCAAGTCACTTAACCCAAATTGCCTTCCAAAAAGCAAAAAAACAAAAAAACAAAAAACAAACCATCACACCGAAAGGGAGAATACCTGAGTTTCTAATTCTGATTCTGCCACTATCCTGGTATGCAGCTCAAATGAGTTAACATATGTAAAGTGCTCTGCAAACTTTGAAGTTTTTACCAGTTCTTATGACTATTTAGACCTTGCAACAAACCTGTGAGGTAAGTTCTATGATTATTTCCCATTCCCCTCCCCGCCCCCACTTTTTAACAAATGAAGAAACTAAGTCATATGGGTCAGGTGATTTGCCCAGGGCCACATTGCTGGTAAGTGACAAAGTTTGAATTGTGGCATATAAATGTAATAGTAATTTGAAGATCTTCCCTGCTCCTTAATAAGCCTAAGGGAATTTGAAGACCTTCCCTGCTTTGAAAATAAACTTTGTCCCCAGTCAGAGCTAGCTCGACTGGGAGGAGGAGAGCATACCTCAGAGGGAGTCAGTTAGGCTTGTGAGTAAATGTTGGTTTTTTTGTTGGTTTGTGGAAAAGTTAAAGGATGCTGTGACTCTCTGTGATATTATGGGTTATTAACTTCTCTGCTACTATGATGGAACTGACTTAATGGTTTTGGGATTTGGTTTTCTGGTGTCTGAATAAATGTTTTGTGTCTGTCTTTTCTATGGAGAGTCTGTTATATTTTGCAATTGAGCACGATGCAGGTATATTTGCAGTGATCGTGGGCACTGTGAATAATGCATTGGCACTACCAGGCATCCCTGAGCTTACGGCACATGGCTCATATATGACTGGAAGAATTGAACCCTATCAGGTCAGAAGACAAAAAGAAATTGTCCCTAAATAGAAGTCAAGTCAATAAGCATTTATTGAGTATTTATCATGTGCTGGGTAAGCACTATGTGAAACCCTAGGAATAGAAATGCAAGCCAATAAAATGACAGTCCATACCCTTAAGGAGTTTGTATTCTGTTGGGGGCATAAGAGGGATCTGAAAAGGTGGCAGAGGAGGAAAGGTACCTGTACATGTGCAAGGTGGAAAAGTCCAGACAGAAGTGAGATGTGACTGGCCGGGGGGCACTGTCTCAAGTGGAGGTTCTGGGCAGGAACTCACCAATGGGAAAAGGCCCCCAGGCCTACAGCTCAAAAATTTTCCTAAGTCAAATAAAAAAGTAGAAATGAATTGCTTTCATTGTTTGCCAAGAGGCAATAAGAAACATCTCATGGGACAATTGGCCCTCTCTTTCCTTTCAGAGTTCATAACCTAATGAACAAAGGCATAAAGATTGTCGGGAAGGGAATGACAGCTTATAGCTAAGGACTCATCATCTGGGGTATCAGATGAAGAAGTTAGAGAAATTCACTGAAGAAATGAATAAGAGTCTAAAACAAGTCAACATAAACTTCAGTGTTAGGTGACTTAAAATGTGAAGGTCAGCAGAATAATATTTAATTTCTCAGGGTTTCTTGTATAGCGGTGGAGAGAGTCCTGAAAAGTGCTATATAAATGTTTTTTTTTTTTAAAATTATACCGTGGTACCCTTCCTGGTATGGGCAAGCAAAGCACTCTTTTTGGCAGTGGAAACACCTTACCTGGGGGAATAACTTGATATGGATGTTAAATCCAAATTCTCCCCTCCTCAAAGTCACTGTATTTTGTGTTTAATTTATATGTATACAGGTTGTTTTTTGCATAGAATGTAAGTTCCTTGAGGGCAGAGAACGTTCTGTTTTGTAGCTCCTAGGAGAAGGCCTGGCATGTTGCAGGTGTTTAATAAATACTTGCTGAATGAACTAACGAACAAATGAATAAATGATAGACAAGTGTCATTCTGGCAGAAAAAGCCCCAGCTGGGCTGTGAATGTCTCCTGCTCTCCTACAGTTTGACTGCTAGCCATGGAGAATTACAAAGCAAAGTTTTAAAAACCTACGATATACTATGGCTTTGATCCTGTCTTACTGTCTGAGCCTAGATTTTGGCTGGTGATTGCTTGTTTCTCTAGTTCTCGTGTGTGTGTGTGTGTGCGTGCGTGTGTGTGTGTGTGTGTGTGTGTGTGTGTGTTGTTTCATGTATTTTTCCTTTGAGAATTACTAGTGAGATGTCCTTTTATTGTATAAGTGAACAACATGGAACACTTTTCTTAAAGGAGTCCTGCATTTCAAATGCTGACATTCTCTCATCATGTTTTCTTCCAAATTCCCCTAAATCAAAATGAATCTTGACTCTGTTTTTATATGAGTAGACAGAAGATTACAGCAGGCTAGCCAGTCTGAAGCCAGTCCTTTTTACACTCTTCTTTATTTCCTCTAAATCAAAATAATACACTCATGTCATTTTCATAAGCAAACTGTTTTTCTCTTTATTTCTTACACTCTCTCATTTATAAAATTTTACTTGCTATCTGGGATACAGTAAACACTTAATAAAAGCTTTATGATCAGCATGTCTTCTCTTTATTTCCAAACCTATTCCTCTCTACTCCCATGGCCAGACAGCTAATCCCTTGTTACAAAGAATAAAAAAAGGGGAACATACTTTCATTTTGGAAACTATCTTTCTCTCCTCTCAGTCACAGAGCCATCTCTTATAACAAAGAATTTTTTTATCAGAGGGAAAAAGTTCATGAAAACTAACCAACATCCTATTTGTCCTGTGTATAGATGACTTTGTATGTATTTGTTAGCATGTTGTCTCCCCCATGAGGCTGCAAGCTCCTGGAGGGCAGGGCTGTCTTTTTGCCTCTTTTTGTATCCCTGGTGCTCAGGACAGTGCCTGGCACATAGTAGGTACTTAATAAATGTTTACTGATTGATTGATATGCCATATTCCACACCCATGGACCCTCACTTATGCAAAGAACAAAGAGAGGTGCATTTTTCTTCACTCTTCGATAGGTTCAAGGTGGCTCCAGACCCCTCTCTAGCTTGCTCCCCATCTATAAAAGGCAGGTGCTTGCCTGGAAGGAATCATCTTCCTTTTTGAATAGTCATCATATCAGGAAGGACAGGAACAGAAACCATGCCTGGCCTCTTAAGTGGGCGCTGGACAGGCCGCCAGTGTTCTGGATACCCCAGCAGGTGGGGGAGTCTCATTTTCCAAGTTGTCGCCAGCTCTGAAGGAAATAAACAAGGTTTCCAGGTTCCCTCAGGCAGAAAAGGGTGAAATAAGTAGATCTGTGTACAAAGAAATACTTAATGATGCTATCATGCTACCCTGGCCTCATGTTGCAGTTTTGACATTCAAGGCTTTAAAAAAAAAGGGGGGGGATAGACCCTCAATTGCTGGGTGGAACAGAGGGCTTGAGTTACATTTCCTTTCTGCCCCACAAACACTCACATTTCCTAGCAGTTACTAGCACAATAGTGAGTGAGTGAGAGAGAGAGAGAGAGAGAAAGAGAAAGGGGGAGAGAGAGATAGAATGTGTGACTGTGTGTGTGTGTGTATGTGTGTGTGTGTGTGTGTGTGTGTGTGTGTGTGTGCACGCGCGCGCGCATATGAGGAGGAGAGCCAGGAGGGACCCACGGCTTCACACCAAAATGTTGATCTTAAATATTCGGTTGCGTCTTAAAAAAATTAAAAAAAAAACAAAACCCTTTGTAGCTGTTGCTACTCTTACTCTGGATTGCCAGAAGCATAATTTTCATTAAATATTAAGGAGCTATTTGTTAAAAATCATGTTTCCATGGTAACCAGGGAGAAAAAGTATTGGGGGGGAGGGAGGAGTTGGCACTGCTGACTCACAGCATATTAATCAAGAAGAGCTTGCTATTATTTAATGAGTACCCCCTGGAAGGCCTTCCAGTAACAATGCACTTGGATGCTCCAGGCTGGGGTTGTTAGAACCACAGCAGCCAAGATAAGAGCTGTCTTGTAGACACCTCCCACCTACCTTGGTGCTGTCTGGATTTTCTGGACCCCGGCTTTCTCCATCTGGCCCCACCTCACTCTAAACTTGAGAAGAGAGTACTTTTGGGAAGCGGGATCTGGGGAGGAGGAAGAGTGAAGGCAGGAGAGTCTACGCTTTAAAAAAAAATTTTTTTTGCTGTTGTGTTCACACTGAATTTTCTTGCCTAAGGAGAGAACAGAACTGATGATTGCTACAGAGAAACATTCTGAATGCTGTTTTCATCCTTAGCAAAGGCGCAATACATCTTGTACCTAAGAATAACGCCTCCAAGCCCAGTATTCTGTCCATTGCTCCACCCAGTTACCACCTAGCCTAAAAGAGGCTGTCACTGCCCTATTGACTTGCTGGAGAGGACAGAGACCACTCAGGAATCTCGCTCGGGAAGAGTTCTTTCATTCATTCAGCTAATGCCTTTAGGATGTAAATTTCTCTGTACTCTCACTACCTAGATCTCTCAGAACTGAGGTAGAATCTCCCATCTGCAAAACCGGAGAGGTTGAGACCTGGGCAACCACTCAAAGCCATCACTCCCAGTACTCCAATGGTCCTGTGAACTCTTCAATGATGCAGATCACCACTCACCTACACGTACACATCCTGTCTGACCCTTATTTGTGTCCTCCCATGAATATGATCCCCACCAAGCTGGGGGTCCTTCCTCTGTCTAGATCAGGGATTCTTAACCTGGGTCAGTAAGTGGTTCCTAACTCCTCTGGGGCAGGGGGTGGGGGTGGGAGGTGGGACTATCTATAAATAGAGTTCAAGGGGATAGGAAAAATTGTATCTTTATTTTCACTAACGTCTAACTAAAATTTAACACGTCCTTCAATGACTTACGAACATGATTCTGAGAAGGGATCCATATTCTTTACCAGGCTGCCAAAGACATATAAGAAACATTAAGAATCCCTCGTTAGATCATCTGACCAGTGGCCGCACCTTCCATACATAGGCTCTTGCTCTGTGACTAGCCTTTCTTGCTTTTTTTCCCTGGTCATGCATTTCTCTGATATTACACTACCATCTATGTTTTCCTCCTTCCTATTCTACTCACAGATTTTTAATTAAAAAAAAAATCCCACATGAGACTACTCTTGAGGCTGTAGAAAGACACCAAATCTGAAGATTCTAGTTGCTTGTTGATTCAATTGAATCCAATAGCTACTGAACATCTCTGTGCAAAGCACTGTGTTAGGTTCTAAGGAGGAGACAAAGAAACTGACGATGGCAAATCCATGTTATTTGGCAACTTAACCAAAAAGGAAATAAGGAATTTGTGGCTATCGAACTCTGAGGGTCACAGAATAAGGACCTCAGAGGCTATCAAGTGCAACATCCTCATTTATAAGATAATGAGAATGAGAAAAGCTAAGTGATTTGCCCAGCCAGTGAGTGTCTGAGGTAGCATTTGAATTTGGGCCTTTTTAGCTCCAAGTTCAGCATTCTAACCATCATACCACCCTGGCTTCCACCTTGTCTGACAGAGATTGTCAATGCTAGGAGAGAGTGGGCAGCACTCAAGAATCCTAGCAGAATTTTTTTTTTTAATTCATTCATCTAATGCCTACAGAATGTAAACCTTGCTGCACTCTCACTACCTAGATCTCTTGGGCTCTGGATTGCATCTCATAAGGTCCCTTCCTATTTCTCACATGACTAAAGGGAAAAGAAAAATCTGATGCTACCCATAGCACTATGGGTAGAAGGAAGTTTTCCTGCTTCTGATTGCAAAAGTGTATGTGTATGGGGGGGGGAGAGAGAGAGAGATTCAGAGAGAGATTCGAAGAGAAAGAGCGACAGAGACACACACAGAGACACGGGGGGGGGGGGAAGAGAGAGAGGGGGAGGGGGAGAGGGAGAGGGAGAGAGAGAGAGAGAGAGAGAGAGAGAGAGAGAGAGAGAGAGAGAGAGAGAGAGAGAGATGTTTTTACTGGTTAGCATGTGGTCATTAAGAAAAAGTACATCATTATCCTGTGTATCTGTTCCTTTAGCATCAACAAATATTAACTTAATCTTTCTTGAGTACCTACTGTGTGCAAGGCACTGTGTTTGACTCTGTGGGGATACAGAATTCAATTCAACAAGCATCATTAAATGCCTAGTATGTACCTTACTGTTGGGACCACAGAAACATCACTCAATCCACAGTCCCAGCCCTCAAGGAGCTAACATTCTAAAAGGAGGGTGGGAGAGTGGTCTACCACAGATACACAGATACAGAAGTATGAAATGTTCCCATTCCTTTTAAGCATCTTGCAAATCGGCTGTAGAATAATGATAATAACAGCTCGCACTTGTAGAGTCCTAAAGGTTTATAAAGCACTTTCTTCAGTGGTGTAAGTGTTCTAATAACTTAATTCAGTTCAAGGAGCACTACTGAGCATTTCCTCTGGGACAGGCACTGGGGTCAGAGAGACAAAATGGAACACAGTGCTTGACTTTGAGGTTACATTTGGGAGGAGGGGGAAGGAAAAGAGACATCACACACACACACAGGATCTATATGCACACACACACACACATATATGTGCACACACACATAAGTATCAATACTATACAAGTATGTGTGTATGAAAGTGCTAACAGCTGGAGGGATCAGGCCTTGAATAGAGGGAAGAATTCCAAGAGGTGGAGGTGAGAAAGGAAAGAACGGGAGACGGCCTGTAGTACACCAAACATAACAAGTAGGCCAATGTGGGCTGGGAGATGGGATTCTGCGGTGGGGGGATAATGTGAAATCACTCTGGAAAGGTCAGCTGTAGCCAGATCACAAAGGGCTTTCAATGTCAAACAGAGGAGTTTGTATTTTATCCTGGAGACAGTGAGGGAGTGATTGAAGCCGTCTGAGTAGGGGAAAAATATGGTACAATCTATGAGCTTATTTTAAGTCAGACCTATAATAATAGTTAACTATAATAGTTAATAATAGTTAACTATAATAATAGTTAATACAATAACAATTAATACAATGCTTTAAGGGTGACGAAGCACCATTCAATCAAATCAAGATATCATGCATTGTTTTCACTGGACTGTCAAAATAAACCTGAGTGATAGGAATGGTTATTCCCATTTTTTAGATGAAGAAACTGAACCTCAAAGAGGTTAAAGTGGCTAGGCCAGGATTACAGAGCTAATATTGGAGGGGACTCCGGTCCTTTTTGAGTCCAGGTCCCATACTCTTCCCACCACACCCTGATACTTCCCTACAATTTACAGATAAAGAATTTCAAGCCTTGGGGGCAGCTAGATGGCAAAGTGAATAGAGCGCAGGCCCTGGAGTCAGGAGGACCTGAGTTCAAATCTGACATCAGACATTTGACACTTAACTAGCTGTGTGACCTTGGGCAAGTCACTTAACCTCAACTGCCTTGCCTCACCCCCCCCCCCCCCCAAAAAAAAGTTCAAGCCTGGCCAAGGTTACATGGATGGAATTTAGAGCTGGAAGGCAACTTAAACTGAGGAGCCTGAAGCTGGGGCATGCTAAAGGACTTGCCCAAAGTCCCAAAGATAAGAAAGCTAAGCAGCTTCTGATCTCTGCCAGCTCCCCCATGCTCTTCATCCCTTCCTTACTGGAATTCTTCTGCATTTCCTCAGGAGAGACTTTGCATATACCTCTGTGTACATGTTGCGTCTTCCCTACTAGAAGGTAAGGTACCTCAAGGCAGGGGCAGGTCTAAATTTATCTTTGAATCTTCAGTGCCCAGCATGGTACCTAGGGCCTAGTACATATTCACTTAATCTTGTTAAACTGGCAGGATGAGGAATTGAATTTTGTTCCCCCAACTCCAAATCTGGCACTTTCCATTAAGCCTAGCTAGTAAATGTCGTAACTGGAGTTAATGAATTGAATATGCATGAAACTGTCAGAGAATAATGACAGGGTATATAATTGAGTGCTCGCATGTATGTGAGAGATCACAAAAAATTCAGAGGGGGAGAGAGATTGGAGTGAGCTGGAGTGTTACTGGGAAGGCTTCCTGGAAAAGGTAGCCCTGAGCTGGGCCCTGAAGGAGAGCTTGAATTTGAAGAGGGTCAGGAAAATGGAATGGGAAGAAGAGAGGCTGAATGGTGCCGCTGTTGGGACAAACAAATGCTACAAATCTCTGTTTGTTATTATTCCATCCCCGCTCCACCCAATCGGCAGAACCCGAGTCAAAGTGTGTCCTTGCCAGTCAGTTCCCCCGGTTGTTGTGAGGCATCCACCCAGGTCTGAAGCCTGTCAGACCCTTGGATCAGACTCTCTCTTGATGCAGGTTTCCTCTTGTTGGTCAGTGGGAGGCAAGGGAGAAGATGTGCACTAGGATGGAGAGGGGAGGGCGCGGATTTAGCCTGCTGCAGTAGGGCAAGGGATTGGGGGGATAAAGGTTAGGGACAGGACTTTTGACTTCATTAGTAGAGGGGACTCTCAAGTAAGGAAACTCCCTTTATCCTGCAGATTGATGCCTCCTCTGAAAATTATGGCCTTGGGGTGTTGCCTAGAACTCTCCTAGAGGCAGTATATGAAAGAGCTGGTACTCGAGCCCAGATTTTCCTGGCTTGGAGGTCAGCCATGTAGGAGGCATGCAGTTAAAAAACCAATATAATTCCGATCCCCGCTAAATAGAACGCTCAATGAGCCAGACCCTCCCCACTCCGGGTTCCCTTGATCAATAAGTCAGTCAATAAATATTTATTAAGCACCTATTGCATGCCAGCACTGGGCTAAGAGCTGGGGACACAAACAGAGGCAAAAGGTAGCTCTGGCGCTCTCTCCTCTCCCAAGAGAAGTCGGGGAGCAAGGGTGGTTTTGCTGAAATGCTTTTCACTGTTAATGAGAGGATTGAGAGTGGGGTGCTGTAGAAGTGGTAAAAACCAGACGACATCAGTAGAATTTGCTTTAAAAAGAAACTGAGTCCAGAGTGCACCCTGGGCTCAGTACAGAACGAACTCAATCTTTCTCTACCGATTTCTACAAAACTAGGTCTTTCATGTCTGATGTTTAGCACCATGACCCAGAGATTTTACACCACCTTAAATCATCCTTGTCTTAAACCAAATTCATGATCCCCTACTTGGTAAAGCAGAAGGTGAACTCATATTTTGCAAAGATCTGCAACAGCCAAAAAATATGCAATGACCAAAACATCTCATTCCCAAGCAACCCATTTAAATTGAGATTTCACCATAATCTCAACTGTGTACTCACCGACTATGCCCATATACTAGGACCCAGAAGTAGTGCATATTGAGGGTCTATAAATACACACACACACACACACACACACACACATACACCCCTTTTAATCTTTAAGGTATACTGAATAAAAACATCAATGAGAGGATATAGAGGCAACTGAAGGATGAAGAAGGAGGAGGTCGCTCACACAGAGGATGGAGTGTTAGATGGGGGCTTGAACCTGGGTTCAAATCTTCCCTCTTGATACTTACTAGCTGTGTGACCCTGGTAAGTCATTTAACCTATCTGCCTTGGTTTCCTCTTCTGTAAAATGAGGGGATTAGACAACATTCCTACTGTCTCCTCCACAAACTCTATGACCCAGATGACATGTGCCTACTTACAAGTGTCTTAAACACCCCGTTCTATCTCCTTTCTCTATCAATTTGCATTGACTGTCCCCCCCATGCATGGGATGCTTTCCCTCCTCAACTTCTACCTTTCTAATTTCACTGGCTCCCACCTTTTGCAGGATAACATCTCCCACACCTAGTGATTTCCCTCAGAGATGACCTTCTGCTTATTAGGAATCTATTTTGTATGTAATGTGTTATTTACATGTTGCTCCCATATGTGTACACACATATGTATACACAATGTACATGCATGGATATATATTCATGTAAGAAGAGGGGAAGATAAATATGGAGGTGTCTATCTCTCTCTATATACACATATATGTGTATGTGTGTATACATACATGTATGGGAATGTGTATATTTATGTACATCTGTGTGTATATGTACGCGCATACACACACAGTCATGGATTACAGCCTGGGAGCTGAGAGGGTCCTCACAGGCCATCTAGTCTGACATCCTTATTTCACAGTTGAGGAAACTGAGGCCCACAAAGGCTACATGACTTGCCCAAAGTCACATGGATAGTAAATGTCAAAGGGAGAATCTGATTCTGGGCGCTCGAGTCCAGAGACAGGGAGCGTTCTTTCCATTGTGCCACACTTAAAATCCATTTGGATTGGGGAAACTGACACAAGCAATTGGAGGCATTGTGGTACAATGGAAAAAGTCCCTGGTTCTAGAATCTGAGGAGGATCTGTGTTCAAATTCTACCTCCCATCCTTACTAACTGTGTGATGTTAGCCCAGTCATTTAGCATCCATGGGCCTCGATTTCTCAATGATAAAATGATGAGGTTGGTTTAAACGGCCTCTGAGATCCCTTTTGGATGCATCTGTGACTTAAAATAAAGAGAGAACGGCACAGATCAGCACGTAATCACATGCCAGACAGCGTGGTATATACAGTAACCACTGAAGAGTTCAGTGGGAAGAGGAGTTTGTGAAGGCTCTGTGGAAGAGGAGAGGTTGCAGCCGACAGCCTCTGAGATTCCTCCCAGTTCTGAATCTATGAGCAAGAAGCCTTTCTGTTGCCGTGTGTGGTTTTTTCTTCCTACGTGTGAGAATTCTCTGATCTTAGAGTAAGGGCTTCCCTTGAAAACTTCTTGGGCCTGCTGACTGCAAAACATCCTCATTTTAATTTCTTCTGTCTCAAAGTCTGCTTGTGAACTGGATCTGAATCCCACTTGTAATGCTTGTACTAACTGTGGACCAATGGGCAAGCGTGAACCTCAGTTTCTTTAAAATGTGAGCAGTAAGTGAGATGATGTACATATGTACATAGAGTGTTTGTAGAGCTTAAAACACTAAATAAACATCAGCTACTATTATTACTATTCTTGGAGGTAGCTAAATGGCTCAGTGGATAGAATGCTAGGCCCAGCAGTCCAAAAGACCTGAGTTCAAATCTAGCCTCAGACACTAACCAGCTGTGTGACCTTGGGCAAGCCACTGGAAAAGGAAATGGCAAACCACTCTAGCATCTTTGCCAAGAAAAACCCATGAACAGTACTGATGTACTATGGTCCACAGAGTCACAAAGAGTCAGACACAAGTGAACAACAACTATTATTATGTTTGATAAGTCTATGGCTTGTTCACTAAAACTACTGAAATGAAATCCAGGTTCTAAAACTTGATAACACTTTACCATAATTTTTAAAAATTAATTTTTGTTGGTATTTATTTTTACATGACACTTATTTCTAAAGGTATCCCTCATACCCTTTCCCCTACCCAGTGATCAATACCTTGTAATTAAAAAGGAAAAAAAAAACCCCAGCTCAGTAAAGCTACCTAATACACCAATGAAATCCAATAGTATGTGCAATATTCCACACCAATAAACCCCCCACTTCTTTGAAGAAGGGAGGGAAGTGCATTTTTTCTCATCTCTTCTTCAGGGACAGTCTTTAATGTGATTTTCAAGGAGGTCTTCCTTCAGAGAAAAGCAGCGCTATCATTTGAGATTCCCTCTCAGCAAAGTGGGGGGTATGCCTATTGCCCCACTAATGTATCTAGCAATCCATACAAAAGGATTCTTTCTAGCAGAGGTCACATGACTATTGTGGAATGAGCAAAAAGCCTTAAAATCAAGAGACCTGAACTGGAATCCGGTCTCTGATGCTTACTAGCTTTGGGACCTTGGGCAAATCACCTGTGAGCATGAATTTCCCCAACTGTAAAATAATGAGGAAACAATGCCTCCATTAATCTACCCCAGGGTTAATGTGCACAAAGCACCTGTAGGCTTTTAAATGCTTTATGAGTTACTGATATTACAGTGAACTATTCATTACTAAGAGCCTACTATGTGCTGGAAAGCAGCTGGGGATAAAGACAAATGGAACCATCCTTGGTCTCAAAGAGCTTACATTCTAAGGGCAGGAGACCATAAGGTGCACAGTTAAGCAGATGCAGAAAAACGTCAGGAGAATAAACACAAACAAATACAAGGTAATTAGGCAAGAAGGAGAAGAAGGCTTGGAGAGATCAGGAGGTTGTACATAGAAGGTGGTGCTTGGGATGATTCTGGAAGGAAGTCAGGCATTCTGTGAGGTGGAGGTGAGAAGAGAGGGCATCCTGTGCATGGGGGATAGAGCATCGTCATGTGAGAAGAACAAAGAGAAGACCAGTTTGGCTGGAGTGCAGGATGGGGAGAAGTGTAGAATGAAACTGGAAAGATAGGTTAAGGCTAGGGTGTGCAGGGCTTTAAAAGCTAAAAAGAGGATTTCTATCTTATTCTCGTGGCAATAGGGAGTCACTGGAGTTTAATGTGTAGGGGAGTGACCTGGTCAAATCCATTTAAGGAATATCACGTTGGCAGCAATGTAAGTGAGAGACTTGAGGCAAGAAGACCCATGATCATGGAAGCCATTGGAATACTAGTCAAGAAGAGGTGAAGGCCTGAACTGAGGCAGGAGCCATGTGAGGGGAGAGAAGAGCCCAGATGGGAGAGGTGCTAGGAGGCCAGCCATCTCTTCATTTCATACCAGGCTTCAGTCCTCTGAATGCCATCATGCTCAAGAGCTTCTCCCCACTTCTCTTCTAAGTTTCCCTTTATGCAGTGCCTTCCTCATTAGAATGTAAGCTCCTTGAGGGCAGGGGCTGTCTTTATTTATTTTTTTACTTTTTGCTTGTATCTATATTTTCAGTGCTTTGCCCAGTACCTGACACATAGTAAGGGGTTAGTATATGTCTGTGGACTCAGGATAGAAAAAGCAAGATTTGGCAGCTAACTGCATGGGGAGAGTTACCAGGAAAGTGAGGGGTAGAAGATTAAAGTGTTGGGCTACCACTTCCAGGTGAAAAACAATCAGAAACAAAAATAAAGCAATTTTTAAATTAAAAATCAAAGCCTGGCCTCTGACACTTAACACTTACTAACCGTGTGACCTTGGGCAAGTCACTTAACCCCAACTGCCCTGCCCTCTCCCCTCCAAAAAAAAAAAAGCAAAAAAGCAAAGTCCACTGAGGAATAGGATTTCATAGAAAAATAATCTAGCAAACAAATTTACGGAGCACATCTTTTTCCCAGAGTGATTCAAACTCAGTGCCTGTCTGAAGGTTGAAAGACCTGGTTCTAGCTTGTTCTCTGATTTTAGCTTTTATATCCTCAGCGTTCATAATGCTTCTCCCCTGCTGTGCTTGCTTCCCCCAATTACTCCCTATGATTCAATGCCTTGGTTCAAATGCCTTCTCCTCTAGATTCCTAAAGACATTTACCTACATGATTCACAGAGTAGCCTGTTTTTTTTACTGAATAAACTTATTGACTGGTCAATTTATATTGTGTATTGCAGCTTTGTGTTTGCATTTTATCCTTTCCTTGGGCTCCCGCGTGACTATAAGGCTCAGGAGGGCAGGAACTGTGTCTTAAATAAGTGACGACGTGGTAGGTGAAGGTAAAGAATGTTAGACTCCCACAGGAGGGCTGGAATCCAATCCTGACTCTACTACTAGCTTGGAGAAGCTATTTAAACTCCAATTTCCTTAACCCAGAGTAGGCTTGGAGTAGTGGATGGCCAGCAACAAGCATCTAATCAGTCTATGCTATTTGCCAGGCAGTGTGTTAAGTATATAAAAGAAAGCCAAAAACATACTCCCTGCCCTCAAGGAGCTCACAGCCTAATGAAGGAAAAAACAAGTAAAAAACCCTACATATAATATATATCCAGCATAAATAAATGGAAAGCAATCAGAGAGGGGAGGTGCTAACTAGTATTAAGTTTAACTCTCTGTGGTTCAGTTGTTTCTGTTGTGTCTGACTCTTCATGACCCCATTTGGGGTTTTCTTGGCACAGACCCTGGGGTGGTCTGCCATTTCCTTCTGCAGCTCATTTTACAGATGAGGAAACTGAGGCAAACAAGGTTAAGTGACTAGTCCAGGGTCAAACAGCTAGTGTCTGAGGTCACATTTGGACTTTCTGACTCCACACCTGGCACTCTATCCTCTGCACCACTAGCTGCCCAAGTCTTATCATAGTGTATATAATAATATATAGGACTAAGGCATTATTATTAAGTTCATTTGTCCCTAAGGTCCCCTTTGAATCAAAATCTATGATGCAATGATCTACCAAATGGGTACCTAGCCACATCTAGTTAGAGGAAAAGCACTTTATAAATCTCATATCCTTACATAAACATAAATGGTAATACTGAAACTTTTTATCTCCCTAAGTTTTTATAGAACCACAATATTTTTGGAGCTGGAAGAAACTTCAGTGATCAGAATCCAACTCACTGCCTAAAACAGTGGTTCTCAACCTGTGGGTCGTGACCCCTTTCGGGGTTGAACGACTCTTTCACAGGGGTCACAGGGGTCGCCTAAGACCATCGGCATTAGGAAGGTTGAGAACCACTGGCCTAAAAGAACCCTGACTATAGCCATACCTGACAAGGGATCATCTGACTTGGGCTTGAAGACTTCCAAAGAGAGAGAGAACCTACCACCTCTGAGGGGAGTACACGGACACCTGTAAGGTTTTTTGTTTTTTAAGAGAAAGCCTACACAGGCCTCTTTGTGATCTGTATCTACTGCTGCTGGTTCTGCCTTCCCTCTAGAGCTAAACTGAAATTCAAAGCTTCTTCCCCATAAGAAACCATCACATGCTTACTCACATATACATATCATACCTTATAGACCCCCTCCTCCCCCCCCTCCCGCTTTTCTTTTCCAGGATCCCTACTTTCTTCATCCAGTCCTCTTATGCCATGGACTGCAGGCTCTGGACCATCCCTGCTGCCCTCTTCTAGACTCTCTCCAGCTAATCAATTTAGCACAGCACTCCTCTACACAAGTAGGCACTTAATAAATGTTCATTGACTGAACAAAGGAATAAATATAGGATCTTGCAAATCCTGGTTGTTTCTGTTAAGATCTCATTAATTCAGACTCTGTTAGTTGCAATGGCCTAAGAGACTGGTTACCTACTTAAGAAAATCACCTATTACTTTTAAGAACTTTAGACACCATTCATCTGTAATTGTAGTATGTGATTTCGGTCAGTGTAGGTAAGTCCTACTTAACTTCAGGTTATGAAAGCTCATCACAAATCATTCTTGTCTTTTCAGCAGGAGGCACAGTGGATATGACGACTGGCCTGGAGTCAAGAAGATGTGAGTTCAAATCCATCCTCAGATACTTAATAGCTGGGTGACCCTGGGCAAGTCACTTAGCCTCTGTTTGCCTCAGTTTCCTTAGCTGTAAAAAGGGGGATAATAATAGCACCTATCTTCTAAGACTGTTGTAAAGATTAAATGAGATCATTTTTTTAAAAGTGCTTAGCCCAGGTCCTGGCACACAGTAGGTACTAAATAAATGCTTACTCCTTTCCCCTTTTCATCAAATCAACACTTGTACTTGGAGGCAGTGGCTTATCCCAACTGTACTGATAGCAGATGGGCTTGGAATAAAGAAGACTCACCTTTCTGAGCTCAAATCTGACCTCAGACATTTACTAGCTGTGTGACCCTGGGCAAGTCACTTAATCCTGCTTGCCTTAGTTTCCTCATCTGTAAAATGAGCTGGAGAAGGAAATGGCAAATCACCCCAGTATCTTTGCCAAGAAAACCCCAAATGGGGTCATAAAGAATCTGACACAACTGAAACAACTCAACAACAACAAAACTGACCACACATACACACCACACTGACTTGGAGGGGTCATGGCACTTTGACACTGGAAGAGACTTCAGAAATTGTCAGGTCTAAGCCTCTTCTTTTTACAAAGAAGGAAGCTGAGCCTCAGCAAGTGAACCAGAAGGGCGCACAGAGAAATGGTGGAGCTAAAACTCAAACCCAATTAGGGCTTCTGACGCTAAGCACGATACAACGTTCCTTCCACTAGGACAGCTCCATGTACCTGAAAGCAATAAATATTTATCTGCCTACAAAAATATGCCACAATTCAACCTGGCCCTCCTCCCAATTAGCATAGATTGACACTTTCTCCATTTGTAAATGGGGCCACTGACACAGACTCTGCAGATGTCAGGAGATGCATGGAGAACAGCAGATGTTGGGGGCGTGCACTGGAGGGGAAGGAGGCACTTATTCACAGTATTTATTATGGGTACATGTACACGAGGCATTGGGCAAGGCATAAATGGAGAGCTCTGCCCTTGTCTGCTGAACCCAACGGATAGGAGACAGAGGCGAGTCCTTCCCTTCCTTCTCCTCTCCCCGTGCTTTTCTCTCCCCTGATAGCTCTGCCGGCTTAACCCTCACTGCGCTCTCAGGATGATAATGGGTAGTTAAGCTTCCACTCCTGTTCTGATACTGAGATAAACACATTATACAATAAGTGAGGCAAGCTGAGTCAGGATCACCTGAATTGGAATTCTGCCTAGTCGTGTGATCTTGGCTGAGTCATTTAAATTCCATCTGCCTCAGTTTCCTCATCTGTAAAAAGAGGGCACTGGATTCAATGACCTGTAAAGGTCCCTTCTAGTCATGGGCCCTTTGTTGCTTCTGAAAAGTAATCCTGTAATTGAGCAAATATTTATTGAACGGGCTGACTCAAGGAAGAATAAGACCCAGATTTTGCACTCAGGAAGCTTACAGTCTAAAAAGAGCTGTCTGAAAATCAAATCTGAATAAATCAGATGCTTATGTAATAATAAGGGCCTTGTGAATTCTCAGGCAAAGTACAGAATCCTTCAAGAAATTCCACTCCTCTAATTTATAGATCTTTTTTATTTGTTTGTTTTTGCTTTTTGGAGGGTGGAAGGTAGGGCAACTGGGGCTAAGTGACTTGCCCAAGGTCACACAGCTGGTAAGTATTAAGTGTCTGAGGCCAGATTCAAACTCAGGTCCTCCTGACTCCAGGGCAGGTGCTCTATCCACTGCGCCACCTAGCAGCCCCAACCTAATCTGTTTATCTTAGTTCTTGTACTCCTAGGCATGTAAGTCACTCAGCCTCTGTCAGCCTCAGTTTCCTTATCTGTGGAACAGGGATGATAATAATAGCACCAACCTGCCAGGATCAAGTGACTTAACATTTGTAAAGCACTTTACAAACCTTAAAGGGCTATATAAATGCTAGCTGTTATAACTGTTACTATGTCCCCTCTTCCAGGTCTAAAGTGCAATGAATTAATAAGTTTCATACAGCAAGGGCACTTCAGGAGTTGGGTTCTGTTGCCTGCTCACTCATTCTAGTCCAGCCGAGCCAACTTTCTCATGTTTTCCTGGCTATTCTTCACCCTTGTTCACCTCTAAAACTACTCACGGCTCCCTCTACCCTCATTTCAAAGCCTGTCTCCTACAGGAAGTCTTCCTCAAGTTGGTGCTAACTTATAACATTCTCAAACCTGTGAAATTAAATATTTAGAGTCACAGACCTTTATGTTAATTTGCTGCATTTTTCAGTCATGTTTGACTCCTCGTGACCCCATTTGGTGCTTTTTGGCAAAGATACTGAAGTAGTTTGCTATTTCCTTCTCCAACCCATTTTACAGATGAGGAAACTGAGGCAAACAGGATTAAGTGACTTGCCCAGGGTCATGCAGCTAGAAAGTGTCTGAAGCTGGATTTAAACTCAGATCATCCTGACTCTAGGCCAGCACTCTATCCACTGTACCACCTAGCCAACCTCTAAGAAGAATCATTTTTTTTTTCAGGGTAGGGAGACAGGAGAGAGTCCAAATTTGCATTTCTGTCCATGTAGGGAGCTCCTGGGTGTTGAAACTAATCCATAAATGCACCTCTATCATTTCATTTTAGAGAAGGGGTTTTTAGCCTATTTTGTGTCAAAGACCCCTTTGGCAAGTTTAGTGAAGTCTATAGACCTTTTCTCAGAATGTTCTTTGATGCAGAAAATAAAGTACAGAGAGGTTGTAAAAGAAACCAATTCTATTGGAAGATACTTATGAAAATTTTTTTTTTAAGTTTACAGATCTTAAGTTAAGAACCTCAGAGAAGACAGCTCCCAGAGGCCCTGAGAAGTTAAGTCAGTTAACACACATTTATTAAATATTTACTATGAGCCAGGCCCTGTGCTAAGCTCTGGGGATCCAGAAAGGGGCAAAAGACAGTTCCTGCCCTCAAGGCACTTAAAAATCTAAGGGGGGGGAGACAAACAAATATATAAAAACAAGCTATATACAGGATAAATAGGAAATAATAAACAAAGGGAAGGCACTAGAATTAAGAGGGGTTGGGGAAGGCTTCCTATAAAAGAATGGATTTTAGCTGGGATTTAAAATGAAACTTGGGAAGTCAGTAAGTGGAAGTGAGTAGGGAGAACATTCCAAGTGTGGGGGACAGTCAGAGAAAATGCCCAGAGATGAGAGATGGAGTGTCTTGTTTGTACAACAGCCAGGAGGCCAGTGTCCCTGGATAATATAGTATAATGGGGGAGTAAGGTATAAGAAAACTGGAAAGGTAGGACAGGGCTGGGTTATGAAGAGTTCTGAATGCTAAACAAAGCATTCTATATTTGATTCTGGAGGCAACAGGGAGCCACTGGAGTTTATTGAGGAAGGGGGTGACACAGTCAGCCCTGCATTTTAGGAAAATCAATGAGTGGAAGATGGATTGGAATGGGGAGAGACGAGGCAGGCAGACCCACCAGCAGCTACTGTAGTAATCCAGATGTGAGGTGATGAAAGCCTGCCCTAGAGGGGTGGCAATGTCTGAGAGAAAGGGGTGTATGTGAGATGTTGCAAAGGTGAAATCCTCAGGCCTTGGCAACAGCTTGGATGTGATGGGTGAGAAATCCAAGATGCAAGCCAGGTCAGGAGGCTGAGGGCCTGGGAGAAGGGCCGAGGGACTTGTCCATGGTCACTCAGGTAGTAGACAGCTGAGGCAAATCAATCTTAAACCTGGGTCTTCTAGAATCCAAGGCCAGTCCCCTGTCCACTATATCATGCTGTTTAGGCATACTTGGTAAATACTGATGGCTTATGGCCAATGCATAGGAATGAAGCAAAGTTAGAAAGCAGAGCTGCATCAACAAAGAGACCCCTCCTTTGCTCTCCTATTATTTGGCTCCTCTGATCCGAAATGGGTGTCTCTTCTGCTTCATTTCTCCATTTGCGCTGCGGGGTGTGCTCCCTCTGAGTGACAGAGCCATTTGACGTCCCGTTGCCAAGCTCTGCCTGCCAGGTTTCACTCATGCGTGCACCAGCCTCCCTGATTCCTCCTCCCGTGAAGTGGCCTCAGGTACCTTGGCAACCCAACGACACTGTAACCACAGCCCTGTTTCCCCTTCTGGGCCCCTGAGCTTTAGGGAGCCATGCACCTCGGCTGAGGCCTCTGTGGCCAGAGCCTGCTTGGCGTGGCTCCCTCTTTCTCTACTCTGGCTCCCCTCTTCTTCCCTGGACTAGAGGCAAGCCTCGAGGACAAGGCCATCTGTGAAGTGACTGAACAGTGATATGGGTAGGAGACACCAGCTGCCTAGACCATCCCCCTGGTTCAGGGAGGGTTGCAAGGAGCTGAATCGCTCTCACTGGACACATCGGATGTCTTAGGCACGCACACAGAGTACCTACCAACCTCACACTGTACAGACTGTTAGAGCTGGGAGGGGTCACTCAGGGCACCTCTAGCCTCAACATTCCGTGAGTCCAGAACACAAGGTCAGGACTGTCAGGGGAAAGGAGGCCAAAGTCAGCCAGCCAGGCAGCAAGCATTTTATAAGCAGCTGCTATGTGCCAATCACTGTGCTAAGTGCTGGGGATACAAAGAAGGCAAAAGACTGTGCCTGTTTGTTCTCAAGGAGGTCACGGTCTGATGGCAAGTGGATACGGGGTGTGTGACAGAGGCACTCCAACAGTGAGGACCTGGCCTTGAATACTGGCCCTGATACTTATAATAGCTCTGTGGTGTGAGCAAAGCATTTAACTACTTTGACCCTCAGTTCCATTATCTGTAAAATGGGGAGAATGCTACTTAGACTAACAGACCTCACAAGACTGCTGTGAGGAAAGCACTCTGTGGACTTTAAAGAGACTCATATTTCCTATGATCAAGTATATTTCTGACAAGTTTGATCAACTGGTCACACGTAGCCCTAGCTTTGTTGCTGCCCATTTGTTTCAGCCATGTTTGACTCTCTGTGACCTTATTTGGGGTTTTCTTGGCAAAGATACTGGAGTGATCTGCCACTTCCACCTCCAGCTCATTTTACAGATGAGGAAACTAAGGCAGACTGGGTTAAGTGACTTCCCCAGGGTCACACAGCTGGGAAGTGTCTGAGGCCGTATTTGAACTAGAGTATTCCTGACTTTGGACCTAGTACTGTATACACTGTGCCACCGACCTGCCCCAAGAACTAGCTCTCAGAGTCAAAATAACCGAATCACACTCACAGGAAGGACTACAGAGGTCAGCCAGTGCAATCTCCTACTTGTCCAACATTCTTATCAGAAAACACCAGCAACAACACCAACCACCACCACAATAATTTTGGATCAGGATCTTCATCAACATAAGGCACTCCTGGTGTGGAACCTTGCACTCCTGATACAGCTTGGCAATTCAACTGTAATTTCCAGTTGCAATGAGTTGCCTTGGGCACTGAAAGATGATGATTTATGATGGCCACCCAGCTGCTACATGTACCAATGAGGATTTGGACCATAATCCTTCTGACTCCAAAGTCCGATACTAAACCATGGTGCTCCCCAAGAGTAATAATACTTGTAGCTGACCTTTACAGAGAGCTTTACACACATCATGTCATTTGATCCTCACAATGGCCCTGTAAGTTGGAAGTATTATCTCCATTTTACAGATGAAGAAACTGCGGGAGACAGAAGTTAAAAGGCTTACCCACAGTCCCATAATTTATTAAGTGGCGGAGGTAGGATTCGAACTCAGATCTTCCCATGTATGAACTCAGTACATTTCCCACTATACCACAGACGGTCATCAGAAGGCCCATCCAGCATCTACTTCAATGTTTTCAGTGATGGGAAACTCACTCTTTCACATTCATTCCATTTTTGGATAGTTCTAATAGTTTAAAAATACTCCTAGGAATTTGAGAATTGACTCTCTGTAACTTCATGCCTCAGTTCTCCTTTTGTAACTACACAAAATAAGCCTCATCTCTTTCCACATGATAGCCCTTCAAGTAATCTTTCTACAGACTGGCTAAGCATTCCACTTGGAAGGATTTCTAGGCTTCTCTTGGGTCAGTTAGTTAGTCCTGTTCTTTGGTCAAAGACCACATCTCTCTCCTTGGTCATGATAGGGAGGGGATGGAGAAAGGATCAAAGGATAGACGGATGGATGACTGCAAACCTATCTCTGAGACCACAGAAAACCTCCAAGCAAAACCCTTCCACAGGGTAGAACACCAACATTACCTATGCACATGGAGGACAGCACATCTATTGCGCATTTATTTCTAATGCTGGGAAGGAACTGCTTATGTCCAGTGAACTTGAATTACAATGTACCATGAAGAACTGTCCCCAGGTGTTGGAGGATGCCAGTGTGGGGAATCCCCCACACCCTACAGCTCATCCAAGTTTTAAGACTGACCAAGCCCAGACATGCCACTGCCAAAGACAGATTTGTGTCTAGTCGTGGTGGCCCTGTTTTCCAGGGTAAACACCTCCTTGTAGACACTACCTCAAATAAGGTAATTTCCTTTTTGCCTGACACACCCATCTCTTTTCTCCTTTTGAAATCCAATGCAGGCACCCTCTACGCCCCCAGCAGACATCACCCCACATTACTCACTGGTGCTGTATTGCTTACATCCTGGGAACCTTCTGCAATTTGACTCTGGGGACACCAGTGCGTCAGAGATCTGAAAAGGAAAGAAACTCTATATTAAAACCAATTTGGAGGGGCGGCTAGGTGGTGCAGTGAGTAAAGCACCAGCCCTGGAGTCAGGAGGACCTGGATTCAAATGCAGCCTCAGACACTTAACACTTACTAACCATGTGATCTTGGGCAAGTCACTTAACCCCAATTGCCCTGCCTTCTCCCCTCCAAAAAAAATGCAAAAAAAATTAATTTGGGAGGTGGAGTAGAGAGTAGGTATTGGATGGCCAACTCTGCTCTCATTGGGGGAGAGGGGAAACATTCTAAGAGAGAGCATGGTGTGTAGCACTGGACTTGGAGTCAGGAATACCAGTATTCAAATCTGGCCTCTGACACTAGCTGTCTGACTCTGGGTAAGTCACTTCTGTGACTCAGTTTCTTTATCTGTAAAATGGGGATAACAATACCCCCTACTCTGCAGGTTCACAGTGAAGAACAAATGAGGTAATCGTTGCAAAGTGCCTGGCCCCCAGTAAGAGCTATATAATGTTAGCCATTATCACGACTATTATTAAAATCCCACTTCTGACATTTACTAGCTGCATGACCCTGAACAAGTCACTTAATCTGTTTCTGGAACTCCGTCTTCTTGAGTGCATTGGACTCAATAACCCGTAAGGTTCCTGGCAGATGTAAATCTATGCTGTGAACTTCTAAAATTCTCTGGGGCTGTGTTAGAAAAAAGACTCTAATTTCATCTAAGCCAGCAGATGGGAGGGGTCAAGAAGGATGAGCTTCAGGAGAGGGGAATACAATGTGTAAAAATGATCAGGGATTGAAGGTTTTCTTTAAACTTCACTCAGGTAAATTATTTTCTTTATCAAGAGGGTAATTGACTGCTGCATTGGATGTCAAATTATTATTATTCTTTTATTGGTGGGCAGCATGGCAAGAGGCTCTGTAATTTGCTCTGAACCTGAAAAGACAGCTATTCATAAAAACAAGACAAAAGGAAATCTCAACGTACATTTATACCACAGGAGGCTGACGCCAAGAAAGCTCAATGTACTTTGAAAATTCCTGGGGAACATCACAGCTCAAAGTACCAGGCCTCTGCAGCAGCCAGTATCTGGTTGGTATCTTGGATTCAGGTCTGAGTGGGCAAAAGCTGCTGAGGGTAAGGGAGGGGCTAGCCTAAAACATGAGAAAGAGAGAGAGACAGAGAGAGAACAGACAGACAGAAGAAGACAGAGAGAAAGAGACAGAGAGAAAAGAGATTAAAAAACACAAAGACGGAGACACAGACACACAGAGAGACAGAAAAAAGACAGCAAGAGACACACATGCACAAACACATAGAAAGAGACAGACAGAGACAGAGAGACACACATGGAGACAGAGAGACAGACAAAGACACAGAGACAAGAAAGAAAAAGACAGAGAGAAGAAGAGAGTGTGTGTATTTGTTTTCATTAGAGCTCAAGGGGGAGAAAGAGGCCAAGGAAATGGCCTAGGAATAAGTGGCTTGTGACAATAGTCTTGAACTCTCCCCACTTCAATTCTTCTCTCTTTTGGGGTGGGGGAGGGTTAATGACTTTTCTAGCTATTCAAGAGCCATGGGTGGCAAAGACCTTTTTTCTTTGGGGGGGGCGGTTAGAGAAAGACAGAGAAGCTAGAAGTGGAGAACAAAATGGAAACTTGACTTTACACTTCAGCACGAGGGCTGACTGTGAACATAATTCCCTTGGATACACAGCTGATCAATCCTTCAGGTGAAATACAATAAGTAAACACACATTTACTGAGCACCTACCATGTACTCAACATACCAAAACAAAAACAGAACAGTCCTTGCCCTAAAAGGGCTTATACTCTATTGGGAAGACTAGATAAAGACAGATACACACATACACACCTCTCCCACATATACACACACACACACACACACACACACACAC
>CM053587.1:266167867-266264107 GCA_028646515.1 Pseudochirops corinnae
TTGAAACTTGCTTATTCAGGACTAATTGTGAACAGTGTAGGCAGGCCAGAAGACAGGTATGATGATAGAACCTCAGAATTCTGGAACTAAAAGGACCCTTGGGGGCCATCTAGAACCCAACTGAACAAGCATCCAGTCTAGAGCGTTTCTGACAAGTGGGCATCAGGAGGGAAATGTGGTACGGTGCAAAGAACACTTTAGTGGTCAAGCAACTGGGGTTTGAATCCTATGTGACGTTGGGCAGGTCACTTATTTTGCTCATCTCTGAATTGGACTAGATGGCCTCTGAGGTTCGTTCCAACTCTTGATTTATGAACCTATGAAATTACTTCTGCTTGAAGATCTCTAATGAGGGGGAATTCAACTTAGGGACTGCTCTCATTGTCATGAATTTTCCCCTGACATTAGGCCTGGATTTTCCTCTCTGTATCTTCCAACCCCTGTTGTTCCTGATTTGCCCTCTGGGGCCAGGCAGAACTAGTCTAACCCCTTTTCCACATGATGGACAGCCTTTCAAGTATTTGGAGGCAGCTATGATAACACCCCACCCCAGGCCATGATCATGTTTTAATGGAATCTTCCTCCACCAGAAAAAAATTCTCAATGAGAAGCTAGAGAGGCCCTGAAATGCTGACAGGGGTGAGGTCTGGAAATGATGAGAGTCAGGAAGGTTAGTTTTGTGCTTTTTTTTGAGGTGGGGGATTGTGGACCTGATAACTGGGAGTGAGAGGAAGCTGTTGGCCTAGGAGCAGGCCAGGAATCCTAGAGGGGGGGGATGGGCTCCAAATCAGAACTCCCAGCTTGTATCATGCTGCAAGACGGCCTGCTGTTTTCTTCAGGGGAACTTGGTGTAATAAAATTGGACTCTAAGAGTGCCATGAACTTATGCCAAAAACTAAGAGATCCTGACTGGTTTATATTGTTTCCAAGAGAATGGGCTCTTAGGTCAACATAGCAATATATTGTGAGTGGTCTTGATTGTCTTGTGGGCCGAAGTTGTAAATTCAGGCAATCAGGTACCAAGTTGAGATTGGAGTTAGACCCAGTTTGATTTATTTAGGTAGTTTCTAGAGAGGTGTGATTTCATTGGTCTAGGCACTTCCCTCCACCAAAGCAAATTGCAACACATTCCCCCATCTGTTTTATAAGTTGCTGTGGCCAAAAACCCCCTACATTCCCTGGTAGTCAGCCTCCTGGTGAGGGAAGAGAAGAAGCATTTGTTAAGTGCCTACTTTGTGCCACATACTAAACCCTTTCTGGATATCTCATTTGATCCTCAGAACAACCATGGGGAGATTTTAAAAAAATAATTTAACATTTTACAGTTGTGGAAAGTGAGGCAGACAGCAGTGAGGTGTCTCATACAGCTAGTGAATGTCTGAGGCAGGATTTGAACTTGGATCTTCCTAACTCCAGACCTAATCCTCTTTTCACTGTTTCCCCTTGACTGCCTATATCAGGGTGCATTTGGACCCTGGTCTCTGTAGCTCCTAAGTGTCCAGCACTCTATGTAGCACACTTCCCTGCCTCTCACTGTTAAGACCCACCAGACCGTGCATTTCACCAGCTTCACTTTCAAGAACCAGAGTCACACCGAGCTCGTCTCCGCAGAAGAGAAGAAAAGCTGCCCCTCTCTTCCTTCCCTTGCAGGGTGGAGAATGCGAATGTGGAGCACAGCTTGACACCATCAGACTTGACTGCTACATTGGTTATCTTTGTTGAAAGTACCTTTCACCCCTTCTCTTAATTTGTTTTTTGGGGTGGAGGTAGGGTTATATAAGGGGGATGGCCCATTGGTTTGGTGATGGGGAATATATGCAGAAATGAAGGGAATGTAAAAACAAAATATATTCCTAAATTTCCTTGAAAAGAAACTGAGGGGGAAAGAAGAAATTAGGGTTAATACCTCCATACCTTACTAAGCATCAGAATAAGACTTCAGTGGAGTATAGGGTGACTTAAACCCTTTAAAATCAGAATTTCCTGCCCTCACATCCTACACATAGGTGTGCATAGTGTAAACCCACTATGTTGGCCTGTACTGGCCCCCTTTTTCATCCTTTTCTGATGCTTTATCATAACTGTCAGATGGTTCAATATCAGAGACAGATAGGATTTTATTAGTGAAAATAGCATAAAAATAAGATGCACCTGCTTTTCTGCTTCACCCAGAGGACTGTGGGACCTTTCCATCTGGCTTACAGCTGAAACCTCCTACATGTGTTGTCAGTCCCATTCAAATGTGAGCTCCTTGAGAGCAGGAACTCTCTTACTCCTCCACACATCCTCCAGTGCCTACCATAGGGCATTGAATTTAGTAAATACACGCTTTTTCTTTCTTTCATTCTTTCCTTCATTCATTCATCAAATCAAACCCCATGTAGAAGACTTTCCCTACAAATCCTGGTGACTGTTAGGCCCTTTTTTGGTTAAGTCTTGAGAGGCCTAGATTGGCTGGTAACAAATCTTTCAGCCACAACAATTTTAGACATCCTACCAAGTTGTACAGGTTTTGTGGTGTACGTGGAGAAAATCAGAGTGGAGAAATGGGTAATAGGCCTAATATCTTGACCTGGTTGTTGCTCTCAAATTGGTTGATATTAATTTCCCCCCCTTAGCTGGTTAGCCTTTACTTTATATCCTGCCTTCTTGATGAAATTCTCTCCAACCAATCCAGCTGAATGACCTCTCTCCGTCTTCCACACTTACACTGAAAGTGACCTCTTTTCCGAGTTGGAACAAAAGACACCTTACCCAACACATGCCTAACATCGATACCCTGTACAACATCCCCAGCAGGTAGACCTCATCAACCTTTGCTTGGCTACCTCCCAATGTGGTCTGTTGCACTTTGAGTTTTTTTGGTTTTGTTTTTTGAAATTATTTTTTATTTTATTCTGAACTTAAGAAGTAAAACAAATGTTTCTATAACATAGTAGAATAGGAAAAAATAAAAAGATGATTGCACTCATATGAAACTTTGGGATGATTCTTTTGACTGACTGTCGTCCCCAAGTCTAGGATGCAGAATTTCAGAAAGATGACCATCCATCAACCCCCTGGCTTCTTTCAGCTCAAATCCCACCTGCAGGAGGGCCTTTCCCATTCACCCCCTCCTCGCATTCTAGCCCCACTGCTAGTGCCTTCCCTCCAGGGTTAACATCGATCCATTTGATATATGTCTAGAATATAGCTCCTTATTTACATAGTTTTCCCATTAGAATGTGTGTTCCTCGAGGGCAGGGACCTTGCTTTTTTTTGTTTCTTCAGCACTTGGTCCCTGGCACAAAATAAGTACTTAATAGATGCTCATGACTCACTCACTCAGATGCTTAGGAATGCTTTCCTTGCATTGGACCTAAATCTTTGTCTCATCAACTTCCACTCGTCATTGCCAGTTCTGCCTTCTGCCACCAAGTAGAACGAGCCTCACCCATTATACATTGTTGTTCATTTGTTTTGGTTGTGTCTGATTCTTTGTGGACCCATTAGGGCTTTTCTTGGTACTTCAGTAGTTTGCCATTTCTTTCTCCAGCTCATTTTACAGATGAGGAAACTAAGGCAAACAGGGTCAAGTGACTTGCCCAGGGACACACAGCTAGTATGTGTCTGAGGCTGGATGTGAACTCATGAAGATGAGTCTTCTGACTCTGGGTTCTTGATCAACTTTGCCACCTAACTGCCCCAAACCCAATCTGCTCTATATAACAGCCCTTCAGATAATGGAAGGAGTATAGTGTTCCCTCCCACCCAGACTTTCTCTTCTCTAGGTTCAGTGGCTTGGGTTCTTCCAGTTGGTCTTCTTGTGGCATGATTTCCAGTCCCTTCACCATCTTCATTGCCCAGCATGGCCCACAGTGTCTCCCCTGCTCATTGGGTGATGGATGGATCATCTTGTAACTTTGCATTGATATTTCACTTCTCCTGGGTACGTGCCTTGTGCTCCTTGAGAACAAAAGACTGGTTCATTTTTCCCATCACATCCTCTGCACTCAGCCCAGTACCTGGCAGCCCAGTACCTGGCACAGAACAGGTGTTTAATAAATGTTTATTGATCGATTGATGCATTCTCTAGATTCTTCGATAGCTGGGAGGCCAGGGCACATAGTGGCTAACAATCTGGCATACCCTTCTTGCATGACCTTCAGCAAGTCACTTACCTTCTTCTCTAGGCCCCCAGTATCTAAGCCTAAGCCAGATTAAAATGGAATCAGGAGATATTTAGGAAAATAAATAAAAATTCAATAGAACATAGGTAATGTTAACATGTGCTTTTCTAAGCCAGTATGCAGTCAACCAGGAGGATCCTTATGTACTATTTAGGGGCTACTGTTTCTATTGAGTTTTAGTCCAACCTACATTGGTTTGGAATTTCTTTACCTGGGAATTTCTTGTACCAGTGAAATCCCACGTTCATCCCTGGCTTCCACAGAACCTAGGATAGCACCTTGGATGAGGTAGATGCTTAATACTCATTTATTGATTAATTGACATACCTGAAAGATAAGTCTGCTTTCTTTTTAAAAAGTTGATTTTTACTCATGTCTTTTGCTTTTACATTGCCTAGATTTCCCTCTGCATTCATCCCTTTCCGTCTCTAGAGTGCTTAGGATAATTTTTTTAAAAAGAGGAAGAAGAGTGAAAAAAAATCAGCCACACCAATCAAGAATTATGTTGAAAAAATTTTAACTTTATACACAATGTTCCAAACTAGTGGACCCCTCCACTTATACAGAGGAATAGGGAGAATGTAGAGGGATATACTTTCTGAGCGATTGAAGGCATGGCGGAAAGAATGTTTGACAAGCAGTCAAGAGAATAGCTGGGTTTGAATATTGCTTGTGACACTCACAGGTTGTGTGACCTATGGGCAGATCACAATCTGTCCTTGCCTTAGTTTTCTCATCTTTTAAATGGGGATAATATTATAGCACTTACCTGTTTGAGGTTCTAGTGAGATTATATTTGTAAAGGATTTGACAAACCACCTAGCATTATCAGCATGTTAGTATCATTTCTGAGCTTCACTCTGGACTTGGGTGGACTTTGTGGAGGCAGAATTAGCAGCCATCTGTACCCCGGAGACCATAGGCATCCTGCCATAGTGCAGGCATCTCCTGCTTTTATCGTCTATCAGCTCCTCTTGGCAGGAGCAGCAACGTGTCTCAGAGACTCACAGTCTCCACTGTGTCTTGTGGTCTTGCCTTTTAATTAACTTGTTCTTCCTCCAGCCCTAAGTAATGGACATGGTTTTGCCTATCTCTGTCCAGGCAAGAGCATGTTCAGGAGAAGTAGGGAAGGAACCTCGCCTTTCTTCTCTATGTAGTCAGTAGTACTCAAGGCATTGCCTTCAGTTTCAGAAAGCTGACTGCCCACAGTCCCAACAGTGGGGTCACAGTCTGCTTTTTGGACTCTGTGTCTGGGAATTCTTCCTGGCAGAGTCAGCTGGTTGTTAGAACAGTGCCCCAGGATTAAGGAGATCTGGGCTGATATCCAAGGTCCAGTTACTGATTTACCGAGTGACTCAGGCAGGACAGTTGACTTCTCTGGGACTGCAAACTTGAAGGCTGGGTCAGCCTTGACCCAGCAATTTTCTGTAGCGCTGCTCCGTAAGTTACTGTTGGTTCCAGATCTTGAAGAGAGGCCAGAGCAGAGTGATTGAGAGGCAGCTAAAAGAAGGGCCCCCTTTCCAGGGAGTCATGCCCAGAGACATCTGGACCTGTGGGGGCAGTACCCCACTGAAGATTGAGCTCAGGGAAGCCTTTCTGTAGAAGAGTACTAGCTAGTGAGTGCTTTATTGCTCCATTCCCAACACTTGAGTGAACTGGCCCACTTTTGAAAATGGAGGCTGGGGCAGCCCTGTCCCTTTGGCCCGTAATTTAAGATCAGAGGTACTGTCATTTTTTAATTACTTGACATATTCCGTCCATGGAAGGCACTGACAGTCATTCTGGACTCTGTGCCTAGAGTTGTCATTGCCATCACCTCATTGTGAGGTGCCCACACAGTCACAATCGCAGTGACCCAGTGCAGCCTGCCTCTGCCGCTCACTGTGCGTACTGCTGGTCCATTTTAACGTTTGATGACGCCTTGTTTTGTGTTGTTCACTAATGGTTGTGTTACGTGTGTGCGTCAGCGCCCTGTGTATACCAGGGAAGCTCTTCCTTTTTTGTGTGTTACAGACCCCTTTGGCAGTCTGGTGAAGCCAAATACTGCTGTGGTTTGTTGCCTGCATTCATAATGGAAGAAAATGCTAAATTTCAGTTAGAGGTCAGTATAAATAAAGACCTAATTTTTTCCAGTCCAAGTTCATGGACACCCTGAAATCTTTCCATGGATGTCTTGTGGATTCCAAGTTTGAGAACCACTGATCTAAACCATAAGTTCCTTGAGCAAAGGGATTTTATTTCGTATTTCACAGGCTTATTGAATTTAATCAGGAGGGGATCTCAAAGTCGTTGGAGAGCAGAGGTGTCAGAACTCATAGGCCTGCAAAACTCCAGTGTGCGTTTGAACCAGATTAAAATGTAATTGGGAGGGGCAGCTAGGTGGCGCAGTGAACAGAGCACTGGGCCTGGAGTCAGGAGGACTTGAGTTCAAATCCAGCCTCAGACACTTAACACATAGTAGCTGTGTGACCTTGGGCAAGTCACTTAACGCCAACTGCCCTGCCTTTCCCCCTCCAAAAAGCAAAACAACAAAATGTAATTGGGAAAGATTTAACCAAATAATCAAAAATATAATACAATATAGTATTCATTTGTGTTTTTCTAAGTCAGTCTGTAGCTCAAGGATCTGTTTCTATTTGAATTTGATAGCACTGTTCTAGGCCAGCTCCCTCAATTTACAGATAAGGAGACTGAGTCTGGGTTAAGTGATTTGTCCAAAGTCACACAAGTAGTCAACATTTGTGACCTCCCCAGAAGCATACTCTTTTATTAATTGTTAACGTTCAGTCGGTTTTAGTTGTGTCCAACTTTTTGTGACCCCATTTGTGGTTTTCTTCGCAAAGATTCTAGAATAATTTGCTGTTTTCTTCTCCAGCTCATTTTACAGATGAGGAACTGAGACAAACAGGGTTAAGTGACTTGTCTTGGGTCACACAGCTAGTGAGGGTCTGAGGCTGGATTTGAACTCAGAAGGTGAGTCTTCCTGATTCCAAGCCCAGTGCTTTATCTTCTGTGCCATCTAACTGCCTGTTGAACCCCAAATTAGGTTCTGATAACCTGGCCTTTTGACAGCATAGCAGAGTGGATGGGAAACTGGTCAAGAAGATCTGAGATCAGATCTTGTCTCTGACACTAACTAGCTCTGTGTTCCTGGACAAGTAATTTAAGCTGTTTCTTTACTTTCTTCATCTGTAGAATGAGAAGGTTGGATATAAGGACCTCTGAGGGCCTACTGCAACTCTCAGTCTATGATACTGTGGGGTGGCAGAGTGGATCAAGTGTTGGCTTTTCTTGCCTCGGATACATACTAGTTGTATGACCATTGGCAAGTCACATAAATTCTCAGGGTCTATGGTAAATTCTCTAAGATTACATGGTACAGACTACTAGCAGATCCACATTGGTGGAGAGAGTTTCTCTAACCCTGCTTTCTTGTGCTGATGAAATTACAGGTCCAGATCCCCAGCCCCTCACTCCCACCCCCCAATACTGTGATAATGAACAGAGAATTTTATTTAGAGTCAGAGGACTTACTTAGCTTTTAGTCATGTCACTATCATGAACTCTTTGGCCTTGAGGAAATCATCTCATTCATCTAGGCCTCAGTTTTCTCACGTGTATGGGGAAGGGCTTATACCCAAAGACCACGAAGGTACCTTCTGGCTCTGACATCCTGTGACTCTTTGAAGCATTAAAAGGCCATATAAATGTGAGTTACTGTTACTTACCTCTGGTCACTGGGTTGTTGTGAGAATTCTTTGTAAATATTAAAAGCACTGTATAATCAATCATAAGTTATAATTGTTATTATTACTGACCTCAGAGTTGCAAAGAAAGCGCTGTGTGATTCTGTCCAATTAATTGATTGAATTTATTAACAAAAAAGTAGTAAGGGTCCCAGAATGCTTTCGTGCTTAAAAATCAGCAGAAACTTTACTAGCCGTGTGACCTTGGGCAAGTCACTTAACCCCAGTTGCCCTGCCTTCCCCCTCCAAAATGCAAAAAAGAAAAAAATAGCAGAAACTCCCAAAGAAAGTATCACCTCAAAAGTCTCTTTTTTTCCACTTGAGTAGAAAGGAGGAAGATTTCTTTTCCATTTAACAGAGGAGGACTTCTAGAGAAACATGGGTGCAAGCCCACCAGGAACATTACTAGTACAAATTTCTTCCATAGTTCTTCTGTCCTTCGGTTCAGAGAGACGTGGACCCTCGCCCCTAGTGTGCTGTCAGCTGCCTTTCAGTATGATGGGTTTTTATAGTGAAGACTTTTAGTCTCTAGGATGTGGGTTGATCGTTACCCGAGAGGTTGGGTGTTGCTATAGCCCAGAGAGCACAGGAGGCTTCTTGTCCAGTTAATAAACCGAGCCAGCATTTATTAAGCCCTTTTTGTGTGCCAGGCATGTGTGCTAGACCCTAGGAATATAAAAAACATACAAAGGAGATACATGATTACCTTGAAATGGAAGGAATTATTAGGAACTGAGGCCTCCTGCAGAAGGTAACCAGAGCTAATTCTTAAAGAAAACCAGGGATTCCCAAGGGTAGATAAAGGTCACAGTGGTCAGATCTGAACTGAAGGAGTATCTCCTTGTCAGCTGTCTGGAGGATGGTGTGGAGGGGGAGGAACTTGAAAAAGAGAGACAGACTAGGGTCAGTGTGAAAGTGCACTCAAAATGTGATGGACTAAGGTGGTGGGTCTCTTGACTAGAGAGTGATATTGGGGAGGTTAAAACATGGTTTGGTGATTTCATATGTGGGGCAAGGAAGATCGAAGAGTCAAGGTGATGCTGGGTTAAGAAATGGGGAGCTTGGGAGAATAATTCTACTCTCAACAGAAATAGAGAAGTTTGAAAGAGGGGATGAGTTTGTAGGGAAATATGGGCCCCATTTCCAACATGTTGAATTTGAGGTTGTCTGTGGGACATCTCAATTGAAGATACTGGGTTGGAGCCCAGGAGAGAGACTGAGGTTGGGTTTATCGATATCTGGTGATGAGCTGATCCTGGGGAAAGCGTGATGTTTGAGGAGTCAGAAAGCCAAGCAGAGCAGGCAGTGGCTTATAAGGGCTTGTTGGGAAATGAAGATTAGAAAGTATTGAGGAGTGACAGGAGAGAAAATGGAGTCAGCAGACATAGCTCTCAAACTGGAAGGAGAACTATAGGATGATAATCTAAGGAGATCGTAGGGTTTAGTGGAGGTTTTTAAGGATGAGAGAGACATGAGTATATTTGTAGGCAGCAGAAAAAGCCATTAGATTGAGAAAGAGTGACTATTCCTCAGAAATAGGAAAGTTTGGGAGTGGGGATGAGTTTGTGGGGGAAGGTGGGTTCCATTTTCAACATGTTGAAAGTGGCCCTTGATAAATGTTCACTGAATTGAGTTGAATTGAAGATTAAAGGCAATGGACAATAATAGGGGAGTCTGTTGAAGAAGAAGGGAGGGGATCAAGGGCATATGTAAAGTGGATGGCCTTGGCAAGAAGAAGGACCCACCCGGTTGTCGAGACTGGCAGAGTGGAGGGAAGATTTGGAGGGGAATATAAAGGGCTTTTCACATGGAGAGAAGAAGAGAGGAGGGAGCTCTCCGTGAATGGCCTCCATTTTCTTAGTTAAGTAAGAAGGGAGATCCTCAATTGAGAGGATGAGAGAGGGGGAAGTGTGGGTCTTGAGGAGAGGGAAAAGCCTTGAGGAGAGGGAAGCAAGGTAGGGAATCAATCAGGGAGGAATACAAGGATTGCCTTGCTGTGGTAAGGGCCCAGTAGAAGTTAGCATGAACACATAGTTGGCATTAATAAATATTTGTTGACTTAAACTGAATTAGAACAAATAGGCAAGTCTGCATCTCCACTATAATATCACCACTCATGGGTTTGTTTGTTTTTTCCTTCCACTTCTCTGAAAACTGCTGCCCCCCCCAAAAAAGATTTTCCTGCCAAGATTATGGAGGCCAGCTTTGGAGTGAAGCTTGGCAGGGATGCACCATCCCAAATTTCTCATTATGTTTATTACACATTGCAAACTTATGCTAAGCTTGGACCTCCCTGCTTGGAGCCCTGTATGCTGAAATAACCAGAAAGGGATGTTTTGCACTTGGCTCAAGTCTGAATGTTTAACTCTGGCCAAAGGGGGAGTTAAGAGAGGTAGTGTGGCTTGTGGAACTCATCCATAGTTGGCCACTATGGCCCATGGCTACTTCAGAACTCATTCTCACCTTGATGTTTTTAGGCTGACTGGGTGACTTACAATATTCATTATAAAATGAAATGGGGACCATGAACTTGTCATAGTTTTGCTCTCAGGCAGAACAGCTAGGTGGTACAGTGGTTAGAGCACTGAGCCCTGAGTCAGGAAGACCTGAATTCAAATCCAACTTCAGAGTTCAAATACTAACTCTGTGTCCCTGGGCAAGTCACTTAACCTCAGTTTCCTCATCTGTCAAATGAACTGGAGAAGGAAATGGCAAACTATTCTAATATCTCTGCCAGGAAAACCCCAAATGGGGTCATGAAGAGTTGGATACAATTGAAAAATAGTTGAAAGGAGGATGAAGACTAGACTGCCCCTGATACAGAAACTCCTAGATGAGTAAATGTTCTCTACCAATGCAGGTTGGCACCTTTTCTGCAATTCATAATGTTGAGAGCACCAAAACTATAAAATACCTTGCCTGTCGCTAGGCAGCATTTGCTTCTGGATCTGCCTGGTTCTGAGGCCAGGTCTTTCTTTATCTGCCGTTCCACACCGCCTCTCTGAGGCTAAGGAGATGGTGAATGTTGTAGTTGAGAGCCAGATGACTTAACAGTGCTGTGCCTCAGCCTCTCCGTGAGGAAACACCTGTGAATATTTTTCCCAGACAAGAGAATACTTAGGGAGAACATATATAATAATGACGATGATGACAGTGATGATGATGATGATGATGAAGAACATAATATAACAACAACAAAAACAATCGTAATCGTCAGTCTGTGTATACGGCACTTCGAGGTTGGCAGAATGCTTTCCAAACATCTCATTTTATCCTCACGACTCTGGGAGGTCTTATTTTGCTCATTTTCCAGTTGAGGAAACTGAGGTAGACAGAAGTAAATTGAGTTGCACAAAGGAAAACAGCTAGTAAGTCTTTGAGGCTGGATTTCGGGTCAGGCCTTCCTGACACCAGTTCCAGTGCTCTGTCCACTCACTGTACCTTCTGTAAGTCACTTAGCTTCTGTCTGCCTCTTTTTCCCATCTATAAAATTGGAATAATAGGGGCGGCTAGGTGGCGCAGTGAATAGAGCATCAGCCCTGGAGTCAGAAGGACCTGAGTTCAAATTCAGCCTTAGACACTTAACACAAAAACTTGCTGTGTGACTTTGGGCAAGTCACTTAACCCCAATTGCCCTCCAAAAAGCAAAAAAAAAATTTTTTAATTGGAATAATAGTAGCACCTACCTCCCACTGTTGTTATGAGGATAAAGTAAGATAATATTTATAAAGTGTTTCACAAACCTTAAAGTATTATATACATGTTAACTATTATTGTTATATTATTGTCAAGTATGTGAACCAGAGAGAGTAGCCTTGGTCTCTCTGGCCCTAGAAGGCAGAACTTGGGGCCACGAGTGAAAGTTAAAGCTGCAGATTTCAACTTGATGGAAGGTAAAACTTCCTAACAATAATCATGGAAAGGATTGTTGTGAGAGAGAGTGAGTTCCCATACCTAGCAGCATTCAGTGAAGCTGAGCAGCTGCTGTCCGGAGTGTTGAATGGAGAGCCCATTGTGCAGGCACAGATTGGACTCAGTGGCCACTGGGGTCTCTTCTGACTCCAAGATTCTGCTTTGAACCTTTGGCATGAAAGATGATCTCCAAATGGAGATTGTTATTTGTGTTACTGGGTAGCCAGTCCAAAAGTATTTATCAAGCACCTCCTATATACAGAAGCCCTATTGCGTACAGGGCATACAGCTCACATTCTGGAGGTGGGAGGGATGAAATACATAAACAGATGAGCATAAAAATAATTCCAGGAAAATCCCTAGTTTCCTTGAGCTCATCTCAGGTGCTTCCTTCTATGTGAGGCCTTTCTTGATCTCCTTATCTGCTAATACCTTCCTCCCCAAATTGTTGTTGTTTAGTTGTTTTTAATTGTGTCAGACTTTTTGTGACCCCTTTTTTGGGGGGGTTTTCTTGGCAGAGATACTAGAGTGGTTCGTTACTTTCTTATCAAAGTCATTTTACAGATGAGGAAACCGAGGCAAACAAGGTGAAGTGACTTTCCCAGGGTCACACAGCTTGTAAGTGCCTGAAGCTAGATTTGAACTTGGGTCTTCCAGACTTCAGGCCCACCACTCTATTCACAGCACCTCCTAGCTTCCCTGAATTACCTTCTATTTATTTTATATACATTTTGTCCATATTTACATATGTACATGTTGTCTCTCCCAGTAGAATGTAAACCCCTGTGAGGGCAGGGACTCTCACTTTTGTATTTGTCTCCTTAGTGCTGAACTTAGTCCCTAGCACTGGAGGCAGCTAGGGGGTACAGTAAATAGAGCACTGGGCCTGGAGTCAGAAGACCCTGAACGTGCACTTAACTTGTGCGTGACTCGGTTTCTTTAGCTCATAAACTGAGGATAATAATAACCCTCACCTCAGAGGGCTGTCGTGAGGATCAGGTGAGGCAATATTTGTAAAATGCTTAGCATTGTGCCTGGCACATAAGTAGGACCTGATAAGTCACCATTCCCACCCACCCAGTTCCCCTCCAGTAGCTGCTTGTTGATTGAAGTGATTGATTGAGGAAGGCTAGAGCATTAACAGTTCACAGGACTAGGAAGGACTTGTTGAAGGCTGTGGTGGCTGAGCTGAGACTTGGAAGTGAGAGACGTCTAAGAGATGAGGAAGAGGGTGTGTTCCAGCCATGCAGTCAATTCTCTGTGTCCGTGCTTATTGAGGGGAAGAAGGACTAGATAATACCAAGGTCAAATGATAGTTTCTTTGGGCCTCCAATACATACCTTTTGTCTCTAAAAAAAATTTTTTTACAGGGTGTCTAGATGGTACAGTGAATAGAGCATGGCCCTGGAGTCGGGAAGACCTGAGTTCAAATGTGGCCTCAGACACTTAACACTTAACTAGCCTGTGATCTTGGGCAAGTCACTTAACCCCAATTGCCCTCCAAAAAAAAAAAAAGCAAAAAAAAAATTTTTAATTGCTTTCAGATTTAAATTTTTTCTTTTCTTTTTAAATTATAAACTTAAACACCAACAAATGTGAACATTGAAATTATACAAAGGGAATAAAAGGGGATTGTGAATGAGATTGTGAACTGTGATGTACCAATTTTTTTCGTTTTTTTCCTACTATGTATAGCTTTTTTTATTTTATAGAAGTCAAATTTAACTTGTTAGTTCCATCATTGTCTGATTTTTCTATGTCCCCTTCTGAACTTCCTTCTACTCTCTTCTGTTTTTAAAAAATCATTCATGGATGCTTTTTTTCTTTTCTCCCACCTTTTTTTTTGGTATCTCTGTCACTATCCTGCATTTCTGCCCCCATCTCCAAAAAAAAAAAACCAATAAAAAAGCTTTCCCTTGTGTAAGTACATTTTTTTAAAATGGCATGTTGGTCTTATCTGAAAATCTATATCTTATTCTATACCTCTAGTCTATCACCTCTTAATTAAGAGGCAGGGGACATGTTTCATCATTAGTCTTCCAGAGTTATGACTGGTCATGGTATTGATTTTCACAGTTGTTTTCTTTCCTTCCATGTAATTGTCATTTTGTAAATTGTTTTCCTGGTTCTGCTCACTTCACTCTGTAATTGGTTTATACAAGTCCTCTCAGGCTTCTCAGAATACAAGTCCTTTCAGGATTCCTGTCCCTTTTATCATTTCTTAAAGTTTAGTAATATTTCATCACATCTATATAACCCTTATTTGTTCCACCATTTTTGAGTTGTTGGGCACACGCTTCTTTTTTTTTCAAATCTTTGCTGCTAGGAATATTTTCATACATATGGGTCCTTTCCCATCCTTGGAGCTGTTGGGGGTATCATTCAATCAACAAGTAGGTTTTAAGGGATTACTATGTAAGCCCTTAAGCCTAGGCCCTCTGCTAAATTCTGAAGATAGAGAGAAAGCTAAAAGTGGGGTCTCCATTTTCAGGAGCTCACATTCTAATAGGGGAGACAACATATAAATCACTTTGTACTTTCGAGACATAAACAATGTAAGTATAAAGTAACATGAAGAAAAACCCTATCAGTGAGGGACCAGGGAAAGGTGAGATATGAGCTGAATCTTGAAGAAGGAAGCCAGAGAAACCAGAGATTGAGAAGGAAGAGTACTCTACGAATGAAGGCAGCCATCGAAAAGAGGGGGAGTCAGGAGATGGAATATCCTTATGTCTTTTTAAACAGCCTATTAACCTTCCTAATTACTTCATGTAGATAAACATGGGAATGAGTTTGAGGTCTCGTCCAGCCTCAAGATTCTGAGCTTGCCTTTCCGGAGCACTTAGACAGGAGCAGTGATCAGCAGTGCACTGGGTTGTCGAGAGAAACTTGTAGGGATGAAATGTGGTGATGAAGAAGCTACAAGTCTCTGATTGAGAACTGATTTGTCTATTCACCCCACTCGAAGTTAGGTGGTACGTAGCCTAGACATTTAATCAGGAAGACCTGAGTTCAAATATAGACTCTTCCTGTCTGTGTGATGGTGGGGCAGTGACTTAACTCTCTCCTTGCCTCAACTAGGGGGTGACCAGGTAGCGTGTCAGGCTTGGAGTCAGGGAGACTCATCTTTCTGAGTTCAAATCTGGCCACAGACACTTACTGGCTATGTGACCTTGACAAGTTACTTAACCCCATTTGCCTCAGTTTCTCCTCTGTAAAAATGATCTGGAGAAGGAAACAGCAAACCACTCCAGTGCCCAGAACACCCCACATGGGGTCAGGAAGAGCTGGAGGTGATTGAAATGACTGAACAATGAAAACAACCCAGGCTTGTTGTGAGGATAAAATGAGATCATATTTGTGAAGCATTTTGCAGACTTTAGTGAAACTCCCCGGGCAGGATCCTGATTGGATCATCCCATTGCACAATGTAGTGTAGTCTGTCTTGGGGACTGCTCCTTACATGCCTCTGAGCAGTGATTTTCGGATGTTTCTTAGTGGCAGCCCGTTTAAGAAGACGTGTCCCAGGGAGCAGGTGTGAGTCATTCCAGCCAATCAGGGCCCGCCTCACCCTCCTTCTGTACTTTGGAACCAGTCAGTCATCAGGTGTTTATTAAGTGTTGTGGTCAAGTGGAGAGAGACTTAGATTTCCAGTCAGAAGGGCCAGCTTTGAATACTGAATCTGCCGCTTGACTCAGCTGTTTGAAATTCTGCAAGGCCTGCAACCTATCCAAATTTTAGTTTTCTCACCTGTAATTTCGATAAGGTAATACCTGCACTCCCTGCTTCACCAGGTTGTTACAAAGGTCCAGTGAACTACTGTATATGGAGGCAGCCTAGTGCAATTGAAAATGAAGTCAGAGGACTTGGGTTCAGAGTCCGACTGTACATCTTACCACCTTTAGAATCTCTCTGGACCACAGTTTTGTTTCTAAAGCTCATGCCTTTTAAGTCATATGGGTCATTTTACAGACAAGGAAACTGAGGACCCAGTGGGGTTAAGGGACTTACCCAAAGAGCTGAACTGAGGGCCACATCTATAAAATAAGGGATTTGGACAAGATAATCTCTAAATTCTCTTCTAGCATCTGTGAATCTATAACCCTAGTCTTGAACTGACTAGTCCTAAAGCTCCAAATATTAACTGTTTTTATTGGAAGTAAAGGATCCTTTACTCAGTGCAAAGTCCTGGGTCAGCTTTTGGGAACAGAGGTATTGAATCTCTTCCCTCTGCAGGTTCAGTTCCCTCCTTAGTTAAAGGGGAAGACCAGGTCACCTCAGTGATGCCCAGTGTTTGTTTTGTTCTTGCTGTTATGCAAACCCCTTTGAATGACAACAAAAATGTGTCACGAATCCCTTAGGATAATTCTAAATACTAATAATATTCTTGTGATTTATTTACCATTAAAGGCACCGTGAAAGAATTTTTGGCACTGACCCTTTGTGTCACCAGTCACAAACTGCAAAATGGAAATCGCTGGAGTAGATGCCACCTCCCAGGGGTGTGGTGAGGGCCAAGAGATTTAATACACGTACAGCAGAGACACATCATAAATGTTAGCTATTACTGTTAGTTCTTATTGGTATATTGAATGCCCTTTGTAGTTTCCAAATCCTATGACATTGTGATAACTCATATAAAGTATAAAAGTGTCCCCTTACCTTAGCAAGCTTACAGTCAACTAAAAGGACAGGATTGGGGCAGCTAAGCGGTGCAGTGAATAGAGTGCTGGCCCTGGAGTCAGGAGGACCGGAGTTCAAATCCGACCTCAGACGTTTGACACACTTACTAGCCGTGTGACTTTGGGCAAGTCACTTAACCCCAGTTGCCCTCCAAAAAGCAAAAAATTAAAAGTAAAGGATCCTTTAGTCTGAGCAAAGTCCTATACAATCAAGTTTTGGGGACAGAACTAAGACCTCTGCAAGAGAGAACACTTAAGGATAGTTTTAAATTGTGTGGGGCAGATGCTAATAATAACTGACATTTATAGAGTGCTTTGAGGTTTGCACAGTGCTGTAATGTATTATCTCGTTTGATCCTCATGACCTCCCTGGGTGCTAGGTGCTATTGTCATACTCATTTTATAGATGAGGAAGCAGGCAAGCAGAGGTTTAAGTGACTTGCCGTGAGCCACAGCTAGTAAACGCCTGAGAGCTTTCAGATTCACGTCTCCTGATTCCAAATCCTTTATCTCTAGAATTGAGCGACTCCTTCATTAGGCTGAAGGATTTGTCTGAGATGTTTATTTCAGTATGTCTTTTTCTTTCTTTCCTTTGTGAAGATAAATTTTATTGATACCTCTTTTGAACATTAGAGTCATTTTCAGATATTATACTTTCCCCCACCCTAGTATTGAACTATATCCTGTAACAATGAAAATAAATCAAAACTGATACAGTGACTTTGCCTGATGGTAGATGCAAAATGATTCTCTCATCCCTCTGTGTTTATTTTGCTTTTTTTTTTGGAGGGGGGAAGGTAGAGCAATTAGGGTTAAGTGACTTGTCCAAGGTCACACGGCTAGTGTGTCAGGTGTCTGAGGCTGGATTTGAACTCAGGTCCTCCTGATTCCAGGGCAGGTGCTCTCTATTCATTGCACCACCTAGCCGCCCCTCTACTCCCTCTTTTATTAGTGTCTCTGCTGAGAGGAGGGAGTTATGTTTTGTTATTCATTCTCCCAGATCTAGTTGGTTTTTATAGTGGCCAAAGGTTGACTTCCCTTTAGTGGTTTGGGTGTTTTTTGTTTGTCTGTTTAACATTTCTATTACAGTAATTATTACAGTGTATATAGTTCTGCTTATTTCACTCCAGGTCAGTTCATACAAATCTCCCCTTGTTTTTTTTAATTTCTCATATTCATCACTTCTTACTTCCCAGTAATATTCTATTACATTCATACTCCTCAGTTTGTTTTTACCACTCCATAGTTGGTGGGTACCTACAGGCAGTTCTGCTACATCAAGACCTCTGAGTTCCTCAAAAGCACCAAAAGTTACGTAAAATCTCAAAATAAAAAAAAAAACACAACAACATAGAACTTATGGGGGGGAATGGAGTGTAAGGGAACAGTGCTCAGAAACTTCATCTGTAACATATAAAAGAAAAAATTTTAAAACAGTTGCCCACTTTTATACATGTTAAACAGTTAAGAGATACATAAATATCACAATTAATAGTAGCCTTGTCAGAGGCCTTGAGCTGCTATTCAGACTCGGGCCAAGGCTGTGCAGCAAGTTGGATGGGCCATAAATCTGGCCTTGCAGACCAGAGTCCATGGCAGAAGGGGGTGGGAGTGGTGAGGACCAACCCATCTGTGCTCACAGCTCCTGCTGCATCAGAAAATATACAGTAAATATGGTCCGTCACCTTGACAGAGACCCAAAGTTTGCTTTAAGGGCATCAGAAGGATTACAGATTGAATTATTTCAAAGTGATGCAATTTTCAGTGTTCTCTAGATGTTTCTCAAGAAACTGAGCAGAAACAAACTTGAAATTCAAGTTATGCCAAAAATGTTCCCTAATAAATCAATCTCGTTGGGACAAGTTGGAGTTTTCTAAGCAGGTGTCACAGCAGAACTGACTGTACCTTGTTTCTAATCTGCTGTGCAAAAATGCCACCACAAACAATGCTACTGTGAACATTTTGGTAAATATGGGCCAGAAGTCTTGGGACTTTTAGGAATGCTCCCCAGTAATACACATTTTCTTTTCCTTTAAAGAAATTTATTGTGGGGTGGCTAGATGGCGCCGTGAATAGAGCAATGGCCCTGGAGTCAGGAGGACCTGAGTTCAGATCTGGCCTCAGACACTTAACATAAAAACTAGCCGTGTGACCTTGGGCAAGTCACTTAATCCCAATTGCCCTACCTTCCCCTCCAGAAAGCAAAAAAAAAAAAAAGAAAGAAAGAAATGTAGTGTTATCTCATACTTTTATATAATAACCATCTTTTCTGAATGCTCATATTTCCTCCTCTACCCAAAGGATAAAAAACAAAGAGAAAAAAAAATTGCATCAAAAGTCACCCACACAAACAAGTCTGACACTAGAGACAACAAGTCCCATATAACCACCGCCCCTCTGGAAAGAAGGCTATTATATTGGTTCATTTTCTCAGCTCTTCTCTGAGGCAGACTGCCCCTTTGAGCATTATTGTCTTTCAGTCATTTCAGTCACTTCTGATTCTTCATGACCCCATTTGGAGTTTTCTTGTTAGAGATACTGGAGTGGTTTGCCATTTCCTTCTCCAGCCCATTTTACAGGTGAGGAAACCGAGGCAGACAGGGTGAAGTGACTTGCCCAGAGTCACACAGCTAGTAAGTAATTGTCAGAGGCTGGATTTGAACTCAGGTCTTCCCTAAGTCTTCCAGGCCCAGCCCTCCATTTGCACCATCCAGGTTATTCATGCTTTTGTTAATACTATACAAATAATTACTTAGGAGCAGCTTCAACATTCCCCCCCCCCCCCAAAAAAAATAACAGCTAGCCAACCTCCTCTGTTTTTTGTATCTTCAACACTTAGCTCAGTGGATTACACACAGCAATTAATTAATGCTTGTTGAATTGATTTGAACAATTGTTTCATCAACTCAAAAACGCTGATAAGGAATTGATGGAGGTGGCACCCATGCCAGGGAAATTACAGATGCTTACTTCCTGCCTGGCCTTGGGCAAGTTGCTTAGACTTTCTGGGTCTCAGTTTCCTCATCTGAAAAATGGGTGGGTGGGGGTGGAGGGAGTAAATTAGATGGCTTTTGAAGTTCCTTCCAGTTCTAGACCTAGGATCCTCAGATGCCCTATCAGAGTAATTGCCACATAACAAAAAGAGTGTGCTTAACTTGTCTGGTGTAGATCCCTTGGACAGTCCAGGAAGGACCCCTCTTCAGAATCATGTTTTTAAATACACGACATAAAATATGTAGGATTACAAAGGAATCCAGTTGCATTTGAAATGCAATTGTCAAGATACTTTAAAAACATTTAAAAAACAAAATATCTTAGAAAACAAGCTCAGAGACTATAGGTTAAAAACCCCTGACTTAGGACATCTTCTTTCTTTCTTTTTTTTTTTTTTTTTTTTTAGTGTTTGGTAGGGTTTTGTTTGCTTTTTTTTTTTTTTAGAGGGGGGAAGGTAGGGCAATTGGGGTTAAGGGACTTGCCCAAGGTCACATGGCTAGTTTTTTGTGTTGTGTCTGAGGCTGGATTTGAACTCAGGTCCTCCGGACTCCAGGGCTGGTGCTCTATTCACTGTACCACCTAGCCACCCTGGATATTTTATTTCTAACCTATATGGAGGCATATGGGACATTAAAAGCAGAGAAACTTTTAAGTCCGATCCTTTAACCTTTAACCTTTGCCACCATTTTGTCTTCTCCTTCTTTGTCTGTTTCCTCTGCCTCTTTATTCAGATTAGACTGTGGTATCCAGCCTGGGGTTGTCTGACTGTGCCAGCCTCCCAGTTATTCAGACTAGGTGGGTAGGGAAACTGGCTGCCTCCTCAACATCCTGCCACACTTACATCTCTTAAAGAAACCAGTTGGGAGACATTCTTCCCCAGGCCTGTTCCTTGAGGCCTGCACAGCACAATGGGATCATTTGCACTGTAGGAGCTGATCTAGTGTCAGCCAAACCCTCCCATCTGACCAGGCATCTTGTTGTTTCTGGATGGCCTGCTTCCCGTACCTAACCGCCCCCATGTGTCTTCTGACATAAGATTTGTCCCCAAGTCCAGTCTAGATCAAATAAAACTCTTCTTCCCCTTCAACTTCAGTTTGAGAGGAGCAGTTACTTAATATCCCAAGCACTTACCAGCATTTAGAAAAGTAGTGTTTTTATTCTGCTCAAGCAGTTACTGGAACTGCTAACTCACATTATTTTCCTAAGCAACAGGCCTTTGGAGGTCAGTGGGTTGTAGAGAACACGTGAATCTGGTAAACAGAACACCAAACTCAGTTAAAGTAAGTGTGTGCGTGTACACGAGTGTGTATGTGTGCAAGCTCACAAACAAAAGTAAAAAGAGCAGCAGAAAGTTAGATGTTTGGGAATCTTTTGTTCAGCAGTGTGTGGGTGTTGGTGTGCAAACTTGAACAGCCAAAAAGACACATCTGGACTGAAATTTTGTATGCCAAGTTTCAGTGTGGTGCAACCTAAATAGATATTAAACCCTGTAAATCAGGCTCTTTAATGAATATGAGATGCTACATTTTAAAAAAAAATCACTAAGCCAGCCGTTAGAAATTCTCCTTGTCTTAGGACTGGAGAGACAGACTCCTCAATTTATTGCTAATTACACACTTTGTTAAATTCTCAAGCACTTTGGGCGAATTATAGTTTTAATAAAACCATTACTTTAAATAAAAAATTTATTTCCAGTCTCCCCTTAATGAACCCTTGTTGTTATAGGGTTTTTATAAGTGTGGGTTAGAAGACACTTCCTCAGGACTGGAGGTTTGACATATGGGCTCATATCTGTGTTCTTTGGGAGAACACCGAGTAATATTTCAGTTTCAGAAGGCAAGTGATTTAGGACGAAGGGAAAAGAAGCTAGTTATTAGCCAGTTCCCTGCTCACCCCCCACCATAAAGATTAAAATGTGGCAGCTGCTTTTTTCTTCCTTCCCTTTTTTCTTCTAAGGAAGCCATTTATATTCTTGATTTCGGTCCTTCCTGCCAGCAATGTAAGTGATCATAATAATAATAAGTCAAGGACCTATGATTTTGTCAGCGTGGGAACCCCTTCTGGGAAAGGAGATTTCAACTCATTTCTAACTTATAGAAAGAGTGGCCTTAACAGACTGGGGGAGGGGGGACACACTGGGATTGCTGTTTTGGGGCGGTGGGTGGGGCAAAGAGGGGGAGAAAATATGTAACTCAAAATCTTGTGGAAATGAATGATGCAAACTATAATAAAATTTAAAAAGTAAAAATAAAAATAAAAAAATAAAAAAATAAAAATGAAAGAGTGGCCTTAGTGAGGTTAAATGACTTTTGGTTATTCAGTTATGGTCACACAGCAGGTCTGTGTTACACGTGGGACTTAAATCTAGGTCCACTCTGACTTCGGGTCTCAGGTTCTTGCCCCTGCACCATGAAGATTATCCCTGCTTTCATTAACACCATATGAACAATTACTAAGGAGCAGCTTTTAAAAAGGAAAAAAAACTTTGTATGTATATGTGTGTGTATTTGTACATACATGTATGTACAAGTGTGCTTGTGTGTGTGCACACATGTGTGTGTACATATATAGCTGTTGGGTTTTAAAGGAAAGGAACATTTATAAAGTACCTACTATGTGCCAGACACTGGGTTAAGAGCCTTACAAATATTATATGATCCTCACAACAAAGTTCAGTACTATTATAATCTCCATTTTACAGTTGGGGAAGCTGAAGTAAACAGGTGAAATGACTTGTCTGGGCTCATACAGCTAGTAAGTGTTTGAGGCTGGATTTGAACTCAGGTCTTTCGGACTTCAGGCTCAGTGTTCTATGCCTGGGCCATCTTTTTCTCAGTAAAGATTTAAGGAGTATAGATTTAGAGCTGAGAGGGACCTTATTTAATCCAGCCTTGTATTTTAGAAGTGAAGGAACTGAGAGTGGGAGAGTGACTTATATAAGGTCACACAGTAGACAGTACATGGCTAATGTAGATGTATCATATTTGTCATTGGAACTACGTTTTTGAATCCTGGCTCTTTCCCTCTTGGACTCTAGTTTCCACATCTCTAAAATGAGAGGGTCCAGGCTCTCTAAGACCTCTTCCAGCTCAAAACCTAACATCCTGTGTGACAGAGAGGGAATTTTGAACCCAGGGCTCTGGACTTCTGCTGCAGTGAGAGAAGGTGATCATTTTCTCGTTTACTTCAGGAAGGCTGTGAAATGTGGAGCAAACAGGGTTCTCTGCCCATTTCCCAGGGGAAAAAGGTTAGTTATTTGCCTGCTTGTTGCTAAACCTCTTGGGATTTAGGCTGAAACTAATTTACAGTAAAGAGGGGAGGGGGCAGGGAAAGTACTTGGACATTTACCAATTCAGGCTGCTTGGCTTTCAAAGTTAATGGCTCATCCCGGTGGGGAGGGCTGAATCTGGACCCAAAGAACTTTCCAGCCCTCCCTCATCCGTTGGAATGCAATGTTTATTTACTGAATGGTGTGTCCCTGTTTATCTTGGGAAATCACTTTCTGCAATTGCTAAAGGAGCCTAGAAAGCTTCTCCATCTCCACCCCCCTTCCTGTCCTAAGACTTGCAACCTTGGTGTTGTGGGCATGAGAATCTTTGAAAGCCAAATTAACCCAGAGCAGAAGTGAAGAGACTTTCTCATTTCCTTCATTTCAAGGAGTGAAGACTCAATTCCTTCCTTTCCGTTCCCCTGAATAAGGAATTGCCCACCTCTGGCCAGAATCAAGCTTAGGTGTAGTTAGTAGCATGAGAAACCACTGACTCGGAATCGGAGGCTGGATCGTCCAACTTGGACATTTTATACACAAGGACCTGATTTGCCCTGAGTCATATAGGGAATAAGTGGCCACATCTGTATTTGAACCCACATTCAAACTCCACACCAGTGCTTTTCCCACTGTGTGTTAGTCTGTGTCTTAATACTAGGGATCATCTACTTGGGAATATATGATCCCAAGTATATGATATAATATCCATGTATGTATATGATATAATACTTGGAAGCTATAAGGCATCTTTAAAGTTAATCTAATCTGATTCATTCATTTTATAGATGAGTAAATTGAGGCCCGGAGTATAGCTAAATTCCTCTAAAACAGTGGTTCTCAACCTGTGAGTCACGACCCCTTTGGGGGTGATTGGACCCTTTCACAGGGGTCGCCTAAGACCATCAGAAAACACATTTCTGATGGTCTTAGGAACCGAGACACCTTCTCTGTCCGTCTCCAGGCGAGTCCACCCACGTGCAGATACACCCACATATGAGTATTTAAAAGGGTGGTGGCATTAGGAAGGTTGAGAACCACTGCTCTAAAAGGTTGTCTGCAATAGGTGCCTTCACTCTTTCTCCTCTCACTGTCTTCTTAAGCCCTTATAATCTGGCTTCCAACTTTCTCATTTCACTAAAACTGCTCTCTCCAAAGTTACTAATGAGTTGCCAAATCCATTGGCCTTTTCTCAGTCCTCATTCTCCTTGACCTCTGGTGCAGCCTTTGACAATGTCTTTTCTCTAGTCTTTGCACCACCGTTCTGTCCTGTTTCTCCTCCCATCTGTCTGACTGCTCCTCTGTCACCTCAGCTAGATCATCGCCTACATGGTACCCTCTAACTGTAGATGTCCCTCAGGGTTCTGTCCTGGGCCCTTTTATCTTTTACCATTACATTTCTTCACTTGATGATCTCATCAGCTCCTAAGGATTTAATTGCCGTCTCTAAGATGCTGTCAATTCTCAAATCTTCCTTTCCTGCCCCAGTCTCTCTACTAATATCCAGTCTCACATCTCCAACTACCTTTCAGCTGTCTCAGACTAGATATCCAGTAGACCTAGTTGCCGTGGTTGGTTGCCTCTTCCTATCTTCCCTGTTACTGTGGAGAGTAACACCATCCTCTGAGTCTCACAAGCTTGTAACCCAGGAGTCTTCATTCCTCACTATCTTACTCCTCCCACCACCATTCCACCATCTAATCTCTTGCTAAAGCCTGTTGATTTCACCTTTGCAAAATCTCTCTCCTGTACCCCTCTTCTCTTCTCTGATACTGCCATCCCTCTAGTGCAGGCCCCCATCACCTAATGCCAGGATTACTGCAATAGCTGACTTGTGGATCTGCTGCCTCAAGTCTCCTCCTACTCCAGTCCATCCTCCCTTCAGCTACCAAAGTGATTTTCCCAAAGCCTAGGTCTGATCATGTTACTTCTACTCATTGAACTCCAGTGATTTCCTATCATCCCCAGGAACAAATACAGAATGCTCTGTTTGGCATTCAAAATCCTTCATAACATAGCCCCCTCCTACCTTTCCAGTCTTCTTATACCTTACTCTCTGACATGCATTCTGTGAGCTGGTAACACTGTTCTGTTTACTGATTGATTAATAACTCATTTTGTCTTGATGCCTAAAACGGCCCTATCAATTACTTAACATTCTCTTTTATGATGCTGATTTTATCATAACCTTATTAGACAGCTCTAAGACTATAAATGGCAGAATGGATTGGTAGAGGGAGATTCCTCACCAGGAAACTTCCAAAAGTGAAGAAATCACAGGCTCCAGCAAAACAACGGTATTAATAGTACATAGTAATATGTTGAATTCTTCACAACAATCTTATGAGATAGACAATTTCCAAGTATACTTATCCCCATTTTACAGATGGGAAAGTTTGGTATTGTGAATATAATTATCCCCATCTTACAGATAAGGAAACTAAGGTCTAGAGAGGTTAAGTGATTTAAGGTCACATAGGTAATTATAATATAATTAGCTGATAGTTATGTAATACTTTGTAAACATTTTGCATACTATTAGCTCATTTAATATTAAGAGCTAGATGCTGGAATTTGAATCCAGTTTTTCTGAGCGCTGTGCCATGCCATAATTAGTTAGTGGAAACCAACTCAGGACTAGAATGAAGCTTACTTGGCTTCTAAAGAGACACTCTTTGCATTATATCAGACCTCCTCTCTTATCAGGCACAGGATAAATGTACTGTCATTTTCCAGTTTGTTGTTCAGTTGAATCTGACTCTTTGTCACCCCTTTTGGGGGATTTTCTTGGCAAAGGTATTAGAGTGGTTTGCCGTTTCCTTTTCCAGCTCATTTTAGAGATGAGGAAACTGAGGCAAACAGTGTTAAGTGACTTGCCCAGGGTCACACAGCTAGTAAATGTCTGAGGCCAGATTTGCACTTAGATCTTCCTTACTCCAGGGCTGCCGCTCTATCCACTGTGTAACCTAGCTGCCCTATTCCCCAGTTTACAGATTTACAAACTGAGGCTTTGGAATATTAAGTAGCGTTAGGTAACTTAGGTGACATAACTGAAAATTTTTCTTTCATTCATTTTCCAATATGTAGCCTCAATAACGTATTTGGATAGGTCATGTTAGAGCTATAGTAGTAATTAAATTCACTGTCTTCTCTTCTTTATCCTTTCTTCTGATTCTAATCTTGTGCTGATTTTGACCTTTTAAAATCCTAGGCACGTCACTGAAACATTGTGCCTTAATTTTTTCATCTTTACATGAAGGGTTTGAGACTTGTTGATCACATGACCAATAAGATATTTTTTCCAGTTCCTACTAAGTAAAAAAAAAAAAATAGGAATTATGTGCCAGAGGCAGAGCGCTTACAGCTGTTTCCACAGGATAAGAAAGCAAGACGCCTAACAAGGTAACAGCCATATGAATTAAGAGTGAAGAATGCCAAACCTTAAGGCATTCACTTAACACTCACCCGCTACCAACCTCCATGCCCCAGAAGGATAAACAAACCAACTTGTGACTCATAGGCTAGTGCTTTAGAGCCCAGTGAGAGACTTCCCTCCTGTTAAAGTCTGCCAGCAAATCCTACCCTTACTCTTCTCCCAGTGCCCTATTACAACAATGACTGACCTCAACTCTCCCCTTATAGAGTGGGAGGAAGAGACGAGAAGAAGAGGAATTGAAATGGATTTCCTGTTTCTTGGGTGGCCCCTGAGTTAGGGGAGACTCAAGGCAGCAAAAACTCTTCCCAGAACATCCACTTTACCCTCCCCCGATTCCTTGTAAAGCCGAAGATGTTGGTTCATCCTCATCAGAGAACTAAAGACTGAAGGAACTGATTCAGGGACTCAGTGTGTAAAGCTTTGCTGAGTCTAAATGAACAGGGACTGGAATCCAGCTGGGGCCAATCCTATTGCTCCAGACACTATTTGGGGAAGGGACCAAGGCTGATGAGAAGTAAATTCCCTAACATGGGAGGAATCTGAGACAGCTTTGAAGTTTATTCCCAGGAGTAAAACCACTATCAAAAGTGGGGAGAAGTCATGCAGTGAGCCATAGACTAAAGCTACCACAATTTCAAGAGGAAGAAAAATTAGTTAAAAACCCTAGAGTACAAACAGAAATCAATAGAGGAGATAATAAATTAGAAGGGAAGATGACTACTAAAACATCCAGGAGTTAACAAACCTTTCTAAATAAAAGCTATAAGACAAAGAAATTGAACTTAACACCTGAAGAAACTATGTTGCTGTGGATTCCCAAGAAAGCATGAAGCCACAGAAAAATACTCCCAAATAGTTTCAAGGAGAAATCAGAATTTTGAAATAAGTTACAAGAAAACAAATGGCAGACTTTATGGCTTGTGCAGCAAAACAGGAAATGCACAGCAGAATCAGAAAACATGAGCTCCAGAGAAGTGAATTAGAAAACAACTGTTTGGGAATACAGTCTAGAAGAAGACAAACAAAAAGCAGTAACATTAAAAGAACTTGTTATTTCTATCAAAGCAAAACACATTTATTGTGAAGACAGGATGTGTAGAGACAACTTAAGGATTATAAACATCCTTAAAAAAACATGACAGGTCAAAAAACCTAAGTAGCGTAATGCAAGAAATAATACAAGAAAACTGCTCAGAACTTCTGAATACAGAAAACAAAGTACCAATCAAAAGAATCCACAGATTCTTTCTAGAGGGAAAAAACAACAACAAAACTACTCTTCAAACTACAAGGCATAATAGTTAAATTTAATAATTTCATTGACAAACAAGACATTTTGCAAATGACTAGGAGAAAGATCTTCAAACATAAAGGAAAAGAAATTTGAATAATATGAAACTACTCTGCATCCATCAGAAACCCCAGAAGGGGATGGAAAAATAAATTCCTAAAAGCAAAGGAGTTCATGAAATAGCTCAAAATGACTTGCCCTGAGAACCTGAGCGATGAAAAATAAAAGAGAGATATTTAGTAAAAGAAGCGTTTGAAATATTCCTACAAACATCAGACAACTTGTAAGTCACCCAAACAACAGAAACACAAGAAAGGTAACTAAATAAAACTTCTGAGGAAAGAGTAAGTAATAAAATAAATTCTCACCTCTAGAGACTATTAAAAGAAAAAAAATAGAACCAGTAAAAGCACCTGTTGGGTTTAACAACTATAATGGATGCATTAATAGATTTCTTTCTAAAAGTACACAAAGGTAGTAAAGATGAAAGTATAATTTAAAGAAATAGAAGAAGTGATAGTGGGGCCTGAGACACCACAGACTCAAACCCATAGCACATCTTACAGCTGAATCAGTGTATTTTGTGGAACTAAATTAGCCGTATGGAAGGATGCGTGAAAGGGGAGATGGGAAGTGAAGGAGGGAACTAACCTCATAGCATTTGCCACAAAGCACATGACAAGTGACTTCATACCTGGGCCAACACAGATGCTTGTGGGGGACCGCATGTTGGACTTCCTTTACCCTCTTAGAAGCCTCACCAGCTCTAGCTTCATCCTGGAAGTTCGCTCTACCCCCTGGAATTCACACATTGGCAGTAGTCACCCCTTGGGCATCTCCCTCTGCTTATGGCTCCTCCTAGAATTTCATTTAAAGAGGCCACTTCAGGCCAACAGCCATCTCCATTCAAGAGTGCCAGACTTCCTCTATTACGCCCCTATTACACTACCTTTGTCCTCTTCTCCCTCCTTCCCAGCTTCCCTTTAGGATGTCTTGTCTTTCTCCATTAGAATATAGGCTCCTTGAGGGCAGGTAATATTTCTCTTTCTTCTCCATGTTTGTATTCTCATAATTTAGCACAGTACTTCACACATAGTAAGTGCTTAATAAACACCAATTAATTGATATACTCTGTTTACATCAATGAGAAAAGAATGAAAGGAAGACAGCTCCTTGTCTCTTGGCTAGAAGAAGGGTTACTGGAGAATGGGGGAATTGGCACAGGGAGGGACTGAAATAGGAGGGGAATGTAGAGGCATCTCAACCCAGTAAGACAAAAGAGTCCCAATGAGAGAACTCCCATGGGAGAAATATATTCAGTAACTGGAGATGAGGACCTTACAGAAAACAGAGTGACAATCAAAAGATTAAGGGAATTGGTGCACAGAGAGACCACTTCTATGAGAGAGTGTAAAGTGAAATCAGAGCTCTTGGGGGGCAGCTAGCATCCAGAAAGGTGGGGTTGAAGCATAGAGGATACTACATGGCAAATGGGGAAAACAATAATGAAAGGAGGACTTGGGGCAGAATTGGATCGTGTGATGTGAGAGACAAGAAAATTTTTATCCTGGGCCAGTGTTTCTATTATCATTTCCTTCCTCATGAACTTGATACCTCTGAAGGTAAGGCACAGTCTGTTGCTTATGACAGAGGTGTCAAGCTCTGGGGCCCTGGCATTAAGCTGCAGGCAAAATTCAGTGCAATGGAACTAGATTAAAATCAGATTGGGAAATGTTTAATCGAATAAACAAAAATATAGTACAACTTAGATAATGTTGATTTGAGGTTTTCTAAGTCAATATGCTGGTTCTTTGAAAAAGCTAATATGTGCCAAACCATTAACCAACCTGACTAAAAAGAAGAGGATAGAAAATCAGATGAGTGAGATAAAATCACAGCAAAACGACAAGGAATTAAAATAATTATCGAATATACTATACACAGTAATATGTCAACAAAAAGAGAAATGGAAAAATTACCTTCAAAAATATGAAATACTCAAGCAAAATTAATACCAAATAGAGATCTAAAATATTTAAATCTCAGAGAAGGTCTTTATATTAGCTACAAAAGAACTACCAAGGAAAAAATTTTGTTTTTATGGATTTAAAACCATGCCATCAAACTTTTAAGCTACAATTAATACCAATACTATACAAATTATTGTTAAACACCAACCAGACTACTTTTATTAGACAAATATAGTCCTCATACCTAAATTAGGGGGAGATAAAGCAAATAAGAACTATAGTCCCAACATATCATTAATGAATATTAATTCAAAAATTTTAAATAAAATAATTTTAAATAGAATGCAATAATTCATTCAAGAATTCTTTTATTATGACCAAGTTGGATTTACGTCAGGTAAGGATGGTTCAACATTATGGGGGGAAAACCAACAAAATCAATTCTTTAAAAACAAAAATGTCTAAAACATCTTTACTTGCTGGTGACATGAATGTGCTTAGAAAATTCCAAGTGATCAGCAAGGAAACTAATTGAGATGATACTTTTTCAGCTAAGTTTTAGACTATAAGATATAAGCCCACAAAAATTAATAGCATTTCTACATAATAACAACAAAATCCAGAAGGCAATAATAGAGAAATCTCATTCAAAATAATGGCAAAATGTACAATATATTTGGAAATCAGTCTATCAAAGTATACTCAATATTTATCCTCCTTAAAAAAATAAGTAACAAAGTAGTGGGAGCAGTATCCAACGCTCATGGTTGGACTGTGCCAATATTATAAAAATGATAATACTACCAAAGTTAACCTGCAGTTTTAGTGTTATATCAGTCAAATTAGTAAAAAGTGTTCCTTACAGAGCCAGATAAAAGTTTTAAAAAATCATTTAGAGGAACAAAAGCTCTAGAAGATCAAGGGAAATAATGACGGAGTAATGAAATGAGGGGTGAAGAGCAGTTGTAGGCACCAAATTATGCAGCAGTCAAAAATCTTTTGGTATTAGTTAAAAATTAGAAAATGGACAGACTAGACAAGGGAGAATCAGAAATAATGAGGCTCTGTCATTTTACAGATCATAGTGATAGCCAACATTTATATGTCACGTTAAGTTTCTCAAAGTACTTCATATGTATCTTGTTTGAGTCTCATAACAATCCTAGATGAGTTTAAGTAACTTGGCCATGGGTATAGAGCCAGTTAGTGTCAGAAGTAGGATTTGAATCAGGGTCTTCCCCATTCCAAGTCCCGCACGCATCCACTATGCTATGTTAGTGTATTATCCACTAAATCAAGCCACCTCTGGGAAGGAGCTGAGCCTAGGTGGGTGGGAAAGAGGGCGTGGTCAGTTTGACTTCTCTGCTGGAGGACCAAGGGTGGTGTGGAGGGGAACACCATTGTGGTGGTAGTGAGAAAAGTAAGAAAATAAAAGTTATTTAACAAGTGAAGGTTTTATACTTTGTAACTGTACTTGTAGGCAGAATTAATTTACAGTGTTGGAATGGCAACTACTCAGAGTCTGTAATTGCTTCGCTGAGGCCTCTGGACCATACATGAATGAATATTAGAGCACCAGAGTAGGCCTGATTTAAAAGATGTCAGGATCTAAAATACCTTAGTCTAGAAGAGGCCAGTAAATCACACCAGAATTTCTGGTGACATTTGTTTGACCCTGTTGTCTAAAAGTCAGCTCTGAGTTAGAAATATCTAAATCACTGAGTTGGGAACATTTCCTTTATATAGTCAAATCTGGATTATTAGGGGGTTTGCCTCAGTGATCTCTAAGGTCTTTAAAAAAAATGATGTTCAGTCTAGAGCTTTGTATAAAACTGTTACCCACTTCTGGGATACCTATACAAAACTACCTACGTTTTATTTTGTTTTGGTTTTTTTTTGGCAAGGCAGTTAAGTGACTTGCCCAGGGTCACAAATCTAGTTAAGTGTCAAGTGTCTGAGGTCAGATTTGAAATCAGGCACTCCTGATCTCAAGACTGGAGCTCTCATTCACTTCACCACCTAACTACCTGCCTAAATTTTATTTTGGAGACCTTCTTGGAATAATCTAGGTAGAAGCAAAAAGCCAGAGGAAGAGAAATTGACCCTTTCAGGTTAAGCCCCCCAGTTTCATACCAGTCTGTGTCAGCCCAGAGTCCTTGGGGGGTCCTGGACCTCAGTTTCATTTTGGGCCTCCTGTACTTAATATATGATCACAGTCAGGTCTCTTGACCTCTCAGAACTTGTGTCCTCATCTGTAAAACAAGGCTAATGATCTTTGAAAGCTTAACACACCGGTTTATTTGTGAGGAAAGCCTTTTATAAACCTTAAAAATGCCACAGAAATTGTGAGTGAATACTGTTCTTATGACCCTCCTAGATAATGTACTTCCTTCTGACATTTTACATGGTCTAATGGAAAAAAAAACATCTCAACCAGAGATTCCCAGGCAGTTTCCTGAGACTATTGAAACTCCATTTTCCTTTGAATTTTCCCATTTCTCCTTCTGACTTGGGAAACATGGGTGTAAGGAGGTGGGGGGTTGAATGCTAAAATTGTATTATCCCCTGCATTGGATGCTGCTATTTCATCTCTCTCTCTAGTTCTGACCAGTAAGAGAGGAAAGCCTAAAAAAAATCTTGAAGGCAGCCAAAATGTTTTGTGCACATGTTAATAGGAAAAAGTAAAGCGATTGTAGATAGCCTGCCAAGCAAGTAAGTCTTGTTATTCCATGGTGACTAATACTCGGTGAGGAGAAGTCTGACCCCCAAAGCCTAGCTCCATCCCAAGAATTCTGTCACTTGATTCAAGTTCTGTGGCATCTTGTGCCAAGACCTGTGGGTCCACTCCTGTGAGTGGGTAGAGCCAAAGAGGGTTTCTTTCCCCCTTGTTCTGTGGAACCTTCCCTTGGAGATCATCTCCAGTTTACCCATCTTTGTACATAATTGTTTGGGTGGTGTTTCCCTCGTTAGACTGAGCTCCTAGAGAGCAGGGACAGTTTTTGCCTTTCTTGGTATGACCAGCACTTGCCTAGTACCTGGTACATAATAGGTGCTTGTTTGCTTGATAGCACTTGTAAGGTGACCTGAGGGAGACTTAATGTGTTAGTAGGCAACTAGGCGCTTACAGAGTAGACTCCAAAATATTTCTCCTTCTGGTGGGTAAACAGCTGGAAGGCTTAGATTCAAATTTTGCCTCTTAACTTTACTAGCGGAAGTGACAACAGACAAGTCACTTAATTTTGTAGTGCCCTAGGTAACTCTTTAAAACAATAAGTTATAGATGCATTGTCAATCCAGATTACTGGAGGGAGTTATCCCACACCCATGATATAACAAGTCAAGACCAAGGGAAAAAAAAAGTCTCCTTCCACCTTCCTCCCTCCCCAGTAGCAGGGCTTCCGAACAAACATCTTTCACCTTGTGTCTGACTAGAAATACAGCCATTTCTAGTTAGGGTAATTAGAAAGGAGGTAGAGACGTGATTACCGTGGACTGAAGGCCTGTCTCTATACACATTAATCTCTTAAACTCGGCATTTAGCCTTTAAGACTCAGTAGTCAGTGAATCATGTGTAACAGTCATTCCTTCCTACTTTCCAAGAACTAGAATACAAAAACATTGGGAATATTAGCAGAGTTTCTATTTAGACCCAATAAACGTTCAAGCCACTGACTTCTTCTAGTGGCGTTCCACTAAGATTTTTCCCTCTCCTGGAGCTGGCATGTAAATTTTGTGTTGCTATAGATTGCAGATGGGATGACACCCATGCACCACGTTGTTGAAGAGTTTGTGTTGATGTTGCTGTTGTGAAAATGCACATATTGGTCTCTCTGCCATCTATAGGACTGTGACTCATTTTTTTCCTCCTTCCCTCTCATGCAACTTTTGCTCACAGCCTGTTCAGGGAAATTGACACATTGGCTCAGGATGTCATGATTGCCAGCTCAGGATCTTTAAATCAGTTATGACATATGTGATTATTTACAAGAAAATAGAAGTCACTATAATTAGACCTTCAGAGGAGTACTTTGGGAAGAAGATGAGAAAGCACAATTTTAAACTGGCATGTTTATTCTGAGTTTTAACTCCAGCTGGGCAGGTTTTTTCCTGAGTCTTAAGAGGTATACAAGATGGATTGGGGTTGGCTTGATATCCTAAATCAAATATCAGGTCTTTTAAGAAAAAAAGTAAATAAATATTTTATTGATTTTTAAAATTACTGTTACTTCTTGACAGTTCCTTCTTCTTGCCTCCATGGAGCTTCCCTTGTAACAGAGGAGGTACAGCTAAGCAAATTAAACCGGAACATTAGTTATAATAATAAATTAATGATTTTAATAATAAATATTATAATAAAGTTAGCTAGTGTAGAACTGTAAGGTTTACAGAGCACTTTAAAAGTCTTATATCATCCTTATAACAACCCTAGGAGGTAAATGCTATTATCTTTATTTTACAGATGAGCAAGTTGAGGCAGACAGATGTTAAGTGGCTTGTGCAGTCATATATAGAGCTAGTAAGTGTTTGAAGGTGGATTTGAACTCGAGTCTCCCTGATTCTGGGACAGACAGTGGGCCAGGCCTGGAGTCAGGAAGACTCCTCTTCCCAAATTCAAATGTAGCCTTAGACTAGCTGTGTGACCCTGGGCAAGTCATTTTATCCTGTTTCCCTCAGTTTCCTCCTCTGTAAAATGAGCTGGAGAAGGAAAAGTGTCTTTACCATGAAAACCCCAAATACAGTCAAGAAGAGTTGGATATGACTGACTAACAAACCCCTGATTCTAAGACCCAGTGCTTGATCCAGAGAGGCTCACTATCTCTCTGACAGTGTATGCTTCATTCTCTACTTGTAGTCCACCTCCCCCTTCTGTTGAGAGGAAGAGGTGTCTGTGGCACTATCAGTCCTCTGAAGTTACTCTTTGTCACTGCATTGGTCAGAGTTCAGTTGTTTTTTCCTTACGTTGCTGTGATTGTGTTTGTTGTTCTGGTGATTCTTCTTACTTCCATCTGCATTTTATTAGGTGTTTATGACATACATACCAGAATTCTATCCTGCCAGGTTGGTGTATTCTTTGTTCATTTAGAAAACAATTATTGCAGACATTGTGTATAAAATAGTGTGCCGTACTACACGATCTGGAAGGTCCATGTCTGTACCGAGCTATTCGAAGATAAAGACAGGGTCAGGGAGTTTAGAATATCTCAGTGAGACATGCACAGTGTGGTACTGTGGGAAAGACATTAGATTTGGATTCAGAGGATCTGGATTCAAATCTTGACTATACCATTTACTACCTACATGCACAAGTCACTTAACTCCCTCCATTTCTCCATCTGTTTCCTCATCTGGAAGATGATGAGGTTAAACTTGTTGGTCTTTGAGGCCCGTTCTACCTCTAAGTCATGGGCCCTTACCTAAGTCATGGCAGTTAGCATGGTGGCAGGCACATAATAGGTACTTAAAATTTATTGATTGGTTGATCCTAGGGAGTAAGAAATGACTATAATCCAAATTAGAATGTGGCAAGTCAATAAAAGTAGGAAGGGAGATGCTATCAGATAAAGAGCAATCCCTTCCAGCTGGGGTTTTCAGGGAAAGCATCATGGAGGTAGAATCAATTGAGCCTTATTTTAAAGAATTACTCAAATGGGGCAGCTACATGGCACAGTGAATAAAGCACTGGCCCTGGAGTCAGGAGGACCTGAGTTCAAATGCAGCCTCAGACATCTGACACACAAGCCGTGTCACCTTGGGCAAGTCACAACCCCAACTGCCCTCCAAAAAGCAAAAAAATAAATTTAAAAAAAAGAATTACTCAAATGTTAAGCAGCTAGGCTAGGGGCTAATTGGGGGAGGGAATTTCAAGTATAAAGAATGGGTTAAGGCAAACTAAGGCACCAGAGGAGACAGTCAGCTTTAGGCATGTTTGGAAGGTGGTAAGCAGTGGTCCTTCTACGTACATGAAAATATCATGTACATTCTGACCTTTGCCCACCTAATCCACTCACTTAAATTTCCAGCTCTCTGTTTGTTAAATGACCCCCATCCTCCAGGGTCCAGCTACAGTCCCCACCTCCTCCATGAAGCCTGCCCGTCCTCGAAGCCCACAGTGGACTTTCCCTCCTCCATCCTTATAGAGCACTAACCCATAACCAGAAGTCAGTATATATACATACATGCACACACACACATGCACATGTATGTATGCACATAAAATGTCTGGGGATAATTCTTGTGCTGTTGTCTCATTCTTGAGCTTTTCAAGTGACTGGGATTTTCTTGTTTTCCCAGTAAAATTATAAATTCCTGAAAAGCAGGATCTCTTTACATGAGATAATGTTTGTTAAATGCTCAGCATGGTTCATGGCACATAGTAGGTACTGTGTAAGTACTCATTCCCTTCCCATCTTTGGGTACCTCTCTTCTTCACCCTAACCCCCATGACTACTCCTAGTGCTCTGTGCCTAGTAGGAACTTTGACAAAATTTCAATTGAGTGCAGTCTTTATAAGGAATAACTACCATGTAATAAAGTGGGAAGAGCATTCAAGTAGGGGTCTAGGAACCCGAGTTCAAATCTCGACTTTGCCACTAACTGGCTTTGTGATCTTGGGTCTTTGAAGCTCTTTTGGCCTCACTTTCTTCACCTGTAAAATTGTTGGAGAAGGGGGAAAGGGTTTAGACCAGATCCCTTGTAACTCTGACATTCCATGATCCTATAGGTCAGTGGTTCTCAACCTTCCTAATGCCAGGACCCTTTAATACTCATATGTGGGAGTATCTGCATGTGGGCGGACCTGCCTGGAGATGGATAGAGGAATGGTGTCTTGGTTCCTAAGACCCTCGGAAATATATGTTTTCCGAGGGTCTTAGGTGACCCCTGTGACCCCTGTGAAAGGGTCATTCAATCCCCAAAGGGGTCGCGACCCACAGGTTGAGAAACCACTGCTATAGGTGTTATGAAGATAACTTGAGATAACACAGGTTAAAAGATCTCTGTTTGTGAGCTATTATCATAGTGCTTGGAATTTACTAACCAGGAGACTGAAAAATTTCTTCTAGTGAGTGGCCTTCAGGTGCCCTTAATCCCCATATCAAGTATCCCCAGTTCCAGAAATGACCCTCAGTGGCATCCTGCAGGCAAAACTGTAAGCCCCTTATGGACCTCCTTTCTAATCTAAAAACCCTTCAAGAGACCCCTGTCACCTACTCAGTTTAATCTCTTTCACCTGACACTCTCAATACAAAGATGTGATTAGGAATTGTTCCTCCCCTCTCCCCTGCCAAAAACAGTATTTGATCATAATGTTCCCTATGGAAAGGCAGCTTGATATTCAGGCTAGAGCACTGGACTTCTCCTCAAGGAGACCTGGGTTCAAATCCTGTCTCAGATGCATACTAGCTACATGACCCTGGTCAAGTCATTTCACTTTTCTAGGCGCAGTTTCCTCCTGTAAAAGGAGAGGGGATGGATTAAATTACTTTTAAGGTCCCTTCCAAGTAGGATCCCGTGTATAGAGTTCTTCCCCACATCTATGGAATTTTTAATCAGCTTCAGTACCACTTAGTCCAGGAAGCCCTCCTGGTTACCCTTTCCTACCCCTACTCAGGACTGATGAGTCTCGTTACAAACCTGGGCCTACAAAACCACTTTTCGCTTCTTTCGTACCCTTAGCCTATATTGTTTTGTATTATAATTATTTGTGCATGTATCCTTTCCCCCTTACGAGACTGTAAACTTTCTGAGGGGGGAGTCACTGTATCTCATCTAAATTTTGTACCACATCCTTGGCACTTAGTGCAAGGGCAGGTGTTTCATAAATGTGTATTAAATTAAACTGAGTTTGTCCACCCGTAGCCAATCCTTCCGCAGCAAGGAAGTTCCTACTTTAAGAGGTTGAAAATAGCTGCCTTGAGTTTAGTTGCTCTTTGAAATAGGGCAAGAAGATAGAGTCAAAACCAGAACGTAAATGTGTACAGATGGCCTGCAGAATTCTCTGTGGGCCTGGGAATCCGAAAGTCTTAGATTGTGGGTAGAAGTGAGTATTTGGAGAGGGGAAGAGGCAGGTTCCTAAGTGGCCTTTGACACTGGTAAGCTGTGTGACCACAGAGAAACCAGCCCCAGTTTCCTAATACTTCCTTCCCATGGCACCTCAGAGGATTGTTATAAAGATCAAATGAAGAGGATCAATGGAAAGCATTTTTTGCAAATCTTAGAAGCGCTCTATAAATGTCCACTGTTGCTGTGTCTGGCCTTACTAAGCCACTGTGGAAGGTAAGGCACAGAGAGTTGCCCCAGGTCTCAGCTATTTAAGACCAGATCCGGGCCTGGAACTTGGGGCCTTCTGACTCCCTCTCTTGTGCCCCAGATTTTTCCTTGCTTGCTGTTCCATGGAGCCTTATAGCAGAAGCTTTCCTGGCCTGCATCTCCTCCATTGTCAAGTAATTCTAATCATTATTGAGCTGGCCATTGAAAGGGATAATTAGCCAATCACGGTGGCTCAAAGCCTTTGTCGGAGGCCCCAACCAAACAAAGTCTGAATCAGTTCCAGCTTTTTCTCCAAAACTTAAGCTGAGATCTGACATTGCAGAAAGGAGAAAATGTGTACCCATAAAAATTCTCTTTTTTCCTTTAAAAAGATTTTTTTTTAAAATAATATTGAACAAAGACTTTTGCCTTTTGGGGAGGGGGCTTCCTGGGCATTACTCTAGTCAGAGGGGGTTGCTTGCTATGACCCAGGACCCGAGCATCACCCAGGGGTGACTGCATGTCACCCTGCTCCCTTAGTTCCTAAGCTGCTTCTCACATCGGGTTAGAACTTTGCTTTCACATGTGGCCTCAGACTGAGACTTGGCACCCACATCCCACCTTGGGAGGAATTTGTTTTTGTGTTAGTGCCGAGGACGCTCACATCCAAACAGGATCTGCGTTGCTTAGGAGTTGATCAGGTCCTGCTGCTTTATTCCCTGCTGAAGTCACAATCCCATGCTTGTCACATCGCAAGTGGTCACTGTAGGAATGATCAGGACCTCCATAGAGCCAGAATTATAGCTCCATAGGTGAGGGAGGAGGAGAGAGAGAGCGAGTGCAGGATGGAAAGAGGGACCGGAGCGGACCTGGCAGATACACCACTGGGGAGCCCAAGCCAGGGCTGACACCGGGCCCAGGTAGATGCTCTGCTACTTTGATCTCCCTAGCCCAAGAGGTGTCTTGGGTACCTCTTCTGTGTCGTAGCAGTGTGCTAGGTAGGCACCCTGCTTGTTAGACAGAAGGAAAGCATAGTGTGGGAGTAAGCAAAGGGGCCGGGGCTAGGTGGGCTCCCGGGGAGCGTGGGATCTGAAATTGTAGAATCTCTATACAGGATTCAGAACCTTAGTTCTGGAAGAAACCTTGGAGATCTAATCCAGTCCCCTTATTTTATGGAATCTGAGGACTGAGGAGTTCACTTACTAAAAGCCAGTTAGGATACATTTCCCGAGGGCCTGCTTTTAGCCTCAGAAGTCTTCCTATTGCAACCTAGCCTATGGCATGAATTCTTCCTACCACATCTCTGACTAGCCTCTACTTGAAGCGCTCCAGGGACTGGGAGCTCCCTACTTTTCTAGGTAGCCTTTTTCACTTTTGGAGAGCACTTAATTGTTAAGAACGTTTTTCCATGTGTAGAGGAAATTGCCTACCTTTCACTTTCTAATTCTGCCTTCTGGGGCCATGTAGAATAGATAGATTCTCTTTTTCTCTTGAAAAGGCAGAAGAACCAGGTTCAAGTACCCCACCCCACCCCACCAGTTACTAGCATGGCAGATGATGCCATATGTGAATTACTTTGCAGCCCTGTGATGCCAGATAAGTGGAAGCTGGTTATCATTGATGTTCTTAGACACCCTTTCTGTTCTAGAGCTCACAAAGGGAGTTGGGAAGACCAAATATTGAACGGTGAAATTGACAATATAAGGGCGATAATACAAGAGTGATTGATGGGGAACGTGTGCATAATTGCCAGAGGAGGGCAGACAGTGACCTCCATGAGTACTTAGCTGGACGGGATTGCTGTGAACTAGAATGGGAAAGCATCATGGAAAAGGAAAGAATAAGCTGGGCCTTGAGAGACAGTGCCATGTCATGGAGAGGGCTCTGGATGGGGAATCATGGAAGAGCTGGACTCAAACCTGGCTTCTTCTTTGCTCTGTGAACCTGGGCAAGTTACTTCACTTTTCTAGGCCTCAGTTTTCTCATCTGTAAAATGAGGGAGTTGGACTCAGCAACCTTTAAGATCCCTTTTAGTTCTAAAATTTATGAGCCTGTGATCTATGAAGGGTGGGTTGTTTGGGGTAGGCAGAGGGAGCGCCGTTGGACACTTCGGGCCAAGAGCAAATCTTTCTTTTTTCACTACAACTATAAAATTGCAGGGACCTAGATGAAAAAGTCATCCAGCCAGGCCACATCTGGAGTATGGTGTCCAGCTGGAGCCAACCCCACATGTAGGAAGGACATGGGTCAACTGGGGAGTGCCAAGAAGGGAGAAACCAAAATGGTGACATGTCTTTGCCATGTGGAGATTTGTTGAGGGACTAGATATGTGTAATATGAATATTAAAAAAAACTGCAGGGACAGGAATATTAAATATCTTCAAAAAGTGTTTGAAGGGCTTTCATTTGGAGGAGGTATCAGTTTTGTTCTGTTGGAGCTCAGGCTTTAGAACTGGAAGCACTGGACAGAAAAGAGAAATTTAGGTTGGATGCTGGGCAAAAATTGGAAATGTCCACAAGTGGAATGAACGGGCAGGTTCTGCCTCATTGGAATTCTTCACGTAAAAGCCAGAAGTAAGGAGGACTTTTATCCAGGTATAGGCTGGATTGGATGGCCACTGAGATCCCTTCCAATTCTGAAATTCTGTAATTCTTTGATAGCCTAACCATCATGTGAAGCAGAAATCCCTTCCACAACATCTCCTGCCAACAGGTGGTATACAGACTGAGGACCTCAGGGGAAGAACTCCAATAATAAACTTCTAGACCAATGGCTGCCATCATTTTCCGTGCCTAGCAATAAGTACAAATAACCATACTACCACGTGTGGATTTTAGAAATATCTTGACGTTAAAAAGGGTCCTCATCCTCAGAAAAGACTGGGAACTGATTTTCTAAATGAACCAATCTGTCTCCGATGCAGAGCTTTCCTACCAGGGACTTTTAGAAATGGAAATCAAGTTTATATATGTTTCCCAGGAGATTTTTGTAGTGGCAGTCTACTTTTTGCTAGCTCAAGTCAGAACAATAATCATGGTAAGGAACATGATTCATGGCTTATATTTATCTAGGGCTTTTAGGTTTGTTCAGTGATGATGATGATGATAGCTAACATTTATATGGCACCTACTATGTGCCAGGGGCATAGGTGGCCCAGTGGATAGAATGCTGGGCCTGGAGTCAGGAAGACTCATCTTCCTGAGTAGGACATATCAGAATGTAGGTGGTCAACTCCAAAATGTGTTACCGAATGGTACAGTGGAGATAACCCTGAACTTGGAGTCATAGGACCCAAGTTCAAATCCTAGTTCTGCCATTTACTGCCTTTGTGACCTTGGGCAAGTCACTTAACCATCTAGGTCTTGACTATCAAAGGAAGCAGAGTGGGACTCTGCGTGGCCCTTGAGGACTCTTCCATCTCTCTTGCCATTATGGTCTGATAGCAAGTAATTTAGAACTGATTACTTTCCCACCTCTCCACTTTTCCTTTTTTCCTGGGACCTGGATTTGAGTTTTGGTAGTAAAACTCACTAACTGGACAAGTCCTTTACTGTTCTTTGTACCTGCAGAAGAGGGAGACAGATAATCCTTGCCCTATCTGCCTCACCAAGTCGTGAGCAAAGAAAGCACTTTGTAAACTTGAAAGCCCTTTTAGAATGAGTTCTCATTATTATTCCTGGGTCTAATTCACCCAGCAATGGGGCATCAGGTTACAGATCTCAAGTCTTTCTTTGCAGAGGGGAGACTAGCAACTTTTTTTGCCCTTTTTCTTAATATATGCTAATCAAAGCTGAGAGTCTGCAGAAAATATCTGTTTGCGAAAGGCCCCACTGCTGTTGCCTTGGCTTCCCTCTCTCTCCCGGTTCTCACATCTGCCTCTGGGTGACTATTAATCCAGCAATTGGAGCTTGGGGGGGACATGGTAGTGGGGGAAGGGAGAGAGCAACAGAGGTCTGACTTGTATGCATGGAAAGTATTGGGGTGGAAACAGTTGAAAAACATTTGGCAAAAATAAGGGGTGATCTAATGTTTAATAGTAATAATACATTTTTAAGATTGCCATTATTATTCAAATCTTGGGTTTAAAAAAAAAGTTCTGCTCTCAGACCTCCCTCTCCCAAGTGGTCTGCCATGGTTGATGTATTCTGTTCACCTCCCTGTCTCAGAACCCCCACTGAGAGAGCAGAATGTTCAGCCGGGCCATCATGTGCTTTGTATGCTCCTGGATGTGTGCGATTGAGCCTACTGAGGCCATAATTTACTGATTTGCTAGGGTCCTTGTAGGCCTCTTTTAGGAGCCAAATACCGCCCCATTAACCCTGTAGACTCTGGCAAGCAGGTCCATATTTATAGTCTGTTAAAAAGCATGCTTCTTAGATACCCAAAAAATAATAGCAGATAGGGAGTCTGAGGACCTGTGTTCAGATCCTGCCTTGGCCGTTTCCCCTACCTGTTATGATCTTATCAATTTAATTTCATCTTTCTTCATCTGTAAAGTGAACGGGTTGGACTTATATGCACCTCTAAAGTCCTTCCTAGTTCTAAAACTAATGAATAAATGAATATCCATGTGGCACTTTTAAGATTTACAAAGCTCTTTCATACTTTATCTCATTTGGTCCCCATAACAGTGCTAAAAGGTAAATATTTTACCTTTCTCATTTTACAGATGAGAATACTGAGGGGTTTCATAGGTGGCCATTTGCCCATGGTCGCACAGTTAGTGTATGTTGGAAACAAGTTTTAAGCCCTGGTCTCTACTGACCCCAAAGCCAAGGCTCTTCCCACTGTAGGACATATCAGAATGTAGGTGGTCAACTCCAAAATGTAAATAAATAGTACCATCAATCAATCATCAAGCATTTATTAAGTACCTACTGTATGCCATACACTGTCAAGATAAAGTAAACATTCCCTAATCTCAAGGAACTTACACATTGTAACATGTACATATATTACATATATAAACATTTATACAGAATGAATACAAGATAAATGCAGGATGGCCCAGGATAGAGGACTGTGGCAGTAGGGGAGAACTGGGAAAGGTGCCTGAGAGAAGGTGGTATTTGAGTTTCATCTTCAAGGAAGAGAGATCCTGTGAGACAGAGGTGAATCGGGAGTGTATGTTTTAGGCATGGGGAATGGGCAGTGCAAAGATACCCAGGCAGAATTACCATCCCTTCTATTCGCAGCTCTGGGTTATTGTCACCCAAAGGGCCTCAGTTTGACATTAAATAAGCTAGGGAGGGGAGTTGGGAGAGAAAAGAGCTGGCAGAGAAGTAATTAATATGCTTTTTTTCTGATTAATAGGAAAAGACTTTACCAAACGCTGTGAGTGAGAGAGGAAAACTCCTCAGGTAAGAAAATTGTTACTTTAAAAAATTTTTTTTTAAGGTTTTAATCTCTCCAAACATAGAAAGGAAGCCAAAGAAATTCCTAATGTTATGGAATGGCTTTAGAGGGGCTGCTTCAGGTTATCCTGGCCCAAATTCCACTGTTCCTGTCTTCCCAAAGTTCCTAATTCATATTCTCACTTCTCTTCCACAGTATGATTACCCAAAAGCCTCCTCCCTCCAGCCTTTAAACCAAAAGATTTCTCAGTCCATTCATGTCTCTCCCAGAGCCAGGACAGAGACACCATCTCCTTCTCAGTAAATCCTAGCACGTTTCTCATAGTGTGCAGAGGATAATGAGTTTGGATGGCAGCTCGAAATAAATAAATGAGAGCCCCTACCATAAGAAACTATCCATCATGTGCACCCATGAAAGGGAACCTTGGATAAACTTGCAAAGGTCTTAAAATTTTAAAGGGAGATTCTGAATTCTGAAAAGGGGGTGTGATTAACTCTGCTGGGACCCATGAAGCCTTGTTTGCTTTCCCTCCTGCTGATATCACTGCTCCAGATTGCTGCCTGGCTGTCCAGCCCTGGGCTCTCACTTTCCTGGCTGAGGCCCTAGAGACTTGGGGGGGGGAGGGATAGGGGAGGCTGGCCAATTGTGTGATTGTAAAAAAGCCTGGGGGAGAGCAGAACAGCCTTCCGAAAAGGTTGATTCCTGATCTTTTGCTAGTATTTAGCTACCTTTCGCAGATGCTACTTTGGAGTTACTTGTCAGTTTGGACCAAAAGGCTTCTGCTGGGGTGCTTTGGCAGTCCATTGCATGGAGTTTTTGTTGTTGTTGTTGTCATTGTTTTGGACAGGAGGTATTGGGGGATTTTTTTGAAGTGGTTAATCTTCTCTTCCCACCACCCTCCTCCTCCCTTCTAACTTCAGTTTCTAGTTCTCTTGAGTCCAATGCTGAAAATCTGGCATACCCTAAACTTGAGGGGGGTATAATGTTGGAAGATATTAAGGAGGGGAGCAGGCAGCCAACAAAAGATACTGCATTGCCGTCACTGTCCCCCCCAAGGAAGTGAAGGGCCTGTAACTTAGCTAACACTGCCCTGGGGAGACAGTTCTGAGATTGGCCAAATCTAAAGTGTAAAGAGACAAATGGTAGAAATTGAATTGCAGTTGTTTTCAGTCTCAATTTTAGGATTGGAATTGTAGTATCATAGAGTCTCAGGGATCTTAGAAATGATTAGCACCCTATACTCAGAGCTTAAGGGACCTCAGGGAACACATTCTAATTCTCCCATTTTACGGAGAGGTTAAGCTACTTGCCCAGGGGTACACAGCGTCATTCTTTCTCCATAACCAAGGCAAGGAGAGGAACTCTTTAAAGTATCACTATCTTCTTCTGGGAAATGCCACAGAGTGCTTGCTCTGAGATTGCTGTAATGCTAACAATAATAGCCTGCTTTTAGCACTGTGGTCTTTGCACAGTGCTTTGAAGGTATGTTGTAGGTGAATTCCAATACAGCCTTGTAAAGGTAGGCCCTGCATATCCGCAGCCTTGGGCAGAGTACTACCCTGAACTTCTAGGGGTCCGGGGAGTGTCCTGGGCAGGCAGAACCTAGCTCTGGGCCAGAGGTAAGCGAGGCCCTTGTTTTCCTGGTGGCTGGATGCCTGCCTGCCAGAGCTTCTCACTGCAGCATTAGATTAAAAGCTCTGAGCTGCATTCTGACCAAACCAAAGCTTTCATTGTGAGTCACACCCTCCCCCCTTCACCTCACTCTAAGTAAGTTTATTGGAGGAGGAGGGGTAGCAGAGTGACTGAGGCCCAGGAGTTACACCTTAGCCTCGAGGAATAGGGGTCCAGGAGTAGTCCATACATGGACTTAGTGGTTCAGTGTTAGTTTGTAAAAGGGCCCACTGGGGTCCGCCATGGGGAGAATATTAATAATATTCTCCTCTTCAGGTCGGTCTTCTCGTAAAAACGCTGCTTTCTGGATTGGGCCCCAGAACTTGCTTTGGTGATTCAGATGCTGAATCTTAACTCACTAATTTACTGACCAACAGCTCGTGTGACCCTAAAAACAAGAGTATTAATATTTAAGTATTTTTTTGGTTTATAGTCCTAGATTTAGAGTTCGAAGAGACCTTAGAAGTCATGTAGTCTAACCTCCTGATTTTACAGGAAACTGAGGGCCCAAGAAAGTGACTTGCCCAGAATCATACAGCTAGTAAGTGATACAGGAAGGATTTGAACCCAGGTCTCCTGAATCAAGGGTGGGTAGGTGGTATAGTAGATAGAGTACCAAGCCTGGAGTCAAGAAGACCTGAGTTCAAATGTAGTCTCAGACACTTAATGGCTGTATGACCCTGGGCAAGTCACTTAACTCTGTTTGCCTCAGTTTACTCGTCTGTAAAATGAGCTGGAGAAGGAAATGGCAAACCACTCCAGTATCTCTGCCAAGAAAACCCCAAATGGGGTCACTAAGAGACGGACATGACTGAATGCGTCCTGAATCAAAGCCAATATTTTCCCCATATAGAATATCTTAAGATGTATAGAATATGCAAAAAACTTCTCAGTATTACCTTCACACAACATCATAAAAGGAAATCCTTTTATTTATCTCTGATTTACATGTATGGAAGAATCTAAGGCAAAGAAAGCTGATACAACCTGGTCCCACATAAGAGTCCTGGATCTGGACTCATTAGACCTCCTCAATATCCTGTTCATACAGATTGTCTCTCCAAATAGAGTGTAAACACTCTGAGAGCAGGTAGTCACTCTGTCTCCAAATCCTATCACTAGTGCCTTGCAGTGGTAAACACTTAATTTAATGCCTGCTAATCACTGAGTGACTGATTCCTAACACCTTTCTCAGTGCCTTGCAAAAAAAATAGCCATTTTGTAAGTGTTTGATAAGTGGATGAAGGGTTTTAGTGTCCTGAGAATAGCACTGGACCTGAAGTCTGGAAACCTAGGCTTAAATTATGTCTTTTACACCAACTAACTGTATGACCATGGACAAGTTATTTCAACTCTGGCCTCTGAGATCCCTTCCAGGAGCACCCAGCCTTTTCCAGCACTTCTTAAACTTTTTCCACTCAAGACCCCTTCAGCACTTTTAAGAAGTTTAGACGTCTTACTCTCCAGGTGGGCCTCAGACCACAGGACTATTTCCTGTGCTTTTGTTTTTCCCCTATTTCCTATTTATCGGTGGGCTCCATCACTGGTCCATGCTACTCTTCACATTTATCTAGCTAAAGTTTCTTGGTGCAGTGGTCAGTGGGAGCAAAGGGGTAGAGGACGCCCCAGATATTCTTTTTCTGCAGACCAAGAAGGTTTGGGAAACCCTGCTTTGGTGATTCCCATGGTAGGTGGAACCATGATAGGTTTCAACATAGCAGCCTAGAATGTTTCTTCTTCCTTTATGTGACTTATCTGCTGAGTGGAACTGGGACAGTTGGATGAAGGAAGGCCAAAATCTAACAGTTTGGGTGTGTTGTATGGAGTATATTAGTAAATATCAAAGGATATTACTATATCCAGAACAGGAAGCTATGATTGAAGAAAGCCAGCATGGCTCTATCCAAGAACAGTTCTTAGACTAATTTTCTCTTTGATAGGGTTGTGGGACTTGCATAAATGTAGGTTTCAATTTAGTTAATACTAAAGACTTTAGCTAAGCATTTGACAGAGGTTTCTCTGTTCTTGTGGATAAGATGGGGAGATATAGGCTAGATGAGAGCATCGATTTATAACTAGTTGAATGATTGAACCCAAAGTATAGTTACTAATCAGTATTTGGGGAAAGATGTGATAAGCTGGAGTCTGCCCAAAAGAGGGGGGGGCAGGATGCTGACAAGGGCCTCAAACATATGTGATTTAAGGATTGGCTGAAGGAACTGGCGATATTTAACATGGAGAAGAGAGGACTTGGGGAAGTGAGGGCTTATGAAGAAATGTACTGTAGAAGGGACTTGTTCTATCTGGACCCAAAGACAGAATATAAGGAAAAACTTCCTGACAGCAGGAATGTCTGTAAGAGAAAGGGCTACTTCAGGTGGTAGTGGGTCCCATCTCATTGGAAAATTTCAAATAGAGACTGGATGACCACTGGATGACCAAGGGTGTTCTAAAGGGATTCCTATTTAGGTACAGGTTGTATTCCATGGCCACTGGGATCCTGTCTAACTCAGGCTCTGTCAATGTCTCATTCGGTTTCCTAGGTGGAATCCAGCCACTCTTTTCCTTCCTACTATGATTCAGTTCATGATAAGTATGCAAATCTTAACTGCTTTGTGTGTCTTGGCCGGGAAATGGGGAGCAGAAGACATAAGGTACTTGAGGCATGGGGGTAATGAGGCAAGGAAGCCTTTGAGGAGGTAACAATTGAGTTGGCCTTTGGCTAAGTAGGAAATGAAGGGAGAGGAGAAGGGAGGACTTTTCAGTCACAGGAAAGAACATGTGCAAGGATATACTGGGAACATTCTCCATGTAAAATCTTGGCTCTAGAGCCAGAAGGGACTTCATAGACAGTTTAATGCTCTTGTTTTGCAGATGAGGAAACCAAGGCCCAGGGGGAACCCCTACTTTGGATAATCTCTTTGGGGGCTATGGAAGGATGTATAATTTGTGGTCTGAGAGAATAGCCAGGAGCCCTGAGATTGAGTGGCTTCCATTAGCCACACAGCTGATATGTCAAGATGTAGGACTTAAATTTTGGTCTTTCTGATTCCAGAATGCCCCAGCCCTTTGTGTACTACAATACACCCTGCTGCCTCTCATATGGAGGGCATGTTAAGCAGCAAACACTTGTGTGATAAATGAATGAATGAATGAAAAGAGATCGATTCATCCTCCAATTAATTGATGCTCAGATATGAATTTGAGTGGGGGGGAACTAAGGTTCCTTTGTGGTGCTTGAGGTGGCATTTAGTTAATCCAACCCCTCTGTGAGGCACACAGCCCGCCCCCCCCCCCCATATCATTACTGTTGCCAGTATGCAGATAGGAGAAACTGAGGCAAAAAGCTTGGATCTGTCTTCTGTCAGGTACAGAATGGCAGGGGTTAGGTTTCTCCACAGATTTTAGTGATTTCTAGTGTTACCTTTCATTTTCTTTCTTTTCATCTCAATTATCCTGTAGGGCCAGAAGGAGTTAATAAGCAACCCCAAGTGCATAACTTACTACCAGAGAAGGAACTTAGGCTCCGAGAATAGAGCTCATTATTCCCCGGGTGTGTGACTGGGAGGGTGGCTGTACCTTTTCTTGGATAATGCTGCCCAGGGGACCACAAAGGAACATTTTAATCTCATGGCGTTGGGCCCCCTTTTTTTCACTGGGGGGAAAATAGACCATTATTCTTGATGTGCCCAGTGCCCACTAGCCCCTGATTGTCAACTTCAGCAGAAAAGGAGACCCCCCAGTTTCCAGGAGGATTTCCTAGTGGCAGTTCTGAAACATATTAGCATATTTTGCATTAAAAAAGAACCTAGAAAATAAATGAATTAAATGAATGGCCCATGGTGCTTCAGAAAGGGTCCTCCTGAACAGCTAATAATTGTCCGGGTTTTGAAATTCCCAGTTAATGCCTGAAATTTATGAAGCACTGCAGCAGCCTCCCTTAATCAGGAGACATTGTAATAGCGTGTGCATATTTTAAGGACCATGATATCCTGTTACCGTCTGAGTGATACCTGGAGACTTACTCAAGAGAACCCTGGCCTAGTTTTTGTAGCAAAGCTTGCAGTTCGTTTTCTGCCCCCAGTACGTGATTCCAGCTGAGATTTTTTTTTCCATTTCACTTTCAAAACCCTCTTTCATGAGAGGAACAGGGTGGGAGGGCTGGAGGAGGGGCTCCTGAACAATCAATTAAGGCCCAGTGTAAGACAGGAGTCAAAATACAATGTACATCAGCCTTGCATTCAACAGCTCTTCTGTTAAAGTAGACGGTGAGCTGAGATCAGATCTTTGAATGGAGTCGCAGTTGATAATGGAGATGGAGCCTGGGCCGTGTTCTTCAAGGCGGCAGTGCCCAGACCTCCTTGGAGGAAGTGGGATCTGTCAGCAGGGTGAGTGTCTCTGCAGCGGTAGCAGCCGAGGCCCAGGGCAGCATCTGGGGGATACAGGGGTACATGAGGCTGGAGATTGGAAGGGCAGGATTGAGCACATTCTAAGGGGGCTGCCTTAGAGTGAACTGCCTGCACAGACCAAGGAGGAGGGAGATGCTTTATTTATTTGAACTGGTGGCCTAAAAAAAAAATGTGGGCAAATGGGCACTGAAAGCCTAATAAAACTAGCTCGCCACCACAGTCGGAGGTTCCAGGTGGGGTTAGGGTTTTCTGATTTCTTGCTAAGAGCCACCCAAAATGAAAGTCAGCAGGAACCTTCTCACAGTCTCATTCAAAAAATGTCCCGTCCACCCCCCCTTTCTCCAGTTAACATGATCTGAGTCTGCACAGATATAAATAAAAATGACAGAACTGCTAAATAAAGCTAGATCCCCTGGGTGAGCCCTGATGGAACTGAAAGTACCCAGGAGACAACAGGAATGATTGACAGAAGTAGCTGGTACTTCCTTCCTTCCCCCCACCTGCTGTCTCCTGTGACCCATTGCTTGAAATGGTTCTAGCTCAATCCTATAGCTACAGTGGGGATGATTTTAAGCAGGGCACAGGAAATACTGTCAAATGAAGATACAAAGAGCCCCCCTCACAGGCCACCCTTAGATCTTATTTGGTGAAATTCTGGCCTTATGTGGTATAAATGGCTCATTATGTCAAGAGCAGAGGGGACCTCAGCCCACTATCACTCAGAAATGGGGGGCTAAGGGAAAAACCCTCTCCCTGATTCATTGTGGATCAGAAGAGTATCTCCAGCCAGGCTGGTGATGGAAGAACTGAACGATCATTAGATGTTGAGGAATTTTTGTTCAGCATTGACAGAGAAAGAGTAAGCAGGAAAATGAGAGGATGCCAGCCTTTGCAAGCCTTTCGTGATTCTCTCCTGCCCTTCCCAAATTACCTTTATTTTTTTAGTATCCTGTATGTGTTTATTACATGTTGTTTCCCCATTAGAATGTAAGCTTTTTGAGGGCAGGTACTGTTTCATTTGCTTCTGTATCCCCAGCACTTAGCATGATGCCTGGAACAGAAGAGGTGCTAAATAAAGGCTTGTTGACTGATTAGAGAAATAGGTAAACCCTGTGGGTAGGTTGAGAGTGACTGAATCTGGATTGTGAAGGGGCAGTTTGGAGGCTTTTAGAGGGGAAAAAAATTCTGGAAACCAAATGGAGAACCCAGAATGACCTAAACGGCCTTTAAAACATTAAAATAACACACTAGGAAAACTTTAAAAACAAAAACCAAGAGAGGAGGAGAATGAGGGATGGTATTGTAGGATATGGGTAGTGGCTATATACAAGCCAAAAAAATGGGCTCTTCAAGTCAGAGAAACTGAGTGACCGGAACAAAGGAAATGCTGGTTTTGGACTTCGGTGAGTAGACTCTAGGGCAGGGCTGGGGAACCTGTGGCTTCAAGGCCACATGGGGCTCTCCAGGTCCTTAAGTGTGGCCCTTCAAAGGCTGCAGGTGGCCTCGAGGTCACTGGTTCCCCACCCCTGCTCTAAGGAGTCTTTGGCTCACATGGTGGTAAGATCTGGACTCAGAGTGAAAAGGCCCCTCCATCTCTGGGGACCTAGGGAGTTGATAGAGAATACCTAGCTTGGGCCTAGGTTTGGAAGAAAGGGTAATAAACAGTCATTGCAGTGTTTGGGGCTAGAGCTGGAGCCAGTGACTGGAAGAATCTTTTTTTTTTAAACCTGTGTCTGATTGAGTGCCAGAAGATCATTTATCCAGATCTCACCTGGCTCTGGGTAATCTGTAGCCTGAGATGCCCTCATATTGTGGGGTAAAAATGACATTTCATTGCATGGCTATGCACTGTGGATGGGTTTGTGCCTTAGTGAACTGGGTGAGGGAGGAGGGCCACCCAGAAAGAGAAAAGGAAAGAACAGGGATCCCGGAGGCACAAGCCTGTGAAGGAGAATTACCCCCTCCCCATCTTCTTTAATCTCATCCTCAGGATGAGACTCTACAGCTGGGAAGCCTACTGTCTCTGAAGGCAGCCTGTTTCATCATAGATGTCTGCCCTGTCTTTATAGAGACAGCATGGATAGAGCAATTGGCCTTGGAGTTAGGAAGACCTGGGTTTGAATGTGACCTCTGACACTTACTAGCACTGGGATAAATTCTGGAGCTGTGATTTCATTGGTATAGGGGATTCCCAGATGAGGAAACTGACAGTACAGATCTGCAACTTACAGTCCTATAGTTACCTAGGACCCTGGGAGGTTAAGTAATAATAGTTAACATTTCTGTAGCTCTTAAAGGTTTGTATTACAAAGCGTTTTACAAATACTGTCTCATTTGATCTTCACAAAAACCTTGGGGGGGTGGGGTATTAGTTTTAATTATTACTCCCATTTTACAGATGAGAAAACTGAGGCAGGAAGCAGTTAAGTGACTTGCCCAGGATCAAAAAACTAGAAAGTGTCTGAGGTCAAATTTGAATTCAGGTCTTCCTGGCTCTAGATCCAGTGCTCTATCCACTGAACCACCGAGCTGCCTCGTAAGTGACTTACCCAAGGCTTCACAGCCATTATGTGTGCTGCAGGGGCAGAACTAGAACAGAGGCCTTCCTGACTGTGAGGCTTCATCCACTGTACCACACTGCCTCTCACGGGTCCTAGGAACCCTGGGCAAATCACTTAATGATTTCGAGCTTCAGTTTTCTCATCTGTAAAATGGAGGTGATGTCAAGAGCACTAGAACCTGCCTTCCAGGGTTGTCAAGAGGATCAGATGAGATGATGTGTGTTAAGTGATTTGTATCTCTTAAATAGCTCTATATAAACGAAAGCCACCGTCTTTATTGTTGTCATTGTTGTCGTGTACCTTTTCTTTTTTTCTCTGGACTGATCTGGAAATCAAAAGAGATCACATAAAGCAGCCATTCTCAACCTGTGGTCGCGACCCCTTTGGGGGTCAAATGACGCTTTCACAGGGGTCACTTAAGACCATCGGAAAACACATTTCCAATGGTCTTAGAAACAGAGACACCACTCCTCTCTCTGTCTCCAGGCGGGTCCCCCCACATGCAGATACACCCACATATGAGTATTAAAGGGTCCTGGCATTAGGAAGGTTGAGAACCACTGACATTAAGGATCAAGGCTATACAAATACAGAATTAGGAGGAAATTCAGTCTGACTCCTGTTGAATAGGATTCCCCAGGGTCCTAGTGGGGTAACCTTAGTGATGTATATTTTATTTATGTATTTATAGATCCACAACCTACTTAAGATAGTGACTTTCCGAAAGAAGGAAAGAGAGAAAGAGAAGTTCATTAAAATATTGATTGGCCAGTAGTTATATCACAGACTTTGGGAACAGGAAGGAATCTTAGAATGAGCTGATCCAGGGCTGGACAGATTTTGTTTGGATGTAGGATCCAGGGCCCAAACTGAGGAGCTAGTTGGAATTTCTTAAGCCTCCAAGGCAACAAATGACAATCACGTCACTGGTTCCCAGCTTCAGTCACTGAGGATCCACAGAAGCATCCTGAGTGATGGATCCTCTAGAAAAGCAGAGGGAGGGAGGGAATGAAGAACACCTGGCTAGTGTAGGGCTCTCCCTTCTCCTTCCCCTCCCTTGAGGGGAAGTCATGCTGACCAGTGGCATCTGAACCCAGGACTCTTGGTTTCAAGAGCAAGAGTCAGAGGCCCTGGTTTCAAATCCTCTCCTTTCTGCGTGGCCTTGGGCCTCTCTAAGCTTCAGTGTCCTATTTTATAAAATTAGAGGTTGCACCAGATGACTGTGTGAGGCAAAGATCATCTTTCAACTCTAAATTTTCATTTGGCATTTAAAGTTCTTCAATAACCCCTTCCTACATTTCCTGTTTTCTTACACATTACTCTCCCCCTGAGAATTCTGATCCAGCCATACTGGCTTCCTTGTTGTTGTTGTTCTTCAGTCATGTCTGACTCTTTGTGATCCCATTTGGGGTTTTCTTGGCAAAGATACTGGAGTGGTTTGTTTTTTCCTTCTCCAGCTTATTTTACAGATGAGGAAACTGAGGCAAACAGGGTTAAGTGACTTGCCCAAGGTCTAGTAAGTCTCTGTGACTGGATCAGAATTCAGATCTTCCTGAGTCCAATGCTTTGTCTACTCTGCTGCCTAGCTGCCCTCCTTACCATTTACGAAATACCACCCTTCCTCCGTGCCTTTGTCCTGGCTGTCTCCCATGCTTGGATCATCATCTCTACTTCTTAGAATCCTTGGCTGCTTTTTTGAAGAATCACTTCAAATACCACTTGTTTTAGGAAGCTTTAAAAAAACATCTCCAAAGATGGTCTGAGTACAATCAGCTAATTAGTAATGGAACTTGGAACCAGAACCTGGTCTCCTGACTCTTCTATAAGAGGTGCTGTCTTCTTTGGGTATGTGGCCTGGCCTCCTGACGTTTACATTGTACTTCAGGATGAGTAAAAATAATGAGGGCAGTCACAGTACAAAAAGCAAGGTATGCAAAATAATCGCATAAAAACAATTTAAAATAAGGAAGGGTTATAGAATCATAAGGGATCAGAGGAGAATTCATCAGGAGGAGGACGGTGAGTTTTAAATTGGGTTTTAAAAGGCAAGGTGACCAAGGATGGGCTAGGGGAGAGAGGAAAAACATTTAGCTAAAGGAGGTCAATGCTGACTTCACATTGGCATGTATAAGGCACTGTACCAGATCCTGAGGGAACTAGAGGGGCAAAGACATGGAGAAATCTATGAGTGGGTGTCTCCTGAATGCCCTTCTGGCTAGCAAGGACCTTGGCCATCACAGAGTACAACCCCACCATCTTACAAATGAGGAAACTGGGACCCAGGGGAATTTATAGCGTGAGGAGAACAGAGGGCCAAGGACTCAACCCACATTTCTAAAAGGAAATACATCATATTGAAGCCTTTCATTTTTATATCAGTCATTTCTGCCCCTTCCCTTGTCCCCCTCCATTGAACCCTCCCCTCTAATAAAGAAAAACCATTATGCAAAAATACTTAGCAACTGCCTCTGACCGTGCATACTACGTCCTGCCCTAAGCTGTCCCCTGCGCCTCTTTGAGGAGAGAGGTGTACTTTCAGGATCTTCTCTCTACTCATTGTCATTGATTTTTCAGCGACTCTGATTTCATCTTCCTTTTACTGATCATTTCATTTATGTTGTTGAAATCTGCTTAATCTAGTTATTTTCATTTTCCTTTCATTCTCTTATAGAGATCTTTCTAGGTTTCTCAGACTTCCTCCTCTGTAGGGTCATTGATAAATCTAGAGCCAGAAGGGACTTTAGAGGCCATCTAGCCCAGGGAGGTTGTGACTTGCCCAAGGTCAAACAGGTAGTGCAGCTGGGGTTTGAATCCAGAGTGAGTATTCTTTTCACTGTACATGTGTGTTACTACATTCAAGAAACTACAGTTTCTTCAGCCATTCTTGAATTTAGGGTTTCTTAACCTGAGGTCTGGGACCTTTTTTTTTTTTTTAAAGCATTTTGATTAATGTCTTTCAGTATAATTAGTTTCCTTTGTAATCCTATATATTTTACTAATTTATACATTTAAAAACATTATTCTGAGAACTTGTCCATAGGCTTTTATCAGACTGCCAGAAGGGTCTGTGACTTTAAAAAAGGTTTAAGACACCTCCCTCAAATGGATGGGCATATATTTCATCTATAATTCTGTATCACAAAGAGTGCTGTAAGCCCAAGTTTAAAACATAAGAAACCTTAACAAAGCAAGGTTTAGTAGAGCGGTTCCCAACCTGTGTGGGTCATGACCCCTTTGGGGGTCGAATGACCCTTTCACAGGGGTTGCCTAAGACCATCAGAAAACACACATTTTCAATGGTCTTAGGAACCGAGACACCGCTCCTCCCTCTGTCTCCAGGCGGGTCCGCCCACATGCAGATGCACCCACATATGAATATTAAAAGATCGCGGCATTAGGAAGGTTGAGAACCACTGGTTTAGTACTTTAAGATATACAAAACATTTTACATATATCATCTCATTCAATCCTCACGATTACCCCAGTTGTCCTGATCTGTAACTTGCCACTGGACCCAGATGGCTCCAGAGGAGAAAGTGAGGCGGGTGACTTGGCACAGCCCCCTCACTTAAATCCAATTCACTTGCATGTCTTGCCATCATCTTCCTGACTTTTGAGAACAAAGGACAAACAACAACAACAATAACAGACCCCATAAAATGGGTGCTGTTATTATCCCCACTTTGCAGATGAGGAAACAGAGATGTGAAGTGGTTTGCCCAGGGTCACACAGCTATTAAGTATTAGAGATAGGATGTGAACTCAGGTCTTTCTTATAGAAGCTGGCACTCAATCCCACCCTGCTGCCTAATCTGGGAAGCCCTCCTGGAAGAGGAAAATTTAATAGACTCAAAGAAATAAAATCCCATAGCCCCATAACCCAAATGGGCATATGACTTCTAGCCCACCTTGGAAGCTTATTTGTAGTACGGAAAGTTACTTAATGGGATAGTGTTTGTAAACCAAAGAGCTAGAAAGCCTCTAGGAAAGAAACAGAGCCAGTCTTTTGTGGTTTCCTTGGGAAACTCTGTACTTGGTATGCATTAGGTGGTCAGAACTGGTCCCAGTGAATTTTAGCTGAGTTAATTTTGCAAACTCATGTTTGTTGTTTGTGTATTTCTGAGAAGAGGGAGATAGGTGGGGATTGGGGAGTGGGGTGGAAAATGCATTTAAGAAATTCTATATAATTGCACATGTATAACCTATATCTGATTACTTACTGTCTCAGGGAGAGGGCAGGGGAGGGAAGGAGGGAGGAATAGAGGTTGGAACTCAGAATTTTAAATAAAAATGTTTAAAAATTTAAAAAAAGAAATTCTACCTTGTTAGAACCTTCTTCCCTGCTTCCCCCCTCCCCCCATACTGCCAAGTAAACAGCTGAATTTCCATCTCTGCTGGAGATGCAGGATGCACCATTCACACTTGCTAACAGATAATGTCTCTTGTCTTTGTCTGTCTATAATAGTCTTCTGTAGAGGTGAGGTTTGGAAAAGGTAATTGACTGCCTCACCTTGGGGAAGATGAAAACACCTGGAGACAGTTCCCTTTCAGATTGAACCCCTCCCAGATCACCACCCACCAGCATCCAACAGATAACCCCAGGGCCCCTGTCCAAAGCTAAATGGATTTGGAGGAGAGGAGCCATCGATTAACCTTGTGTCCAGGATACTTATTTCTCATTTTCCAAATGCTCTGAGATGGAAGAAAGCAAAGGGGACATGCTCCAATAAATAGAAAACCTGTAGGTTGCTATTATCTGCAAATCCAACCAACCTCCAGCACAATAGGCCGGAGTCAGAATGACAGAATCCAGGCACACCAGGAGTGATACTGGTAGGAAGCCTTAAAGTGATACCGTAACAAGCCTTCCATCTCACCAACCACAAATATTTTCCAGTTTGTCCATACCTCCCTCCGTAACAAAGAGTCGTTTAATGTTGCATCCTGTGGGCACGAGGTTTCATTCCTCTGTTTCCTTCTTAATTAAAAGAAAGCAACATTATGGACTCATGGATGCAGCTGGAATGGACCTCAGAGGCCATCCAGTACAGTCATCACATTTTATAGATTTAGAAACTGAGGACATTTAAAGGACTTGTCCCAAATCCCGCCAATTATAAGCCAGGCCTCTGAGAAAAGAGTCAGTCTTCTCTCCACTGTGGCCAAATCTGTGTTCAGATCCCATCTCAAATACTGTGCACTCCTGGACAAGTTCTTCAACTCCTTTGAGCCTCAGTTTCCCCATCTGTAATATGAGGAAGAATTGTGCTCCATGACCTCTAAGGTCCCTCCAGCTCTAGATCTGTGAGCCTATGATTGTCATATTGGTGTGTTAGGATTAATCCCACTCAAGGGAGATTTGCTTTGAAGTTACTCTGAGGGCTGCATGGGTATAAAAACTCTATTTCAGCCCAGTCTCCTTGGTAATAGGAGGTGATCGTAATAATAGATAGCCTTTAAGGGTCCCTTACAGCTCTAACATCCTGTGAATCTATGGTTCTCATCATCAAGGACAGCTACAACTAAATTCCTACTCTGTGATCTGAGAACACAGTTTTTAAAAAATCCATGTCTCTGTGGACCCCAAGCCTGGAAGGCCAATCCAGAGAAGTATGGTTTTTTTTTTTTTGGTTTACTTTCAATTCATAGAGTTGTTAGTTATAATTTGCCAAAGAAGACTTTTTAAAGGAGAGACAGCCACCTAATCACAAGCATATTAACCCAGATAAACCCATTACAAAAAACTGTCCTGACCTAAATTCTCCCAGCCAGAGATTTGGGTGGTGGGATTATTTTGGGGGGTTTTGTTTTGTTTTCTTTTCTTTAGCTGTAGGGAGTGGAGAGGGTAAGGGGTTCTTTTCTATCCCTTCAGGAACAGGAGTTTTGTTATTTTGTAAGCTGACCTAAAAGATCAGAAACTTCATGGCAGGCAGGTAGATAACAGCGAACCTGAGTTCAAATCCCACCTCAGACATTTACTAGCTTGACAAAGAATTATGCTAATAACTGTTTTATGTAGTACTTTGCAAATATTAAATTATTTTATAAAATGGCTTTGGGAAGTAGTTGCTTATTACCATAACCATTTTATGGATGGGTGACTTGTCTAAGATCACATAGCTAGTAAGAGGCTGTGGCTGGATTTGAACTCCAGTCTTCCTAAGTACAGCCTGTTGGTGAGTGGTGGTGGTGGTAGTGGTGGTGGTGGTGGTGGTTGTGGTGGTGATGGTGGTTCTAAAAGAGAAGGGTGATGTCCTGACTTGCAGATGAATTGGATTTAAGTGAGGCAGAGCTGTGCAAAGTCATCACCCTTACTTTCTCTTCCAGACTCATTGGAGTCCTTTTGCAAGATATAGGTCAGAATGTCTGGTCACTGCCCAGGATGTAGTGGGAGATGTTGGCTTTTTTAAGCTAAGGTCTTATTCAGGTCTCAGTTTATCTGAGGCAACACTCATTCTAGGTTAGATTTAACTTCGCTTAACCTCTATCTCAGTTTCTTCATCTGGAAAATAGAGATATCACCTCAAAATGGTACATCACCACATACCCTCTCAGGATTGTTGTAAGAATAAAATATTTGTAAAGTAATTTGTAAACCTTAATTAAATATAAATGCTAGTTATTAATATTATCATAGTATGTGTAAGAGCAAACTTTCATGGTCATCCAGGTCAACCCTATGCTTTAACAAGAGAGGAAAACTCCTAGCTGCCCTTGGCTGTGTAGACCTTATGATAGATACAAATTTGGGGTCAGTATCAAAAAGACCTTTCTTAACAATTAGGCCTTTCCAGAAACTAGGCATAGACCAACATCTTACACCATGTACTAAGATAAAGTCAAAATGAGTACACGATTTAGACATAAGGGTGATGCTGTAAACAAGGAGAGCAAGGAATAGTTTACCTATCAGATCTATGGAAAAGGGAAGAATTTATGACCCCAGACAAGAGATAGAGAACATTATAAAATGCAAAATGGATAATTTTGATTACATTAAGTTAAAAAGATTTTGCACAGACAAAGCCAATGCAGGCAAGATTAGAAGGGAAGCAGAAAGCTGGGAAACAATTTTTACAGCCAGTGTCTCTGATAAAGGCCTCATTTCCAAAATATATAGAGAACTGAGACAAATTTATAAGATTACAAGTCATTCCCCAGTTTATAAATGGTCAAAGGATGTGAACAGGAAATTTTCAGATGAAGAAATTAAAGCCATCTATAGTCATGTGAAAAAATTGCTCTAAATCACTGTTGATTAGAGAAATGCAGACAAAAACAGTTCTGAGGTACCACATCACACCTATCAGATTGGCTATGACAACAGGAGAATGATAACTATTGGAGAAGATACAGGAAAATTGGAACACTAATGCATTGTTGATAGAGCTGTGGGCTGATCCAGCCATTGTGGAAAGCGGTTTGGAACTATGCCCAAAGGGCTATAAAACTGTGCATAATGCCCTTTGACCCAGCAATACCACTTCTAGGTCTATATCCCAAAAAGATCATAAAAAAGGGAAAAGGACCCACATGAACAAAAATATTTATAGCAGCTCTTTTTGTGGTGGTCAAGAATTGGACATTGAGGAGATGCCTATTAGTTGGGGAATGGCTGAACAAGTTGTAGTATATGAATGTAATGGAATGTTATTGTTCTATAAGAAATTATGAACAGGTGGACTTCAGAAAAACCTGGAAAAACTTACATGAACTGATGCTAAATGAAATGAGCAGAACCAGGAGAACATTGTACACGGTAGCAGCAACATTGTATGATGACCAACTTTGGTAGACTTAGCTCTTTTTAGGAATTCAGTGATCTAAGACAATGCCAAGATTCATGATGGAAAATGCTATCCACATCCAGAGAAAGACCTGTGGAGTCTGAATGCAGATCAAAGCATACAATTTTCTCTCTCTTTTTGTTTTTGTTTTTTTTCCTTTTTTGAGGTTTTCTCCTTTGGTTCTAATTCTTCTATACAACATGGTGTAGCAGCAAACACCCTAGCATACCCAGGATGGCTGTTAGCACAGGTTCTTAGATCTGCTTTTCTAAAGGAAAGCAACTCAAAATGGGTTAACAATCTTACTTTAATCAATCAACCATATATCATTTACCTAGTTAAGGGGAAAAAGTCAGCACCCTGAACTTCAGAAAAATAACACAATTCAGCAGACAGGGCTTCCAGCAGTCTGACCATTACATTCATACCTAGTTAATTACCAGAGAGGGAAGCACCAACATTTGGGTTTTCAAAGCTCAATGGCTGTCCAAAGTCTCATCTGGCCAAATCACACAACTCTTCCCAAAGTAAGCCCCAAAGCAAAACCTCTCATAAGGGTATATATAGCTTTCTTCTGGGTCAGAGAATGTCACAACCCTCTTGACCCACTGCCCAATCACAAAGTAACAATGTGGTAGACATTCCTGAAAAATAAGCCTCCTGCCACAGGTTCCGTGTGACCACATTCAGCCTATTAGAGGACAGAGTATATTTTCGAATCAGGGAAGGTTCTCAGATTCACTTAAACCTATCAAGGGGCCAAAGGGTAGGGAAGATCTTCAGATTCCCATTACCATTGGTTAATGTATGATGAAATATGTTTTAATGTGATTGTACATGTATAGCCTATATCAGATTGCATGCCATCTTGGGGAGAGGATGGGAAAGGAGGGGGAGAAAATTTAAAACTCAAAATCTTATAAAAGTAAATGTTGAAAATTTAAAAATAAAGATTAAAAAAAACCAATTAGGCCTTTCTAAAATTTGAATGGGCAGCCTTCTGAGGCAGTAAGTCTCACCTCCATTTTTCTTTTCAAAAATAACTGCATTTGAACCAGAGACTGGGCCTCTGTCCCTGGGGGAGTTAACCCATTCAGCTTGGGATTTGGCTTGGCCCAGCAAGTGAATAAAAATTACCTTAACTTAATGATATCTAACTGGTTCCAAACCATGTTTCACATTCATCATTCCAAACATCTCACTGCCCCACTCTCACCCTCCTTTATCTAAAGGAGTATTCCTCCTCTGCTTGGCTATCTTCTCTTTCCACTTCTTAATTTGGGAATAGTAATCAAATTAAGACTACCATTGCTTCTGGAAAGAGTATCATATCTCCACCATGGATCCACCAGTCTTGTGATTCCCCAGACCAAAGCTCCTTTACTTTGCTACCACTCCCCTATCTATGTTACATCCACCTACTAGCATGTAAGTTTTTGAGGACAGAAACTATTTCACTTTAGTCTTCCTATCTCCATTGTCTAGCATCAGACTTGGTACGTGGTAGTAATTTAATAAATGTTATTTCATTCACTCATCTATCCATCCATTCATTCATTTATTCATCACTGGAGGCCTTCAAGCAGTGGTAGGTGGTAGTGTTTAGTCATTTCAATCAAGTCCAACTCTTCATGGCCCTATTTTTCGGGTTTTCTTGGCAAAGATACTATGTAGTTTGCCATTCTTTCTCCAGCCCATTTTACAAATGAGGAAACTGAGGCAAACAGGGTTAAGTGACTTGCCCACACAACTATTAAGCATCTGAGGCCAGATTTGAACTCAGGGAAATGAGTCTTCCTGACTCCAAGCTTGGCACTCTTATCCACTGTGCCACCCAGCTGCCCATAGCAAGGTATAGGGGATGTTGTAAAAGGCATATGGTAGTAGATTTGACTAGGTGACCTCTAAATTCCCATCTAATTCTAAGACTATTTCATACTTTTTTTTAAAGCAAAGTAAAAAGTCTTTAATGGTTCATTTTAAAAATCAATATTAATAACACTAATAAGTTCTTTTTTCATCTTAAAATACTATGAGAATTCTCTATGTTCATGAAGAGCCATGACTAATTTGTTAATACAATTTGTGAACAGATGATTTAGAACTCATCCAAGGACTTTATGGATTAGCTAGGCCAATCCTTTCATTTTCTTTTTTAAAAATTAATATCATATTGGTAACTTAAAAAAAACCATTTTTCACTTAGCAGTGCCACCACCCCATGGAACCCTCCCTTAAAACAAAGAAATTCATTTGGGCAAAATGAAACAGGTATCATTTCTGACTGTGTATACCTTGTTCTTCCCCCACTACATATGGACCCACCACCCCTCGTATGTTTCATTGTCATTCATCTGGAGTCAAGATCCTTTTCCTGAATTCTGATGTCGCTTTTCGTTGTGTTATTGTGATCATTTTGTACATTGTTCTCTTGGCTTTGTTTACTTTAGTCATGATTTCAGTTCTTCCTACTTCCTGATAAAGTGGTTGAGAAAGGATGGAAGGAGAAATTTCCTTGCTTGGAAAGGGCTCCTTGCCAAGGCCACTGTAATTCAGTGGTGGATTGAAATAGTGCTAAGATCTACCTCCCCCCATCCATTATTAAAATTTCCAGCTTGTCAAACTTGGATGTCACCTGGTTTTCCTTTTGACATTTCTCTACTTGGGAAACAATTTTCCTATTTCAGAGTGAATGTCTTTGATCACTGCAGACTTTTCCTGGGTTGGTTTTGTTCTCATTTTCTCTTCCTTTCCCCTGGACTTTTCTTCAAGTTGAGTAGAGATCCCAGCGGAGACATAGCGTCCCAGTGAGGCATGGTTGGCAAAGGAAAGAGACAGACCACTCCTGAGTGAAGAGCACCCATGGTGAGAAGTCAGACGAGTATTGCAGGGACTTTAAGCATCATTCAGGAGAGGAAACAATCAGAGAGGGAAAAGAAATGTAAATATTCTTCAACAGCAAAAATTTCTAACCCATTCTTCCCATGCAGAGGAAGAGGTCTTTGGGGATTCAGGCAAACACTGCCTTAAAAGGCATGAAGTGTGGGCCTTCTCTATAGTCTCCCTCCTCTTTCTTTCTCATCTCTCCCTGTCACAGAAGCAGAAAGTCTTATGCTGGCAATATCTTCCTCCCACATAAAAATCCAGGGATCTGTTTTCTTCACTATACACACAGAAGGATACTGCCAATGGATTTGGGATTCCCAAGGGTCAGGGAGTAGGAAGGGGTACCTTAGAAGAGGGTTATTTATTTGAACCCCACATATTCAATATAATCTTTCCCCAGACTAATTTTGTTCATAGGAAAGTGAGATGCCTTGGGAAAAGAGAGAGTGGGTGATCAGACAACTGCTATTACTAGTAGTATTATTCAGTCAGTCAATAGTAAATAAGCATTTATTAAACATCCACTATATACAAAGTTTTGTGCTAAGCATAGGGGCCACCAAAAAAGACCAAAAAAAAAAATGGTTCCTGCCCTCAAGGAGCTTACATTCTAATGAAGGAGATAATTTGTAAATAACTAAGTACATACATGATATAAAGAGTAGATGGAAGATCATCTAAGAGGAAAGGAAATGGGGGGGAGGGGAGAGGAAATGGACAGAACGGTTGTTGAGACAGACCCTCAAAGGAAGTGGGATTTGAGCTGAATCTTGAAGGAAGCCAGGAGGCAGAGGTGAGAAGAGAGCATTCAGTGGGTAAGGGAGAAGGAGAATTCAGAACTCAATTTTTAAAAAAAGAGATTGTTTAAAATAAATAAGTGATAAATTTATTTTTAAAAAGAGAGAAGGGGGGAAGAGAGAGCATTCCTGGAGTGAGGGACAACCCATAAAGAGGCATAGATTGAGTCAAGACAGGGATGTGAGGAATGGCAGTAAGGCCAGTGTCACTGTATCATAGAGGAGAGGGGAATAAAATGTAAGAAGATGAGAAAGTAGGAAGGGGCCCGATAGTGGAGATCTAAGAGGTGAGGGAGATGAGCATTCCAGTCCTGGGAGACTGAGAGTGCCAAAGGCAAAGAGTCTGGAGATTGAGTGTCATTTTGGAGGAACTGTAAATAGGCCAGTGTGGTTGGATGGCAGAGTGCCCATTTCTTCAGGAGTCAATTCAGTTCATCTATGCCAGCCAATATAGTTCTCTCCCTTGTGAAATACCCTCTGGGTATAAATTGTTTGAATCTTGGTTCTAACTCTTGCTAACTGTTGGCCCACAGATAGATAGGCTCTCTGAGCCCCCATTTCCTTATCTGTAAAATGGCCATAGATACAGTACTATCTCACTACCTGTTGAAGGGGAAGGGCTTTGTCAGCCTTAAAGCACTACAGAGATGTGAGTTCTTATCGTTAGAATGTCTTGTTTTAAATTATAATGTCTTGTTTTTATTTAAGTCTTTCATTTGTCTGTCCCTTAAGATCAGTAACTCTTTGAAGATGTGGACCAAATTCCTATATGTCTTGTGTGTGATTTTAGTCAAGACATTTCAACTTTCTGGGTCTCAGTTTCCTAATCTGTTAAAAGAGGGGGATGTATTAGATAGTAGAAAGTGAGGAGTAGTGGACAGGGTTACTAGATGTGGAATTGTGAAGACTTGAATTCAAAGCTTCCTCAGATGCTTCCTAGATGCATGACCCAGGGTAAGAACTCTTAGTCTCCATTTCTTTATCTATAAAATGAGAGAGTTGGACTCACTGGCCTTTAAGGTCCCTTTCATTTCTAAAACAATGGTCCTAATCCTTTTTGGGACTTAGGAATTTATTAGATATATATCAGATCCTTGATAAGAATGGTAACTGATATTTATCTAATTCTTTATGGACATTAGATATCATCCCCATTTTACAGATGAGGGGGAGGAAAAGGTTGTGACTTAACCAGCTAGGAACTTTTTTAAAAAAATTTTCTAAGTAATTCCTATTTTAATTTTTAAAATTTTCTAATTAAAAAAATTTAACATTCTTTTTTTATTTTGAGTTCCAAATTTTCTTTATCTTCAATCCCTCCCCCACTTACTAAGAAGGCAAGCAATATGATATCCATTATCCATTTGAAGTCATGCAAAGCATATTTTCATATTTGCCTCATTGTAAAAAAGAAAGTGGAAAAAAATATACCAGTCTGTACTCAGAGTTCATCTGTTCTCTCTCTCTCTCTGGAAGTGGGTAGTATTTTTCATCACGAGTCCTTTGGGTTTGTTTGTGGATCACTGTATTGATAAGAATAGCTAATTCTTTCACAGTTGATCATCATTCTAATATTGCTGCTGCTGTGTACAGTGTTCTCCTGGTTCTGCTCTTTTCACTTAGCATCAGCTCCTGTGAATACAGATCTAGATGAAGTATTGCTGGGTCAAAGTGCATTTACAATTTGATAGCCATTTGGGCATAGTTCCAAAGCGAAGACATTTCTGTGTCGGCATTTGAACTTGGATTTCACTTAGTCCCAAGTCCAGTGCCACATCTGTGATTTCCCCAATGCCTCCCATTCAGTCTAACCCCCTCATTTATAGGTGAGGAAATTGAGTCCCAGAAAGGTGAATAAGGTCACTCAGAAGTATAGCGTTTGGTTCATATCCCCCAGGAGTTACCACTCTTACTGGAGAGAGAAATGAAACACAACATCAGATGTCAACCCATTGATATTCTGAGTCAGTTTCTTTGCCTCCCAAGACCAGCTAGTTCCCACTTCTCCTCAGTACCAGCCTGAATTGACATGAATGGGGAGGAACATGGTGACCATGACTCTTCTTGACTAGGATGTCCTCAGGTAACCCCCAACTTGTCCAGGACCTACCATATCTGAGACTGTTAAGACATGAATGCCTAGAGGGCATTAGACAGCTTAGAGGGCCTGCTGCCTGGTGGTGGTTGGAATGGGACAATGGGAGCCCAGAGCCAGACACCTCTGGTCTAATCTCCAGGGTGATGGTTGGCCCGAGAGGCTGGCAGAGCCCCCAGTGGGACATGGCAGTCGCCATGCCTCTCCGTAGACCAGAAAGTCATAGCCTGAGATCAGAGAAGAACTGAAGAGGAGACCAGAGATTTAGATTCTGTGCCCTGCCTTCTCACCACTGCTTATTCAATAAACTACCTGTTTTGAAGCACGTCATTTGATCTCTCTTGAGTTTCACCTGCTTCATCTTTAAAATGGGGATAAGAATCCACTACTTGAAGCCACAGAGCCAGAACAGACAGGCCCTTTCAGCTTTAAGATCTGTGATTGAGCTAGGAGTGGACATTTTCCAGCTTCCCTTTTAGACTCAGCCTTGTAATCTGACCCCCCTGGCCACCAGTTTTAAAAATAACTTGAGCCCTGATCACATGGGTGAAAGGGGGAAGAGGACCTTACCTGGCAGGCAGGCTGGGCCTATTGGTTTGTAGAAACTGGAGAAGGCTCCTGGGGAGAATGAGTCAGGAGAACACAGTTGGCCACATAACTAGTGTTTTATGCTCTAGAACATCCAGTGTTTTATGGTGTTATATATACAGTGTTATGCCAGCATAGCTGGCAGCATGGTGCAGTGAACAGAGCTCTGGACTGAACTCAGGAAGACTTGAGTTCAGATCCAGACATTTACCAGCTATGTGTCCCTGGGCAAGTCACTTCATTTCTGCCTGCCTCAGTTTCCTCATCTGCAAAAATGTGGATAATAATAGTCCCTGCCCTCCCAGGGTTATTGTGAGGATCAAAGACAGTAATATATGTAAAATACCCTTGGCAAACCTTAAAGCACTGTATCGGTATTAGTTATCATCATCATTGTTATTTTTATGTTATACCTTCAACGCTTACTAGCTCTGAGACCTTGGACAAATTACTTAATTTCGCTTGGCCTCAGTTTTCCCATCCGGAAAATGGGAAGGTCAGACACCATGATCTCTAAGGTCTCTTGCTACCCTGACATCTGTAAGCCTATGAACTCACTTTGTGTAATAAGCAAGTTCTTGAAAAGGTGCATGTATTGATTTCAACAGCAGCAGAAACTGAGGCTGAGGTTGGGAGTCAAGGGGTGGCCTTTGTTGTTGTTCATCCTTGTCAGACTCTTTGTTGACCCCATTTTGGATCTTCTTGGAAAAGATACTGGAGCAGTTTGCCATTTCCTTCTACAGCTCATTTTACAGATGAGGAAGCTAAGGCAAACAGGGTAAAGTGACTCATCCAGAGTCATATAGTAATGTAGTAAGTCATATAGTCATATAGTAAGTGCCTGATGCCAGGTTTGAACTTAGGAAGATGAGTCCTCTTGGCTCCAGGCATGGCGCTCTACCCACTGTGCCACCTATCTGCAAACAAGGGGTGGTCAGACAAGGCAGTATTGCTGTCCTGCCAGGGCTGAGGTTTTGTTCTCCGGTTCTACCACAGGGTTACAAGTCACCCAGCCAAGGAATCCATCCACCTCATTTCTGCTTCTCTCCCTTTGTCCCTTTAAACCGTTCTCTCTAGTTCCTTGTTTCCTTCTCTCTTTTTCTCACCTGGCTCTTTCTCTGACAGGTTCTCCCAGCTCCCGCTCCTTCTTTTCACCTCTCCCTAGCTATTCCCACAGTCAACTTTCACCAAAAGGTCACCCAGTCCAATAGAATGAGGAGAATGAAGGCCCAAGAGAGGTGGGGGTAGTTGTGATGGTAGAAAAACAGACCTTTGGGAATGTTCCAATATTCTCTCAAATTCTCTGGCTTTTAAGGTCAGAGAAGGTGCTATCCTGCCTGATCCCGTCACTGAATGCGCACTCTCTTAGCCAGTGATTATCTCTACCCCATCCCCTAGTGGGATTTCTGTAAAGAATGCTGCTCTGGGCAGTATTTTGCTGCCAAAAAGACAGGTAGATGTTAACCTCAGTTCACTGCATTCATCCTCACAAAAGAAGCAGGATGGGAAATGGGGGGTGTAAGGGGGAGTCCTCCCTTCTAAATTTTCAGGCACTTTGTAACTTGCCTTTCCCAGTCTCCCCTGAACCTTTTGCTTCCTGGCATTTCTTGGGGCCTCTCATTTTTCTTTTAATTGTGTGCTTAGACCTCAGGTCACCTTTGTCCTCGTATGAGCCTGAATTGAGATGAAACCTGGGCTGAAAAAGTAACCCTTATTTAGAGATGGTATTTAAAAGCAGGCAAGTAGACCACCAAGGTCGAGTCGTCTCCCTTCTACCCACCTACTGCTTGCATAGTTTTTTTTTTTTTTCTGACTGCTAAAATCTTCTCTATAATCCATGATTTCGCTCCTTACGTTGTATTCTGTATTATTTTGAGTGTTGTTTTATATGTGGTGATCTCGCCTTATCCTTCCTAGACTGGCAACTCTCTGAGGGCAGGTACCATATGATGCAATCAGGGAATGTAAGCTGGCTAAAAGGGACCTTAGAGGAGACCAAATTAGAGATTTTTGGTCAGAGATTTAGGGTAGGAAAGCACCTTAAAAGTCATCAAGTTCAACTCCATCGTTTTATCACTGAGGAAACTGAGGCCCAGGGAAATGAATATCTAGGCTGGACTCGCCTGAAGTATGAATGCCCTCTGCATCACTTCATGTTGCTGTGTATATCCCCCGCAGTACTAGGCACTGGATCAGTAAGTTGGGAGTTCTGGCGTTTTTTAAATTTTTGAGCAAATATATTATAACTTAAACATCTGAATGAATGTTTTCCTCTTCAGTTAGGACTGGGAGGCCATACCTCCACTCTAGCAACACTGCATGGTCTGAGACATTAGGGAACTTGCCTTTTGGTCACTGCTCTCTGGAGCACTTGGCACATCCTCAGGGCTTGTCATCATCATCCTCTGAGTTCGGAAAACGTTGAATAATGGCATAGGGAAGAGCCACTGAATCACAGAGGGGGCATCTCAGCCAGCTCATCAGACCTGAGAAGTGCTCCCCAAGCTTTTGATCGAAGGAAAATCTTCCTAATCAGTAGAGCTAACCAGAAGTAGAGTGGGCTTCTTCCTCAGAAGGCAACAGATTCTTCCTGATTGGAGGTCTATGAGGTTGTGGTAGAAGGGATTCATGTTCCAACTTATGTTGGACTGGGATAGCCAGGTGGTGCAGTGAATAGAGCAAGGCCAGGCCTGGAGTCAACAAGTCATCTCTTCCTGAGTTCAAATTTGGCTTCAGACACTTATAAGTTGTGTGATCCTGGGCAAGTCACTTCACCCTGTTTGCCTCAGTTTCCTCACCTGTAAAATAAGCTGGAGCCCCAATTACCCTGCCTTCCTTCCTTCAAAAAAAAATAAGTTAGAGAAGGAAATGGCAAACCACTCCAGTAGCTTTGCCAAGAAAACTCCAAATGGTGTCACAGAGAGTCAAGCATGACTGAACAAAAACAATTACATTGAACTGGATGGCTTCTGAGCTCCCTTCTGGCTCTAGGGTTCTGTGACCCTAGTGGGGAAGGCCTGCTTGCCTCCTGAATTAACTCGTTTCTGTTGTTGAGCAGCTCTAGCTGGTAGGAGATTTTTTTTTCCTTACCTGAAGCCTCAGTTCTGTCCTCTGGGGCCAAGATGTTTCCAAGCTGTCTTTAGAAATTATATCCTTCTTGGAATTAAGTCTAAACCCTTCCAAGACCTCCTTAGGTAACTCCTTAGAAGGGTAGCAGTGTCCACAGAGAACAAAGAGCTGGATGGGGAATCAGAGAAATCCTGGGTTTGAGAGGCAGTTTGGCAGCACACATAGAGTGCTGGACTTGGAGGCAGGAAGATCCGAGTTCAGATTCTGCCTCAAACATTGACTAGCTGTGTAAATTGGTTTATCTGTTGTCTGCCTCAGTTTCCTCATCTGTAAAATGGGAATAATATTAATAGTGCCTACTTCAGTAATAATAGCTCCTACTTCCCAAAGTTGTTATTAGGATCAAAAAAGATGGAATTTGTAAAGTACCTTGCAGACTTTAAAGTGCTGTATAAATGCTAGCAATAATAATAATGATGATGATGATGATTGATTGACTGATTCACTATATCTAATATTATCTCCAACAATGTATATGCCCCCTCAGTTCCTGCAATACACTCTCTTCTCATCTCTACCTTTTGAAATCCTTTCTAGCTGTTTAAACCATCTACAGATATAATAGCTAGCATTTATATAGCTCTTAAAGGTTTGCAAAGCACTTTAATTATATGTTGCATAAAATTATGCAAAATGTTGTATTATACAAATATCTAATTATATTATATGTCAATTAGATTACTGTTTCCATTTTACTGATGAGGAAAGGTAGATGCTATTATTATCTCCATTATGCAGATTAGGAAACTGAGGCAGACAAAGAGGTTAAGTGATCTTCCTGACTCCAAGCCCACTGCTCTGTCCACTTTGGCACCTAATGGCCCAGGCTTCAATTTGCTCATCTGTAAAGTGAGGAGATTGGATGTTTTGGACCTCCGAGGTGCTTTCCAGCTCTAAACTGATGATCTTATGAATGCTCTCTCTGCTCGTTTCTACCCCTGTGACCTTCTGCAAATTAATTCCAATCTCTAGGTCTCAGTTTTTTCTCTGCAAAATGAAGATTGTTGGGCTGGGTGACCTCTGTGGTCCCTTCCATTCCTAAATCTCTTTGGATAAGCAAGTTTGGATGTGTTTGTGAAAACACACAACTAGTCAACATTACTATACCTTGGTCCTGGTTGAGTGAGTAAGAGAGAATGAAAGAGAGAGAGAGAGAGAGAGTGTGTAGGTGTTTTTCAGGCCTGGAGTATTATGGGGAAGAGAGAGGAAGAGAGAGGACACTGTGCACAGCTCATCCCAGTGGCTGGGTATGTGAGTTGCCAGGCTGAATGGGCAAATGCCTGCCAGCATGATGGCCGCATTTTGGACAGCCTGTGCCTTTTAGCCAGCTTTGTGGCTAGCAGACAATGTCTCTCTTTCAGTTGTCATTGGCAGAGGCCATGACGTAGGCATCATTAGTCACTGTCACGCTGTCCTGAGGTCCACTTTGAAAGGGCCTCTCACATGCAGAGCTCATTCGTCTTGACCTCTGACCCTGCCATTCTCAGGATTTTTCAGCTGACTTGAACTTCTTCATTTTAATTTTTTTAAAGCTCTCCTCCACTTTATGTTCCCCAAGGTTAACTCTAGGGTAGTGGAAAGAAACACTGAAGTTGAATGCAACAGACCTGGGTTTGAATCTTGGCCATGTCTTTTACTTCCTATAATACCAAGCCATTTAATGGCAGCTTGGCCTAGTGGATCAGAATCCTAGACTTGGAGTCAGGAAAACCTCCTGAGTTCAGTTGTTAACCTCTGACTCTTACTGGCTGTTTGAACATAGGCAAGCCTTAATTTAAGACTTAACCTCTTAACCTTAACCTTTTAACATATGAGCTCTCTGAGACTATTTCTTAATCTCAAAAATGGGGATACTGATACCTGTAGTCCTTACCTCAAAGGGTTGTTACACTTAAATGAGAAAAATGCAAGTAAAGTGTTTTGCAAATTTTAAAGCACCACTAGTTATCATTGAAACTTTCCAGGCCTCAGTTTTGTACATCTATAGACACTGGTGATCTCTAGAAGCCCTTATAGCACTAAATCCTATGGAACTTCTTCATTAAGTGGTCTAAATGGAGTCGTTTGGGGTTTGAGGGGTTTTTTGTGTGTGTGTTTTTAAGAAAGGGTGTTTTCTGAGTGTGTGTGCGTGTGTGTGTGTGTGTGTGTGTGTGTGTGTGTGTGTGTGTGTGTGTTCAGTCCTGAAGTACTATTATGGCAGAGGTGAAGAGGAGGGGGAGGAAGAGACTGGCTGAAATGGAATGTTACAGATTTTTTTGCTAATCTAGATCCTACTATCCTTTCCCACTTTTAAACCTTGGCTCACACAACTCTTCATGTATTTATAGTCTTCCCCTGCCCCGTATGTTTTCATGCCAACATCCATGTATGTATATCTATTTTTCAAGTGCCATCTCCTCCTTGAAACCTTCTCTGATTTTTACCCTTTCTCATGCATCCCCCCCTAAAAAAATGATCTCTTCCTTCTGATCTCAGAGTACATTTATAACCAAGGGTGTATTGGTGAATATTTAACAGATGATTGTCCCTCCCAAAAAAATACACACACATAGGAGGACACACTTGGAAGTTTCATCTGCATTAGGAGAAGAGAAAGAAAAAAGCATTAATTAATCATCTATGTGCCAGGATGGTTCTAAGTGCTTTATATTTTAACTTCACAACAACCCTGGGAGATTGGTGCTGTAATTATCCCCATTTTACAGTCAAGGACATGAGGCAGACAGAGGCAGAGTGACTTGTCCAAGGTCCCACAGTAATTACGTATCTGAGGTAGGATTTGAACTAAGGGCTTCCTGACTCCAGGTCAGGTACTCTATCCTCTGTGCCACCTAGCTACCCATTATGAACATTTTCTTAAGTCCGGACAATCACCAAAACAATATTTAGGGCCCTGATTTGTAGCATTTACTGATTTCTGAGGTGTAAATACTAACACTAAAAATTTAACACTCAGCTCAGAGCACTATTTAGAGCTAGCCCTCACAGAACCTTGTTTATAACTCTCCTGTGGCACTTAACTGCATTTTAATTCCTCTAAATCAGTATTTTCCAGTCTTTATTTGCTCATGGGACAATAGTCTTCTTTGCCTTGATCGATTGGGGCACACTATTGAAAAGAGGAGAAAACTGATGCATATTCTTGGTACATGTAAGTCCCAGACAACTGGAGTTACCCCCACCAAGCAACCCCAGTGATGAGCTCCTTGAAACTGGCAATGGAAGCCCTGCTCATTTTTGTATTTAACTTAGTATTAAGCATAGCACCTTGCATAAAGAGATGATAGTGGGTCAAGCTGAGGTCAGAGGACCTAGACTCGAATCCCATGTCATCTCAGGCAAATCACTTTGTCTCTGTGGGCCTCAGTTTACCCATCTGTAAAACAAGTTGGACTCAGTGACGCTTAAGGCCATTTTTAGCCTGAAATCTGTGCCCCCTTTATCTGTAATCAGATGATGAAAATAGGACATAGTAAAAGATGCATCAGACAAGAAGGTGGTGCACTGAATAGAACACTGGGTTTGGAATCAGAAGAACCAGAATTCACATCTGACATCAGACACTTACTAGCTGTGTGATCCTGGGCAAATCACTCAACCCCTGACTGCATAAAACTGGAAAAGGAATGGCAAATCACTCTAGTAGCTTTGCCAAGAAAACCCCATGGACAGTTGGTTCACAGAATCACCAAGAGTCAGACATGACCAAACCACTGAGCAACAAAATGGGATGCAGAGTTCTTTTTAAAAAAAACCTTTTTTAAAAAATTTGACATGATAGATGCTTCCACACACCCAAATAAATCTTGCAATTTATATTTCTCAATAATGCCATTTTATTTTGATTATAAGAAAAGAGAAGACTATGTCCTTTAGCTCTGCTAGCATGCTACTTGCATTGACTTGTATTTGGCCAGAATTTTGTTGCTTCCTCAGGATATCCTCTGTTCCTGGAATGCTTCCCCTTTTCATGTCCAGCTACTGGCTTCCTTCAAATCCCAGATAAAAATCCCAGCTTCTACAGGGAGTCTTTCCTTATTCCTCTTTAATCCTAGTACCCTCCTTCTGCTCTTTCAAATTTACCCCACATACATTTTGTTGGCACCTGCTTGTGGCTGACTGTGGCTCCCTGAGGTCACAGACTGTTATTTCCCTTTCTTTGTATCCCCAATGCTAAGCATCATACCTGGCATACCAGAGGTGCATAATAAATGCTTGTTAACTGATTGACTTTATTTACGTAGTTGTACTCGTGTATATATTCTCCTGGTTTTGCTTTCTTTGCTCCGTGTCGGGTCATTTAAGTCTGCCCATGTTGCTCTGAATTCTTTGTATCCCTCAGTACCTTCTGAAGGGCAAAATTGTATAACATTCTTTTCCTAGGTTTGTTGAGTCAATTCCTACTCACTGGGACACTATTTTGTTTCCTACTTTTTTTGTTATGTCGAATAACATTATTGTGAACATTATTATACTCATGGGTCTTTTTTTTCCTTTTTTTTTTTTCTGCCAATAACTATCTCGGGATGTAATTCCAGTGGTGGATTCTCTGAGTCAAAGGGTATAGACAGTAATATAGCTTTAGGGAAGGGGGTAGGGATTATGCTCTCCGTATCTACCCATCTTTCTAGTTGTATTTATTTATATGGCCGCTTCACTCATTATGTGATCTAGCTGAATTGGCAGCTAGGTGGATTAATGAATAGAGACTTGGGCGTAGGAGACCTAAGTTCAAGTCTTGTCCCAGATGCTTAATAGTTGTGTGACTTAGAGCAAATGACTTAACCTCTGTCTGTCACAGGTTCCTCATCTGTAAAATGGGGATAATAATACCTACCTCCAAGAGTTGTTTTGAGAATAAAATAAAGCCATATTTCCAGAGTACTGTATAAATGCTAGCTATAATTATTATTAATTGTGCCTAACCTACCAATTTCCTACCTTCAGCAGTTTATAGTGGCTCCCCTGCCCCATTCCTGCAGTACCCTCTGTCCTCATCTCCACCTGTGGGAATCCTCCTCTCCCTTCAAAATTCAGTCTAGTTGACTCTTCTTCAGGAGGGTCTCCTGATTCGACCAGCCAAAGTGAGCCCTCCCTCCTCAGATTCCTGGAGCATTTTCTCTGAATCTCTTTTGACACATATACTTCATAGGATCATTGATTTGAAGCCAGAAGGGACCTTCAGGCTCATCTAGTATAACTCCTTCATTTTACATGTGGAAAAACTGAGGCTGAGAAAAGTCTAAGTGACTTGTCCATGGTCATGCATGTAGTGATTAGCAGAGACAAGACTGAAACCTAGGACCTCTGACTCCAGAACGACACCATACTTCAGGAGTTATGGACAAGCCATACCCCTCTCTCAGCATTAGAATGATGCTAATCATGACATTTCTATGGCGTTTAACCACTTTCAAAATGATTTACATATATAAATTAATTACACTAATCGATCAGTCAATTAATTAATTTGATCCTCACTGCAACTTTAGTATCCCTGTTTTAGAGATGAAAAAGTTGGCGCTGAGAGAAGACAGTCAATAATTAATTATCCGAGGCAGGATTCAAACTTGTGTCTTCCTGGCTTCCTGGCTTCAAACCCATGTTCTTTGGACACTGTATCACGTTGCCTCGTTTTTTCATCTTTGTATTCCTAGGGCTTTGTGCCTCGAAGGCATTTAGTACATGTTTATTGTTGCATTGAATTGAATCTGTATTCCTAATATTAATTTATTGTCCAGTAAGATGGGTCACCGTTCTACAGCACCGTCGGGGCGAGGAAATGAACAGTAACCATTTCTCTGGGACTACTTTCCCGTTTGCTGCCTGAATCATTGGTGAACCAAATAACAGTGTTCCCAGGGTTTTTCAAGGCTCAATCAATGTGACCCAGCTGTTCAAGCCAAAAGATTTTCAACATGGAAAAGTGGAGGCTGTTTTTAAATACAGACCCTAGCTCCTGGCACAGCACATTTTCCAAGTGACTGTTATGAGTCCAGGGACACCACTGAATTCTCTTTTTCCTGAGGTTTTCTATCCCACTAGGGTCCCTTTAAGGAAACTGGCATCCACTAGCAGCAGCAATAAAGTGAAAATAACCAGATCTATTTGAATTCTGAAGCACAGGATGGAGTCCACATCGGCCAAATGAAGTCTGACTGGTTAGGGAGCTGAGAAATCTTTTCCTAGCCTTTTTTTTAAAGAGTATTGCAAAACTTGTAGTATCAAAGCCAGTGTTTATGCACATTCATTAAAGTCCCACAAGTGTCTTTCATCTCCAGCTATCATTGATGCCTAGGGTATGGGCAGGGGGAGGCATACTTTCCTTTTGGACTTAGCACAGTGCCTGGCATACAGTAGGCACTTAATAAATGTTGTTGTTTTTTTTTCCAAAGTGCTCTATCCCTTCCATTAACTCATTTAATCCTCACAATATCTCTGTGAGAGAGGCAGGATGGGAAATTATTGTCCCCACTGTAGTTGAAGAAACTGGATCACAGAACAATTCACAGAACCAGGACTAGAACTCAGATCAGACTCCCTGCCCAACTGGGAATCCAACTTCCAGGAATGATAATGCTCCAAATTTGGCACTGATTGAGCCCCTCTACTACATCCAGGGTACTACATTAGGCTCTGTGGGGAGATAGAGAAGTAACCTGCCCTCTAGGAACTTAGAGTCTGGTTGGAGTGATGAGATGTATACACATGAAACAGTTCATTAAGATTTTAGTGCCTTGCAAAGTTACCTAAGTGCCAGAAGGGCTTGGCAGTCAGTGTTAGTGGACCTTAGAAAAGAGAACCCGGCATGGCCCAAAGTGAAAGATGAGTCAGATTTGAAAAGAGTGTGAATGAGGTGTATGGCAAGCAATTCCAGGTAAGGAAGGAAGGCCCAGAGAGCTAGGAATGAGTGTGCCTCGTGAGGGAAAGGGGGGAGGGCAGCAAGAGCAGCCTGCAGGGAGATGAATGTTCATGTGGGAGAGGGGTTTGTAGCATTAGGGTAAGGCCTGGCTGTGGAAGGGCCAGAAAGCCAAGCTAGGAGAGTCCAGATGGTGTCCTCAGATTATCTAAGCATTCTCCCAGAACTTCAGCTGCTGAGTCAGTTTGTTTTTCTGAGAGCTCGAGTTTGTCAGCATTGACATGGTCTCCCTGATCAATACTTCAGGGCAGAGGTTCAGTGGAAAATACTTGGGTCAGTACTTTCTAGGAGCTGTGATTTCACTGAAATATGCACATCCTCCCTTAAAGCAGATCATAAACTCTCCCTATACCTTGGTAGAGTGTCTTCATCGGCATCTGGACTGTAGTTTCTTCTGTCTCCCTTCCATGAGCCTCCCTCTACATAGCTTGTCTGGTGTAACAACAATACAGTATTCACAACGCCCACAGTGACTATAAATAAGCTGGTGTAGTTGTAAATCACAGAATGTAACAGGCTCTCCACATGGAGGACAGAGCCAAAGCATTTATTCAAATACCAGACAGTCAAAGTCATTACAGTAGCCACGAAGTTGGTACACATAGTTAATGCAGTGAACATCCACATTCTCAAGCTTCAAAACAAAACAGGCTCCCTCAGGCAGAGATCCTCCTCTCCTCACTCACAGCAACTGCTCGGCCTCCACACTGCTCCTTCCCAGCAGTTCCCAGTACTTGGCTACTCTCAGTAGGGACATTATATATATATAAAATCTTTAAGTTTTACATATATCTGATTTTATCCAACCAACAACCCTGGGGTAGATGCTATTGTTATCCCTTTGTGTATGTTTGTGTTGCTCAGTTGTGTCCAACTTCGTGATACCATTTGGAGTTTTCCTGGCAAAGATACTTGATGGTTTGCCATTTCCTTCTCCAGCTCACTTTACAGATGAGAAAATTAAAGGAAATAGTATCAAGTGACTTGCCCAGGGTCACATAGCTAGAATCTGAGACCAGATTTGAACTCATGAAGATGAGTCTTCCTTACTTCAAGCTTGGAACTCTATCCACTGCACTACCTAGCTGCCCCTAGCTCTGTGTGTATGTGTGTGTGTACGCATGTAAAATGAGGATAATAATTATATGTGTGTGTGTGTGTGTGTGTGTGAGAGAGAGAGAGAGAGAGAGAGAGCATACGTGCACTTGAGAGAACACAAGTACCTACTCTGTGCTACCAAGTGCTTTGCAATTATTATTTCATTTGACCCTCACAACAGTCCTGAGAGATAGGGTATACCCATTTTATTATACCCATTTTACAGATGAGGAAACTGAAGCAAATGAAGGTTAAGTGACTTGCCTGCGATCATACCGATTGCCTGAGGCTGGATTTGAACACAGGTCTTCCTAAGTCCATGTCTAGTTTTCCATCAGCTGTACCACCTTGATACCTTTAAAGGTCTCTACTTGAAATTCTTACAGGTTGTTAGAACCTAGCAAAGGGTATATTCCTCCAACCTGGCCTTCAAGAACCCAGCATCACTTCCATGCCACCATGATATGGCCATGGAGTTCTTCAGGGGAGCAATTTAGTTATAATAAATGTAAATTACCTAATAATAGGTCACTTCTCCAACTATGCCCCAGTTTCCTTCTGTGTACAGTTAGAGGGTGGGACCAAAGAATTGCTAAAGTCTCATGTAGTCCTAAGTCAACAATCTGATCGTCTTTATGCGTGCAAAGAATTGTGCAAACCCTTGATGAGATCTGGAAATGGCCTTCGTGGAGTTGAAGCCAGGAGGGAAACAGATACATAATAAGAACTGACATCCCAAGTTTGCAAAGCAACCCCAACAACCCCAAGGCCCTAAGAGGTTAATGGTCAGGGTTAGATGACCAGGATTACCATGTAGTGAGTATCTGAAACAGGATTTGAATCTTGGTCTTCCTGATTCTAGTCTGTTCTATCCACTACACCAAAGGTATGGAATACACAGCCCTCATTGAGAGTACAGCCAGAACCAGATTAAAATGTAATTGGGAAATTGTTAACAAAATAAATAAAAATACAATAAGACATAGATAATGTGAGTATGTGGTTTTCTAGGTCAGTATGTGGCCTTTAGGGATCCTTGGGTAAGGTTTATAGGGGCCCCATTTCTGAATTTGACACTACTGCTGTGTACATCTTGTGTGTTTTTCCCGTCCTGAGATCCATAAATCCTGAACTGCTATTGGCAGACAGCATCAGGGTGGGGAGAAGTATATCTCTGTCTACACCTTCTTACCCTGCCCATGACCACAGGGCTACAGTCATGCACTTAAAGCTGTGTAGAATTTTATAGTTGGAAAAGACTTGAAGACCAACCCAGCATAGTAGAAATAGCTATTGGGGCGACTTGGTGGTGCAGTGAATAGAGCACTTGCCCTGGAGTCAGGAGGACCTGAGTTTAAATTCGGCCTCAAACACTTAACACGTACTAGCCGTATGACTTAACCCCAATTGCTCTGCATTCCCCCCTGCAAAAAAAAAAAAAGTTTTTTTAAATAGCCCTGGATGGGGGTATGAGGAGAACTGGGTTCTAAGCTGTGGCTATGACCCCCTCTGCCTTTGTGGGAGACAGTGTTGCCTTATGGACATAGGGGAGACTCAAGTTCAAATCCTACTTATGACCATGGGCACATCACTTAACCATTCTCATCCTCAGTTTTCTCATCTGTAAAATGGGGATAAATTCCTGCCTTACAGGGCTGTTGAGAGGCTTAAATGCAATAACGTATATAAAAGGCTTTATAGACCTTAAAGCAATCTGTAAATGTCAGTTTTGGGGGTGGTAGCACAGTGGATAGAGTGCCTGGCCTAGAGTCAGGAGGTCCTGAGTTCAGATCTTGACCTTAGACACTTCCAACTATATGACCCTGGGCAAATCACTTAACCCAGTTTGCCTCAGTTTCCCCATCTGTAAAAATGAGTTGGAGGAAAAAAATGGCACACTACTCCCGCATCTTTGCCAAGAAGACCCCAAATGGGGTCATGAAGAGTCAGACATGACTGAAAGTGACTAAACAACAAAATATCATTTTAGTCCAGCCTCGTTTTGAAGTAGGGGAAATCGTGGCCCACAAGGTTGAAATAAGTTGCCCCAAACCACATAAGATAGAAGTATAACTAAGATTCATTCGCAAGTCTACTGACTCCAAATCCAGTTCTCTTTCTGCTATACAGCAGTGCCTCAGGCAAGGTCATTCACCTCCAGGTACTCATTTCCTGATCTGTAAAATGAAGTGGGCGAGGCAAGACTAGGAGGTGGCTTGTCCTAAAACAGCTAGGAGGTTTGGATGGACAGCAAGCTTATCATGAGTCAGCAGCACGATGTGGCCAGTGAGAAGTCTAATTCAGTTTTCTGCTGCATTGAGAGAGGGGCTTCCTGTCCGAGACCAGTGTCCTGGCACGTAGGAGGTTCAGAGATGATGGTTTCTTGATACTTGTTGATTAATTGATTGACTGGTAGGGTAGTCATGTCCCTAAAAAGATCATTTGGAGGAACTGGAATTTTTTAGTCTAAATAAGGTTTCAGATATCACAATACCTGTCTTCCTATAGAAGAGGGATTTAATTTATTCTACGTGGTCTCAGAGAACAAAACTAGAAATTCTGAGGGAAAAGTTGAAAAGAGGAATATTTCAGCTCAATGTAAGACAGAACTTTGTAACAGAATTGCCTAGGAGTGAAATGGAATGGCTTGGCAGGTAGTAAGTTACCCATCCCTGGAGGTGTTCAGCCAGATTGTGAGTAACCATTCATCCAGGATGTCATCAAGGGGATTCCTATACAGGTAGGGGTTGGACTAGATGATCTCTGAGGAGGTCACTGTGGCGTAGTAGAAAGAGTACTGCGTGTAGAGGCAAGGCATACGTTCATAACCTGGCTCTGCTAACTTCCTGACTGTGTGGCCATAGGGAAATCACTTAACCTCTCTGGGCCTTGGATTCTTCCCTAGAAAAATGAGGGAGGTGGATTAGGTGATCAGTGAGGCTCCTTGCAGCCCTAAGCTAGAAGACCTGAGACCTTAAAACTAGCATCCACATTTGGGCAGGCCTACCCTGAGATCCTGATGCCATCTCCCCTCTTAGACTATGTGCTGAGCTCCGCATCTTCAGGCTATAAGTCCCAGGCTAATGTACAGAATGTCAGATCAAGGCAGAGTCAGACCCCATCCCGTTTTTGCAGATGCGGAAACTGAGGCTCAGAGATATGAAAGGCTTTACCCCTACAGCCATTCAGGCCTGAATTCTTATATTCTGACTCCCAGTCCAGAGCTCTGACTGTTACTGTCGAGTTCAGATATGGCCTCAGTTTCATCTGTAAAATGAGCTAGAGAAGGAAATGACAAACTACTCACATATCTTTGCCCAGAAATCCCCAAAAAGGGGTCCTGACGGGTCAGACATGACTGAAAATGACTGAACAACAAACAGAATATGGAAAGAACCTGCCAGTCTATTGTTGAGCATTAATGGCTCGTTAGGGAGGGAGGGACTAAGCGTTTACTTATGTGGCATCTCCTGTGTTTCAGGCATTGTACTAAGCACTTTACAAATATTATCTCATTTGATCCTCGCAAGAACCCTGGGAGGTGGGTGCTGTTATTATTCCCATTTTATAGTTGTGAAAACTGAGGTCGACAGAGGTTAAGTGTGACTTATCCAAGGTCACATAAGCTAGTAAGTGTCTGAGCTGGATCTGAACTCAGGCCTTCCTGACTCCAGGCCCAGGGCTTGATCCAATTGAATATTAAGATTATTTGTCTGCAGTTACTCTAATTGAGCATTAAGTAGCAGGGTAACGCAAAAAGAAGCTACAAAGGAGTAAGGATCTTATTTGCAGAGTTTTCAACAATCGTTTACATTTGTTCATTCATTCCTTCATTCAGCAAATAGGTATTGAATGCCTACAGTGGGGGTGGGGGAGGTAGAGAGGTGGGGTGTTATATAATATGAGTCATTCAGACGCTCCAAGGAGCTTTTACTTTTCCCAAGCATTTTCACATCTCTTTGGCTCCATTGTCAAAATAACCCTGCAGGTGAAGGGAAGGCAGATATTATTAACCCCATTTAGCAGATGAAGAAACTGAGGCTCAGAAATGTTGAGTGACTTGCCTGATAGGTTGACACAGCTAGTTAATCCCCACACCAGGCTCTAGCCCTACATTGCACACACCACGTCCCTCATCCCACACACAACTAATAAGCCCTTGCTTTATTCTTTTCTGCCTATGAAATCTCAGATCATTTCCCTTCTCTGGGGAGTTTCCCCATATGTGAAATGGAAGAGAATTGTACTGAATGATCTCTAAAGTCTCTTCCATCTTTAAATTCATGATCTTATTAATTTAGTCATTTGGAGAACCCCATTTGTTTGTTTGAGACCTTTTTTCCCCTTCTAGTTTACAAAAGAATTTGCTTTGAAGTTTTAGAAAATTCAATCCCTAGGCATTTTCACTTTTGCTGAGGATACCAGGATCCCAATGGGAGGATTTTTTTGTTTTCATATAATAAAGGTAGGCCCTTTTAAAAAGCCCCAATTTCAAAACAAAATGTTTTTAAAATAAATTTTTGTTTTTTCATATCATGTACATTTCCCAGGGTATCTCCCCATCCTCTCCCAGAAGACCATCTCTTATAATAAAGTTCAGCAAAACTAACCCAAATTTGAAAACAAATCTAATATATATGCAGTTTTCCACACCAACCCTGCTGACTATCTCTCTATCTACCCATCATCCTTGACTACCAAAGAAGCAGGGGGAAGGTGTCTTTTCCTATCATTTCTGTGGGACCAATCCTGGTCATTATAATTTAGCAGAATTATATTTTGATTGTAGAAACAAATAAGTTAAGATCGTTTCATCATAGGATGATAGATTCAGAGCTGGAAGGGGCCTCTGAAATCATTTAGTGTCTACTCTCTTGTTTTTTTTAAGTTTTAAAATTTGTTTTAAACATAAATACAGAATAAGAAAAAAACATTTCCATGTACACAGCAGAACATAAGAGAGGATTCAAAATATACAGCAATAAATTTCCATTTCAATGGAAATTTCAGTTTCCTATGTAACAGATACTACACGTTTTCAAAGCTGTCCAGCTTTTCTTTGCTTTCTTGTAGGTTTTCTTTTGTCCTCTGCTGTATACTTTTTGCTTTATTTTTCTCCCTTCCAAGAAGGCTAAAATTAAGCACAGAAATACATATACCAGTGGTTCTCAACCTTCCTAATGCCGTGACTCTTTAATACTCATGTGGGCATATCTGCGTGTGGGCAGACCCACCTAGAGATGGATAGAGGAGCAATGTCTGGGTTTCTAAGACCATCGGAAATATGTTTTTTCTGATGGCCTTAGGCGACCACTGTGAACCCCGTGAAAGGGTCGTTTGACCCCCAAAGGGGTCGCGACCCATAGGTTGAGAACCGCTGATATATATACACACATATATATGTATATGTGTTGCATGTGTGTATACATACATACTCACCCCTACATGCATGCACACATACATATGCATATACAAAAATATCTATAAACATACATATATACACATATCCACGCAGACGAATATACATAAGACTGTATTATGCTTATTTCCACTTGTCATCTGTTTCTCTGAAGGTGGATAGCATCTTCTTTCATAAGTCTAGGTCTTTCTATGTTTTTTTTTTAAATCAACCAGCTCATCATTTAGTATACCACAGAAATGTAGCCCAATCACATTCTATCTGAGAAATGGGGAAAGATTTTTTTCTTCAACTTTCTGCATTCTTTCTGTTTTTGGCTGCATAGATTTTATTTATACAAGAAATTTTAAATAATCAAATTACCCATTGTAAAATTCAACATTGCTCTCACCTTATAATATGGTTTAAGGCAGCGGTTCTCAACCTGTGGGTTGTGACCCCTTTGGGGATCGAACAACCTATTTCACAGGGGTTACAGGGGCCGCCTAAGACCATCGGAAAATACATATTTCTGATGGTCTTAGGAACCGAGACACTGTTCCTCTATCCATCTCCAGGTGGGTCCGCCCACATACAGATACACCCACATACACATATTAAAGGGTTGCGGCATCACACATTAGGAAGATTGAGAACAACTGGTTTAAGGTCTGATACTACTGAACCTGGTTCCTTCACATCTTTTTTCTCTAATTTTTTGAAGTCCTTGACTCTGCTCTTCCAAACAAACCTTGTTACTATTTTTTCTAACTCAGAAAAATTTTTAGTAATTTAATTAGGATGGCATTGCATAGATAGATTAATTAGGTAAAATTGCCTCTTTTTTCATATTGGCTTTACCTACCCATGAACAATAAGTATTCAGTTATTTAGATCTAACTTTATTTGCATGAAAGGTGTTTCATGTTTATATTCATATACTTCCTGTGTCTGTTTTGGCAGTTATACTCCCAGGTTTTTTATACAGTCTAGTTATTTTTAAATGGTCCAAAACAATATTTAATAATATGGATAACACATAGTGTAGTTTTCCTATTTTTCTTTTGATTAAGTCTCTTTTAATTTGAACTTTGTCTGAGATCATGGTTACTACCCCTGCTTTTTTTTTTTTGCATAATAAATTCTACTCCTGACCTTTATTTTGTTGTGTGTATCTCTCATTTTTATAGCATTTCCTGAAAGCAACACATTGTTGAATTCAAATTTTTAATCTACTCTCCCACTCCCCCATTTCACAGATAAGTGCCATTCCCCTTGCAAAGCTATTATCACTTCAGGAAAGAAGACGCTTGTCAGAGATGTGTGTCTGTTGGTTTTGTGTTACTGTTTTTGTATTGTAGAGAAGGGTTCTGTATTTATGGGGGGGAAATTCTGACATGACTGTGATCTCCCAAAAAAAGTCATCAATAAAATGTATTTGACCTTAATTGAAAACATACCATGAGAATATTTTAAGTAGCAACTATACCAGTTTTCAGGAATCATAGCAATAGCTTGCATGTGTATAACGCTTTAGAGTTTAAAAAACATTTTCCCATTTATTACCTATTACACACATACAAAAATAAACAACCTTGCCCTAAGTTGAAAGGTCATAGAGCTCAGGGTCTTTTGACTGCAAATCTAGGCCCCACACTCTCTCTTAATCCTCTCACATTATACTTGTTTTCTATAAAGCTGAGTATATACCCAGGTCCATTATCTTTTTACACACCACTCCAGTCCCACCATAGTTTCGTCCCTGTCTTTCTGATACAAGGAGATAGTATAGGGTTAGAAGGTAGTCCAGAGTTGCTGGCTTAAATACATGTCAGCTCAGGCATAACAACCCAATTGAGCAAGCCATTCTTGCTCAATTCATGTGACTGGACAGATTTGGAATGTGTTAGCTAGAGAGATGGTTTTTCCAGCTATGAGTCAGGACATTTATGCTCTCACACATAGTGACTTAAAAAAAAAAAAGCCAACTATTATCCAAAAATGGGCCTAAGAAGAATCCTATAATTTAAATTTAAAAATAATTCATTAATACATGGTAGAAAAATCTGGGAAATTTCTTATTACTTGGGGTCTCAGGAACTACGATGGATGGATAGATGGATGGTTAGATAAATGGGAGATAGATGATATATGTAGATAGATGGGTAGATAGACCAATGAGAGATAGATGGGGAGATAGATTTAGTTAGACAGATGAGAGATAGATGATACATAGATGATTGATGGGTAGATATAGACAAACAGATGAGAAATAGATGATAGATGGATAGAAAGACAGACTGGAAATAGAATATAGATGATGGATGGATAGATGAGAGGTGGATGGTAGATGTGGATGGATGGATGGATGGATGGATGGATGGATGAATGGGTAAGATGGGTGGTTGGGTGGATGGATGGACAGACAGAATAGATAGCCAGGCAGACAGATGAGAGATAGATGATACATAGATGATTGATGAATGGATAGAGACAAACAGATGTGAGATAGATGGTGAATGGAGAGATAAATAAGAGATAAATGAATGAATAGATGAGAGATGACAGGTAGATAGATGAGAGATGATGGATAGGTGAGAGATGGATGATAGAGATAGACAAAAAGATGAGAGATCATTGATAGATGGATGAGAGGTAGATGATGGCTGGATAGATGGAGACAAATGAGAGCTAGATAATAGATTCAGAGGGACAGATGAAAGGAGGAAGATAGATGGATAGACAGATACATGCATACATGCATGGATGGAACAAGCATTGACTAAGAGCTTACCATGTGCTAGGTATTGTGTTAAGAACTAAGGGTACAAATGTAATTGAGCAAGTCCTTGGACTCAAGGAGTTTACATTCTAATGGGAGAAGAGAACACATCAAAGAGACCTAGAAATGAGAGTGGCAGCCTGAGTCCCAACAAAACAGGTCAAAAGCTGACTTGTCAAGGAAGAGGCCCAAGGGAGGAGTCCAGATGACTACAAGGAGGAGGTAGAAGTGATAGTGCCAGTAGAGGCAGCATGGGGCAGGGGGGGATAGCCAGGGAAGTGTAATAGTGGTAGTAGTAACTATCCATGGGGTTTCAACTAGAACACAAGCTAGCAACCACCCTCTGGGCACCCAGTGCTAGGTGGGGGAGTATCCTAGAAAGGATGCCACAGAAACGTTTGAACAGGATCATTCTGGTTAAAAAAAACAAAACTCCCGAATCTTCCCCATTCTATTGTGTATCTACAGGGATGAATGAGTCTCTAGGTCAGTGGTTCTCAACTCTTTAATACTCGTATGTGGGCATATCTGCATGTGGATGGACCCTCCTGGAGACGGATAGAGGAGTGGTATCTCAGTTCCTAAGACCATTGGAAATATGTGTTTTCCCATGGTCTTAGGCAACCCCTGTGACTCCTGTGAAAGGGTTGTTCAACCCCCAAAGGGGTCACGCCCCACAGGTTGAGAACCGCTGCTCTAGGTATTAATGGATATCTACTGTATATCCAACACCAAAGTTCTCCAGTGATGCCTCATTCTCATGTAGAAGTGAGCCTGGGTTCTTGAAGGCTCTGCCGGTGGAACATAAACTCTTACAGGCTGGGAAATGCTTCAGAGTGGCAGACTGTATGTCTGTTTCCTGAGGTTCACAACATTCCCACCTCCACACCTTTGCCCAGTCTGGCCCCTTGATTGAAATGCTGTCTCTCTATACCTCTACCTCATGGAGTCTGACTTCGTTCAAGCCAGAGTGCCATTTACTACAAAAGACCTCTCCTAATCTCTCCAGTTGTTAATGATTTCGCAGCCTCCCAAAATTACTTAGTTTTAGTTGTGTATTTATTTTTAGGTTAACATGTTGTTTCCCCCCCGCCCCCCCCTTACAGAGAATGTAAGCTCCTTGGGGCGAGGGACCATCTTATTTTTATCTTTCATCCCCCAGTATCTGACGTGTTGAAGAGACGTAAGAAATGTCTGTTGAATCAAATTAAGTGGCCTACCTAAGCTGACAATGAGATAGTGAGTTGTTCAACCACTACAACTTTTAAACAGGTCATTCGGTGATTACAGTTTGTACCACAGGACAAAAATCCTAGATCCCGGAGAGAAAGGAAACAGAAGAGAAGTGAAAAGACCCAGTTGACACATTCAAGGAGCATACAGCATTAGGGACTCTAGCAGAAAGCTGTACCCCCACACCTGGATGTATGGGAAGCAGTCAGCTTTTATTACCTGCCTTCTGCATGCCAGAGGGACAGCTTGGTGCTGCTGCCGTGGATAGAGCACTGGGCTTGGAATCAGAAAGGCTCATCCCCTTGAGTTCAAATCTGACCTCACACCCTTCCCAGCTGTGTGACCCTGGGCAAGTCACTTAACTCTGTGTGCCTCCGTATCCTCATCTATAAAATGAGCTAGAGAACAAAATAACAAACTACTCCAGTATCTTTGCCAAGAAAATCCCAAATCGGGTCTGCAAAACAAGAAAGCCTCTAATTTGAAGCCAGAACACCTGGGTTCCAGTTTTACCTCTGATACTTACTAGTTGTATAAGCTTGGGTAAATCACTTACCCTAAGAGTGCCTCAGTCTTCCTAATCTATAAAATGGGCAGAGGAGAGGATTGGACTCAATGGCCCTTGAAATCCCTCCCCTCTCTCTCTCTTTCTCTCTCTCTCTTTCTGTCGCTCCTTCCCTTACTACCTCCCTCCCTCTCTCTCCCTCTCCCTCTCTCTCTTTATATATATATATACACACACACACACACTATATATATATATATATATATACACACACACACATACATACATACATATATGTGTGTGTGTGATATTTTTAGACAATTTTTAAATTAGTAGAGAATCCTTGGATATGTTGGGTTGAATGTTTATACCTGGCCTCTTTTCCAAGTCAGATCAACAAAAGAGTTCTTAATCACCTGCTATGTGCAAGATGTTGGAGACAGAAACAAAATTATCCCTGCCCCCAAGAAACTTAAATTCTACTTGGCTGCTGCCTTAAGTGTTCAGGAGCCAGCTTGAACTTGAGGAGGGGGGGTGGTCTAGAAAATCAACAAACACTACAAAGTAGGGCTTGATTTATCATTCTGTTGATTGTCTAGACTTAGAAAGTGATGGAGAAATTGTTAATAATACAGATAATACAGACACAACTTGAAGGTGTGTCATGCTTTTCTGAGAGCCATTGTTAAGGATTTAGGGGCATGCTCCTGGGGGAGGGAGGACGGGGTGGGGGAGGGGAGTAAATGGGAAGGGGAGGTTATGCTAGACATACAGGTACAGCCCATATCAGTAAAGGGGGGACCAATAAGAGATCTAAAATAGCCTACGGAAATTTGAGGAGGGAAATCAGCAAAGGCCTCACAGAGGATGTGTGCACCTCAACTGAACTTTTTAAAAAATTTTTATTTATTTTATTTTGAACTTAAATAAAAAAGTATTTCCATAATATAGTAGAATAGAAAAAAGTGATTGTACAGGAAATAAAGGTTCTGAAAAATAGAGACAAAGTGGGGAGGTTGGGGCATGGCCTCAGTTAAGACACAATTTCAGCAGGATCTGCCCCATGTTTTCTTGAGGTACTTTTGTTATTAGGACATCATCATAAGTGTTGCCCTTTGAGGTTTACAAAGCAGGTGGTTTGCATCCTTGCCCTCCCTCTGGGCCTCTTCTGTAAGATGGTGGCCTGAACTAGATGGCCTACAAGGCCCCTCCCAGCTCTAATCTTGGAGAACATTGCTGTCCTCATTACCTTCACCTTTGTTTGATGGGAAAAACCCAAATGTTTTAGCTCCACAAACTTATCTTATGAGCTCACTTATTTTCCTTTTATGGGGTTCATTTTCATAGATTTTGAAGACTTCTGAGATCAACAAACTGAGCTAATCAGAGCTGTGTCTGTTGTCCTTCACATCTGCCAATGCCATCAGTAGATCTAGATTTCTAGGAGGCCTAAAGGATTGGTTCAGGTTATAGAACTGGTATTCTGGGGGAATTCTTGGATCCTAAATGAATTAGATTGCCCAACAGTTTTTTGGTTGATACAACCAAGGAGGGGGCCTTGATAATTATTTTAACCATTATTCTGGTCATTCAGAAGGTGAAAAAAATTCTGGGTACTGGGACCCCAAAGTTCTGGGTTCAAATCATTGCTCTGCCACTCACTAATTGTGTGACTATGGACTGACAATAATAGCTAACATTTACATAATGACTTAAAACTTGGGAAACGCTTTACAGATACCATCTCATTTGATCCACACAACAACCCTGAGAAACAGGTACTATTATCATCCCCATTTCAGAGATGAGGAAGGTGAGGCTGGGAAAGGTTAAGTACTTTGCCCAGGGTCACATAAGAGCTGGTTTTGAACTCAGGTTGGCAAACCACTCCAGTATCTTTCCTAAGAAAACCCCAGATGGGGTCACAGTGTCAGACACAACTAAACACCGACAACTTGTTGCGTCTAGGTTCATCATTCTATCCACCATGCCACCCTAGCTGCTTCCCCTTTGTTTTAAGTCTCTGGGCCTCAGTTTCCTTTATATAATGAGGGCATTGGACCAGATAATCTCAAAAGTATCTTTGCCTGCTCTGAGTTATATTATATGGGCCCTTTCCCTCCGATTCTTTGATATATCACTTACTAGGCAACTGTGTTTATTGGGGTGAGAGAGAATTGTTTTCTTTCTTCCTAATTTCTTTCTTTCTTTTGGGTTTCTGTTTTGTTACCTGAACTAACAGGAAGCTTTGTGTGTAGCGGTTGCTAAAACAGAGGCTGCTTAGCCCAGCTGGTTTTCATGACTGGCCTTGCTGAGGGATAGAGAACGCTTTAGCACTATAGAGATGTTGCTGTCTTTCAAGCTCTTGAAGACCCTGGGCTTCCTTCTCTTGTTTCCATCTGTGAAAAAGTCCTCTAAAGTTTACAGTTGGTGCCCCAGAGTGTGGAGTATGTCTGGACCCCTTCCTTCATCCAGGTGCTCAAAGGTTACCCTTCTCCACCTCTCCAGAGATTTTACCCTGACTACTGGGACCTCCCCTCCCTCCATTCACATCCCTTGTATTTGCTTACATATACTTGTAGAGAACCTCTACAAAGTATACATATATATACTTTGTATAGATTCTCTTTAAAGTCTGTAGATACAAACACACAATTGTCGTCTTTCCCCCATAGATTATAAGCTCTTTGAGAGAGTGGATTATTTAATTCTTTATATTTGTGTTCCTAGCACTAGCAGGGTGGCCAGCACATAGTAGGTGTTTAATAAATGTTTGCTAATTGGTTGCCATTACCAGATTAGGGGGGAGGGAAAAGGAGGGAGGCAAACAGTTAATCCAAAAACAATCTAACCTACTGTGTTCAGGATATTTTGCACAGAACTGAGCATGCAAAGGCAAAAAACAACCACACACACAAAATAGAGTCCTTGTTTTCAAAAAGCTTACATTCTCCAGACAGATAAAGCATGCACCCAGAGAAATAGATATGTGATCATTTGAGGGGAAATAAGAAAGTACAGATGGGGGCGGCTAGGTGGCACAGTGAATAGAGCACCGGCCCTGGAGTCAGGAGGACCTGAGTTCAAATGCGGCCTCAGATACTTAACACAAAACTAGCTGTGTGACCTTGGGCAAGTCACTTAACCCCAATTGCCCTGCATTCCCCACTCCAAAAAAAAGAACGTAGAGACATCCAAGGAGATCAGGAAAAGCATTTACACATGAACAGATCCTTGAAGGGAGCTAAGAACTCTTAGGGGCAAAAGTTGAGGAGAAGGAGCACATTCCAGGTATGAGGACTTTCTGTGCAAAGACACAGGTTGGGGAGGAGGATTCTGGGAATATGGCAGAGTAGGTCAGAAAACTGCAGGCTCTCCAAATTTCCTCCACAGACAGAACATTGTAGTAGCAAAGAACTGGAAGTTGCAGGAATGCCCATTAATTGGGGAATAATTGAAAAAGTTGTGGTATGTGATTATGTTAGAATCCTATAAGAAATGATAAGGTCAAGGGGCAGATAGGTGGCACAGTGGATACTGCACGGTTTTAGAGTTAGGAGGACCAGAGTTCAAATCTTGACCAGACACTTAGTAGCTATGTGACCCTAAGTCACTAATCTCTGATTGCATCCAAAAAATAAAATGATGAGCTCATTGATTTTAGAAAAACACAGATAGATTTGCACAAAATAATGAAGAGTAGAATGAGCAGAAGCAAGAGAACACTGTATACAGTAATAGCAGTATTGTTTTAAGAATGACTTTAAGCAAATGAATCATTGTGACTATTATAAATACCCAAATTAACTAAAAAGAACATATAGAGCAAGACACTCTCTGCATCCAGAGAAAGAACTGACAGAAGTATGTACAGAATGATTTTTTACAAACATATATAGAGATAGAGATAGAGATATATACACCCATATGTGTGTCTAATGAATGGTAGCCATCTCTAGGATGGGGGAGGGGAGGGAAGAAAAAAGGGAAAAAAGAAAGTGACATGGTAGTTTTATTATAGATTTAAAAGGAACAAGTTATACGTAATAGATTTGCAGTTTCATGTTCAATTATTCGGTCATCTTTTTTACTGTACTGTTATAGAAATGCTTGTTTTTGTTTCATAAATTAAAAACAATAACATTTTAAAGATATATAGATAATTCTTTAAAAATAAACATATTACATATATTTTTATAATTTTAAAAGACACAGGTTGGGGGTGGAATGTAGGCACAAGGAACAGCAAAGCAAGTAGGCCAACTTAGTTAGCCAGCATGGAAAGTTTGGGAAGGGGAGTAACGTGTAGTCAGATTGGAAACGTAGGCCTTGAATGTCACAGAGTGTGTATTTAATTCTAGAGGCAATAGGGAGCCCACTGGTCATGGATCCTCTAGATCACACCAGCATGACCTGTGACACTTGGGCTGCTTACAGCAAGCCGATGGATTTCGGGTGGCCTGAGAAATGTAGAACAAAACATCTTCTACATTTTGAGCAGGTCACCAGAATTCTTTGGTGTGCCCTCAGTGCACGTTGTGCAAGCCTGCTCTAGGTGAATGAATAAATGAAATATAATTTATTAAACCCCTTCCATGTGACAGACGTAGTCTTAAGCACTGGAGATACAAGTACAAGAGCAAGACAGTCCCTACCCTCAAGGAACTCATATTTGATTAGGCCACAGTGGTTCTCAGTCTGTGAGTCACGACCCCTTTGGGGGTCAAATGGGGTCACCTAAGACCATCAGAAAACATATATTTCCGATAATCTTAGGAACCGAGACACCACTCCTCTATCCGTCTCCAGGCAGGTCCGCCTACATGCAGATACGCCCACATACGAGTATTAAATGGTCGAGGCATTAGGAAGGTTGAGAACCACTGGATTAGGGAGAAACAACACATAGAGGGAAGTCTTGGCCAGAGAAGAGTTTTGATCTTTGGAGCCCTAGAACAGTTGGTTTTCATGCCATTTCCACATGCATTAGTGATACTGATTTGATTACTGTTCTCTGAGCAAGAAGTAGAAAGTTAGGGGTGGAGGAGAGTGGAATTACCATGTGGCAGAGTGGATGGCAATGGTCTAGGGTGGGTGGGAGGTGACACCCTGTCTAGGGCTTGCTAAATATGGAGGGCTAGGTACGTTTACACACATTACTAATCAGTATAGCTCAGCCTTCAAAATGGGGTTCTGTAGCTTAATGAGTTATTAAGGACTGAGCTGGTAAATGTTTAACAACCAGCTCTTGTTGGGGGGCAGGGTTATTGTTGTTCATTTGTTTTCAATCATGTGGGACTCTTCGTAACCCCGTTTGGGTTTTCTTGGTAAAGATAGTAGAGTGGTTTGCCATTTCCTTCTCCAGCTCATTTGAAACTAAGGCAAACAGGGTGAAGTGACTTGTCCAGGGTCACACAACTAGTACATATCTGAGGCCAGATCTGAACTCAGGAAGATGAGTCTTCCTGACTCCAGGCCTAGCAGTCTCAGTGGGAAGTGGCAGGGGGAGGATAAATGTACCTACTGCACTTTTTAAGTTTAATCTATTGTTAACATTTTTCTCCATCACTTTCTTAAGTCTAGGGAATCAACAGAACAATAAAGCAAACCCTGATTTGTGGTTTTTGCTGATTTCAGAGGTGTAAACTTAACAAATTTACATACAGTTGTTTTTTCACAGATTTTAACAATCAGCTCTCCTGAGCTGACTCCAGCACAGCCCTGATTTATTCCTCCTACCCCACCCCCCATCTCTGCCCAGCCCAGAGAGGAGAGCAGTGGTCTCTAGAACTCTGAAATACAGAGTGAGGAGAAGGGGACAGTGGCAGATTATGTGACCTGACATCAAGGTAGATACATGGATGACCGAATGGTAAATGTGTGAAATACATCTTAGCGAAATTGCTCTCCTGAATGGTGAAAACTGGAGTATTTTGGTGCTTGAAGGTATAAATGCCTGAGCTCTTTAGACAACCTGACCATCAGATAAGATATTTGCACCCCTAGTGTTCATCCAGATCATAGATCTGATCTTAGACGGTTCCTCAGGGGTCATCTCACCCAATCCTCCCCTTCTACCAATGAGGAAACAAGCCCAGAGTGACTCATTTACTTGATCGAGGGCACACAGGTAGGCAGGGGCAGACCCAGAATTGACTCCCATATTCCACCACTTCAGGTTCAGCAACAAAGACCAGCATTCTCCCCACTGAATTATTGTGCTTCATAAATGTTTTGTTGTTGTAGATGCTAAATCTTTGAGAGCAGGAACTTGGCTTTTTTTCTTCTCTATATGTCTAGTGCCTTGCTTTCATTTCATAAATTAACAACAAAGTAACATTGTAAAGATATATATTGATAATTATTTAAAAATAAATATATTACATATATGTTTATAATTTTTTAAAAAGACACAGGTTGGGGATGGAATGTAGGCACAAGGAACAGCAAAGCAAGTAGGCCAGTTTGCTAGCTTGGAGAGTGTGGGAAGGGGAGTAATGTGTAGTCAGATTAGAAAGGTAGTCCTTGAATGCCAAATAAGAGTGTGTATTTTATCCTAGAGGCAATAGGGAGCCCACTGATCATGGATCCTCTAGATCAGACCAGCATGACCTATGACCTATGGGCTGCTTACAGCAAGCCAAAGGATTTTGGGTGACCTGAGAAATGTAGATTCCTTGTTAAGTACCACAAATATCCATCCTTGCAATTGTTGGAGAAGTCATGAAGTTCATTTTCTTTCAGTTATTTCTGACTCTTTGGGACTCCATTTGGGGTTTTCTTGGCAAAGATAATGGAATGGGTTATCATCTCCTTGTCTAGTTCATTTGACAGATGAGGAAACTGAGGCAAACAGGGTGAAGTGACTTGTCCAGGGTGTAGGAGCAACCACACTGGCTATTAGCACAGGTTTTTAGATCTGCTTTCCTAGGAAAGATAGCTGTTCAAGGGGTCAGCAGTCTTTTTTTAATTACATTCACTAGTTCAGGGGGAAAGTCAACACCCTGAACTTCAGAGAAAATACAAGCAGAGCAATAAAGACCAACAGACAGGGTTTCTAACTGCGAAATTAGCACAGATCAACCCATAGATCCAACTGTCTGACTAAGGCAAAACATACATAGTTACCGGAGAGAGAGAAGCACTAACATCTGGAGGGTTTTTTTGGGTGGGGGAGAGGGGGACCTCCTTAACGGCTACCCAGAATCTCATCTGGTCAGATCACAAGAACACTCTTCCAGGGAGTGAGCCCCCAAACCCTAAAACAAAATGCTAACCTCAGAGTATATAAACCCCTCCCTTTTTTTTAGAGCCAGAGGACATCAAAACCCTTGTGACTCAGAACCTAATTAGAAATTAACAAAAGGTGTGAAAGCCTTCCTACAAGCAAACCTCCCCTAAGCCAGCTTCCCTTAATAGGCTTCACTTGAGGCCTATTAATCGGTGGGGAAGATCTTATATCAAAGTAACCTTATACAACTAGTAAGGTTCTGAGACCAGATTGGAACTCAGGAAGATGGATCTTCTAGACTCCAGGCCCAGGACTTCATCTGATGTGTTTACCAGCTTCTCCAGGAGTCAGAAAAATTGGAGTTCAAATCCCTTCTGATATAACATAACTAGCTGTGTAACCCTGGACAAGTTTCTTCCTGTTCTTCTGACTCGGTTTCTTCTTCTCTAATATGAGAGGATAGAGGTGTGTACGGTACGCAGGGAGAACTAGCACATCTGGTGTGAGGGTTTGCTAAGCCCTTTTCAGGGCTGCTCATCCATCTTGAGTTCTCACCTGTCACCCAGCTCTCAACCTATGGCTACAAGAAGCTTATAGCATGTACAGTGACCACATTCTGGTAAAATCATCTTGGCAGACCAAGTTGAGGATAACTGACAGGCCTCACACCTGTCAAATGAGTTAGGTGGGCTCCATCTGCCCTAAGCTGTGAAGACTTCCCCCAGAATGAGAAGAGTTTGTTCCAACGGCCATGAAGGCACCCCAAGCAGGCACTGTGGAGTGCTTAGAGCTTGGTAAGACATTGAAGACATAAAGGTCATCCACTGCATCCTGGGTTATCACCAGTCACCCTGACTTTTGTCCTGCCACTGGTCTTCAGTGATTCTAGAAGAGAGAGTGAGATTGATGACTGTGCAGCTCTGCCTCAGGTAAATCCGACTCACGCAGGAGTCAACACATCACCCATGATGTCATTGGACCTCTGAAAAAGGAAAGACGAACAACAACAAAATGAAAGGGTTGGCCTAAGATGACCTCCAATGTCCCTTTCAGCTTTAGAGCTAATTAATCTAAATTACAGAGATGATACCAGTCTGCATCAGTGAGAGAAATTTCCATACTAGGAATTCACCCACACTAATTAAAACATAAGTCCACATCTCCCCCCCCCCAAAAAAAGTTTACAAAATACTTTCCTTATAACAACCCTCTGAAGTAGCTAATTTGAGTCTTATCTTTTTTTTCATGTTGTAGAAACCCAGGAGTTTAATGACTTGTACAATGTCAAACAATTTCTCAGTATTAGAGCCGTCTCAGAGTCATTAAGAGAATGAGTTATTTGGACAACTAATCCCAGCCCTCAGTCTTTGGATCCTTGTTTGTTGGGGCTGTGGTTTGGGGGCGTGCCTCCCTTTTGTGGTCTGTAGTCTTGTCTCGTCTCTCACCTGGGGGGACTGACTGCCCTTGGAGGTTTCAGCAGTGATGGGCTTGCATCATCACAGTGCCTGGCCTCAAACAGATTCCCATGTTCTCATGTACTAGTCTGACTGTGTGGGAGTACATGGACCTGTGTTGGGCAGTCTACTCTGGCCTTTTATTTGCTTCCAAGAATCCTTCAGGATGTTTACTTGAAACCATAGGTTGGGCCCTGTCTGGTTTAGAATCATAAGGTTACCTAGAGATCACCTGCATCAGTGGAGGGTCACAGTAGTAAAGTCAGACCCATATTCTGAAGGGGAGTCAGGCCGTCTCCTATGGGAGGAGGCAGTGGGGAAGAATTCATGCATGGAATTCCCTTCTTCCTTATTCTGTGGAGTGCTGACTCAGGAGGCTGTAGGCCACCTTCTTCAGGAGGCCTTTTCCAGCCCCATCCCCTCTCCCGTTTCTAGTGCCTTCTCCCCAAAGGTCACTTTCCTTCTACTCTCTTATATCTTGTCTATCCCTATAAATGTACAGGTTGCTATTTCTCCCCATTAGAATGTAGACAAATAACTGTCCTATAGTTAAGGTGTACTGTTCTCTCTTTCTCCCTCTCTCTCTCCTCTTTCTCTCTCTCTCTCTCTCTCTCTCTCTCTCTCTCTCT
>CM053587.1:266264607-266296428 GCA_028646515.1 Pseudochirops corinnae
CTCTCTCCCTTTCTATCCCTGCATTCCTCCCTCATCTTCTTCTCTTTTGCTTTCTCTCCCTTGCTGGATTCCCTCCCCGTGTTTCTTCCACATAAGCGCGCACACACACACACACACACACAAACACACACACACATACATGTGCATTTCATTGGGGCTACAAAATTTTATGTCCTTATTTACAAGGCTAAGAGAATAAATAACTGTGGCTGCCATTCACTTATGAAGTCAACACTGCCCAGCCTATGATTTCCCACTTGCCTTCTTTCGTCTTTCATTTTCTAATGGAAATAGTTAGAATTCATCCTGTATGCATTTTGTGTTGGCCACTGTTAAACAAAGAATGATGTTTTTTTAGAGTAAGTATCCAGGCTTTAGACTTGTTTCCTTCAACCCTAAATGTTTTTAAAAGACTTAAAGTGGGGCGGCAAAGTGGCGCAGTGAATAGAGCACTGGCCCTGGAGTCAGGAGGACCTGAGTTCAAATACGGCCTTAGACACTTAACACTTACTAGCTGTGTGACCTTGGGCAAGTCATTTAACCCCAATTGCCCTCTAAAAAAAAAAATCCAAAAAAAAAGACAAAGTTTTTGGTGTATACTGTGGCATAGATAACAGGGTATGAACTGCCTGTCCTGCTTAAGTAACCTTGTTCCACCTTGAATTGGTCCCCCATAACTCCTGCAAATCTAGACTAGATTGGTGTGATTTAGATGCAGGGAGCCACAAGAGGAGAGGCTGAGGAGGTAACCATAGTTACAAATGTCCATACCCTACACATAATGGGCCTTCCCTCCCATGGAGTCAGATCCAAGCTGATGCTTCCCAGCAGGTCAGTGCAGATGGGGTCCTTCCTGTACCATTGCCAGCTTGGTGGTGAATGTAGAGGCTACAAAGTGGGAAGTGAAGATGGACACACAGATGGAAACCCACCTTCTTCTCTGTAGCCCAAACACTGCAGGGCTGGCTCAGGACTAGGACAGCTCTTATGGTTGAGCCATTTGGGTCTCTGCAGTCCCACATCCCTCCCTAAAAGGGAGCCACATGAGTGTAACAGTATGTGAAGACCTCACACCTTATTTTAAAAAGAAGAGTAGGAATCTCCATGTCAGTTTGTATCTAAATGAAGCACCGGAGACACTCACTTCCCCTTGATGAATAAACTTGGGCAGGATTGAGAATGAGAGACATGGAAGCCAGCCGGCAGTGCCACCCACCTTCCCTTTTCTAGAGCAGCTTAATTAGCAGCCAGCTGGCCGGTTGGAATTGCACCGTTCTCCCTCCTCACTGTCCACCTTCTGCTGTAGGTGCTAATGGGTTTCAAGTGAATGAGCCTCTGTGATAGAGCCAATGGAGCAGGCACCCAGAAGAGAAATGATGGGTGAGAGCCTGATTCAGGCCTCAGATAGGCCTGAGTTCTTTAAGAAATATTTTATTTTCTCTTCTCAGGCAGTTAAGTTTCATCAGCAGATGCTACTGGGTGTTGGTGATAAATCTCTCTTGAGAAAGAGAGGCAGTGTTAGCCCAGCCCACAGATCTCTTGAGCAGAGGAAAATGTTTCATCAAAATGAGGTGGCAATTTTTTTTTTAAATCACTGGCCACAAACATTCCCTCCAACCTCACATCCTCTTAGCTATGTTCTTCCAGATCCTTTAAACATGTATACGTAGGGATTTTTTGTAGAATTAGCTCAACAGCTGTAATTTTCATATATTACTTTAAGATTTGGAAAGTGATCAATAGATAAATCTATCTAAGTACTCTTACCCATATTTTACAGATGAGGGAACTGAGGCAAAGAGTAAGTGACTTGCCCAGGGTCACATAGGTAGTAAGTATCTGAGGCTAGATTCAAACTCTGGTCCTCTAGATTTCAGGCCCAGCACTGAGCTGCCTAGCTGCCTCTGACAGATTATTAGGTTAGATATTATACTTGGTCTACCCCTTTCTAAGAACTAAGTAAAGTAGCTTTAATAAGTGAATTCAAGGAAAATTTTCATTGTTTTGTTTTCTATGGCAGCTAGATATAGAAATAAAGACAGGCCTAAGTAAGTAGAGAAGTATTAAATGGCTCATGATTGGACTGTGCTAATATAAAAATGATATGGCTACGTAAATTTATTTATTCAGTACTATACCAACAAAACCACTAAAAGGTTACTTTAAAAAAAATACAGAGGGGCAGCTAGGTGGTGCAGTGAATAGAGCACCAGCCCTGGAGTCAGGAGGACCTGTGTTCAAATCCAGCCTGAGATACTTAACACAAAAACTAGCTGTGTGACCTTGGGCAAGTCACTTAACCTCAATTGCCCTCCAAAAAGCAAAAAAGAAAAATACAGAAATCCACGACAGCTACAAAGGTAGTCCTTCATATGCCAGGTGTTTGCTCAGCATTGGGTGTAACACTTACGTCCTAGTCAGGGTACTTGCCTCACATGCGGATTCACATAGGCACCCGTGGAATCTGAGAGTTAAAAGTAACCTCAGAGGTTCCTCTAGTGCTAGCTGGACTTCCACAGGGACCACCTCTACAACATATCCAGCCTTTGCTCAAAAATTTCCAGGCAGCCCATTTCAGTTTGGGGCCAACCCATTGTTCCAGTCTTCAAACCAAATATGCCTCTGTAGCTCCCCCACACCATTCTCCTAAATAAATCTGCCCTTGAGGTCAAAAATAGCAGTGTAATTACACACACACTCACACTCACACATATACTCACACATACACACTCACACACACACACACACTCACACTCACATACACTCACTCTCACACTCACATACGCACACTCACTCTCTCACACTCTCACACTCACACACACTCACTCACACACTCACTCACACTTACTCTCACTCTCACACTCTCACAGTCTCTGTCTCGGTCTCTTACTCTCACTCTTCTACCTCATCACCCTTGAAATGTGGGGATAGAAGCTATCATGGTTCCCCACTTCCAAGTCATCTTCTTTAGGCCAGACATCCCCAGTTTTTTTGGGTCATCCACAGGTAGTGGAAATTAAAGACCCTTCCCCATTCTGGTAACCCTCCTGTAGATACCAAAGACCCATCACCATCCTATAGCCTCCTCTTAAGATGATTAATGTCCATCCTAAAATTTAGTACCCAAAAACAAGCCACATATTCCATGTGGGGTCCGACTAAGGCAAAGAAAAGCTAGGCTTATCACATCCCTAAGTCCTGGACATGGTGCCTCTTCCCTTGATTCATCTTCCAGATCATCTAAGCTTTTTTTGGTTGCTAAGTCACAGTGTTAATTCATAGTGATCTAGCAGGCGAGATCTTTTCTCAGATTTACTGTCTAGCCAATACCTTCCCCCATCTTGTCCTTATGATGTTGATTTTTTTTTTTTAAACCCAGATGGTAGACTTTATATTTATCTTTATTTAATTCTATCTTATTAGCTTTGCCTCAGTGTTCTCGCCCATCAGTACCTTTGGGGAATCCTTGCTCTGTCTTTCAGTATTACCTATCAGTACTAGCAACTAGGTGAGGCAGGGGATAGGACACTGGACCTTGAGTCAAGAAGACCTGAATTCAAATCCAGCCTCATCCACTTATTAGCTAACCTTCATTCCCCTTCTGGCCCTGTTCCTTGACTTTAAAACAATGGGCCCATACCTGGTACCTCCATTTCTAACCCAACCCCTTGTGTTCCATCTTCCTTTTATGAGTTGCCGTCCCCCACTAGAATGTCAGCTCCTGAAGGGCGGACGCTGTCATTACATTTTTATCCCCAGCACTTAGTACTGGTACATAGTAAGTGTGGGATACAAGCTTGTTCCCTTCTTTCCTTCTGTTTTACACATGAAGGAACAGGCTTATTATGTTTTAGGAACTGGCCCATGATCACCACCATACTTCTAAGAGTCAGAAGTGAAACGTGAATTCAGGATTGTAAATAGCAAGTCCACTGCCTTTTTCAGTGAGTGCTTCTTTGGGTAGAAGCCACAGAGAGAGTGACTCACTAGGAATCTTTAGGAAAAACTTCTAATAATGGGAGTTGTTCAAAAGTGGAATAGTCTACAAGACTCCTCTTCATTGAAGGACTTCTGGCAGAGGCTAAATGACCATTTATTGGTGGGGTTGTTGGGATTCCTGCTCACATCCAGTTTGACTAAATGACCACTGAGGTCCTTTCCAACTCTGAGCATTTTCTGTGACTAATAATATGCCATAGACTTTTGCCAATAATCAGAATCAAGCTCAGTGGACCATGCACCACTCTGTGTCTTTTTTTGTAAATCAGGACATTTTTCCATCTCTACACTGTAGCACCTCACCTATCGTCCATGATCTTTCAAACAGTAACTAGACCTTCAGTGTCAGGGAATGTAGTTCATTTGGGGCCTATTGATTCAACTCATGAAGGGTGGCTAGGGACTCTCATACTCCCTACTTATCCTGGGTTTCAGTTTCTTTTGTTCATTCTTGTTTTGTACTTTCTAATCCATAGATCATTCTTATCAGAGAAAACAGAAGTAATATCTGTAATAATAACCAACATTGATAATAGTGCTTTAAGAGTTGCACCATACTCTACATGTGTTATCTCATTTGTTCATTAGTGATAATCCTGGGAAGTAGGATTTTACAGTTTGAGGAAACTGAGGCAAACCGAGGTTAAGTTACTTGTCTGGGATCATGAAGCTAATAAGTTTTTGGGGGGGTTTTTTGTTTGTTTTGAGGGGGGAGGCAAGGCAGTTGGGGTTAAGTGACTTGCCCAAGGTCATACAGCTAGTAAGTGTGTCGAGTGTCTGCAGATTTGAACTCAGGTCTTCCTGACTCAAGGGCCAGTGTTCTGTTCACTGTGTCCCCTAGCTGCCCCAAGCTAATAAGTTTTGAGGATGAATTCAAACTCAGGCCTTCTTAACTCCAGGTCCATTACTGTGCCTTAATGTCTTTATAAGAATAATTATGTCATAAGGATACAGTGGATAGAGTATAGGACCTGGAGTCAGGAAGACTCATCTTCCAGAGTTCAAATCTGGCCTCAGACACTTAGCTGTGTGATCCTGGGCAAGTCACTTCACTCTGTTTACCTTAGTTTCCTCAATTGTCAGGCAAATGAGCTAGAGAAGGAAACCATTCCTGTACCTTTGCCAAGAAAACCCCAAATGGGGTCACGGAGAGTCAGACATGACTGAAATGACTGAACGACAATGACAAACAACACAATTGTCCATTCTATTGATGATTCCTCTGTGATCCTCTTTTCCCCACACACACCCCCTTTTTATTGTCCTCAGCCTTTCTTACCAAGCTCAGTTCACTGTAAGCATCAGGACTCTTCACACTGTTTTGAAATCACCGTACCACGCTTCTGTGTGTACCTCACCTGCTCCCAAATCCATCTTCTGTACATGACTCCTTGAATTCTCCTTTCATTCCAGAGTTGCCTGTGCACCCATATTGTCTGCTGTAGATAGCTCTCATTTTCCCCTCAGGAGAATTACTTCCCTTTGGGTATTCAGGATTTCATTCTTGAGAATTTTCCTTCCATCTGGGGCTGACTTCCCCCATAGAATTTTAGTCCCTGGGATCTAACAGCACCTTTCCGCTGAACCCTTGAGTGTCTGCTATATTTAGGCCTATGCCCAGATTTCTTTGCCTTCCCTATCCCAGATTCTAAGATGGAAGAGAAGTAGTGACTAAAGGAAGTCCTTCCTTACAATTTGACCTGTCCAGGAGTAAAATGGGCTTTCTCAGGATGTCTTGGGTTTATGTGGATGCCCGTATCATCTAGACGACCTTCAGTGTATTGTAAAAGGAATTCTTGTTCAATAAATTACAAGGTCCTTGGAAAGAATTTCCATTGAGTTTGGACTCAGTGACTTCTGAAGTGACCACCATCTTGAATTCAGATCTTCCTGCTTCTTAAAACTAGTGTGTTTTTTTCTTTATATTGTAAGACCTTTCATCTTTAAAAATGCTCTTTTGAACATCGAAGCAATTCTGTGAGATAAATAAGACAGAGGGGCAGCCGGGTGGCACGGTGAATAGAGCACCGACCCTGGAGTCAGGAGGACCTGAGTTCAAATCCAGCCTCAGCTGTTTGACACACTTACTAGCTGTGTGATTTTGGGCAAGTCACTTAACCCCAGCTGCCCTCCAAAAAAAAAATAAGACAAGTGTTATCCTCCCCATCCTACAGAGATTGAAACTGAGATAGATAATGATGGGTAATAGCTCAGTGTGCCAAGAGTCGGGAGACCTGAGTTCTAGTCTCTGATCCCAACTGACCTCGGGCAGTTGATTTACAGAACTTCTCTGGGACTCAGTTTGCTTGTCGATAAAAATAAATGAGGGTCACAAGATGATATTTGAGGTCCTTTCCCCTTCTGATACTCTGTAATTCTAGATTCTTAACAGCTCTGTGACTGTGAAATTTATATCCATAGACTTGACCCCTAGTCCAAGTTAAAGCCAGGGAGACTAAAGGAAATAATGTGATGTTTCTCCCTCCAAAAAAAATTGTGGGAAGCATTGACATTTTAGGTACAATAATGGATACAGAAAAGATTTCAAAGAAATATGACTCCTCCATGCCCTCATTTTCTTAGCACTGGGCAACATGGAGCTCCCTCTCTCCCTTCCATCCTTACCTACCCCTTGAGTCTTCTCCTTCTGGAAGGTTCCTCCTGGCAGCTACAATTAAGAAAGTGGGCTTGGAGACCATTCTCTGCTTTCTAGGCTCTCTCCTTCCTGCTGGTACCTGACTTCAAATCCAAACTAAACAAGTTACGAGAACTTTGAGAACACTTTCTCTAAGTGCCTGGACTCTGCTATCTGCCTTTTAAACCACCCAGCAGGATCCTTTATGAACCACAAGAAGGATGCTAGGTGAAGATGTGTCCCAGGGGCTTCTGTTCATGTGTTTGTTTGGAACTTGGGCCTAGGAAGGGGGAAATCTGATTTGTTGAAGAGTTTGGGTTTTGTTTTTATTTTGGAGGTAAGTGTATTTTCATTTTTATACCACCCATTCTGATGCCTCTGATCTAGGGGAAAAGTGCTACTGATTTAATTCACTTTCCCCTGAATCATTTATTAAAGGAGAATAGGTCTTATATTTGATCTGAGGAGTCTTAGACGCCTGCATGGTATAAAGAACAGTCTGGGAGGGGAAGTAGCATTGCAGTAGATGGCATGAGTGTGGGGGGAGGTGGCCCATGGGGAGCAGACCAACCATAGATGCAATCCTAGTGCGAGAGAGGGGAACCTGCCTCTTTAGAGCTCATTCTTGGGAACCCTCTTTCCCACTCAGTCATGGCCCATGTCAGTACCTGAGGCAAAGTGCTTTTCTCCCGGCCCTAGTTAAACCTTTGCATGTGAGGGAAATAAAAGTGGACTGGGGCAGCACTGGGCCGGGAGTCAGGCAGACTCGAGTTCAAATCTGTCCTCAGACACTAGCCGTGTGACCCTGAGCAAGTCACTTTAACTTCTGCTAGCCTCAATTTCCTCATCCACCTTCCAGGGTTGTTATGAGGATCTAATGTGATAATAATTGTAAAGCACCTAGCACAGGACTATATAAATGTTATATAGCGATTATATACATTATTATTCATTAAATATATATTTCTCATGTTATTAATATATAATATTTAATATAATTCTATATTGCTGTCATTATTATTAATTTCTAGAAACTGGGTCCCACATCATAGTGGCTGTGTGGCCTTGGGTAATTCATCTAAGCTTTCTGGGTCTTATTTTCCCCATCTATAGAATGGGGGGGGCAATAATATTTTTACTGTCTCCCCAAAGAACTTGCTGTGAGGATCAAATGAAATAATATAATATAATATGAAGACACACAAAATTCAGTTGTAAACATGGAGGCTGCTGGTATTAGATAAGGAAAACCAGCTTTTCCTGGGGACCTTGGCTGCCTCTCCATCAATCCCTTTCCCCCCTGTCACCCACCCCGATCTTACCCAGGCCTGGCCTTCTGGTGTAAGAACAAGTGTTTTCCTCTTTCGGCATTTGGTAGTGGGCTTCCTTGGGGGTTCCTGGCCCCCTTGCTCCCCCCGCCATCCTGTGGCTCCTGACTCACTCACTGTTGCTCCCTTAAGGAAGCTCCCAAAAGAAACACAGCCCAAATACTGAGACTCAGGGGCGTATCTCTTAATGCACTGAATTACCCACAAACATCATCTGTGATTTTTTTTTTCACAAGAGCAAAAAAGTAAAAAAAAAAGCTCCATTCCAGACATAGTTTCTCCCCTGCCTCCTTTTGACCTTCTGATCGGGTAAACAGAGAACCCTTTTCAGCTTTTTTCATTGCTAGCTTGCAGGATGGGAAGATAGTGTTTGTTTCAAACCATGTACAATGAGACAGAAAACCTAAAAGTGTCCTCGCTTGCCAGATGGAGAGGGGGCCGTGCTTTGAGCACCATCCAGAAAGGGAAAGATAGAGTTTTCCAATAAGTTTGCAAAAAAGAGATTTCAGGGTGACTTTTGCTTAGCCTATGGTTGCATGTGTATTTGGGGTGTTCAGGAAGGGGGTGGAAAGATTCATAGGCAAACACTGAGCAAACTACCTTTTAAACGTCAGAGTAGCTTAAGTTTCTATTGGGTTTTACCATTGCCTGGGTGGGTGGGAAATCTGTACCTAGTACTTTTACCAGCACTGTCTGAAGTAGAATTCTACATGGAATGTAAAAATTAGAAGGGGCCTTCAGGTTCATCTAAATAAATCACGGATTCCCAGTCTGAGGTCTGACCTTGTTGACCTTATTTTGTGTTATTATTTATTTGTTTTTCACTGGTTTGGGGGTTTTTTTTGGAGGGGGAAGGTAGGGCAGTTGGGGTTAAGTGACTTGCCCAAGGTCACACAGCTAGTAAGTGTTTAAGTGTCTGAGGCTGGATTTGAACTCAGGTCCTCCTGACTTCAGGGCCAGTGTTCTCCTCACTGCTCCACCTAGCTGCCCCTTTTTCACTGTTTTGATGACTATATTTCAACATAATTAGTTAACTTTGTAATCAATCTTGTTTTATTCGTTTAAAAGCATTACTCTGAAAAAAGGTCCATAGCCTTCACCAGACTTCCAAGGGGAGCTAGGACACACAAAAAAGTTAAGAAACCCTGCCCTAGGGGTGACTAGGTGGCAGTGAATACAGCACTGGCCCTGAAGTCAGGAGGACCTGAATTCAAATCCAGCCTCAGACACTTGACACACTAGCCATGTGACCTTCGGCAAGTCACTTAACCCCAATTGCCCTGCCTTCCCCCCCACCCCGCCCCGACAAAAAAAAAAAAAAAGAAAGAAACCCTGCCCTAGTGCAGTCCTCATACCTGAGAATAAGAATGCTATGTACAATCTGATCTGGAAAAGAACCTTTAGATCAGAGAATCATAACCCTTTTTCCCCACATCATGGATCCTTTTGGCAGACTGTGTGAAGCTTATTCTCAGAATAATATTTTTAAAGGCCTAAAATAACATACCTGGGATTACAAAGAAAACCAATTATATTGAAATCCAGTTATCAAAAAAATTTTTTTTTAGTAAATTCACAGATCCTAGATTAAAGCTGCCTGCTATTGGCTGATTTTTTTATGTGTATACACAGACCTTGGGATCATTTACTTTATTCAGCCCAGTGGTAGGAAGAAATAGTGATCTGGCCCCCTCTGGACACTTAGCCTCATTTCATAGGGCCATGAAATTTGCTCACATCTCGGAAGTTTGCTAAGATATAGTCCAGCTTCTGATGCCTCATCATAATATAGACGTGGCTCCTAAGTTACTGGCTACATTGGTAAAGTATAGGTCTTGCCAGGTTCTACCATGCTGGAAAGGCTTTAATTATGGCCCCTGTAACAAAAAATGACCTTCAAACCTGTATGGCCTTTATCCCATTTCTGAGGTAACAATGGGATACCGATGGGGAGATGAGCAGAGGGTACTGAGAATCCTAATTTTTAAACTATCAATAAATTTTAATTTGATCATTTGTATTTTAAATATCTTTATCCAGCAAGTGGACGTATTACTGGAGAAACTCAATCATATCCAGATTGTCTTTCTTGCTGCACATGAGACAGGAGAAAGAAGGAAATTACAGTTAATAGATTGCTAATTCACAGGCACCCTGGAGAGGCAGAAAAAGGAGTCGGCAGATTAGGTTTTCCATGCCCAAAGACTACAAAAGCATTATTTGACTGGATTTCATCATCAGCTATTGCAGGATTAAATATAAGTATTTCAAAAAATACCCCTGTGAAAATACCTGCAGCTTATGCCCCAATATCAATTGCTAAGGGTAAAGAAGTTCTAGGAAGAACCCAGTAAAATCCTCCAAATCACACTTAACTTGCATTCTGATACTCGCAGACTTTAGTGCAAAGTTGGAAAAAGGTGAAAATGAGAGAAAATATATTGGGAGAGCCTGGTTCAGGAAAAAGGCAAAGATTTGGATGTTACACAGAAGCTACATGATCATGAACATTTTCTCCAATAAAAGAATTTGGTGCTGCACATAATGAGCAGTCAGTCAATAGTCAGCATTTATTAAGCACCTACTGTTTGCCAGGCACTGTACTGAGCACTGGGAATATGAAAAGAATCAAAAGACAGCCCTTCTCTTAAAGGAGCTCATGGCCTAATGGGAGAGTGTGACCCCTCTGAGCTACGTAGATGGAGGGAACTCCCAAAGAGATGAAATCACACAGCCTTCCAAAAGTTACCCAGATTCCCTTTGTAAGACACTGACATCTTGATACAATAGAATCTAGAATCCGGAGACTTGGCTTCATAGTCCCCACCCCCTCCTCCTGTCACATAGGACCTGCATGAACTTGGGGAAACCTAACCTCCCTGGACCTCATTTTCTTCATCTATAGAATGAGTAGCTCAAACTCAGTGGCCTCATAGGACCCACCAACTCTAGATCTGTGGTGCTTAGAGAGAGATCATTTGGTCTAGAGGGAGCTAGGTGGACCAGTAGGTAGCGCACTGGGCTTGGAGTCAGGAAGACCCGAGTTTAAATCTCGCCTCAGACGCTTTCCTAGCTGTGTGAGGGGCAGTAACAGCACCTACTTCCCAGGGTTGTTTTGAGGCTCACAGAAGGGAACATTTATAAAGCGATTTGCATGGAATGGCTTGCTGTTTTCCTTCTCCAGCTCATTTGACATATGAGGAAACTGAGGCAAACAGGGTAAAGTGACCTACCCAGGGTCATACAGCTAGTGTGTAAGGCCAGGTTGGTTTTTTTTGAGGGGGGAAGGCAAGGCATTTAGGTTTAAGTGACTTGCCCAAGGTCACACAGCTAGTAAATGTGTCAAGTGTATGAGGCTGGATTTGAACTCAGGTCCTGACTCCAGGGCCAATGCTCGATTCACTGTTCCATGTAGCTGCCCTGTGAGGCCAGATTTTAACTCAGGAAGATGAGTCTTCCTGACTGCAGGTCCAGCACTCTACTGTACTACCTAGCTGCCCCTGCCTACTGCATACTATAAAAATGCACATTTACCCCTCCTTCCCCATTATCCAAACGAAACCCAACCAGGAATGTCTTCTGTGACAAAAGTGTCAAACACATCCCTGCAACACTGTTTGAACCAAATTAAAATGTAATTGGGAAATATTTAACCAAATAAATAAAGAATACGGTAGAACGTAGATAATGTTACTATGGGGCAGCTAGATGGTGCAGTGAGTAGAGCTTGGGGTCTGGAGTCAGGAAGACTCATCCTCCTGAGTTCAAATCCCAGCCTCAGATTCTAGCTGTGTGACCCTGGGCAAGTCACTTAACCATGTTTGCCTCAGTTTCCTCATCTGTCAAATGAGCTGGAGAAGGAAATGGCAAACCATCCAGTATCTCTGCCAAGAAAACCCCAAATGGGCTACGGAGAATCAGACATGACAAACAACTGAGCAGCAACGGATGTTATTATGTGGCTTTCTACATCAAAATACAGCATTGCCCACTTCTATTTGAGTTGTATGCCTCTGATCTATACCATCCCCAAGCCTATATTTATCCAGCCCCAACTTGCAAACTTTCCTTTCTCAGTCAGGGGTAATCCACTACTTTCCCAGGCACATCATTCTTTGGGACAGCTTGGGACAACTCTCATTTGTTTGGAATTTTTTCTTTATCAAAACCTTCCCCGGGTTCTGCCTCTTTTATTTTCTACAACAACCCCATAAAGGAGGCAGTACAAACAAACCTCTCGTTTTACAGAAGAGGAAACTTGAATTGCATAGGAGTAAAGATGACCCCTCGCTAGTGATAGGATATCAGAAGTCCCAAGTCTTCTGGTTCTAAACCCCGTGCTCTTAGCATTATAGCACGCCTTCTTCCTCCAGTGTTATACTTTGAACTGACCATTCCCTGACGAGAGATACTTTAATGAATGGTTTTACTTTGGAACTTAGCAGAGTGGGGTAGAATGTCTCCAGAGGCCATGCTAAGCCAGCTTGTCTGCATCGTGAGCTTCAGAAATAGCACGGGTTATTTTTACCTACACAGATAATGTACCCCACAGACCCTCTTTTGCCAATAATGCACCATATGCGAACACTCTTTGTCAACTGTGCAGTTTTGCAAACATTCCTGAAACAATGTAAGGTAAAATTATTTCTAAGCCTAATAACCAGCCTGATTTGTGACCCATTTCCAAATAATTTTCCATTAACCTCTGATACAGGAAACCATAAATAGAACCTAATAAAAACTAACCACTTATGCAGTATCCCTCAACAAACTTTATTGGTTCTCGTTTACTACGAATGCATTTTGTTGGTTGTACCACAGTCCCATAAAGCCTTCCCTTATAAAAATGGCAGACGGGTAAGCTAAACATAATACTGAATCTGTTAGTGTATACACCATTCTGCAACCATAGTCTGCCATATCTCCACAGATAAGAGATGTGTTATATCTTCTGTTCTTTGGAACCAAAATTGGGTCTTGTATGGAATCTGGTTTCTGGTGTATTTTCATTTTTTGTAGCCACAATGTCTGTTGTTCTGTTGGTTCTGTTTCCTTCATTCCACATACATCTATTCAAGTCTTCCCCATATTTCCCTGAATTCCTCCTGTATTCTTCCTTCTTTCTTTCTTTCCTTTCTTCTCATTCTCCTTCTCTTTCTCTTCCTCCTCCTCCTTCTTTTACTACTACTACTACTACTACTACTACTACTACTACTACTACTATCAGAGTTAAGTGACTTGTCCAGGGTCACACAGCTAGTAAGTATCTGAATCTGAATTTAAACTCAGGTCCTCCTGATTCTGCTTTATCTGCTATGCCACCCAGCTACCCCTTGTGTTGTTTTTCATGGTATAGTAATAGCCTGTTACATTCTTAGACCACAGTTTTCCAGCTGTTCCTCAAACAAAAAAGCACACAGTTTGTATCCAGTTTTTTACTACCAACAGAAAGTACAGTTCTGACTGTTTTGCTAGATATGGAATCCTCTGTCTGATATCCTTGCAGTGTATGCTCAGTAGATGTATTCCCTAGATCAAAGTGTCCTGATAATAGCAAACATTTATATAGTTCATTAAAGTTTGTAATCCTGAACCGTAACATAACTTTACATATGTTTGGTCCTCAAAACTACCCCAAGAGATCTGTGTTGTTATCATCCCCGTTTTACAGATGAGGAAACTATTAGTAAGGAACTGAGAGAGGTTTTGAACTCAGGACTGTATCTGTAGGCCACCCCCTGAGATGTAAACAGTTCAGTTACGTTTATTTAAAATTCCACGTTTTGCCCAGAATAGTTGCTATTGGACCACCTTGATAGTTTCACCAATAGTGCACTGACGTGCCTGTCTTCCCACAGCCCCTCCAACTCTGTTTCCATCTTTCACCATCTTCGCCAAACAGTAATTTCCTTTAAGTGAATAATCTCAACTCCCTTGGTCTTTATTCCAAATCTTCCTTTGAGCTACTTGCCCTAGCTCTTCTGGAGAAAGGGCAGCAAACTATGGCCAAAAAGGCAGTCATAAAAAGAAGAAAGAGGAGGAGGAGCCGTCGGAGATGCCAAGGACCCAGGATTCTGTACATGTCAAAAACTGCCCAACAAAAACTGGGTATTGGCCATTGAATTTAATTCAGTAAATATTTAAGTGCCACTTTGGGCAACTTACTAGGGATATGAGTTGGAATACCACCCAATACAAAACACATGAAATGCTACTGTGTCCAATTATAAAGTTTAAAAGTGATTTTTAATTTTTTTTTTTTTAGTAAGAATAGTACAACACAGGGAGCTATATTAAATGACTTAGTTACAAAACAAACTGCCAAATGAAAGGGAAGGGAGACATTTATTAGCATTTATTAAGCACCTGCTGTCTAACAAGAATTGTGCTTTATAAATGTCATTTCATCCTCACAATAACCCCAGAGAGGGAGATGCTAATACTATCTCCATTTTATAGCTGAGGACACTGAGAGGGACAGAGACTGTGACTTGCGCAGGGTCACACAACCAGTAAATGAGGCCAGATTTGAACTTGTTTCTTCCCAGCTCCAGACCCAGCGCTGTATCCCCTAGCTTTCAGATTCTATTGATTCCCTTATTTAAGTGACATAACCTCAAAGAGCCCTTTCAACTACTGATCTATGATCCTGATCCAAGATCATTTTGAATCCCGTCATCCAGCCTGTGCCATCTCATCTTTGTTGTTGTTTCAGTTGTATCTGATTCTCTTTTTTTTTTTTTACCTCATTTAGAGGTTTCTTGGCATTAGAGGTTTGCCATTTCCTTCTCCAGTTCATTTTACAGATGAGGAAACTGAGGCAAACAGGGTGAGGTGATTTGCCCAGGGTCACACAGCTAGTTAGTGTCTGAGGCCAGATTTTAACTCAAAGAGGAGTCTTCTGACTCCAGGTCTGATTATCTATCCACTATGCCACCTAGCTCCCCATTATTATTGTTAGAGCTATCCAGAAGTGGAATGAGTTGCACTGGGAATTTGTGAGTTTCCCTTTCCTCCCTAGAAGTCTTCAGGTGAAAGCTGGATGACCAGTTGTGGGTAACGTCTTAGAAAGGATGTGTGTTCAAATACAGGTTGGTCCAGATGGCCTCAGAGGTCCCTTCTAAATTCTGACACTGGAAAATCTTGAATACAGTTTTGTTTCTCCTGGCCCCAAGAAGAATCTGAAAGGGGTCCGGCTTGGAAGACCAACAAAGAGACTTTCGTAACTCACTTGCCTTTAAATGATGGGCATCTCACTGATGCTTTCTCCTTGTGTTTTGTGTTTCCCTTTCAGAGACATCAGTCAGACCTACTATCCCAATCATTAGTGGGGCTCTGTCTGCGAAGAGAGCAGAGAACTTCACTCTTCCTGCCTTTGGACAAGATCGCCAAGGACCACTGACTCCAAGTTAAGCTGCTCTGGGGTCTGCCTTTCCATGGCCTCCACCCCCAACGAGCACTCATTGGATGGAATTGTTCATAGTGCCAAAGTCCTACTACTGCATTTTCAAAGGGTCCTTGTAAATAGATTGCTCCTCCCTTCTCCACCCTCCCCCTTAACCCCACTCTCATGCCCCCAACCTCTTGCGATACTGGAATTGATTTGTACAACGTGGCCATTTTGTTACCTTTTTAAATCGGCTCAAGTTGCTTTTACAGATCATTACGCTTGCAAGGTTTTTGGGGGGAGGCTGGTAATGTGTGCTTTTTTTTTTTTTGCTTTTTTTTCTCTTTTTTTCTTGGTTTTTGTTTTTAGAATTAGCAACCACTATATCTGCATCTGGGTTTTTGAGGGATTCTCATGATTTTGTTTCATTTTTTAGACCTAGTTTGGAATGGGGGGAGATCTTCCAATGGGGTGTGCAGAGAAATCTTTTAGTTTACCCCAAAGGTGGCTTATAATCAGAGCAGCCTCAAACCCAGTCCTAGCTCCTTTCCTTCCCAGCTATTTGCATGGGACTCCCTGCTGTAAGCTCTCCATAAAAGGCTTTCTGCACTGCTGGGAGGGGGGGGCTGATTGCCTAACTACTGTATGTCCCCAGCCAAGCTCTTGGCCCAGCGAGCGTCCCAAGAGCTGCATGGCATGCACCTGTCCTTTTTAAGCACCTTTTTATATAAAAGGAAGAAGGGCTCCAATATTTCTTAGGATTTTTTTTCTAAGATGGAATTCATCATATGTGAATGGTACCAAGATGAACTGGAGAAAAAGCTCCAATGATTCTTAGGATTTTTTTTTCAAAGATGGAATTTATACCTGGATGGTACCAAGATGAACTGTTTGGGGTCTTGTTTTTTCTGAAAATGCCTTTTTGTGGGTGTGATAATTGACAAGATCTCTGCATAAGCCTTCACCCTTATTTTTTTTAAGCAATTTTAGATCCCTGAGTGCACTTTTTTCAAATGCCCCTAACTTGGAAAAATAAAATGAAAGATAGCTCATGTAAATGTCACAGTATGAATAGTTGTGTTGGCAAACTTCCCCCCACCCCCACACCCTACTTCAGCACACCGCACAAATCAGAACGTCTAGGGAGTGTGGATAAAACCAACTTTTATAACTTGTTGCTCATTTGTTGTAACTCAATAAAACAAAGACTAAACATTTTTATAACCTTTTCCTCTGCTGCTTTTCTTTATTTTGTTCTCTTACTGCTTGTAGGATCCCTTAGATCAGGGACATGAATGTTTTCTCCCTCATTGGACCAGGCTAGCTAAGTTGAGAGGTGACCATAACCAAACTGACCACAGAGGGCTGAACGTTTTGACCAGAGTGACTCTTAAAGGCATGGACAAGTAAGTAAATCATAACTGTTGGGGTCTCTCTGAGTCTTATAAGCAAGTCTCTGCGCTGATGAATTCATAAGGAGAGGCTGGGGGCAGGAGGTATTAATAGCTAATTCCAGGTACTTAAAGGGCCACATAGAGGAAGTATTGGATTTGTTCTTTTTGATCCCCAGGTCAGAACTAAGGGCAGTGGATAGATGTTGCAAGGAGCAGATTTACCCTTAATATCAGGAAAAACACTCCCAAAGAGTAGATCCAGCCCAAAGTGGAAGGTCTGCCTCTAGAAATAAAGGGCTCCCCCAGATTGAATTCCTCAGGCAAGAGCTGGATAGGTCCATTTGTATGCTAGAGGGTTTTGTTTTGGTTTTTTTTTGGAGGCTGGTTCTCCCTATTTTGCCTAGACTGGAAGTAGAGCAACCACCCACAGATTGATCTTACTACTCTTCAGCCCAGAAGTTTACATGGGCTCCATTTTTTCTGACTTGGGTTCTTCCTTAGGCATCTTGATGCTTTCCCTGCCCTGCCCCCTCATCCTCATGGATTGAACTCATGGAGTTGGTACTAAATTTAATTCAGACACTTGCCCAGCTTATCCTATGCTTCTGAGAACTCCTAAGCTGACCATCTTCCATGTCGGGAATCTGGGCAGGCATGTGCCACCATGTCGAACCTGTAGAGTATGTTGGATTGGAAGTTCTCTAGTATGGATTGATAAAGAGGATCTCTAAGGTCTCTCTGGAAACTCTGAAGTTTTCTTAAAATACTTCTTAAAATTTAAAATTGAATTTTAAAATTTCTTAAAATATTGCCATATTACTTATTTTTCTTCAGGGCCATGATAACGGATAGAGACAGGACATGTCATTTCATTGGTATAGGCAGTTATTAATTCCCTCTACCAATCCAGGGGGGCACCTCCTCTGCCATTTATAATCATAGAGAATTCCTTGGAGTATCAAGAGATTAAATGACTTCCCCAGTGTCATATAGCCAGCACAAGACTTGAACCCAGGTTCCAAGCCTGGCTTCCTATACACTGCGCTAGAGGTGCCAAACATTCGACCCATATGACTCTTGAGTGGGGCTGAACCAGATTAAAATGCAGTTTGGAAATATTTAACTTAATAAATAAAAATACAATTAGGCGTAGATAGTGTTCAGTCCTGTCCAACTCTTCATGACCCCATTTGGGGTTTTCTTGGCAAAGATACTGGGATGGTTTGCCACTTCCTTCTCCAGCTCTTTTTAGAGATGTGGAAACTGAGACAAACAGGGTTAAGTAACTTACCGGGTTTGTGCCACTCTGCCTCACTTAAATCCAATTCACGAACAAGTCAAGACATCACCCCGTGATATCATTGGTCCTCTTCAAAAAGGAAGGACGAATAGCACCAGCAAGGACCACACAGCTAGAAAGTGTCTGAAGCCAGATTAGGACTCAGGAAGATGACTTTGGGCCCACTCTATCCCCTGCACATCTAGCTGCCCCGAGGCACAACTATTACCTTTTGAGCCCATTTGATATGGGGCCTACTGGGATCTTTAAGTAGACCCCGTTTCTACTTGAGTTGGATACCACTACAATGCACTATACTTGCCTGTCTTCAAATTTTTGAAGGGCTATCACATGGAAGAGGCTTTCAATTTGCTCTCCCAGAAAAGAACTGGGAGGAAACAATGCATGAGCTTTAAAGTACCTACCATGTGGGGCAGCTAGGTAGCATAAGTGTCACCGGTGAGATTTGAACCCAGATCCTCCAAGAGTCACAGCTCTTTTCTGTAGGGTTTGGCGGGCTCCTAGTTGATTTTCTCACACACACACACACACACACACACACACACACACACACACACACACACACACACACACACACAGGGTTCTGTTGTTAACCTACATGAGAGCTCTCAAGAATTGAATTGGGAGTGAGATGTTTGCAGAGAGAGCCTGGAGAATGAGGTGAATAACTGTCAGGGTATTCTGAGAGTCTAAAATCTTCTAAGAGATGGTACCTGCCAAGGAAAAGTAAAAGCCCCAGGTTTTGAACCATTGATGTGGTGTGGGACAAGGCGAACAAGGAAGAGAGTCCGGTGTTCCAGTACCGCCCCCTCCACTTAGCAGCTATGTGACCTTAGGTGTGTGTCTCTGGGTCCCAATTTGCCTTACATGTAAAGTAAAAAAATATTTGTTTGGCTTCCCTGAAGTCACATATCTAGATCAGATCTTCAGGTACCTCCTAACTCAAAGATCGTTAATCTTTCATTCATGCAGTTGACTTTTCACTTACTCAAGTCAATGAGCATTTATTAAATACCTGCTGTGTGTGAGCGCTACACTAGGGGCTGAGCGGATTAATGTAGATCAGATGTGGTCCCTACCCAATGTAATAGTTAAGAACTAGTAGGGTGTGGTTCATTGGCAAGAGCACTAGCTCTGTAGTCCTATGACTATTTGATTGTAAACTCCTTAAGGACGTGGACTTTTTTTTTGTATCTCCAGCTCTTAGCACAGTGCCTGGCACATAGTAGGCACTTAATAAATGTTTATTGATTGGTTAAGTTCGAATCCCACCTCTGACATACTACCTACGTGGCCTTGGGCAAATAACTTCCCCTTCCCAGCCTCAGCCTTCTCATCTATAAAATTAGAGGGCTGGAGTAGATGACCTAATATTTTTTCCAGCTTCAAATCCTGTGATCTGAGTTAGTTAAAAGACGTTTTTCCTCCTCCCATGCACGTTTTTTTTAAGTGTAACAAATTATCAAGGAATTCATTTAGGTACAGAACTTAGTCAGAAGACAGATGTTCCCACAAGTTCTCCCTTTGGTTTTGTGAAACAGTTGCTACCGTCTCACATACCATCTTGCTTGAAGAAATCATTCGAATTGCCTTCGAGAGATGCACCATGAAGGGCTGGGGGTGGAGTAGGGGTAGGAATGGGGCTGGGTTCAGGGAGAATGAGAAGTCAGAAGGGCTGTAAATGCTGCCTTCTGCCAAAGAAGGAGCCTGAGGAATCCTGGCAGGGCTGGGGTGGGATTTGATGCTCACTAAATGGCCCCAGAAGGGAGAGAAACAGCATGGAAGTGATGAGCAGCCTCCATGATGCAGATGTCAGAAGCATTAACAGGGAAAGGAATTACAAACAGAACCAAGAATGAGCAGGAGCCCAACAAAATAAATTCAGTGCAGTGGAAAAAATTACAGGTTGGAGTATAAGGGAGGGGCAAGTTGTTAGCATTTCCTTCCACAGTCAAAACCTAATTATTATCTTCTGAGGGTTGGGGCTTTTCCTCCTCCATTCCCCTCCCCACATGTGAGACCCCTTCCCACACAGATCACTGAATCCTCGAATTGGGGGCTGGACTTGAAACAACCTAAGACGGGATAGACATTAACACAAGATGAAAATGCAAGCAATGCCACAAAGCAACATCTGGTGATTTGCCTAATGAAGAACAGGAACTCACCTGATCTATTATCCATTTAGGGCAGACCCTGATTACCAAAGAGACAGGAATCAAGGCTGAGTGGGTAGAGCATTAGACATAGAGTCCAAAGACCTAAGTTCAAATCCCAGCTTAGCTACTTGGCACCTGTGTGACCTGTTGCAGGAAGGTGCTGGAGCTACCTCCTACCAGCTGAAGCAGCTGTTAAATTCTCAGTGTGACTATCTGCATCCCATGCGCATCACTACAAATCAGTACAGATGTAAAGTTTTCTTGATTGTCTAGATTTTAGGAAGTGATGAAGAAAAAGTTAATAATGCAGATGAATCTTAAAAGTGCATCATCAGGGCAGCTAGGTGGCACAGTGGATAGGGCACTGGTCCTGAAGTCAAGAGGGCCTGAGTTCAAATTTGACCTCTGACACTAGCTGTGTGACCCTGGGCAAGTCACTTAACCCTGATTGCCTGCCCAAAAAAGTGTCATGCATTTTGGGGGAGCCAGTTGTTAAGCATTTACCAACACACCCCTGACTATGTTGTTTAACCCCTGTACACCTTAGTTTCCTTATTTATAAAATGAGAGTCAAAATAGACTAAATAATTTCTAAAAATGTCTAATTCTAAATTCTCTGAGTGTGTCTGAAGGTTTTTTGAGGTGATAGCAGCTGACTTAGTACCTGAATTAACGGATCATTGCTATTGGGGTACCACAACTTCTGGCACTTGTATGCCCCAAAGTTAATCACAATAAAGGTTCCCATTTATATAGTATGCTAGGGTTTGTCAAGAGCTTTCCATGATTTCCTCATTTGATCCTTACAACACTGTAAAGTAGAAACTTTGGTTAACCCTATTTCATAGATGAGGAAACTGAGCCTCGTAGAGGAAAGTGACTTGCTCAAGGTCACCTAGCCAGTAATCTTCTAAGGCAGGATTCAAACCAAGCTAGATCTTCCTAACTTCAAATCCATCACTTAGACTTCTACCCCACCCAGTGTCTCAGGTGTCAAGAACAAAGACATTGCTGACTTGTGATTCACCGTCATCACTGCTCAGCCCTTTGGTGTATTCTGTGCCTGAAGACCTATGGCAGTGGTGTCAAAACTCAAACCATACATAAGGATCCTGCCCAGTGGCACATTGACTTAGAAAACCACATATTAATATTATCTATGTTTTGTTGTAATTTTATTTATTTTGTTAAATATTTCCCAATTACATTTTAATCTGGTTTAGGGTTGCACTCAGGTGGCATGTTTGACACCTCTGACCTACAGTACTTTGCAGTACATCCCACTGCACAAAATTTTCCCCAAGGTCACATGGAGTTCAGGAAAACACAAACCCATTGCAAAAGCTATGGTAATCCAGACTCCTTAGACCTGCCTTACACTCCCACAGAGAGACCTTACTAGTCACTACCTCTAGAACACATGGTTAGCTCTTTAGTCTATGGGCCGGTTAAGAAACACCAACTCAAATTTGGAACTATGCCCAAAGGGCTATAAAACTGTGCATACCCTTTGATCCAGCAATACCACTCCTAGGTTTGTATCCCAAAGAGATTTTTTTTAAGTGGGGGAGGGGGAGAAGAACCTATTTGTACAAGAATATATTAGTCTTTTTTGTGGTGGCAAAGAATTGAAAATTGAAAGGGATGCCCATCAATTGGAGAATGGTTGAACAAGTTGTGGTATATGATTGTAGTGGAATATTACGAAATGACAAGCAGGATGATTTCAGAAAAACTTGGAAAAACTTACGTGAACTGATACAAAGTGAAAGCAAGCAGAAACAGAACATCATACACAGTCACAGCAATATTGCACAATGAAGAACTATGAATAATTTGGCTATTCTCAGCAATCCAATGATCCAAGATAATCCCAAAGGACTCATGATGAAAAATGCTATCTGCCTCCAGAGAAAGAACTGATGTCTGAATACTGAAGCATACTATTTTTCTCTTTCATTCATTTTTTTTTGAGTCTTCTTACACAAATGACTACTATGGAAATGTTTTACATAATTGGCACGTGTATCACCTATATCAGATTGCTTACTGTCTGGGGGGTGTGAGGGGAAAAAAACCGAAGGATAGAATTTGAAACTTAATTTTTTTAAAGTGTTAAAAATTGTTTTTACATGTAAAAGGTAATTGTTTTTACATAAAAATTGTTTTTACATGGGAGGGGGAGGCAGTAGAGAATAAAATATTTCTTTTAAAAAAACACCAGCTCAGAAATGTTAGCTAACTTTGACTTCAGAGGTAAACTTAGAGAAGACCTCTTTCGAAAAAACAAAAGAATCCTAGGATAGCTGAGGTTGAATCTAACATTCATTAAAGATCTGGAAGAAGAGAAGCAGCATGGCGGCATACTCGTCAGGGTTACTGGCAGCAGAGGCCACTTTCCTGCTCCATTGATCAATGGCTCTGCCTTCTTGATTTGGGAAAGCTGAGGACCTCCAACTTGGTCAAATTCAAATGGAGAATGGTCTCAGATTTTATCAAAAACTGTGAAGTTCGAGTTGGGGATAGGAAGAAGAGGCTGCTATTGGTAAGGGAACCCTGGAATATCTCAGTTCTTCAAAGGCAAAGGTTTTAGTTTCTAGTTCTTTGCTACTAGAAAAAAGAGCAGCCAGATAAAGTTTTGCACATGAACACTTTTCAGGGGAGTCAACTTGAAAGGGCTCAGAGCCCGTTGTGAGATTTTCAGCATGAGCATTTACACTTCAAAAATTGACAGACTACAAATAAGGGCTTGATTGTAATTGTTGTTAATGATTATCTAGACTTAAGGAAGTGACAGAGAAAATTTTAATAGTGCAGAGTAAACTTAAAAGTATATCCTCACATTTTTTTTTCAGAGCACTGAATGTTAATACTAGCACACTCCTATTCTTTTTCCTCTTTCTCCGTTCTCTTTGAGATATATACCTAGTAGTGGTCAAAGGGAATGCACAGTTTAATTATTTTTTGAGCATAGTTCCAAATTGCTTTCCAGAATGGTTGTAGCAATTCACAGTTCCATCAACAAGGTATCAGTGTGCCTGTTTTCCCAAAGCTCCCCAAATATTTCTTATTTTCCCTTTTTGTCATCTTTGCCAGTCTCATGGATATGAGTAGAACCTCAGAGTAGCTTTAATTTTCATTTCTCTGAGTATTACTGATTTGTAGTGTTTTTTCAAATGGTTCTGAAAATTTGGATTCCTTCCTCTGACACCTACCTGTTCATATACTTTGACCATTTATCAATTAGGGAGTAGCCCAACAGACTACAGCATATGCATGTAATGGAATATCATTATCCTGTTGTCAAGATCCCCATGCCAAGACCACCTCTTTCTTTTTATTCCTCTTTTTTTTTTAGGAGACACCCTGTTTTCCAGAGCTAAGGCACAGTAAGCAAGCTGTGTCCTGAGCCTGACATAACAACAATCCTTTGCACTCACCCTCAGCATGCACTCTGCCATAGCAAAATCCCAGAATTGTTTCCCACCAGCCCCAAGTGGTCCCTGAGCTCTAACAAGCACTTGCAGGACCCATGTTCCAGTCATGAAGTCCTACTATGAATCAAATTTGTCTCATTGTTGCTATTTCCCCTCATTTTCAGGACTATAGCTCACTACATAGTGATTAGTACAGGAATTGTGATTTACCCACACTAAAGTGGGTCTCATTGACATCAGAAAAGACCCCAGCACATGTGCCTAATTTCCTTCCTCCAACAGAATTCTAAAGAAAGCTTTTGCTTATGACCACTGCTGGCTTTGTTTTTATTTTTACTTTATTTTATTTTTAGAGTTAACTGTGGTTGTGATAACCTGTGTGAGCTCTTGGGTATTAACTGTGACTTTTTGGTCATTTGTTTTCATTGGTATATAGCTTAGCACAGATTTGCTTGCTTATTGTCTCCCCTATTCAATTGTAAGCTCTTTTAGGGCAGGGGCTGTGTTTTGCTTCCTTCTATTTCCACAGGGCTTAGCACAGCTTAGTACGTGAGAGGCACTTAATAAATGTTTGTTGACTGACTCTAAGAAATGATAAAGATAGTTTCATTGAAACTCAGGAAGACTTGTATGATCTGATGGAGAGTGAAATGAGCATAGTTTGTACAGTAACAATATCAGCAGAAAAAAAATTTTTGAAAGGCTTAATTAAGGATTCTGTTTAACTCGATAGTCAGCCATGATTCCAAAGGACTAATGATGAAGCATGCTCATGACCTCCTGACAGAGAAGTGTTACCTGTAGGGTACAAAATGAGACATATATTTTTTAGATATGGCCAATGCAGGAATTTGTTTTACCTCGCTATGCATATATTACTTGATTTTGTTTTTCTTCCCTTTTTTTTTTTCTTTTGTTGAGGGGGATAGGGATGGCAGGGAGAGAAAACCAAATTTCATTCATTAAAAAAAAAACTTTAATTTTAAAAAAAAGGCACAGGAGGTAGGGTATATTCTAGGATATCCAGGACCATCACACCCAACTGCTGGGGAGACAGCCAAATCTTGCAACTGCCAGCAAGAATTAGAAACCACATAAAGTATAACTTAACAGCCTGAATGCTCCAGAAATGAGGAAACTCAGATGAAGGAAATGATAAAAAGTTTAACTTAACAGCCTAAATGCTCAAGAAATGAGGAAGCTCAGATAAATTTGAAGCCTTGGTTAACTGAGGGTTCAGCAGAAAACCCTTTCTGATTCAGCACTCATTATCAAACTCCTCATCCCATCCAAGGTTCCTGTATTCACAGATATCTTGACTATTTTGTCTAGATTCAGAGCACTCGGCCCCTTCTCTCAGTTCCCCTGAGAGCATCCTTTCATCTCAAGACATCCTAGGTTCTCCCTTCTTTGAGGGCTATTCTGTTGGGCCAAATATCCCAGACTCCAGGTGACACAGTGCATAGAGCGTCAATCAGCCTAGAGTCAGGAAGACTCTAGCTGTGTAACCCTGGGACAATTGTCTCAGTTTTCTACATGCCAAGAACTGGCCAGCTATTGTTTGTCACCTTTCTGAACATTTATAGATATTTCCCAGAAATTCCACCAACTAATGTAGATTAACACTATTAAATTAACCTACATTATGTAGATTAATCTACATTATGTAAATTAATCTACATTAATGTAGTTTAACACTGTTGTTCAGTTGTTTGCTATTTCTTTCTTCTAGCTCATTTTTATAGATGAGGGAACTGAGGCAAACAGGGTGAAGTGACACAGCTAGTAAGTGTCTGAGGCTGGATTTGAACTCACAAAGAGGAGTCTTCCTGATTCCAGTCCCAGCACTCTATCCACTGGGCCACCTAGCTGCCAGATTAACACTAGCTCTGCAATTTTGAGTCTTTAAGAATTGCCTGGGGGCACAAAGATGTTAAGTGAATTTCCCAGAGTCACAAAGCCAATGTATTTGAGAGGAGGGACTTGAAACCAGGTGTCTCTGGACTCCAATGCTTCTTTCTGGATAAGAAGCATAAAATATCATGTCAATAGATCAAAGACCTGTCAGTTGGAAACTCCTCATGGTCTCAGAAAAGGCTCAGAGAAATTAATAATCAACATGATTGATGATGATGATGATGAAAACACATATATAACTTTATGGTTTACAAAACACTTTTCATATGTTAACTCACTGATCCTCACAAAATACTGTGAGGCAGATGTTACTATTATGCCCACTTTACAGACAAGGAAACTGAGGCACAGAGATTAAGTGACTTATCCAGGATAACGATTTACCCAATATCACACAGGGAATAATGGTCATAAGGAAGACTTGAACCCAGCTACTAAATTTTGCTACCTCAGTCACTCTTAAAGGCTATCCACTAAGTCATAGAAAGGATTGTTATTGTTAGTTGTGTCCTACTTGGACACACCTTGCTACCCCTATAAAGAGGGTTCAGTAGAAGAATCACAGAGTGTTACTCTGATGAATACCTAGTAGAAAATAAGAGCGTAATAAAAAAGATTGTTGACTGACTGATGAAACCATTTATCCTTGAAGAAGTATGTGATTCTAAAGAACTTAAAAATCATCTAATTGAAACCAGCATGACTGACGTCACCTGTTGTAAAGCCACACATGAGCAGCTTTCCAGAGAATTGCTGCTGTGAACAGCTTTCAAGGTTCTGATTACATAGTATAGCAAACTCTCTATTTATTCAGTAACAAATCAGAGCAAAACATTCACAGAAAATCAAGGTACAGCATTCACAATGTTACAACTTATCACAGAAAATCAAAATACAGCATTCACCATGTCACAACTCAACAACTTATCACTAAAATGGCCACATAGTTTTCACCAAAGTGGTCACACTTTGTACATTCATTTAGTCAATCACAAAATTCCTAATTCAATCACAGTACAAAAGTCAAAGTTCTCTACCCCTGGGTCACAGTAAATCACAATCTCAGTCAGTACACAGGATCCAAGTAAAGTCTTCTTTCAGCTTGACTCAAGGCTGGCTCTCAGCTTCCATGGCTCCTCTTCCATGGTCCTAGCTCCAACTATCATTTGGGTTCAAAGGCAGGCAATTCCCAGTTCCATGTCCAGTTCCTGTTCCATATTGAAGTTCACAGAGTCCAGTCCACCTCAAGTCTTTCTCAGTTCCTGTTTCTGGGAAGACAAAGCTTGACAGAGCCACAATGATATTCATACACATTGCCAGCATCATCATTAATTTACTATCTGCCTGTGAAATCAACTCAGACCCACCAACAATGTCCAAGAGGTCAACACAAATCATCAGTAAAGTCCCAGGACCTCCAAAATCCTCCTCCAGGACTTCTGTAAACATACATCCAAAAAATCCTCTTTCAGAATTTTCAGTAAATTTTCAGGGCTTCTGTACAAAGTATCACAAACAAACACCAACACAGACAGAACAGACAAACAGAATGCTGGGATATCACAAGTTTTCCCCTTCTTGACTCTGATACCACAAGAGTCCTCTTTTCAGTTCTGCTCTCTATAACCTGGGCCTCTCCTTATATATGGTCATTAGCTCCTCCCCTTCTTGTTGCAGGAGTTCATGAGTTCTAGGGTTCACAAGTTGTGAGGTTCACACTTTCTGTTTCTTAACAGACTTGATACAAGACTCAAAAGAAACTTGAACTGAAACATGGTGTTAATTCAATAGCTGAAACAAGGTAGGAACTACTTCTGTGCTTGCCATTACACCTGTTAAAAAGAAAGGTATCTTCAAAATATAGAGAAGACTTAAAACAAAAACAAAACAAGGCAATGGAAAGGCCACTGAATAGAAGAATCCCCACACTAGATCTACTTGCAAAAGAGGAGACAATGAAATTGGGCAGCTAGGTGGCCCAGTGGGTAGAGTGCCAGGCTTAGAGTCAGGAAGATTCTTCTTCCTGAGTTCAAATCTGACCTCATACACTTTACTAGCTGTGTTACCCTGGACAAGTCATTGAACTCTGTTGCCTCAGTTTCTTCATCTGTAAAATGAACTGAAGAAGGAAATGACAAACCACTCCAATATTTCTGCCCAGAAAACCCCAAATAGTATCATGAAAAATCAGACATGACTGAAAAAGACTCAAGAAGATGATGAAGGTAAGTGTTAGAATCAGCGAATGTTGAAGTTGTAAAAGATGTCAGAGGCCATTTGTTCCACTCCTTTTTACAGACAGGTATCTGAGTCCCAAAATGTCAATCACACTTCACTCTCTACTGGACAGAACATTTCTGGAGCACAGCACTTAGCTCTGGGTCCCCCATCTTAGGAAGGTTATAGATAAGCTGGAGAGTGTCCAGAAAGGGATGACTAAGGAGATGAAGGGCCTGGAGTTTACATCATATGAGGATCAAGTGACAGAACTAAGGATGTTTAGCCTGGAGAAGAAAAGATTGGGGGGGGGGGGGATGAGCAGGCAGAACAGCTTTTTTTCAAGTATTTGAAGAGCTGTCACATGCAAGAGGCATTAGACATGATCTTGTCTCTCCCCAAAAGGCAGAATTCCTATTAGATGAACCCAGGTACTGTGGAATACTTAGAGCTCAGTCAGACATCAAAGAGCCCAAGGTCTCTGCATCCCCAGTCATAGTCTTGACTTTTGTCCTGCCACTGAATGTCACTGACTCTGGAAGAGAGAATGAAGCTGAAGACTTTGTGCAACTCTGCCTCACTTAAATCCAATTCACACAAGTCAAGATAGAACTGTGATGTCATTGGTCCTCTTCAAAAAACAAAGGATAAATGGCAACAAAGGATAGAGTTATGAGTAATGGGTAGAAGTCGCAGCAAAGCAAATTTAGACCTGATGTCGGGGGAAGGAAAGAGGTGGAGAATTCCTATCAATCAGAGTTGTTCAAAAGTAGAGTGGGCAACCCCAAGAGGTCTTTAAGAAGAAGCAGAATGACTTATTGTACTGGGGATTTGTTGTTGTCCATCCTTCATTCTTAAAGAGGACCAGTGACATCAGAAGGGTGATGTTTTAGCCTGCAAGTGAATTAGATTTAATAATTGGCAGTTCAAGTGTCTTCCAACTCTTAAAATTCTGTAAGTTGATGATACAGTTAGTTAGTGGCAGACCCAAGACAAGAACCCAGGTCTCCAGGTCACTGTTCTAGTCACTGCATCACATTGTTTGTATCCTTTGGTGATCCAGTGGGCTCAGTCATGGACACTTACGACTAAACTGTCCCTTCAGGGCCTGAGACTCTGGAGTGCCACATTCTATCCCTGGAGTCACAGCCAGCCTGTGGACCCTGAGGCTACTGGGGAGAGTTAGGTGGGAATTAAGGCTAAGAGAATGAATGATTCACAAACTGCTAACAGACTCTTTTTAAGCCACCCCAATGGCTTAAATTACCACCCAATGGTAGGCGGAGAGGAGCTCATTCCCAAAAAACAGCCTGGGGAAATGACAGCTCTCACAGACCCGCCACAATACAATCTGGAGACTAGTCACTTCCTGCCTACTGATTCCTGAAAGCTACAAGCCATAAATACCTCCAGGCTGGACATCAATGCAAATCTCTCCACTGTATCTGCTGCTTATCCTTGTCACTCTCCTTCCTTTGCCACTGGACTTCAGTGACTCAGGAGAAGAGAATGAGGCTCTGCCTCACTTAAATCCAATTCATGCATGTGTCAGGACTTCACGCTTGTGATGTCTCTGGTCCTCTTTGAAAATGAAGGACAAACAATAATAACAGTCTGTGATCTCTTTCCTTGTTGGCATAAATAGTCATTGAATACCTACTGGGCTCTATATTCCAGCTGTGGAGCTTTACAGACTAAAGGACACCCAGTCCCCATCCTCAGAATGCTTACTTTCTAATTAGAGAGATAAGAGTCTATCTAGGTAGCGCAGGGGATAGAGTGCTGGAATTGGAATCAGGAAGGCTTGAGTTCAAATTTTATCTCAGACACTCATTAGCTGTGTGACCCTATGCAAATGACTTCATTTTAGCTTTAATTTTCTCATCTGGAAACTGAGGAGAACAGTAGCACCTATTTCCCAGGGTTGTTGTAAAGATAAACTGAAGTATCATATTTTAAACCTTAAAGAGCTATATAAATGTTAGCAATTATTCTATTATTATACAATACTGATCAAAGAAACACTAAAATACTTACTGGTGAGGATGTTCTGAATTTATTTTAATGCTTGAGTCCATCAACAAAGAAATCCATATGTTTCAATGAGGTCAAAGAAATAAAGGTACCATATATACTAAAATTTTCATACCAGTACTTTTTGTGGTTAAAAACTGAAAACAAGTAGCTTGCTCCCTCCTACTGCAATTAGGAAATGAATAAACAGATTGTGGCATATTAATGTTGTGGGGAAGAGAGCTCATCAAAAACCACCATCACAATCACCTCCAGCAATTTGTCTCTTCCAACCCCAGGGAAAGTTAAGGAGCAGGATAATATAGACAACAGGGTATTAATATGTTAAGCAAATTGTAAAGAAGTCATTTACACTTTGCTGCTCAGTTTAGTTAAGATTAAATCTTATGGAATTAGAAAGAAGCTAACCATTGACTGAAAGAAGATCTGCCACTCCACTGATTTGAAAAGCAATCTTGCCAGCTCTGGAGTCAGTTGAGGCAGGAAATGGTTGTGAGGCATGTGACCTTTGGCAGAAGAGAAGAGAGCCAGTTATCAAAGAAAAACCCAGCCCTTGAAAAAGAATCACTCTTTGCATCTCAGGGTTAAGAGGAGTTTTCTCTCTTCCTTCCTTCCTCCCCCAATGACTACTACTTTCTTGGACTTCTTACAGCAGAGCTACTCATTGAACAAGAGACACTATAACCATAGAGAAGTATGCTACACTGGTGGGGCAGAGTCAAGATGGTGTCATAGAAGCAGGAGAACTCCGAGGCTCCCAACCATAACCACCTCAAATATCTATAAAATATGACTCTAAACAAATTTTAGAGCTTCAGAACTCATAAAATGACAGAGAAACAAGGCTCCCACTGAAGACAGCACAGCAGAGGGATGGAAAGGGCTCATCGCAGCGCGCTGGGAGCAAAGCCCAGCCCCATGTCATTTCAGTCCCAGGCCGTCCAGGAGAAAACCTGGCTGGAGCTTTCAGGAGAGTGAATCACCGGCAGCTGTGGCAGTTTCCAGAATTACCAACCCATAAGAGCCAAGGACAAAGGGAAAAGGTCAGTGGAGCTTGGCTAAATTTGGGGGAAAGGGTCCAGCTGACTGCCTCCAGAGCTAGAAGCAGTCTGAAGCGGCAGCCCTGCAGCTGGCTCCACGTGGCTGCTTCAGAGTTCGCGACCTGCAGATTGCAGGGGGGGCCAAGTGATAATTCAGAGGCTAAGTGCTCTTGCCTTGAGCTGCCTGGATCAGGATCATGGTCTTGGCTGGTTGTCCTGAGGTGAGTTTTCAGTGAGCCAAAGCTGGCGAGGGCTGCAGAGACTGTGGCCTCCTAATAGCTCTGGCAGCTGTGAAAACCCCAGCAATTTGGGACAGAGCTCTCCCCTCTGAAAGCAGAGTTCTACTGAGCCCAAAAGTCAAGTAACTGACTGGCGACATGAGAAGGCAAAGGAAGCAAAGAAAGCTCAGCAATCCAACTTTAGATTCCTTTTTTGGGGACAAAAAGGATCAAAGCATGGAATGGGAAGAAGACAACACAGTCAGAACTCCCGCACCAAAAGCTTCCAAGAAAAATGTAGATTGGTTACAAGCCATAGAGCAACTTAAGAAGGACTTTGAGAACCAAATAAGAGAAGTGGAGGAGAAATTAGGGAGAGAAATGAGGATGATGCAAGAAAATCATGATGAGAGTCAACAACCTGACTGAAGAAAATAACACCTTAAAAAATAGACTAACTCAAATGGCAAAAGAGGCCCAAAAAGCCAGTGAGGAGAAGAATGCCTTAAAAAGTTGACTTTGTCAGATGGAAAAAGAATCTCAAAAGCTCACTGAAGAGAATAATTCCTTCAGAATTAGAGTGGAGCAAATGGAAGCAAATGACTTCATGAGAAATCAAGATACTATCAAACAGATCCGAACAAATGAAAAAATAGAAGGCAATGTGAAATATCTTCTTGAAAAAAACCACTGACCTGGAAAATTGATCCAGGAGAGACAAATTAAAAATTATTGGACTACCTGAAAGCCATGATC
>CM053587.1:266296928-266318172 GCA_028646515.1 Pseudochirops corinnae
GAATAATTCCTTCAGAATTAGAGTGGAGCAAATGGAAGCAAATGACTTCATGAGAAATCAAGATACTATCAAACAGATCCGAACAAATGAAAAAATAGAAGGCAATGTGAAATATCTTCTTGAAAAAAACCACTGACCTGGAAAATTGATCCAGGAGAGACAAATTAAAAATTATTGGACTACCTGAAAGCCATGATCAAAAAAAGAACCTAGAAATCATCCTTCAAGAAATTCTCAAGGAAAATTGCTCTGATATTTTAGAACCAGAGGGCAAAATAGAACTTGAAAGAATTCACTGACCAACTCTTGAAAAAGGTCCCAAAAAGAAAACTTCTAGGAATGTTATAGCCAGGTTCCGGAGTTCCAGATCAAGGAGCAAATATTACAAGCTTCCAAGAAGAAATAATTTGAATACTGTGGAAACACAATCAGGATAACACAGGATCTAGCAGCTTCTACATTAAGGGACCAAAGGGTCTGGAATATGATATTCCAGAGGTCAAGGGAGTTATGATTAAAACCAAGAATCACCTACCCAGCAAAACTGAGTGTGATGTTTTAGGGGAAAATATGGTCATTCAACGAGATGGAGGACTTTCAAGCATTCTTGAGCAAAAAACCAGAACTGAATAGAAAATTTAACATTCAAACACAGGAAGCATGAGAAGGTAAACATGGAAAAGAAACCATAAGGAACTTGTCAAAGTTGAACTATTTATATGCCAACATGGAAAAATGAGAATTGTAACTTATGAAACTTTTCTCAGTATGAGGATAGGTGAAGGGATTATAAATGTATGTATGTATGTATATATATATATATACATACATACATATATGTGTGTGTATGTATATATATGTATGTATGTATACATACACATATGTCTATATAGGATGGTATATATACATATGAATACATGTGGGAGTGTGTGTGTATATATGTGTACATAGACAGAGGGCACAGGATCAATTGAATAGGAAGGGGTGATATTTTGAAAGGTGAAATTAAGAGGTGGGAGAGGAATAGAATGAGAGGAGACAGGGAGAGACAGAATGGGGTCAATCATTTTATATAGAAGAGGCAAGGGATAACTGTTACAAGAGAGGGAAGAACAGGAAAGCAAAAAGGGAATGGGTCAACCTTACTCTCATTGAATTTGGCTTAGGGAGGGAATGACATACACTCTAAATTGGGTATCTTGCCCTGCAGGAGAGTAGGAGGGAAGGGTATGAGAGGGGGGATGATGGAGGGGAGGGCAGGTTGCAGGAGAGGGTTGTTAGAAGCACACACTTCTGCAAAGGTACAGGGACAAAGTAGAGAATAGAACAAGGAGGGGCAGGATAGGAAACAGGGAAATATGGTCAGTGTTACACAATGTCTTCATTGTGGAGATGTTCTGCATAACTACACATGTATGGCCTGTTTTGAATTGCTTGTCTTTCCAGTGGGGGTGGGTGACAAGGGAAGAAGGGAAAGAATCTAGAATTTAAAGTTCTAAAATCATATGTTTAAAAAATATTATTATTATTATTATTTACATGCAATTGGGAAATAAGATATACAGGCACTGGGATAGGAAGATCCATCTTGCTCTACCAGAAAGTCAGAGGGATGATGGGGGAGGATATAGGAGAGAGCAGATTGGGTGAGAGGGTATATACAGTGAGATCGCTGTTTTGGGAGGGTAGGTATGGAAAAGAGTTAAATTTGTAACGCAAAATCTTGTGGAAATCAATTATATAAACTAAAAATAGACAAAAGTTAATTTAAAAAAGTGGTATGCCATTCACTCAAGAGTTGAGGCAGGAGATAACTTTGAGGTGTATGAGCTCCACGAATTGAAAAGAGAGTCAGTCCTTGCCATTGCTAATTGAGTTATGAAGAACAGGCCCAGGAAACCCATCTGAGCAGCCTTCACAGCATAACTACTGAGCTCCAGGGGGAAAACATGAGAATACAAAAAAGGGGGGTAGGAGAAATGGGGGCCTTCCAAGTGCCTCAAGTTTTTAATTGCCTTAGTCCCATGTGTTCCATAAGTATATGCCTCTCTACTAATAGACTTTATGTTTGTGGCCTCTCTTCCCATTGATGCTAAGTGTATTTGTGGGAATGTGCCCCAGGTTTATGGGGACAGTGCCTTGTTACTCTTTTTCCTAGTATGACATCTCAGTATAAGCTTTTATTTGAGCTAGTTGAACCTACTGTCTAACTGTTAAAGGTATGCAGACTGGTTGGGGCTTGCAAGATATAGTTTGGGGAGTGCAGACTCATAGAGTATCTATAACCCAAGATAGTCACCCCCTTTAGGGAAACAAACTGTGAATGCAAGTGGGGAAGGAGATAGTCCAGAAGGGACACTACATTAATATAATATTATTGTACTGGAAGAAATGATGAATATAAGAGATTTGTAGAAATAAGAGAAGACTTGTATGAATTAATACAGCATAAAGCAGGAAGAGTCAGGAGAACAATATATAGTAAAATGACTGCAATAAAGTAAATTAAAATGGTGAAAAAATTTAAAGTGTAACAACAGATTAATTGGAATACAGATGATGAAACAGGCTTTCCTTCTCTCAGTAAAGACATGGGGAGCTACAGTTATGGATAGCTACATACTTTTCTGATACATTTGTTTTGTCAGTTGGTTTTGCTTAAGAGTTTTTCTTTGTTAATAGGTGAGTTCAATGGGAGGAGGGAACAGAATATTGAAAAATGTCTGTGCATTCTCAATAGATAAATGGTCAAAGAATATGAACAGGGAGTTTCCAAAGGAAGAAATCCAAGCTATTAATAATCATATGAAAAGATGTTCAAAATTACTAATAACTAGAGACTTGCAAATTAAAGCATCTCTTTCACCTCAGACTCATCAGACTGGAAAAGATGACAAAAGAGGAGAATGACAAATGTTGCAGGGGCCTAGGGAAAACAGAAACATTGAAGCGCTGTTGGTGGGGCTGTGAATTGGTTTAGCCATCCTGGAAAAAAGCAGAAAGGAATTAGGCCCCCAAAACTTAAAAAATGTGCATTCTCTTTGAACCAGCTATACTGATATTAGGCCTACACCTCAAAGAGATCAAAGAAAGAGAAAAAAGACCTATATGGAGAAAACCATTTATAGCAACTCTTTTTGTGGTAGCTAAAAATTGGATACTAAGTAGTCCTTTCTTCTGTTCAGAAATGACTAAACAAATTACAGTATATGAATGTAATAAAATATTATTGTGCTATGAGAAAGGATTAAATGGATAGTTTCAGAGGAAACTAGAAAGATTTCTATGAACTGATGCAGAGTGAAGCAAGCAGAACTGGGGGGATCTACACCAAGATTACATTATAGAAAAAAAAAAACTTTGAAAGACTTTAGAACTCTGATCAACATAATGATAATAATAGCTATTCTTTACATAGCCCTTGCTATGTAAGAGGCACTGTGCTAAGTGCTTTACAATTATTATCTCATTTGATCCTTATAACAACTCTGGGGAATAGGCGCTATTATTATCCTCACTTTAGAGGTGGGGAAACTAAAGCAGCCAGAGGTTTTATCTCCCTGGCTCTAAACCCACCTCTTTATCACCTTCATCACCTACCTGACTCAAATACAAAGGAACAAAGATGAAATGTGTCCGTCACAGAGGTGATGAACTTAAAATGCACAAAAAGGCATACGTTTTTGAACACAACATGTGGATTTGTTTTGCCAGAGTATGCAGCTATGTATTGAGGACTTTATTTCTCAGGGTTTTGCTGTTGTTGTTGCTGTTTTTAAATTTGCTCATTGGGAGGTGGGGGAAGGGGAGAATAATGGAAAGATTAGATTATTAAAGAAAACATGTTTTAAAAACAAAGAATATTTATTCTATGATAGGCCACATTTATTTCAATATAATTTACTACTGTGTAGAAGTATGTTCTGAATGAAAACTCAGGCGCTAAGCTATACTGCTAAAGAGGAAAGGTCAAAATAGATGTTATTTTTCAACTTAAAAAAAAAGTATTTCAATGCTTTAATGGGATAGGATTGTTTTTGATGTTAATTACTACTATTGAGAATGAATGGGGAGTATTTAGTGAAAAAACCCAGAATTTAAAATGAACATCACTTGTATTTTTTTAAATCATTGCAATACTGAGACGATTATGTTGTATAATTTTTAAAGCATATTTAAATGAAAGAAAGAAGCCACAGAGGAATCCATAAAATGTTTCCTTTTAATAATTAAAATCTAATACTTCAATGACAAAAAAAAACAACTTGAAAGTACCCAGATATCTCCTTCATAATATCCACAAAATTCTCCTCCATATCTTCTCAGTCTCCTCTAATTAGCCTGTTTTTACTCAGGCACCCACATTTGAGATAAATGCTTTAAAATGATAATCCCATTTTATTATTTTATAATTGTGTTTAATTTTTCAAATAAGTAAAATGAGATGCATCTTTTCTGGCATATCACTTGGCACTCCTCTTACTCTTGTCACCAATAATCAGGATTATTTTTTGACTTCCTGAGTTTCAGGATAATACCTGTCTTACCTACATCACAAGGTTGTTATAGAAACAGATGAAAACTGGACACTATAAATGGCAAAGTGTACTATATAAGAGATGAGAAGGAGGAGGTAGAAGGAAAGGAGGAGCATGAGGAGGAAGGTGATGATGTAAATGTTAGGAACACAAACATACACAACCTGAATCGTCCATTGGTAACAAGCAAATTACTAGACTGTGTAGGGACAAAGAACAACTGACTATACCTTATTCACACCTGAAGCAAGATTCCTAAATCTCATGGATTCATATGGTATAGGGGCAGGAGAAGATTAAAGTATGTCTAGGGATTGAGGATTTGAGATATTAGAAAAGCAGTAAAAAGTGTGTAAATGAAGGAGAAAAATCATCATTTTATAAAGAAAGGAACATGTTATTTTGGTCAATGAGTTCTCTTTGTAACCACATCATCTCATTAAACAACTTCCTCTTTTCCTTCTAATTGTCTCTCTTTAGTGTCTTAAGAATATATCCCTGAGAGCTCCCTATTCCAACAAGGTTGCTTTTCCCCTAGAGTTTATATGCCATTGGATCCTACTTATCTTTTATATGAACGCTCTGAAATCTGCTCTTTCACAACTTAAAGTGCATGGCAGACTATTTCCAACTTTCTTCTTCTCTATGACAAATTCTAAAATGAAGTGGACCCTTGCCGTGAAAATTCCCATTATTTACACTACAGCAAAATTTTTCTTTGTTATTATAAATCAAGTACAGAAGAATGATTCCCTTCATTGGTTTATCCACCTTTTGAAGGATGAAATTATCTTTAAGGCAAGTCAAGGAATTCATAACTTCTCCATTACTGACAGAAAGAGAACTCCAGCAGATATTGGGACCACTAAGATGGGTTTTTCATGGGTTTCCTATAACTTTTCCCAGGTGATCTATAATATACTCTGATGGCTCTCTTTCTGTAAACTTTATGCATTTATATATAAACATCTCAAGCCATGGCTTATATTGCTGGCTTATTTCTTGTATCTCCTGCTACTTTTCTTCCTAGGTTGCAGCTTCTGCTTCCTGTGATATCTAGTTTAATGAAAATATGTAAACAATTTTCTCCCTCCATTTTCAGATTAAAACTCTCTTCATCAGATTTGTAAGACTATAGGAAAATAGTTATATTTTTTAGCATCCCTTATTACATGTACTCCATCCCTGGCCAAGGATCTATCATTCTTGTTTTTAAACTCTAAATTCAACTTCTTAAAAAAACTATTCACTTTCTAAATCTGCCTCACTCTTTCAAAGCGCTTGCCTTCTATCAACTGCAGTGATGAAAATACCGCCTGTGCTTCTATGGTTTTCTATTTATTACCTAGGACTTCATAATCCTCAGTAAGGCTTTCTATGTTCCTCTTCTGGCAGCATCATTTGACCCCTTGTTAATCATTAGAAATGGATGTATCTTCAGGGTTGACAGACCTTAGGAAGCTCACTATCATGTTCTAAACATATGATCTGGGAAGACTGCAGACTTCTCATTAATAATGTCAGATTGACAAATAGCTATCTCATTTCCCTTCCATAGGGAGTCACCAACTACCACTACTCTCTCCCTCCTTTATCTCTTCCTATATGACCACCCCCTTGTTGCCAGTGGTTGGTCCACTTTCTTGGCACATAAACAGTTGCTTCCTCCTTAAGGACCTAACATTCTATGGGAAGAATCTCTTACCTTATATCTGTTCTAAGTGTTTACTGGTCTTTTCCCCCATCTTCTTTTGTGTCTCTTTCTTCTATTCGCCAACTTCCTAACAAAGATACTTTTAAACATTCTTCAGCTTCTTTGAAACAAAACTTTTTAAAGTTTTTATTAATTTTTTTTTTACAACCCAAGCATTTCCCAGTATACTTCTCCAATGATATTGTGGCAAGGAAAACACTTCAGAAAAAAATGACCATGTATGTAACATTATGCTCCTATAGTCCCCAACCTCTCTACTAAGAGGGAAGTATGTCACGTAAATCTGCTTTCCAGGACCAAGATTGCTCATTGAAATTAACTTGGATTCAGTTGCCTTCTAGTGTCATTTTCATTTACATTATTAGTCTTGTATACATTTTTCTCTTGGTTCTTCTTAACTTCCCAAATGGATTTGACATCCCCTTTAATCAATCAACCAACAGAGTAAATTAGGTATTAAGGAATTTTCCTCATCACAGTGGGTGAACAAACCTATAATTGATTTAAAAGACTAATAGAGAGGCCATTGGATGAAAAGCAGAAGATGCCACACAGGGAATGTCTTGTGATTGGTTCAATATTCATCTCTTAGACTATGAAAAAAAAAAAAAAGGAAGCCAGTACAGAGTCAGTAAAGGTCTCCTGAGAAGGGATTGTTCTTGGGAAAGTAAGAAACAATTCTGTTTTCCCCTCCTCTACCCCCCATCCCTATCCACCTACCCCCACCAATTCTCAAGTGCAAATCTTTTCAAATTACTTAAAAATTTTCCTTTTTTTTCTTTTTTCCTTCCTTCCCTCCTTTTCTTCTTCCCTCCTTTTCTTCTTCCCTTCTTTTCTTCCTTCCTTTGTTTTTTTCTTTCTTTCTGTCTTCCTTCCTTCCTTCCTTCTTTTCTTTTTCTTTCCATTCCCTCTGTCCACATAGGGTACCATAACCTCACCTGTGGGTGCTCTGCCTAAAGGAATAAAAATTTTGACCACTGAAACCTTTTTTTCTTAAGGACCATACCTCAAACCCAAATCATTCTGGCTCTCATTGATTGGCCAACAATAGGTCCCAGGCCAACCCCACTTGGTCATTGTTTGGGGCCTAATTGACTCAGAGTAGATATAAATGGCAGTTGTTTCTGCTTTGGTCAGAAACTCTGAGGATCCTTCTCTCCCAGAATGATGTATATGTATATGTATATGTATATGTATATGTATATGTATATGTATATGTATATGTATATGTATGTGTATGTGTATGTGTATATAGATATGGATGTGGATGTGGATGTGGACATGTGTGTATATGCATATGTGTATATAGATATAGATGTAGATATAAAGATAGATATAGATATATAGATAGGTATAGGTAAAGGTTTAGATATAGGTATGTTTTGGACTAGGTAAAGAGGCCATTCTCTGCCTCATTTCTTACTTAGCCTTGATCACTGAATGCAATTGCCTCAATCAAACTGAGACCTGTTAAAGACCTTAGCTTAAAAAGGCCAAGGTCTCCCACTGTATCTAGAGCCATCTCCAATCATCTTGATCTATATCTCGCCTCTGGACCAAGATGTCTCCAGAGGGGAAAGTGAGGCTGGTAACTTTGCACAGCCCTCCCTCACTTAAATCCAATTCATCTATATGTCATGGCATCTTCTCCTTGAAGTCATAGTCCTCTTTGAGAATGAAGGACAAACAACAACAACTCATTGCAATAAGGTTATAAGAAAGTTCCTTAATACCTAATTTACTCTATTGTTTGATTGAGGTTGGTACATAAAACTCCCTCCCTTACACTTCACTCTGCAATAATATCCCATTGCGTGGTAAGAATAAACTAATTCATACACTACAATTTGTCTGTCCACTACCCAATTGGTGACTATCCACTTTGTTCCAGTTGGTTTTTTTTTTATTTTTGCTGCCACAAAAAGGGCTTCTATGAATGTTTGATAGACTGTTCTCACTGCCTTTGACCTTTCAGATACATGCTCAGTGGTGGGAATGCAGAGTCAAGGGATATTAACAAGGTTAGTGACCTCTCACACAATTATGAATTGTCTTCCAGAATGGTTGGACTACTTTACAGGTTCAAAAATAGTATATTAGCATGAGTGTTCATGTTTTCCCACAAACCCTCCAATGATGTTTTTGTCTTTTATCATCTTCAAATTCTTTTTTTCTTAGTTTTTACCTTCCACTTTTCCATTTCCTTTTTTGAGAGAATATTTCATTCTCCCTAATATCTTAGAGGGTACAACCAGGTGACAAAGTGGATAGAGCACTGGGCTTGGAATCAGGAAAATTCATCTTCATGAGTTCAAATCCAGCCTCAGACTCCTACTAGTTGCATGTCCTGGGGTAAGTCACTTAACCCTGATTGCCTCAGCTCCTTATCTGTAAGATGAGTTGGAGAAGGGAATGGCGAATCATTTCAGTATCTTTGCCAAGAAAATCCCAAATGGGGACACAAAGCATCAGAGACGACTGAAGTGACTCAAGAACAACAAATAACAGAGAGTAGAGAGACCTACTTACTATACTTCTGATGACAAACTCCCACTTCCTTCCTTTGCCTGATGACTTACTTTGGTGTTCTTAAACCAGAGGGCAGTTAAGTGGCACAGTGCCTGGAGCCCTGGAGTAAGGAAGACCTGAGTTCAAATGTGACCTTAGACACTTCCTATTTCTGTGACCCTGGGCAAGTCACTTAACCTCTGCCTGCCTCAATTTCCTCAACTGTAAGATGATGACAATAACAACACCTACCTTCCAGGGTTATTGTTGTAAGGATCAAATGAGAGAACATTTGTAAAAAGTACTTAATACAGTGCCTGGTACTTGAGATCTGATTTGTTGTTTGTTGTTCAATCATGCCTGAGTCTTCATGACTCTGTGGACCATAGCATGTCATTACCGTCTATGGGATTTTCTTAGATTTTCTTGGCAAAGATACTGGAGTGGTTTGCCATTTCCTTCTCTAGTGATTTAAGGCAAACAGAGATTAAGTGACTTGACCAGGGTCACACAGCTAGTAAGTGTCTAAGGCCAGATTTGAATTAAGGTCTTCTTGATTCCAGGCTCAGTGCTCTATCCACCAAGTCACCTAACTGCCTTGTAAATGCACTTATAAATTCTTATTGCCTTCACTTTCCCCTTCCTGTATTATATCCTAACTAAAAATAATGACTGATATTTGCACAGGACACAGACATTTTGCAGATTTTGCAAAATGCTCTGCATACATTATTAAATTTAAGCTTTGCAACAACCATATTAGGTAATTATTACAGATACTGACATTTTACAGATAGAAAAATTGAGGCTTCTATGAGTGATATGACTTGTCCAGCATCTCACACACACAGATACAGAATTTGAACAAGGACTTCCTGATGCCAAACCCAGCACTCTATCTACAATGCTACATAACCCTACCACAGCAGTTCAACAGGCAGGACCCAAGCCACTTCTTGAGAAGGCATATAACTGAAAGCATATAAGGTGTAGTTTGTATTTTGTGACAGCTAGAGCTATGTCTCCCTTGATTTTAGACAACCACAAGCTATAAAGTCATAGTACCATAGATTTAGAGTTGGAAGTGCCCTTGTGTAGGGCCAGCTAAGTCCAACCCTTCTTACTTTGAAACTGAGGCCAAGAAAAGCTAAGTGACTTGCCAAGGCCACACAGCCAGTAGAAGAACTGAGATTCAAATCTTGGTTTTCTGTTTCTAGTTCAGTGCTCTTAGCACATTATTTTTACCCACATAAATATGGTATTATAGATGAAATGAAAATGCTAAAACTCAAAGACTGTGCCGTAAAGATCTTAGCCTACTGCCTAAGAATTTGCCTCCAAGGATTAGTATGGTGTAGTCAAAAGAACATCGGATTTATAGTCATGGGTCTGGGTTCCAATCGTGCCTCAGCTCTTTACTACCTTAGGCCAGTCACTTCAAATCTCTGAAACTCAGTTTCTTCATCTGTAAAATGAAGAGATTAGATTAAATGATTTCTAAAGCTCCTTCCAGTTCTAAACTATGTGCTCGTATGATCTCAATTGGCTGTTCCCACTTTTATGAGCAATGCCCCAAAGATTCATCTTAGGGGCAGCTAGGAGGCACGGTGAATAGAGCACCGGCCCTGGAGTCAGGAGGACCTGAGTTCAAATCCAGCCTCAAACACTTAACCAAAACTAGCTATGTGACCTTGGGCAAGTCACTTAACCCCAATTGCCCTGCCTTCCCTCTCCAGAAAAAAAAGAAAGAAAGAAAAAAAGATTCGTCTGTCAGAAGTTGAGATCGACCAAGACCAGTCAGCATCAGAGTTGGTGGCTTGCCCCAGGCCCACAAGAGAAGAACCATGGCAAAGTCAGGCTTGGGGCTGGCATCTCCTCCCTGGGCCAGAATTCCAGAGCAGTAGTTAACAAAGCAGGCTTCTGAATAAATAGTACCTCGAATCTGCTTGGCAAAGACCATTATCAACCTTCCCCTGGGAACCTTTAAAGAGCATATGTGCCTATAAACATTGTTTAATTAAAGAGCAGCTAAGACATCATGGGAAACTTTCCATAGCATACTGGGCATAGTGGCGCTTTAAGGCTGTGATAGGCCTATAGTGTTTCTCTCCCAGATGAGCTGTATGTAAAATGACGTTTTATGAGCAGACAAATGAGGAAAAAAAGAGGACCTTTGTTCAAAGCAGTTTTATCAGGAATGATTTTGTCTCTGTGTTTGTAGTCCCAGCCCATAACATATTACATGGCACTTAGCATTCTAGTGATAAATACTTGAAGAATTGAATCTGGGTGACTGCTCATACCCAACGACCCCTCACTTGGCTGATGTTGCCCAAGTGAAGAGAGCCCAATAGAGGTGGGAGGACTATTGGGAGTGAGGTTGGGAAAGCAGCCAAGGAATATAAATGGAGACTTTGGTTTGAGCAGAACCAATTTTTCTTAATTCCTTTGATCCATGGTTTTGAAATCTACATATGTTCAAATGGAAATTTAATCTGAGGGTTGCTGATTCACTTGCATGGTAAGTCATATGCATATTGTAAAATAAGGACTGGAACTCCAAGAGAGAAATATATCCGTGTGTATGTCTGGGTGAGGGTGTTAAGATTTCATATTCAGTGATGAAAAACTGTGGGATTTTCCAGACAACACCAAAAGCACTTGGACCTCCCAAAAATTTGTTCAGGACTCAGTTCAGAGTCCACAAAATTGCGGTGGATGATGGGGAAGGCACAGAGGATACCAACTCTATGACATGGCCAGAAAAGGGAGGGTGGAGAAAGGGTGAAAGAAATACTGGAAGATGAAAACCTAAAGAGGCAGAGTGTGTAAGAACACAGGCTCAAGTCCATTCCAGGGAAAGGAGCAAGCAAGATACGGGTCTCTAGTAAGATGCTGTTTCTCTAGACCAAGAGTTCTTAACCTGGGATGCACATACTCTTATGGGTAGATTTCAGGAGATCCATAAATTGAAATGAGGAAATAAAAATGACATCTTGATTTTCATTGACCTCTAACTGAAATTTATCATTTCCTTCAATTCTGAATTAAAACAAAAATATTCTGAGAAGGGGTCCAAAAGCTTCATTAGATTTCCAAAAAGGTTTGTGATATAAAAAAAATGGTCAGGATGGGGCCACTAAGTGTAACAATGAATAGAGCACCAGCCCTGAAGTTGGGAGGACCTGAGTTCAAATTTGACTCACACACTTGATAGTTAGGTAGCTATGTGATCTTGGGCAAGTCACTTAACCCCAATTGCCTTGCCTTCCCCCCTCCAAAAAAAAAAAAAAGGTCAGGGATTGAATCTAGAGCAAAGACAGCTCAGGTAGAGAGCCAATGCAACTTTCACACAGACTGGGACAAACAGCAAGCTAGAAAGTGATCCTCCTCCCCAACACCTAATCCCTGGAGGGAGAGGAATGGTCTGGTTATGGGGACAAGGGATAAGAACAGAGAAATGCACTTCTCTGCATCACATTTGGTGCATAGCTACTAGAAACATCCAAGATCCACGGTGGGATGAGAAGCAGTCCCCCAGAACCATGAACCGAAGGTACCCTCAGTTCCAGAATTTCTAGCTATAGCTCAGACCAAATGTACTCCAAATACAGTCTGACCAGGGCAGAGCACCACAGAACTTTATCGCCTCCCTAGTATGAGACACTACACCTATCTTAACTGGGATTCTTTGATACTACATCCCCCTCCTGGCTCACACTGAGATATAGTCTGCTAATAACCCCAGATCCCTTTCAACTAAATTTCCATGCTGCCCTATCTTGCACTTGCTAAATTGATTTTTTTCTGAGACTTTGCATGTGCCTTTATTAAATTTCACCTTATTCAATTTGTCTCCATGTTTTATCCCACTGAGCTTTTTGAAACTGTGCCTCACAGGGTTGTTCTGAGGAGAGCTCTTCATAAAATTTGAAGGGCTATGGAAATGTGAGTTGGCTTTATAATTATGGTAGCCGGTGTGTTCCCCTGAAGGATAACGTTTCCTCAAGAGGCTCAATCTGCCAACAGGTGCATAATTCCCACAGGGCTAAGCCCCCTTACCCAATTTCCCTAGGAGGGATTATTCACCAAGACATGCATCACTTCCTTCAAACCTGGGGTTCTCTGGTCTCCTTGGTTATGAACAAAAGAATGGATAGATGGATGAACGAATGATAAAATATTTATTAAACACTTACTGTGTACTGAGCTCTATGCTAAGCACTAAGGTTATAAATACAAGCAAATTAGTCCCTGAGTTCAAGTAGCTTACATCCAAATGGGAAACAATTCATGGTTGGTCAGTCGGTTGGTCAGTCGGTCGGTCGGTCGGTCGGTTGGTTGGATGTTGTCCATTCTTGAAGAGAACCAAAATGACATGTTGGTCAAGCTACAGTGTTAAAGTCAAGCTACAATATGTTCTACTGTGGCTGATCTGACCAATATGAGCTCAGAAGCCTTTACCACAGGTCAGATACAAACAGTCCACATGAATATTTGGAATAACAATAGTTCTAAATTTGTGCATCTCATGTTTCTTTTGAGCTCCTACAATTGTGCTTTGCTCATAGAGCACAGCGCCTTCTTTAATGTGGGTGTGCCATGCTGGGCAGTCCTGGCCCAGTGTCTCCCATGTCACATAATTGATTCCAAAGTTCTTCAAAGAAAACTTGTATCACTTCTTCTGACCTGAGTGTTTGTCTTGTATGAAGTCTCTGTAAAATAGTCTTTTAGGCAAACATGTTTGGCATTCAAACAATGTTGTGAGCCCCTCAGAGTTATACTCTCTGCAGCAGAGTTTGAATTGTTATCATCACAAAAAACTGAATTTCATCTGCCTTCTTACTGAACCAAGAATCCTGTATCTTTCTAAACTTCACTTGTACTTTAATTTTGATGGAATTAAATGCTGACTTTTTAGAGACAGATGAACTATCCTGCTGGTATCTGATTCTTCGTGACCTCATTTGGGGTTTTCTTGGCAGAGACACTGCAATGATTTGCCATTTCCTTATCCAGCTCATTTTACAGATGAGGAAACCAAGGCAAACAGTTAAGTGACTTACCCAGGGTCACGTAAGTATGTGAAGCCAAATTTGAATGCAGATCTTCCTTGCTCTAGGCCTAGCTCTATCCACTGTGCCATCAGGCTACCTGTATTTCCATAGATCCATGATCTCATTGACATCAGTACCTCTTCCATTGGACAGACTGAAACAAATCCTACCTTCTCATCCTGTATGACTCTTGTCCATGTCATTTTCCATAAGTGTTTCACCAGCTATGCTAAAAGCCTTCTTCTAGGTCTCTGCATTTTGTTGGTAGCAATGTAGCATCTTTCTTATCCATCTGTTGTCCCTTGTTTTCATTACATGGCCAACCAATTTCCCTTTCCAGCATACCTTATTATTTTACGTTCTATTGTAATTTTGTTGATTTTGTTACCTATTTCCCAATTACATTTCTTACCATTCTTTTTTTTTATTTTGAGTTCCAAGTTCTCTCCCACACTCCAGCCCCTCCCTCATGCATTGAGAAGGCAGGTAATAGGATTTCCCATTATACATGTGAAGTCACTTAAAACACATTTCTAGATTAGCCATGCTGAAAAAAATTTTAAAAAATTAAGCAAGGAAAATAAAGAAAGCAAAACAATATGCTTCAATCTGCACTCAGAGTTCATCAGTTCTCTCTCTGGAGGTGGATAGCATTTTTCATCTTGAGTCTTTTGGAGTTGTAGTGAATCATTGTACTGATCAGAGTAGCTAAATTTTTCACAGTCGGTCATCATTACACTACTGCTGTTACTGTGTACAAGATTATCCTGGTTCTGCTCACTTCACTTTACATCAGTTTATATAAAACTTCTCGGGTCTTTCTGAAACGATTTCCCTTGTTATTTCTTATAGCATAATAGAAGTCCATAACAATTACATACCATTACTTGTTCAGCCATTCCCCAATTGATGAACATCCCTCAATTTCCAATTCTTTGCCACCACAAAAAAAGCTGCTATAAATATTTTTTTACAAATGGATCCTTTTCCTTTTTCTTTGATATATTTGGGATACAGAGTTAGTAGTGGTATTTTGCTGAGTCAAAGGGTATGTATGGTTTTATAGCCCTTTGGGCATAGTTCCAACTTGTTTTCCAGAATGGCTGTACCGGTTCACAGCTCCACCAAAACTGCCTTAGTGTTCCTATTTTTCCACATCCCCTCCAGCATGTCATTTTTCTTTTGTATCATGTTAGCTATTCTGATATGTGTGAGGTGGTACCTCAGAGTTGTTTTAATGTGCATTTCTCTAGTCAATAGTGATTTAGAAAAATTTTTTTATATGACTATTGATACCTTTGATTTCTTCTTCTGAAAAGTTCCTGTTCTTATCCTTTAACTATTTATCAACTGGGGAATGGCTCTTATTTTTTACAAATTTGGCTCAGTTCTTTATATATCTGAGAAATTAGAACTTTATTAGAGAAATTCAGCATACGTTATTTTTCACATAAATGTTGTTTGAATGGTTAAGCATTTTTTCTCCCTTCTACCTCCTTTCTCTTGCCCTGGGTGGGGAAATGTTTGAGGGGTGGGAGGACAATTCCAAACCTTTGTAACATGTTAGCATTGCCAAGCAAAACAAATTCCCACACTGACCATAACCAAAAAAAGTGTTTCATTCTATACCTCAAATTCATCACCTCTCTGTCAGGAGATGGGCAGCATTCTTTGTCATCATTCCTCTGGAATAATGATGGATTCCCTGCCCTGAATGAAATCCCATGATTGCTTTCATCAGAGTTCTCAAGTCTTTCAAAATTGTTCATTTCCACCACGTTGATGTTATAGTATAAATTGCTCTCCTGGTTCTGCTCACTTTACTTTGTCTTTATTCATGCAAGCCTTCCCAAATTTCTCCGAAACTATCTCTTTCTTCATTTCTTCAAGCATAATAATATTCCATCACACTCATCCTGAAGAATCAATCATTTGATCAATAAGCATTCGTGACACATCTATAAAGTGTTTAGCATGGGATTCAAAGATAACAAGGGAGCAGCCCTTGCCTATGTGGAGTCAGGTAGAGGGAGAGGGAACATGCAGAGAAATAAATGCAAAATAACCTGGGGGATGGGAGGGAAAGCACTAACAACTAGAGGCATCAGGAATGGTGTCTTTTAAGAGGTGGCACGTGAACTGGTCCACAAACAAATTATAGGATCTAGAAATAAAGAGGGAGAGCATTTCTATGCAAAGGTGCAGAAATGACAGGTAGAATGTTATATACCAGAAATAGCAAGTAAGCAAGTGCATCGTGAGGTCTGGTATGATAGCAGGAAAGGTAATTAGAGCCAGTTTCTGAAGGGCTTTGAATGCCAAATAAGAGAAATATGTATTTTATCTAAGTAACACTAGGGAACCACTGAAGTTTCTTGGGCAGGGAACTAATATGACCAGACTTGTGCTTTTGGAATATCGTTTCAGCAGATGTTTGGTGGATCAGACATGGGAAAAAATGAATGCAAGGAAACCAATTAGGAAACAGCTGCATTAGTTCAGGTGAGAGGTGGTAAGGGTTTGAACTAGTGTAATGGATATGTGAACAAAGGGAAGGGTGTAGGTACAAGAAATGTTGTGGAGATAGGATTAACAAGACTTGACAACTGATCATATTTAGGGGTGGGGACAATGGAGAAGGAAAGGCTATGATTCTGAGATAACAAACCCAGGTTATTGAAACTACAGAAGCTGCCTTAAAAGAAAAAAGTGAAATTTAAGGAAGAGTCTGTTTAGAGGAAAAGATCATGAGTTCTATTTTAGACGTGTTGAATCTAAGATGCTTATTGACCATCCAGGTGGAAATGTATAGGAAGCAGTTGGCAATAGGGGACTAGAGTTCAGAAGAGAAAGTAGACATGGATATGCAGATTTAGAAGTCATAAAAATGGTAATTCAGCCCATGTAGACTGCTAGGCAGAGTAGAAGGTAGATATGGATTTAAATCTAGTCTCAGATATCTACTAGCTGTGTGATTCTATGGGGAAGTCACTTAACCTCTGATTTTGTTTCCTAATCTATAAAACAGGGATGATAATGATAGCATCTGTCTCCCAGGACTGTTGTGAAGAAAAAATGAGATAATGTTTGTAAAGCAATTTGAAAACCTTAAAGCACTATATAAAGGCTAGCTATTTTTTCTTTTCTTTTTCTATTTTTTTGGAAGTGGTGAAATTACCAGGGAGATAGTATAAAGAGGCCCCAGGACAGATCTCTAAGTGGCAACCATGTTTAAGAAATGAGAGACATATGACTATTCTGTGATGAATACTAATGAATGGCCAGATGAGTAGTAGGACACCCAGGAGACAGCCATGTTATGAAAACTCAGGGAAGAGAGAGTTTCCAGGGGGAAGAATTGATCACAGTGTCAAACACTGCAGAGGGGCCAAGAAGCATGAGGACTGAAAAAAGGTCCTTGGATTTAGCAATGAAGAAACCGTTGGTAACCACGGAGAAATATGTTTCCAGTGAGTATTGGGAAAAGAAACCAGATTGCAAGGGGTTGAGACAAGAGTGAACAAACTCTGAAACATAGATATTGAGCCTTAATATCTCTTCCGAATTCCAGGACCACCTCATCAGCTGCCTCCTGTACTTCTCTTCCTGGCTGGCTCATAGGAATACCAGATTCTGTATGTCCAAAATATGGACAAAAAATATTCATACCAGCATTCTTCATGGTAACAAAGAATTAGGGTGGGAGTGCCCACCAAGTGTCAGATTGGCTGAACAAAGGTTGACATATAAATATCATAAAATATTGCTGTGCCATAAAAATTGATGACTATGAAGAGTTTAGAGAAATGTGGAGATATGTATGTGGAAGGTGAGATTTGAGCTTAAACCTGAAGAAAGTCAGGGAAGCTAGAAAGTGGAGGTGAAGAAGAAGGGAACTCGCAGCAAACCTCCCTCATTGGAAGGGGCAGAGAGAACAACAGAGAAAGATGATGTTGCGTCCCATGTGGGGAGCAGAAAAGAGGCCAGTGTCATTGGCTTGCAGAGTATATGGGGTGGACATGGAGAGGAAAGCATAAGAAATCTGGAAAAGTAGAAAGGGATGAGGTCATGAAGGACTTTAAAAAACCAGAGTTTGAAATAATGAAGGGCAAAATGAGTAAAACCAAGAGAATGTTGTATATAGTAACAATATTGGTTAAGAACAACTTTGCGCAAATAAGTCATTTTGTCTATTATAAATACCCAAGTTAACTATAAAGGACATATGAAGGAAGACGTTCTCTGCATCTAGAGAAAGAACTAATAAATAGAAATATATATAATGGTTTTACATGTATATGTGTATGCATGTGTTTGCATATATATATATATATTTGCCTAATGGTAGCCATCTCTAGGGTGGAAGGGAGGGAGGAAAAAAAGAGAAAAAAGGAAAAAGAAAAAATGAAAAAAGTTATATAACTTTATTATATATTTAAAAGTTGTATATAATAGACTTGCCATTTCACATACAATCATCTTTTTCTCTATTCTACTATGTTATGGAAAATGCTTTCTTTATTTCTTAAGTTCAGAATAAAATAAATTTTTAAAAATTAAGCGGAATTTTGTGTTCAATTTGGAAGTTTCAGGAAGTCATTAGAGTTTATTGAAGAAAGGAATGATATGGTCAGGCCTGTGCTTTAGGATTTAACAGCTAAGCAGAAGACAGACAGGAGTGAGGAGAGACAAGGCAGGTAAACCAACCAGCAGGCTATCCCAGTAGTCCAAGTGTGAAGTGATGAGGGTCTGTACTGGGTGGTAGCAGTGTCAGAGGAGATATATAGGAGAAATGCTATAAAATTAGAATCATAGGATATGACAACTCATTGGATAAGAGGGGTATGAGAGAGTGAAGAGTCAAAGATGACACCTCAATTTCAAGCCTGGGTAATTGGGAGGAGGTTGATGTTCTCAACAGTAACAAGGAAATTATGAAAAGGGGAGGGTTTGGGGTTAAATATGAGTTCAATTTTGAACATGTTGAATATAAGAAGTCTAAGGGATGTCTAGTTTGACATATCCAATAAGCAACTGGAGATGTTACAATGGAGGTCTGGGGAGAGATTGGGATTGAATAAGATCTGAGAGTCATCTGCATAGAGATAATAATTGAAACCATGGGAGCTGATGAGATCACCATGTTTAATGGTATCAGTTGGAGAAGAGAAGAGAGCCCAGGATGGGGCCTTGGGAGACTCCCACAGTTGATGATCCAAGAAAGAAGTAGATTCACTAACAAAGACAGAGAAGAACCAGTCAAATGGGGAGTAGGAGAATCAGGAGAGAGTCATGTCATGAAAACCATCTGGAAAAGCAGATGGTAATGCATCTTCTTCAATATCAAATCCACTGATAAATCTGTGGGAGATTCAATGAGATAATTATAAAGTGCTTAGCACAGTGCCCAGCACATAGCAGGTACTACATAAATGTTAGTTATTACTATCATTATTATTAACCATTATCTTTTTCTGATATTGAACAGTTTGACAGTGCCAAGGACTTGAGGAGAGAGAACTTTCTTGTCAATATCTGATGAGGCAATTGATAGGCAGCATCTCCATGGGGGGGGGCGGTGCTCCCCTCTAAAATGGTTCTGGGCTCTGGACTAAAAGCAGGACTGCTGATCTGGGAGGCCCTGCCATTCCTGGGGCTCTTGGGCTCTGGACCCTGGACACCAAGGTCTGAGGAGATGTAGAAGTCAAAGTGATGGTTTGACATTGTGCGATGACTAACTTTGATAGACTTGGTTCTTCTCAGCAATGCAAGGTTCTAAGATAACTCCAAAAGGCTCATGATGGAAAATGCTGTCCACATCCAGAGAAAGAATTGTGGACTCTGAATGCAGGTTGAAGCATACAAACAGTATGGAATAGTATGCTCTCTCTCTCTCTTTTTTGTTTTGTTTCTTCTTTCTTGTGGTTCATGCCATTGGTTATAATTCTTCTTTACAACATGACCAATATGAAGATATGTTTAATATGAATGTATATGTAGAGCCTATATCAGATTACACACTGTCTTGGGGAGGCTATGACATAAGATATGGCAATTCCTTGGATATGGGGGAGGGGTAAGAGAGTAGGAGGGAGGGGGAGAAATTTTAAAACTCAAAAGCTTGTGGAAATAAATATATTAAACTAAAAATGAATAAATTTAAAAAAAACAAAGTGATGGCTTGACTCCCTGGTAGTACAAGCCACCTTGTTTCTCAGACTGCCTTGCTAGTTCAGAAAAATGCATGCTGGTGAAATTCTGGCAAAAGGGAGGAGGGAGGCCATTTATGAGTATCTGGAAGCTCATCTCTGGATCCGTGCCAAAGTCAAATTCAGTGATTTTTAGATTTCTCATGTTTTGTTTGGTTGTTGGTCTACGTCCCTGCTCTCTTACAATAACAGGGATAAATCTTCTTACGTGACTGGCTGACTAATTTTAGTTAACTAGGTGGTTATTTGAAAGCCTGCTTAAGTTATTGGATGAAGTCAATTGTATTTGATTCCAATTCATCTAAGATTCCAGGTGGTACATTGATATTTGAAAGAGATTTTTTTTTTAAATAGCACATAGTTACTTAAGTATAAAATTATATTTGTTGTTCAGTCATTTTTTTTCAGTCACGTCCAACTCTTCATGACCCCATTTGGAGTTTTCTTGGCAAAGATACTGGAATGGTCTTATCATTTCCTTCTCCAGCTCATTTTACAGATGAGGGAACTGAAGTGACTTGCCCAGGGTCACATAGCTAGTAAGTGTCTGAGGCCAGATTTGAACTCAGGAAGATGAGTCTTTCTGACTCTAGGTCCTACACTCTATCCACTGAACCACCTAGTTGCCCTATAAAATTATATAAAGCCCTAAAATTATGTGTGTTCATGTGTGTGTGTGTGTGTGTGTGTGTGTGTGTGTATGCGTGTGTCAGAAATAATAAGTGAGGGATGAGGGGTCTAAGCAGGAAAGGAAAGGGTTAAGGAAATACCAGAGTCGAGAAGACAGAGTATAAGAACTATGGATACAAAAGAACAAGATTCCAGGAGTAGAGTGTTTCCAGAGATCAGGAACAGAAAGAATAACAGGAATTAGGTAGCCAAGCCAGGGTTAACAAGAAGGCTGACAGAGATATCAGAGACAGAAAAAATGTCAATAGTGATAATAACTAGTGTTATGGTCTAGAAATAGTTAAGAAATATTTTCTGACGTTAGTGGTCAGCCTGGTGAAATTCTATGGTATACAGCCAAGTGAAACTCTATGATAATCAGCCAAGTGAAACTCTCATAGAGTTTCACCTAGGAAGCCTCCCTAGAGTGATTTATCTGTACCTGGGAGGCTGGGAAGCCTCCCTAAACCAATTTTTCTGTACCTGGGAGGCTGGCCTAGGATAATCTATCTTTCCCTTAGCTTACCCCCTCCGTTTTCCTTTGTAACC
>CM053587.1:266318672-266406889 GCA_028646515.1 Pseudochirops corinnae
GACTTTGTGGTCACTTTGTTAAGACTCGTCAAATTGAACCATTTCATTAGTATTTATGTAGAACTTTGAGATTTGCAAAGTGCTTTACAAATGTTATCTCATTTGATTCAATCTTCACAACAACCCTGTAAGGTAGGTGCTATTATTATTCCCATTTTAAGGAATATTCTCATGAGGAAATTGAGGCTCAGAGGAAATTTTAAAGACAAGGAAAATGGCATGTCTAGGGCCTCGTTGGTAATAAATGTCTGAGGCAGGATTTGAACAAAGGTCTTTGTGACTCCAAATCTAGAACTCGATCCACTACATTCAAAATCTAAGCAGTTGCTCAAATGTATTTGGGGACAAAACTATAGTTCAAGTGAGTGACCGCTGTGAATGGGGGGTCCTGTTCCCAATTTAATTCCACAAACACTCAAGTGCCAGACTCTGCACTAAGCACTTTGTTATTGTCGTTGTCCAGTTGTTTTCAGTTATGTCTGACTCTTCATGACTCCATTTGGAGTTTTCCTGGCAAAGATACTGAAATAGTTTGCCATTTCTCTCTCCAGCCCATTTTACAGATGAAGAAACTGAAGCAAACAGAGTTAAGTGACTTGCCAGGGTCTGAAGCCAGACTTGAACTCAGGAAGGTAAGTCTGTCTGACTTCAGGTCCAGTGCTCTATTCACTGTGCTACCTACTGCCCCGGTGCTAAGGAGGGACACAAATAAGTAGAAGAAAAATAGTCCCTGTCCTCAGGGAGCTTACAATCCAATAAAAGGAGATTATACATAAAAAGAAGCTGGAATATAAAAAAGCGTTAACACTTGTATTAGAGATTTTGAGTGAAGATGTATATATATGCTATCTAATTTCTTCCTGGATAGCATATATTCACATACATGGATAAAGCATTTTTGCTTGATGATTAAATGTTTAAATAGTATGCACACACCTCAATATCGATACTGTCACACTCATCTCATTCTAGTGTACCTTAAGAAGCCTCAATTGTCCAGAGGCTTCCCCTCCCCAGAGTTTTGCATACAAAGTAAACATCTGTCCTCAGATTCATGTACAGCAACCACCTTCATGTATCATGCTGAAATCTAATATAGAACTAAAGGAAGCAACCATAGGGTCATTGACTCACAGTCTGTCCCTCTCCTGCTCTATATCCCAGTAACCTGGGACTGTGGCTGATGGTAAGGAGTTGTCCAAAGTGAGCAGGCACTCACGCAACAGTGTAGGTGAGAGGCAGGATTTAAACCCAGATTTTCCTGGCTCCAAGGCTAGTTCTTTATTCACTGTCACATTTCTCTTGTAATATGTGTATTTATGTGTGTATATGTGTGTGTACACACACATATGTATGTATATCTGTATGTATGCATATATGTATACATATATAGAGTCCCATACCAATAGGCTTTAGGAGGTATTACATATGTGTATATAATATATTCACATACATGTGTGTATATATTAAAATATTATCTAGTTCTACATATCCTATATAATATGCAATATGATATATTAGTACATATACGCATACATGTATAGATTATGCACGCATATGTAACCCATATCCCAAAGGCCATTGGTATGGGGCTCTCTCCTCGTTGGTGGAGATGAAAGCTCTGCCCTGTGCAAGGGGCAGGGAGGAGTTGGAGAGTACTGAGAAAGCTCCACCTTGATTAGTCCCCTTCAGGGCTCTACAAAGCCAGTCCCCTTCGGGAGTCATCAAACTGCAAACTGAGTCACTTCAGTCTTCCAACTTCAAGCGAGAAGGAGAAAGGGGCCAATTCCACTTTGGGTTGCTAAAGGAAAAGACTCTGAGAAGATATGAAAGGAGATGGCAGCCTCCATCATATCTCTGTCCCCAGCTTGACACTCTAGAGACTTCAGGGAGTTTCCCCTTGGGTGAGGTCTAGGATTCTGTCTCTCTCTTGGTTGAGCTATCTCACTCCCAATGGGAGAGCTCCTTTATTCTGTATTGTCTGGTATATATTCTCTCATGTAGACATTCTCCAATTTCTATTTTGCTATGATTTGGATAAATGGGTTTCTCTGCTATTCACTATGTGTTCATTGCAGAATTTATATTCAATGGAACAGGGGTCAAGCTTTGGATATAAAACTTGGGGTTCCTCTTCCCCCTGCAAAAGACAAAATGACGACAAGTTCAATGGAACCCACTCATATCCACTAGACTAATAAAGTGGGCATATAGATATACTTCTAATCCCTACTCTTCCTCTCAGAGGAGATCAGAGTGGTGACTTTTGGTCCCAGTTTTCTGTTTCTTAGCTTGACAGGAATAAATAGGGGGAGAAGAAGCTTGAGATGTCTGTTCTGCCTCCCTTCAAATCACAAAAGATCCTTTTTGCAGATGGAGACTTTCCTTACATGTGGGGCTTCTAATCTTCATATATGTCAAGATAGTGAGAGATATTTTTATCTTTATATCTATATACTTTTATTGTGAGAGAAGCATATAGATATCGTGAGAGATATATGTATCTCACAATAAAAGCATATAGATATGTATCTATATGGGGATATAAATACATGCGTATGTCTGCACACATTTATACACACACACACACACACATATATATATTACAAATGAGCAAAGTAAGTAGATTATATGGTGCTTTTGGATCCACTGGGATAATAATGAGCAACAGGGGCAACTAGGTGGCACAGTGGATAAAGTATAGGGCCTGGAGTCAGAAAAACTCATCAACCTGAGTTCAAATCTGGCCTCAGACACTTACTAGCTGTGTGACCTTGGACAAGTCACCTAACCCTGTTTACCTCAGTTCTTCATCTGTAAAATGGGCTGGAGTGGCAAACCACTCCAGTATCTTTGCCAAGAAAACTCCAAATGGGTCACAAAAAGACTGAAAGGACTGAACAACAACAATGAGCAACAACAATCTGGAAGGCTTCACGGAGGAGATAGTCTGTTCATTTCTATTTTTAAAGATGAAAGGAGCAGAATTTAGTGGAAGAAATATGAAAAGGTGTTTTCTTTTTCTTTCACTCATTTTCTCAGTTACTTCAACTCCATTTGGCTTTCCCAGTACAGCTGTTAAGGTTTTGCTCGGGTAGAGAAATGACATTCAATCATCGCCCTAGAACATCAGCCTGAAATGTGTTCCAGTCATATTATTGGAGACATCTGTTGGACGGGACAGGTGGTAAATCCCGGCGGGTGTTCCCTTCAGGGCTTGGCAAGCAGCAAGGAGAAAGAGTATTTTAGACTGACAAGGGGCAGAGAAGGTGGGAAAGGGGATGAAGACCAACAGAGAGAAAACACTGAATTTCCATCTCCTTGAACTTTACAGGGATCTGTCAAACCTTTAATTTGGTGCAAAAGGGCCAGTCAGGTGACAGCATGAGCAGTTTTGCCTGGGCGTTCCCACGGCTCCTGTTAACATTTGACAAAATAACACAGGCTCGTCAGTCCTTAAAACTAGCAGCTGTTTCCATATCATTCCTGTGATTTAAGAACCTATTTCGGAGACCCTGTTGGCCAGTTAGTGGATATACAAATGGGAGTGACAGCAGAGACTTCTGAGTAGGAAATGTACCCTCTGGCTCTCCCAATTCACATTAGTAAACATAAATCATAGGATCATAGAGTCAGAGTTGGAAGTGACCTAAGAGGCCTCATGGTCCAACCCCCTCATGTTACAGATAAAGAACGGAGTCCCAAAGAAGTGAAGTGATTTGTCCAAGTAACACTGGGAGTAAGTATCAGAGTTGGGATTTGAACCTGTATTCAGACTGTAAATCCAGCATTCATTCCACTGTACTTCACTGCTTTCTCTGGGCTTTCTGCCACAGGCACAGAGGAAGGTCAAGAGTTTCCCCAGATGAATCCACTAAACCCATTCATCTCATTGTCTTCTTGGTCTAAAAGGGTATCCAGGCGTCCACATCATGTAAGAAGTGGAAGAACGTAGGTCGAAGGTGAACAACCAGGAAGTAGTAGAGTCCATTATCATTGCAAAGATAACCCCCCCCCCCATTAGAAGCCTCATGGGTGGAGGGGAGGAAAGTGAAACTGAAAGGGTGTGGTCTTTATAAAGTGAAGCTATCTTTGCCAAGCACACTAGTGATGAGCTTAAGAGGCAGTTCTGAGGCAGTTAGGCGGTACAGAGGATAGAGAACCAGCCATGGAGACAGGAAGACCTGAGTTCAAATGTGACCTCATACACTTACTAGCTGTGTGACCCTGGGCAAGATACTTAACCCTCATTGCTTCCCCCCAAAAAAATGAAAAAAAAAATAAGACATAGTTTGGCAAACACTAATCCAAGAAGAGGGCCTTCATCAAGTACTACAAGAAATAGCCATATGAGGGGTGGCTAGTTGGCATGGCCCTGGAGTCAGGAGGACCCGAGTTCAAATCTGGCCTTAGACACTTAATACTAACTATGTGACCCTGGGCAAGCCACTTAACCCAAATTGCCCTGCCTTCCCCCCTCCAAAAGGCAAAAAAGAAAGAAAGAAACAGCCAGATGTGAATGGCAAGAAACAACCTTAGCAATGTGAAGAAATAATGTCATTGCTGCACCCCAGAAAGAAGAAATCTGACCTGATGGAGATCCAGGTGAACGACAGATGAATGCCTATGAAGTTAGGCTGGGCCAAGTAGAAACTGGAGGCCAGAGTCCACTGTGCCTGGACTGGATGAAAGGATTGGTGTTTTTGGTGTGACCAAAGGCGAGAATTACAAAGCAGTCACCAGCCACCAGTACACCCAGAAACCGTCTTGCAAAAACTCAGCAGAACCTGTGCAAGGTGGCCTGTATGAAGGCTCGGTATCCTACCTGTGTGGTATTCTCCATGGCCCAGACGGGTCAAAAGGGTTATCACCACCAGACTAATATCAGTGAGATCTTTTAGATTGGACAGGCCTACCAGATCAAGGACGGAAAACGGATTTAAAAGAAAAGAAAAGAGATTTAAAAGAAAAGAACAGAAAACTCATCTGATACGTACGTGAATCCTCTGGAAGGTTTTATCCACTATGGTGGTGACTAATAACCTTATCATGTTGAAGGCCTGTGTTGTCTGAAACAATAAGATCCCTATCGAAATCCCTGTGGGTTCAAGCAAATGCGAAACAAAACACCACAGAAAATGCTACCTCGCAGGTTTTTTATGCCACCTCCAAAGTTGGTCACAACTAGCTTTCAGACCATGAAGGAAAAAAAGGCATTCACTGGAATATTCAAGAAACACAGTATTGCTAAAGAGGAGCATTAATGTTCCAAGTCAAGGAGGAGCTGATGGACCCTCAACAAAATTAAAATTATTTTTAAGAAAAGAAATGTAGAGAGTGTTACAAAATTTAAAATACTTAATTTTGATTACATTAAAAAGGTTTTGCAAAAACAAAACCAATACAACCAAAATTATAAGGCAAGCAGAAAACTGGACGAGGGGAATTTTGCAACAAGTAGCTCTGATATTGGCCTCATTTCTCAATTGATAGGCAAAGGACATGAAAGGCAGTTTTCAGATGAAGAAATCAAATTTATCTATTGTCATATGAAAAAATGCTCTAAATCACTATTGATTAGAGAAATGCAAAGTAAAACAACTCTGAAGTAGCACTTCATACCTATTGGATTGACTAATTTGATAAAAAAAAAAAGGAAAATGTTGGATGCTGGAGGGGAAGTGGGAAAACTGGGACACTAATGCACTGTTGGTAGAAGTGTGAACTGATCTAGCCATTCTGGAATACCATTTGGAACTATGCCCAAAGGGCTATAAAATTGAGCATACCCTGTGAATCTAACAATAATACTTCTAAGTCTATATCCCAAAGATATCCCCAAAAAAGGGAAAAAGACCTGTTTGTACAGAAATATTTATAGCAGCTCTTTTTGTGGTGGCTAAGAATTGGAAATCAAAAGGATATCCATCAATTAGGGAATGGCTAAACAAGCTGTAGCCTATGATTGTGATGGAATATTATTGAGCTATTAGAAATGACAAGCAGGATGATTTCAGAAAAAACTAGAAAGCCTTAACATGAACCGATGCATAGTGAAGCGAACAGAACCAGGGGAACTTTATACACAGTAACAGCAACATTTGATTGATGAGTTGTGAATGATTTAGCTATTCTCAGCAATGCAATGATTGAAGACAATCCCAAAGTACTAATAATGAAGCTTACTCATCTGCCTCCAGAGAAAGAACTGATATTGTTTGAATACAGACTGAAACATGCTATTTGTCACTTTCTTTCATTTTTTTCTTTAGTTTGAGTCTTCTCATACAAAATGACAAATACGGAAATATTTTACATAATTACACATGTATAACCTATATCAGATTGCTAATCTCTCAGGGAGGGGGGAGGGGAGGGAGGAAGGTATAGAATTCAGAACTAACAACTTTAAATAAAAATGTTTAAAAATTGGAGAAAAGAAAAGAAATGTACCCTTTGTTCCCTCTCTTACCAGAAATCTTTGTGGTGAAAGACAAGGTCTAGCCTTCGGAGACTGAAAATTGGAAGTCTATTTAATAATATGTAATAATCACCATAAACTAGGGTGAGGTTTCTAATAGATAACAGACTCAATCTAAGAACATAAACTAGCTGAGAGGACAGTGATCTTTGATCAAAAGAACATGACTCATAGAGCTGATAATCTAAATGGAATATAGCAACTATGGAAGACATAGCTAAGGATTTCAACTAAGCCGGATGCTGGAAGCAGTTGAATCTATAATCAAGTAGCATCTCTCAGAGACTTTGAATCCAGCCTGGCAACAGCTAGCAGCCAAAGACTTTGTGTCCAGGAGAATAGCATCCAGCAGAAACAGTATATCTAGTAGGAAGTAGGACCATCTAACAGAGAAACTACAAGGCTAGCATGCCACTACAAAACATTCACAATCCTACAGCATCATGGGTGTAAATTGCCCCTCCCTGCATATGCCTCGGCCACATGTGGTCCGCTCTGTGTGTGTTCTCTATGTGTACTCACACTTTATGGAAGACTGAACTTCATATTTATGAAGGATGTGTTTCACTGATACATTTCCTACTTCACTGTTTCATTAAATACCTTCTCTAGAACTAATTATGTGTTCTGGCTGACTAGTAAGTATAAATGCATCAATGGGGGCTTATGAGCTATGGTTTTAGGCTTGCAGGTTCGCTGAGCAACAAGAACCATCCAATGGCGGCCCCTACCCTGCTACTTTATAGGGGTGGGGGCAGGAATTGTCCCCAGTAGCTATACTTGTATTATTTCCTTCATCAGATTGTTGTGAGGATCCCTTCAAAGGGCTATATGAATGTCAGTTGCTATTATTGATCTATGGGGAGGATCTATCAAGGAGGACTAGCCCCTCTGGTGTAAGTTCAGTTGAGCCCTTTTCAGGGCTACTCATGCACCTTTGGTATCCACCTGTCACCCAGCTGTCACCTGTGGATTTCATGAAGCTGTAATATGTGCACCACATGGCGTCATATCCTGGTAAAATAGTCATGGCAGACAGGCTAAACCAGGTTGAGGGTAACCAACAGACCTCAAACCCATCTGTGAGTTAAGGGATTGTCTACCCAGGCATGTGAATGGGAGAATTTGTTTCAAAATAACCACAAAGGTGATTGAAGCAGGTTCAGGGGTGGGGAACCTGTGGCCTCAAGGGTACATGTGGTCCTATAGGTCCTCAAGCATTACCCTTTGACCAAATCCAAACTTGATTCAATCAAAGGGCCACATCTGAGGGCATAGAGGGCCACATTTGAGGACCTAGAGAGCCACATGTGACTTCAGGGTCTCAGGTTCCCCATCCCTGGTAGAGCTTGTCAAACATCACAGACACTAAGGTCATCAACTGTATCCTGGGGCACTGGCAGCAATCCTGACTTTTGTCTTGCTACTAGAGTGAGAAGGCTGATGAGTTTGCACAACTGCCCCACTTAAATACAGTTCACATGCAAGTCATGACATTACTTGGTGAGGTCATCAGTCCTCTTCAAAAGGAAGGACAAAGAACCACAACAACTCCTACCAGAGGAGGATTTTACTTTCTTTTTTTTCAGGGTTATACTGTTTTTTTCTCCCCTGTAATCTGTTGCAGAATTGGGGGAGAAGAAAAGAGGGCCTTCCAGGAGCGTGGTAAAGTGCTCATCTGCATGTCTGATGACAGCCCCCTACACCTGCCCCCCCTCCACTCCACCCCCACTTCCTACTGAGTGTCATTGTCTCCTCTGGCTCCAGGGAGACTGATACTCCCTCCCCTCCCCTCCCTGGTCTGGCCCAGCAAGCCCCCCCTCCCCAAGCTCCCCCAGCCATTATCAAATGCGCACGTCCCTATATGTTTTAAAATGTTAAAATATTACACTTTTATTTTTCAAGGGCCCAGGCCCTAATCACAAGAGGCCACTTAGTCTAGACTGCTGAGTATGGCAGGGTAATGTTGATTAATGATTATGCATTTCTCAAGTGAGTTGGAAATACTCCACTTTGTCTCATGCCTCAATACCCTCCAGAGGTGCACATTAATCAGGCCCACCATGTCTTAAGTTATAGCCTCAGCAGTTAACCTTTGGGGAAGAGCGTTCCCCTGGTGCCTATGAATCCTGGTGCACTTGGATTTTCAATGACATTTACCCAATGCCCACCGGGGCAGAATCCCCACTCCCCGGTCTTCTGTGTGTTAGAGAGGGAGTGACCCAAGCTGCTTGGAAAGTTCACTTTATTCTCTCATCAGCAGCCTAACTTTGTTCTCTGATAAAATGCCATCGAGACTTGACTATTAATAAGAAACTACACTTGTGCCAGATCTTTCATCTTAATAATTTTAAAGGCCTTTCCCCTCCTCCTTAAGTGTATTCCCATTGCTATTTCCACCTGGCAAAAGGAGAAAGAGAAGCTAGCGCAAGAGGTGATATGGTACAGTGGTTAGATCCCTGGCTTCAGCATCGGGAGACTGGGTTCAGATCCTGGTTCTGCCACTTAATACCTATGTGACTTCAGGCAAACCTCTTCATCTCCCCAGATATCAATTCCTCATCAGTAAAATGAGGAATGGCCTCCAAGCTCTAAAATCGAGAATCCTGAACCTATCTTGGTTCTAAACTATTGCTGCTATTATGTGTCAGGTGGATGGTATGTATGGCCCTAAGGGCAGAGAGGACCTAAGAGGGAGGGTTGCTCGACTTCCTCCAAACCCCAAGATGGAGGGAGGAGAGCCCCTCAATCCCAGGTGTCGGGTAACTGGGTGGGTCATTGGGTTAGTCAGAGGTCACCAGGAGGAAGAGTTTTGGGGGACTGTTTATGGATTTGGGGATGAGTTTTTGTGTTTTCTATCAGATTAGATAAAACCTGTTCTGATTTAAAAGCTTATTGTTAGCTCAGCATTTAAAACAGAATTGAAAATCCCCAGTGAAGAGATAGAAAAAGACAAGCTAAAGTCAAATGTTCCCGGATTTTCACTGGGAAGGAACAAAACCAAAGACTTTATTATTAGAGAGATACTTCCAAGGTGGAACCTAGTCCTTGTGCATCCACAGCTGTAGTTAGGAGCCACAGGTAACAAATGCTACTTTTTTTTTTTTAATGAGGAGGGGAAATACACTAAATGCCTAAAGGATATTCCTCAAAAATGGCTTTAAGAGGAATATATGAACGAATGAAAATAAATATAATATATCTAATCTAATCCAATAAAGAGCTAGGTGGTACAGTGAGTAGAACATCAGTCCTTGAATCAGAAAGACCTGAGTTCAAATTTGGCCTCAGACACATAAGCTGTGTAAATCATTGAGCAAGTCACTTAACCTCTGTCTGCCTCAATTTCCACAACTGTAAAGTGAGGGTGATAATAGCACCTACCTCCCAGGCTTGTTATGAGGATCAAATGAAGCCGTATTTTTAAAGCAAATATAAGTAAATGAATTAATGAATGAATTGAATGAATAAATAAATAAATGAAGCACTCAGCATACTGCCCAGCACATAGTATATAGTAGATGCTTAATAAATGTTTGTTTCCTTCTTTTCTTTCCTATTAATCACCTACTGTATGCCAGGCATTGTACTCAGTGCTGAGGATACAAAGGTTAAATGAAAAACAGCCACTTCTCTTAACAGTTCACATTCTACTAGGGAGCTATATGTAGCATGCAAATATAATATAATATATATATGCATAAACATGCTGAACAATTTGAGAAGGAAGAGAACAAAAAAGGAGGATTAGTAAAGGCTTCCTTTAGGGAGGACATGGTAGATAAGTTAAGCCTGAAGAAAGCTAAAGATCCTAAGACATTAGCTGTATTTTCTTTTTCAAAAGAGATACCAGACTAGTAGATCAAGAGAATGTCATAGGATTGTTTTTTTGCAATCATGTAAAACATTTCCATATCAGTCAGTTTGTACAAAAAGATTCAAATAAAAGAAAGAAAGAAAGAAAGAAAGAAAGAAAGAAAGAAAGAAGTGAAAAATAGCATGTTTAATCTGTATTCAGACAATATCAGTTCTTTCTCTGGAGGTGGATAGTCATTAGCCCATTGGGTTTGCCTTGGATCTTTGTATTGATGAGAATAGCTAAGTCATTCACAGTTCTTAGTTGTACAATACCAGTATTAGCATGTACAGCATTCTGCTGGCTCTACTCACTTCACTTTGCATCAGTTCATGTAAGTCTTTCCAAGTTTTTCTGAAATCATCCTGCTTGTTATTAGCACAATAATGTTCCATCACAATCATATACCACAGCTTGTTTAGCCACTCCCCAATTGATGGACATCCTCTTTCATTTCTAATTCTTAGCCCACCGTGAAAAGGGTTGCTATAAATATGCCATAAGATTTTTAACAAAGCACTTGAAAAAGTATCTCCTGTTATTCTTATGGACAAAGGTATGGACAAAATGATAGTACAATTTAGACTGATTTAGAGTTCATTGAATGACTGGGTCCAAGAGAAGTTCCTAATGGTTCAATGTTAACATGGCAAGAGATCTCCAGTGGACTGCCCCAAGAGCATCTCAATCTGACAGAAGATTCATATCTTATGGTTTCATATTAAGGATTTACTCATGCTCCAGTTCTGTCTTCACGGTCTTTTAAAGGACACTTACCCAGCATTCATATTTGTCATATTGTCAATGTACCTGCCCTATACAGTTTGACATTTTTATCAGTGATTTGGATGAAGGGATAAATGGTGAGCTTTATAAATGACACAAAGTTGAAAGGAATAGATGACATGCACACAAGCCGACAAAGTCAGGATCCAAAAAGAAATATTGACCAGCTAGAGCAATGGGTGGAATCTAATTATATGAAACTGCACAGGGATAAAGGTCTTAACCATAAGTTCAAAAAAATCACCTTCACAAGTATAAGACAAGGCTTGATAGCAGTTTGGCTGAAAAAGATCTGGGGGTTTTTCGTGAAGTATAAACTCAATAAGGGTCAGTGGCAGAATCTAAAAAAAAGTGCTGATGTGATTGGACTGCATTAAGAGACCCACAATTCCCAGGAATAAGGAGGCGAACATCCTACTGAAATGATGGGATCATAGCTTTAGAGCTGAAAGAGACCTAGGAAGCCATCTAGTCAATCCCCCTCATTTTATAAATAAGAGAGTTAAGGCCTAAAGAGGGGAAATGACTTAGCCAAAGTCATGCAATTGGTAGGTAGCCAAGCCAGAATATGCATTCAGGTCTTCCAGCTCTAAATCCAGCCCTCTTTCCACTATCTTATTCTCTTGGGATGGACACCAGAATAGAATCTGTCCCAGGGTTCCTCAGCTCTTACTGCTATTTCTGGTCTCATTTCATTCCCACCCCGTCAGTAAAGCACATCTTATAATAACCATAATACTACAAAATAACTAGCATTTATATAGTACTTTAAGGTTGGAAAAGTACTTTACAAATATTATTTCATTTTTTACTCACAAAACCCTGAGAAGTAGGGGGCTATTATTATTCCCATCTTACAGATGAGGAAACTGAGGCAGACAGCAGTTAAGTGACTTCCTCAGAGCCCCTGACTGGTTAGCCTCTGAGGCAGGATTCAAACTCAGGTCTTCCTGTCTACAAGTTCAGTCAAGCAGATGGAAATCCACTGTACAATCTAGCTACCTCCACCTAGAAATAATGATTCCAGGCACAGAAAACTCTTTTTTTAGACCATTTCTAAATGACTCGGTTAAGCAAATAATCTGGATATTTTATGCTATTGGAATGCTAGAGTTAATTGCCTCATTGGAGAAGGATTCATGATAAACATACAGGGACAAATCAACTTGAGTTAGAACTGTAGGGAATAGGATTCTATTATCCCTGAAAGGTAGATCCCTTTCTCTGACTCCTAAACCTGCCTTCTAGGGCCAAACAGAGCAAGGCTAATTCTTCTTCCGTCAAATACTGAACATAGATATCATGTCTGTCTCTGGGGGTCTTCTCTTTTCCTGGCGAACCACCACCAGTTTCTTCCACTGATTCTAATAAGATAAACCCAAAGCCCTGCTGTGTCTCAATTGCCCTCCTCAGAATGTTTCCCAGCTTAGCAATGACCTTTTCAGATTGTGCTGCCCAGAAATGAACATTCTAATCCAGTTGAGTAAGAGAAACCATCCCCTCCTTGGTCTTGAAAACTAGGGCTTTCTTAATGCATCCCAAGATTCCATTAGCTCTCTTGGTGGTCACATCACCCCCAAGCTCAGTAAAAGACAAAACGTTTTAGCAAGGAACATTTGAAGGGATAAATGAGGAGAGACGTATTTTCCTCTTGCAGAAATTCATCTTTTAATACAAATATTCTTCCATTCATGCTACACGGCTATATAGCTTCAAATCATGAAACAACAGGATTGTAGGGAAAATGAAAACCATAAACAACCCAAAATCAATCAACAAGCATTTATTTACTATGTGCCAGGGACTATTCTGGAAGGTACAGATTCAAATATGAAGAATAAATCAATGACTATGCTTTTTTTTTTTGGAGGGGGGAAGGCAGGGCAGTTGGGCTTAAGTGACTTGTCCAAGGTCACACAGATAGTAAGTGTTAAGTGTCTGAGGCTGGATTTGAACTTAGGTCCTGCTGACTCCAGGGTCAGTGCTCTATTCACTGCACCACCTAGTTGCCCCCAGTGGCTACTCTTAAAGAGGTGGTTAAGTAGATAGAGTACAGGACTTGAAATCAAGAAGACTCATCTTCCTGAGTTCAAATCTGACCTCAAACACTTACTAGCTATGTGACCCTAGGCTAGTCACTTAACCCTGCTGGCCTCAGTTTGCCCATCTATAAAATGAGCTGGAGAAGGAAATAGCAAATTGTTCTAGTGTCTTTGCCAAAAAAACTCCAAATGCGGTCACAAAGAGTCAGACCCAACTAAACAAATATAACAGCTTTCTTAAAGAGCTTCCAATGGAAAGCTGCATGGTAAGAATAAGCAGGCCATGTTATCAAGAGTTGCATGTTATCAAGGAGTCTTGCTTTTAAGAAATGTCATAAGAGGCATTATCAATATAATAGTCAACATATGTATTTAAAAAATAGATAAAACTCAGACGGGATGAAGAAACACAGAAGGAAGAAAATAAGCATTTATTAAGTACCTACTATGTGTCAAACACTATGCTAATTACTTAATAATTATTATCTCATTTCATCCTTACAGATACCCTGGGTAGTAGGTACTATTATATATCTATTTTATAGTTGAGAAAACCTCATGAGGCAAAAGAGGTTAAGTGATTTGCCCAAGGTGACACAGCTAGTAAATGTCTGAGGCAGGATTTGAACTCAAGTCTTCTTAATCTAGGCTTGGCATTCTATCCACTGTATCTCCTAGCTGAGAATGGAATACTCATACTGATAAAATCACACTGATCCATCAAAGTCTCAGTTGGGGAAGAAGTCATCAAGTCATCATAGGATATTAAAACAGGATTCTAGATTAAAACAGGATTCTTAGAGAACATCTACCTCAGTACTCTTACTTTACAGGTGAGAAAACTGGGAAGTGAAATGAATGGTCCATGATCAACAACTTGGAAGAGGCAGAACAAAGAGATGAAGCTAGGTCTCCTAACTCCCAGTCCCATTTTGTATTACATACAAAATCCAGGACCATCCTGTTTAATAGAAAAGGAGTAAAATAAAATACTTTATTTCCAAGTATTTCCAGCTGTCAGTCACTTTGAGATCATAGGAGTATATATTTAGAGCTAGAAGGGACTTCATAGGCTACATAGCCCAACTCTGTCATTTTACAGATGAGGAAACTGAGGCATGAAGAGGAACATTATATCACACATCTAGAACTGTAAGGGACCTCAAAAGCCATCTAATCCAACCTCCCTTATTTTACATACCAAGAAATTGATACTTAAGTGATTTGCCCAAGGTTATACTGTTATATAGCCAGAATTTGAACACAGATCCCCAACTTCAAATTTAATGTATCTCTACTACATCATGCTGTGAAAGGAGGAAATTGCCAATGACCTCTGGCACCCACTTCCTACGATGAAGCAAGTTTTCATCTATTAGTAAGTATTCGTTACCACATATCATTGTTGTGTCAATGGCAAGCCACTCTCTGGAACCATTTATAAGGGGGCTACATTTTTTCTCATTGGACTCTGAGACAAATTTGATGTTTGAAAAGTGCTCAGGTTTCTAAGATTGTTGGTTTTAGGGAGATGATCCTCAGTTTTAAAGGAGATGAGAATTGAGAGAGGTTTTTTCAAATAAAAGACAAATCCCCTCCTTGGGTGCTGAAAGCTTGCTCCCATACAGCCTCTTCTGGGAAGTCCAAGCAACCATTACCTGAAGGATGAGAAAACTTTTCTTTCAATCAACAGCAACTGCAGCCTAATGGTTTTGCAGGTAAAGGGCAAGTAAGCCTGAAGTTCACTGGGCTACTAATCTCTAAAAGCTTGGCAGATAACAGTGATTGTGATAACAGAGAGTTCATTGGCTAAATGGACTGGGAGTGTTCTGGCTGAGTGAAATGTGGAGATTTCAGAGTAATTGAGGCAGTTCCCAGCTGCTATTAGCTGTCAAGCTACTAATATCAGATAATGAGATGTGCCTACCCATGCAGGCAAGTCAGGCAGACTCCTGCTAGTGTTCCTCTCTGAAGGTCTGCCTGGCTCTGTAGAAACTACATTTCAAACCTACAATACCTTGTGATTTTCTGAAAACACAAGTCTGATGTCAAACCTCCATATTCAATCAATTGCAGTAGCAACCTATTGATAGAAATTAATATTGTGCTATTATACTAACAACCAATTATTAATTTGTGATCCATCTTTTTTCCTCCTATTTTTGTCAAGATCCCACTCCTGACAAGGCCAAGTAGTCATTGAAGGATGTGACCAAGTAATGTGATCACTCAGCCCCCAAGGCATCTGCTCCTTCACTAGTTTGGGCTGGGTCTCACCCAAATGGGACTGTGGCTTCTGCTTACAGAACCCCATTTGACTTAGGCCTTCCTCCAGGTAGCATGAGCTTTGTCCTTGCTCCCTTCATTAAAATTTGGGGTGCCCTGGTCTACAAAGTGGAGAACAAGACAGCGAAAATCTGATTGAGATGGTTCATGTTTTTTCTGGTTAAAATGGCTAGCAACTTGCATTCCTTCAAAGTCAGAGAGGAGCATGATCAGCCACATCTGAGGCCAGCCTACTTTCCCCAGCTGCCTTTCCTTCCTTCCAAACATGAAGTAAAAGGGAGGAGCTGAGAACTCTTAGCCTGTTCAGTTGTGTATGACTCTTTGTGATCCAATGGACCATAGTATGCCAGGTCCTTCTGTATTCCACTGTCTCTCAAAGTCTATCTAAGTTTACGTTCTTTGTTTTCATGACACTATATCCATCTCATCTTCTGCTGTCCTCTTTTCCTTTTGCCTTCAATCTTTCCCAACATCAGGGTCTTTTCCAATGAGTCCTGTCTTCACTTTACATGACCAAAGTATTTAATCTTTAGCTTCAGTATTTGACCTTCCAGTGAGTAGACTGAATTAATTTCTTTGAGCATTGACTGATTTGATCTCCTTGTTGTCCAAGGGATTCTCAAAAATCCTCAGCACAATTCCAAAGTGTTGACTCTGTTGAACTCAGCTTTCTTTATAGTTCTACTAGTAGCTAGGTGGTACATTGAATAGAATGTGGGGGCCTGGGATCAGGAAAACATCTCCCTGAATTCAGATCTGGTTTCAGACACTTGTTAACTGTGTGACCCTGGGCAAGTCACTTAACCTTGTTTGCCTCAGTTCCTGATCTGTAAAATGAACTGGATAAGGAAATGGCAAACTACTCTAGTATCTTTACCAAGAAAACCCCAAATGGGGTCATAAAGAGTCAGGCCCAACAACAACAATCTCACCACCATCCCACCACTCCCTCATCACTGTCTTGCCATGCTGGAGGGACTTGCAATGAAACTATGAGCTGTGACATGCAAATGAAAGTCCAAGATAGACCTGTCATAGTGGAGAGTTCTGACAAAAGGTGATCCACTGGAGAAGGGAATGGCAAACTATTCCAGTATCTTTGCCAAGAAAATCCCATGTACAGTACTAAAATTCTTAGCCTAACACCTCATTAAAATGTCCACCAATCAGGATTGTCAGGGGAGGACCCAATGATGTCTGTCAGACCAATCAGAAGAAAGATGCATATTGATATAAAAGACCATGCCAGCTCTCACTCAGGGTCTTTGGCACAAATGGAGGCGTGTCATTGACCTGTCCTTTATTAATGCATTGCATGTGTCAATTAATAAATTATGTTATGCCCAGAGAAATAGCCCAGTTTTATTTATCAGTGGAATTTCTTCTGCAACACTATTAAACCTAGTTCTAGTTCTATTCTGTTTGGCATTTAAAGCTCTTTACCAGTTGGTCCCTTCCTTACCCCCCAGGTTTCTTGTACATTATTCCCCTCCTTGCTCTCCCATCCAGACCCAATAGTCTACTCACCACTGCACACATACAATTCTCCATCTTTGATCTCCAAGCCTTTGCACTGGCTATGCCCCATGTCTGGAATGTTCTCCCCCCCTTAACTCCCCTTCTTGAATCTCTGGTTACCATCAAGACTTGACTCAAACATCACCATTAGTGATCTGTGGAAGAAACAGCATGGCACATTGGCTTAGATACTGGATTTGGCAGACCTGGGTTCAAATACTGCCTTTGCTAAGTAATTCCTGTGACTTTGGGCAAGTCCATTTCCTTGGAGGCATGGGGCTTTCATGATTCCTCTCTTCATCTATTTGAAGGGTTGTCAGATGGGAAAGTGTTTAGATTTGTGCTGCCTAACCCCAGAGGGCAGAACTAGGAGCAATACTGTTTGAAAAATACAAGGAGGCAGATTTATAGCTTGATGTTAGAAAAGTTTCCCAATATTTAGAGTTATCCAAAAGAGACAGCTAGTTAGTGCAGTGGATAGAGCCCTGTCCCTGCAATGAGGAAGAATTGAGTTCAAATTTGGTTTCAAATACTTATAAACTATATCACTTCTGTTTGCCTCAGTTTTGTCATCTGTAAAATGGGGGTGATCATAGCACCTATCTTCCAGTGTTATTGTGAGAATAAAATGAGATAATATTTGTAAAAAGTTTAGCATTGGAAGTGATGAATTCCCCCTACTAATTCTCTCCAAGTGAAAGCTGTATGACAACATGGTGAGGGTGTCATAGAAGGAATTCTTACTCAATTACATTTTGTGCCAGATGACTTCTTAGATTCTTTCTAAATATGAGTTTTTGTGATTCATTAACTAGGAGCAAGAGAATTTTCCAGAAAATTATCATTGTCATCATCACCATCATCCCCATTCCTGTCACTATCACGACCATCACCATCACCACTAGCACCATCACTCCCATTCCTGTCACCATCACAACCATTATCGTCATCATCACCATCACTAGCACCATCACTCCCATTCCTGTCACCATCACAACCATCATCGTCATCATCACCATCACTATCACCATCATCCCCATTCCTGTCACCATCACGACCATCACCATCACCACTAGCACCATCACTCCCATTTCTGTCACCATCACAACCATCATCGTCATCATCACCATCACTATCAACATCATCCCCATTCCTGTCACCATCATAACCATAATAATCACAGTTACCATCATGATCATCATCATCACATTTATTAAGCATCTATAGCAAAGGTTATGGGGAGAACTGTTTAGATATAGATTTGAACCCTCAAGCAGCTTACATTTGAGATGAAGAGACAAAACAATGACATATGAAACTACATGTGCATGATGAGGCTACATATAAATCTATGGTCCTAGAGAAAGAACTCTGGATCTGAAGTCAAAGGATCTAGGATTTGAATTCCATCTCTGCTGCTACCTATGGGACCTTGTGCAAGTAATTTAATTTATCTGGACCTCTGTTTCTGCAACTATAGAATGAAGGGGTTGGACTAGATGATGTTGTGAAAACCCTTCCTGCTCTAAATCTATGATTCCATCTGCAAATGAGTGTAACAAAGAGTCCGACCACATTAAGGTGACATCTGGTAGAGAAGCATTACTTATATGGAGTCAAGGTTTTCTGAAGGAAATAATAAAAATGATGGTGATGATAATAATAGCTGACATTTAGTGCTTTACAGACATTATCTCCTTAAAACCTACAAAAAGGGGTGGCTAGGTGATGCAGTGAATAGAGCACCAGCCTTGGAGTCAGAAGGACCTGGTTCAAATCCAACCTCAGACACTTACCACTTACTAGCTGTGTGACCTTTGGCAAGTCACTTAACCCCAATTGCCCTGCCCTCCCCCTGAAAAAAAAAAGCAAAACCCACAAAAATACCTAGAGGTAGGTACATTTATTATCATCTCCATTTTACAGATAAGGAAACTGAGACTCAGAGGTTAAATTATTCACCTAGGGTCATACAGCTAGTAAATGTCTGTAGTAGGATTCAAACCTAGACCTTCATGATTCCATCAATTAATCATTAAACATTTATTTAGCACCTATTATATTCCATGCACTGTGCAAAGTGCTAAGTTCAAAGCTCTATCCACTAAATCACAATGTCTTACACCACACTCCCTCTCTACTACTAAGGGACATGGATTAGGAAGGAAGATGGGTAGTCCCTGTGAAGGGAATCACACATATCCAAAGGTAGGAAAACAGATTAAGCAAGTTCTGTGGATCAGATTAGTTTGTTTTTATGAGGCTCCATGCTGGGAGAATGCTTAGAATTCAAGTGGCTAGCAATTCAAAATTTCTGGGATGTAGCTACAACAGTCCTTGGGGTAAAATGATATCCCTAAAAACATACATGAACAAAAATGGGAAAGGAGAGGATTGATGAACTGAATATGCATTTTAAAAAAGAGAAAGCCAATAAATAGATTTTAAATAAGCAGAAAAGAAATATTTAAAAATAAGAGAGAGAAAGGATAAACTAGAAACCAAAAAAGAGATCCTATAGAAATAATAAATAAAACTAAAAACTGGTTCTTTGAAAAGACTAATAAAATCAATGAACCTTTAAGCCAATCTGATTAAAAAGAGGGAATAAATATCAATTCTTCCAAACAAACAAACAAAGGGAAATCATAACAAAACCAGAAGACATAAAATGATCAGAATCTACAATACACAGTGTATTAGTTAAAACCAAGAACACCGAAGAAATAGAGGAATATCTTCAAAAATATAAAATACCCAAACTAACAGAAGACTTAGAGAAATCTTAAATAATTCAATCTCATAAAAGGAACTAAAACTGATTGTAATAAAACTTCCAAACCAAAAAAAAAAATCTCCTAGTTTTGATGAATTCAAAGAAGAATTTTATCAAATTTTAAAAGAACAATTAATACCAATAGTACAGAAATTATCCTCAAAAATTGGAGGAGCTATAACTATCCCAGAGAGCTTACCTCTGTCAAATTCTTTTCACCTCAGAAGAACAATAAAGAAAATCAGAGCACCTCAGGGACTCTCCCAGGCTATCTAGAATAGCCTACACCTGAAAAAAGAAACTCTTCTACAACCTATGCAAAAAGTGGTCAGTCATGTTAGTTTTGCTTAGAGACCTCCAGGAAAGGAGAACTCCCTCCTTCCCAAGATGGCTTCCCAGACACTTTGGACAGCTCCAATTGTGAAACTCCTTTACCTTACATCAAATTTAAATTTGCCTTTTTGTTCCCATTCTGATGCTGAACATAGAGTGAAGCTGACATTCCTGGGAAGGCAGTTTGTATGTGGATTGCTGTTTTCTACCTATTGTGGGTATAATTCTGATAGAGGAAAGAAAAGATTGGAGAGATGCCTTCAAGTATTCAGAGGACTGTCAGATGAAAAAAAATGATTAGGATTATTTCATTTGGCCCCAGAGGACCAAACTAGGCATAGTAGATGGAAATCACAAAAAGGCAAATTTAGGTTTGAGGTCAGAAAAGCATCTTTAGAGCTGTCCAAAAGTTCTATGGAAAAGCCAGTCCAAAAGACTCATTGGAAGTCTCCAGGTAAAGACAAGATGATCATTTGTCAGATATGTTGTTGAGGGGTTTCTTAAATAGCTCTGGCTCTCTCTCCTCAGAATGACCCTCTATTCAATCAATCAGCAAGCATTTATTAAGAGCTTGCTATTCACCAAACACTGGGGAAAAGGCTAGGAATACCACCCTCCTCCCCAACCAAAAGAAAAGAATAGTCCTCATCCCTAAAGAGCTTAGTCTTAAATGAGAAGAGACAGCACATACATAAATAGTTAACTACAATGGGGTGGCTAAGTGGTGCAGAGAATAGAGCACTGGCCTTGAAGTCAGGAGGACCTGAGTTCAAATTTGACCTTAGACACTTAACATTTACTAGCCTTGTGACCTTGGGCAAGTCACTTAACCCCAATTGCTCTGCCCTCCCCTCCTCCACAATGCAAATATATAAATAAATTTTTTTTAAATAGTTAACTACAAGATACATAAAAGTAGTTATGAGGTAACCTCAAAGGGGAAACCACTAGGACACAGGGAAAGGCCATGGCCAAAGGGAATGGAAATATGATCTCAAGTACACGCAATTCTCAAGAGTCTGGAGATCTGAATTCTAGTCCTAGCTTTGCCACTAAATAACTTTTTTTACATTAGGCAAATCACTTTACCTCTGTGGGCCTGTTTGCTTCTCTGTAAAATGAAGGACTATGTTTTAAAGGTTCTTCCCGGCCCTGCCATTCTCTGATTATAGAAACATGTCCATCTCTCACTACAGCTTAAGCAAGGCCCTACTAATTCTTAACCTGGGATCTGTGAACTTTTTTTTTTCTTTTTTCAGTATTTTGGTAACTGCATTTCAGTAGAATTGGTTTCTTTTGTCATCCCACACATTTTATTTTATGCATTTAAACACATTATTCTGAGGAATTCACAGGCTTCAATGGACCATCCAAGGCGGCCAGGACGCTCCAAAAAGATGAAGCCTCCCTGCTCTAGACTAAGGTGAAACAGACCTCAATCAACATTTCCAAGATCATTTCTGATCCATTCCTAACTCTTCATGTCTTGCTTGGATTCTCCAACCCCACTGGCAAAGAAAAAAAATTTCCTTCATGTGTATTTGTACATATCACCGAGGAATTTCCCTGGGGATAGAATGCTAAATATATACCTTCTATTAATTTTCTCAAATCCTCATGCTTTTTGCCTGCATTCACTTTCAAGACTAACAGTATCATTTTGCCTGAATCAACCAATTTACATGTGAACATTCATTCACAGATAATTATATGGCTTAGATAGAAGCTGTTTAAAGGGTAACTTCAAAAAAACCAAATAAGTCTTTTGATTCTGAGTCCATTTTCCTCATCTGTAAACTGGGTACAATAATACCTACAGTACTTGTTTCACAAGGCCATTGTGAGGGTCAAATGAGACAATATATTTCAAGTACTTTGCAAACTTTTATGCCACATAAGCATCAGTCATTAGAATGGTGGCTCATATTTATATAGGACTTAAAGGTTTATACATATTATCTCATTTGACCTTCACAACAGTCTGATGAGGTAAGTGCTTGTATTAGTTGGGTTTTGGTTTTCTTGTTTATTTGTTTTTTAGTTTTTTGAGGCAAACAGGGTTAAATGACTTGCCCAGGGTCACACATCTAGTAAGTGTCTGAGGCCAAATTTAAACTCGGGTGCTCCTGACTCCAGGGCTGGTACTCTATCCATTGTGCCTCCTAGCTGCCCTATTTCTCTTTCTCATTAAGACTGAAAAGGTATTCCTTGAATCCACCTACATTCTTTCTTCTAGGAAGATCATTTTGTATTCTGATCACAGAAGTCTAATCACAAGAAAGAATGCTGAATGAGACCAGGGGCCCTGTCACCCTATGCACTGACATCTTGCCAGCTAGGCCTCACTAAAGCTGAGCATGAATGATTGAAGCCCTCTAATTCTGAGCAGTAGTGTATGTATGAATTATCACTCACCATTGGGATAGACTATTCAGCAAACAGTCACATAGGAAGCCTGCTCTACTCCATAATGCGTCTTTCCTGTATGTGTGTGTGTGTGTGTATGTGTGTATTTTCTTGGCTCAGATCATACTAAAGGAAAATAAAATAAGTGTGGGGTTTGAATTGGGACCGAAAAGAATTCTGAAAGACTATGGAAACAATAGACATTCTCTCTTCCTCCAATACTGGCCACTACTCCACAGCTTACTTGGAAGGAAAAAGGATTCCTATCCCTTTAAAGGAACGGGATCCTGTGATGTGTGTGTGCATGTGTGTGTGTGTGTGTGTGTGTGTGTGTGTGTGTGTGTGTAGGGGGAGGGAGGTTGTGAATGTTTAATAACCAAGAAATCTTAGGAATGATGACCATCAAGTTTTTACAGCAACAATTTAGATAACACAAACAAGAAAACTCTATAGGGAGAAAAGCAGAAGAAATGGGATTTATTAACAAATGAGGGTGAAAAGTGCTTCTTGCTGGGCTGATATTCCTCATCAACTTGAAGACCTAAAGCTCACCATTTTGTTTCTGCTGGTTCATGCCTGGTCAGTAAATCAGGTCCAGATTCATTCCTCAGCAATATATCCCATTGCCTCCATTATTCTCTGTTCCTAGCCATCATTACTCTTCTCCCTGCTCAAGCAACACTGAATGGAATCTTGTGGTCCCCCCACCCTGGACCTCCATCAGCTCTGCTCAGAGTCTCTCTGTAGCATCTACCCTGCTGGCTTCTTCCCAGAAGTTTATTCAAGACCAAGAACAAGATGACAGGAACTTCAGGATCTCAGAGCAGTCTGCCAACTCACCTGGATCACTGAGTTTCCGCAGCAATAACTCTTTGGATAACACAAATCTGTGCTATATTGAAAGAGGGAAGAAGTGAGGTAGGAGAGGAGCAAGGAGGAAATGAGGGAAGGAAGGAAGGAAGGAAGGAAGGAAGGAAGTAAGGAAGGAAGGAAGGAAAAAAAGAAGGAAGGAAAGAAGGAAGAAAGGAAGGAAGAAAAGAAAGAAGAAAGGAAGGAAGGAAAAAAAGAAGGAAGGAAAGGAGGAAGGAAGGAAAAAAGGAAGGAAGGAAGGAAAGAAGGAAGAAAGGAAGGAAGAAAAGAAGGAAGAAAGGAAGGAAGGAAGGGAAAAAGGAAGGAAGGAAGGAAAGAAGGAAGAAAGGAAGGAAGAAAAGAAGGAAGAAAGGAAGGAAGGAAGAAAAGAAGGAAGGAAGGAAGAAAAGAAGGAAGGAAAAAAGGAAGGAAGGAAAGAAGGAAAAAAGGAAGGAAGGAAAGAAGGAAGGAAGGAAGGAAGGAAGGAAAAAAAGAAGGAAGAAAAGAAGGAAGAAAGGAAGGAAAGAAGAAAGGAATGAAGAAAAGAAGGAAGGAAAGAAGGAAGGAAGAAAAGAAGGAAGAAAGGAAGGAAAGAAGGAAGGAAGGAAGGAAGAAAAGAAGGAAGGAAGGAAGAAAACAAGGAAGGAAGGAAAGAAGGAAGGAAGGAAGGAAGGAAAGAGGCATCTCAATTAGTCTTTTAAAAAGTCATTGTATTGATGTTGTTTTTGCATCATGTCCCACCCAGCACCTTCCCTCCAGATAAAGAAAAACAATTTTAAAAAAGTGTGTGAGAAGACGACCACAAATAACAATGTAAGCAGCTTTCTCTGGCAGTAGTTCCCCCCCCTCTCCAACTTAAGGAAGTAGATAAATTTCATTTCCTCTTCTCCAGAACCTTCATTGGTTTCTCCATGCCTGATTGTCCAACTTCTTTTTAGTGATCTGTTCATTTATGTTGTTGTCTTCATTGTGTGTTATTATTCTCTTAGTTCTGTTCATTTCACCCTTCAGAAGTGCATGCAAATCTTTCCATGTCTCCCTGAATTCTTCCTATTTGTCCTTTTCTACTGAACAATAATATTCCATTACTATCATAGGCCACAGGTTTAATTTTCTTTCAGCCATTCCCCAATCTCTAGGCACCCACTCTGTTTCTAATTCTTTGCTCCACAAAGAATGCTGCTATGAATATTTTGTCAACTATTGGACCCTAGTTGCTATCTTTGACTTCCTTGGCATATGCACCCAGAGCAAGATTGCTAGTTCAAAGTCAGTTTAGACAGCCTTCTTACATAATTCCAAACAGAAATCCAGAACAAAGTCACAGCTCTACCAACAGAACATCTGTGTGCCTGTTTTCCTATAACCCCTACAGTATTAACTATTCTCATCCTTTTACAGCTTTGCCAATTTGCATAGGGATAAAGTGAAATCTCAGTTGTTTTAATTTGCATTTCTGTTAGATTCTTCTGTATTTGAAACAAGCTTTCACGTTATCATCTACAATTTGGAATTCCTTTTGAAAACTACTTGTTCATATTATCTATTAGAGAAGGCTCTGGCTGTTTCATATTTATTATATTATTACATTTATATTTTACATTCCTACATGCTTTGGATATGAGACTTTTATTGATGATATTTGGTGTAAATATTTCTCTTCCTCTACCCTATCTCTGGTTTCATAATTTGTTGGTCACACAACATGATCCTTGACTAAAAAGGTAGACGCAATATTATGTGCCGCCCCATTGGTGATTGTTTAATTGGCCTCTCAGCTCTAGTTAAAGGAAATACCTGGGTTTGGGATTTCTAAAAAAATGGCGCTCAGGAAATGAAATGATCTGGAGCTTTATTGCCATACAATTTAGCAAACAGGAAGAAAAAAATATATACATACATTATGGCAATATAAACAGAGGTTTGTCCCCACATGCAAGAAACTCACCCCAGTCTGAGGGTAAAGGAGAGGTCTGAAAGCTGGAGTCCAGGCCAGACTTTATGTTTCCTCCTTTAGGAACAACCAGGATACAGCTTAGTAGTAGAATGATGCTGTAGTCAAGATGATGGTTTCTTCAAGAGAGAGGGACCTGTCCATCTGCTATGCTACATTTGGAAGGGAACTTGGCGGGACAAATATTTTGTAAAGATTGCTTTAAGTTTGAGAACACTCTCTAGATTAGGTATACAATATATGCAATATATGTGCAAATGAGCACAGCAACCTAGTGTTTGAGAAACCCAAAGATCTCAACTATTAGGTCAAGAATTCACTATTTGATGAAAACTGCTGGGAAAACTGGAAGGTAGTCTGGCAGAAACTAGACATAGATCAGCATATCACACCATATATCAAGATAAGCTCAAAATGGGTATTTGATTTAGACATAAATGGTCACATGGTAAGCAAATCAAGGGAGCATGGGAAAAAAAGATCACCTGTCACATCTATGGATAGGAGAAGAGTTCAGGAAGAAACAAAAGATAGGGGGGTTTGTGGGAGTTAAACCAACGCAGACAAAATGAGAAGAAACACAGGAAACTGAGGAGGAAATTTTACATCAGATTTTCCTGATAAAAGTCTCATTTCTCAAATATATGGAGAATGGAACCAAATTTATAAAAATTTAAAAAAGAACCATTCTCCAATTGATAAAGGGTCAAAGTCTATGAACAGGCAGTTTTCAGAGAAAGAAATCAAAGTAATCAAAGAAATAAAAGTAGTTATATAAAAAATGCTCTAAATTACTAATAATTAGAGAGATGAAAATTAAAACAACTCTGAGGTATCATCTAATACCTATCAGATTGACTAAGATGACAGAGAAGGAAAATGACAAATGTTGAAGGATTTTAGGAAAAGAGGTGCATTAATGCACTAAAGTTGATAGAGTTGTGAACAAATCCAACCATTCTAAAGAATGATATGGAACTATGCCCAAAAGGTTATAAAACTACACCTATCCTTTGACCCAGTAATACCACTATTAGGTTTATACCCTAAGGAGAGCAAAGCAAAAGGAAAAGGACCTATATACCTACAAAAATATTTAGAACAGCTCTTTTGTAGTGGCAAAGAATTGGAAACTGATGGGATGCCCATCAGTTAAGGAATGGCTGAATAAATTATAATATATGAATGTGATGAAATTCTATTCTTCTGTAAGAAATAATGAAGGGATAATTTCAGAAAAAAAACTTGACAAGACTTTTTTATATACTTAGATAGTTATTTATTTTAATAATATTTTATTTTTTCCCCAATTACACGTAAAGAAAATTTTTAGCAGTCTTTTTTTTTAGTTCAAAATTTTCTCCCTTCCTCTTTCCCTCACCTTCCCCTTCCCTGAGATGGTAAGTAATTTGATATGAGTTATACTTGTACAATCATGTAAAACATATTTCCATATTAGTCATGTTGTGAAAGAAGACACAGACCAAAAGAAAAAAAAAACCATGAAGAAAATAAAGTGAAATACGGTATGCTTCAATCTGCATTCAGACTCCATCATTTCTTTCTCTGCAAGTGCACAGCATTTTTTATCGTGAGCACTTTGGGAGTGGTGGTGGCTCATTGTATTGCTGACAATAGCTAAGTCATCCACAGTTGATCATCATTCAAGATTACTGTGATGACTCTGGAGGAGACCGTGAGGCTGGTGACCTTGAACAACAACCCTCCCTCACTCAAATCAAAGTCAACTGCAAGTCATTTCAGCATTTTCCTGATGCCATGTTCCTCTTCCAAAACGAAGGAAAAACACAACAACAATATGGTGTACAAAGTTCTCCTAGTTCTGCTCACTTCATTTTGTATCAGTTCATGTAAGTCTTTCCAGGTTTTTCTAAAAATATCCTGCTTACTATTTCTTATAGTAAAATAATATTCCATCACAATCATATACCACAACTTGTTCAACCATTCCCCAATTAATGGGCATCCCTTCAATTTTCAATTCTTTGCTGCCACAAAAATGACTAGTATAAATATTTTTGTGCAAATAGGTCCTTTCCCACCCATCCCTTTTTTTAAAAAAAAAAAAGCTTTTTAGGATACAGATTAGTAGTGTTAAACCCCTTTGGCCATAGTTTCAAATTGCTTTCCAGAAAGGTTGGATCACTTTACAACTCCACCAACAGTACGTTAGTGTCTCATTTTTCCCACATCCTCTCCAATATTTATTATTTTCCTTTTCTGTCATATTAGTCAATCTGATAAGTGTGATAAGACATCTCAGTTGTGTTATTTGCATTTCTCTAATCAGTAGTGATTTAGAGCATTTTTTTAAATGACTATAGATAGCTTTGACTTCTTCGTCTGAAAACCATCTATTCATATCCTTTGACCATTTATCAATTGAGAAATGGCTTGAATGCTTATAAATTTTGCTCATTTCTCTGTATATCGAGAAGTGGGGCCTTTATCAGAGATACTTGCTATAAAAATTGTTTCTAGCTTTCTGCTTTCTTTCTAACCTTGGTTGCATTGGTTTTGTTTGTGCAAAACCTTTTTAATTTAATATAATCAAAAATTATCCATTTTCCATCTAGTAATGCTCCCTGTCTCATTTGGCCATAAATTCTCCCATTCTACATAAATCTGACAGGTAGACTATTCCTTGTTTCCCAATTTGCTTATGCTATCACCTTTACATCTAAATCACATGCCCATTTTGACTTTATCTTGGTATATGATGTAAAATGTTGGTCTATACCTAATTTCTTCAAAACTGTTTTCCAGTTTTCCCAGCAGTTTTTGTCAAATAGTAAGTTCTTGTTCTAAAAGCTGGAGTCTTTGGATTTTCAAACACTAGATTACTATGATCATTTACTACAATGTCTTATGAACCTAATCTATTGCATTGATCTACCACCCTGTTTCTTAGTCCGTAGCAGATAATTTGGATGATTTACAGCTTTATAATACAGTTTGAGATCTGATATGGCTAGGACACCTTCTTTCACATTTGTTTTCATTAATTCCCTTGATATTCTTGGCCTTTTGTTCTTCCAGATGAATTTTGTTATTATTTTTTCTAACTCTGTAAAATAATTTTGGGTAGTTTGATTGAAGATTTTTATGAATTGATGCAGTGATTAGAACCAAGAGAACAATATACACAGTTAAGAGCAATATTGTAAAGATAATCAACTGTGAAAGACTTAGTAACTGATCAATACAAGATTCACTACAACTCCAAAAGACTTATGATGAAAAATGCTACCCACCTCCAGGCAGAGAACTGATGGACTCAAGAGTGCAGAATAAAACTTTTTTTTCTTCATTTTTATTGATGAGGGGGAGGGGAAGGCAGGAGTGTGGTGGCATGGCTAATGCAAAAATATGTTTTGCATGACTTCATATGTATAAGGAGTATTGTATTTCTTGCACTTTCAATGAGTAGGGGGAAAGTGGAAGGAGGGAAAGAATTTGGAACAGAAATGTTTTTTTTATTTAAAATTTAAAAAAAATATGAGCCCCACTCTCCCCAGGGTATAGGTTTACAGAGCAAAATATGCCCCCAGGTATTGGAAGGAAATGTTGTATTGCTATTGTTGCTAAATCTTCTCAGCAAATATCACTTTGCAAAAGCTAATTGATGTTAATTGTTTAATTTAATTGGGGGCACCAATCACTGCCAGATAATATTGGCATAACACACTAGAATCATCAGCTCAAGCTGATAGCATTAAAGAAAAATCACCCTTCAAGGATTTCTTTAGTCTTGTTCTGGGCCATCTGACTCATCAGTGTGGGTTGGGATGAGGATCCTGAGAGATTACAAAGGCAATATCATTCCATCCAGATCCTAGTGGTTATTAATTTCCAGTTTCTAAGTCATTCTTCCTTTCTCAAAAAGTTCAGTATGTGACTCACAGCCTCCCTCTCTTCCCCAATCCCAGTTCTTATACTTGAGAACTTTCATTTACATGATGATGACTCCTCAAAAACCCTTGCTTCCCAGTTCATTGACAACCTTAACACTCAAGTCTATATCTTCACTCTATGGTAGGCACACATAGGATGCTTATACCCTTGATCTAATCACCAATGTGTGTTCTACCTCCACAATGTTTCATACCAATGTTGCTCTATCTGACCATAGCCTCTTATCTATCTTTCCCTGTATCTCATCCCCTCTCATCAAAGGTTACAAAACCTTTTCTTCATCATCTCCACAACCTCCAGTCATTCTACACTTTCCTACTTTCCTGGTCCCTGCTCCAACTTCAATTCACTCTACTCCCTTTAAAATCCTAACCCTATAGTTTTCCAGTTCAACTTTACACTGTCCACTACCCTGAAGTCCTTATGTCCCCTTGACCTTTCACACATACCTTGCCCAACTAGAATATTCCCACAATCTACCTTCTTTGCTTCTACGGACATGATGTGGAACTCTGTAATAGGAAGTCATGCAACTGTGCTGAATAGGTCCACTGCAAATTTATCTGATCTTAACTGCTACATTCCAATCTCTTTACTCTTTCCTATTAGGCAGTCTATCCTATTTTCCTCAATTTTTATGGTGAAGTATAACTCAAGGTCTTCAGTTCAGAGGGTGAGGAGATGGGATGTTGTGTGAAACTTGAGGAGAGACAAGAAGGTTTAGAACAGCTACCATTGAGAATGAAATAATGCATAAATCAGGGAGGAAGAGAATAGAGATAGGAGGTAAATGCTTGTTTAATCACTGAACTGAAGTAAATCAACACCTAACAAAGTGATCCACACACAGTAGGTGCTTAATGTTTACACAAAAGTACCTTTCTCCTTCCTTATTTCTGCCTCCTGGCTTTCTTTAAGTTTTCAGCTAAAATCCTCCCTTCTACAGGAAGCCTTTCCTAGTCCCTCCTTAATTCTAGCACCTTCCCTCTATTGATCACCCCCAATTTACCTTGTATATAACATGTTTGTATATAGTTGTTTGTACATTGTCTCTTTCAATAAACTGTGAACTCCTTGAGAGCAGGGACTTTCTTTTACCTTTCTTTGTATCCCCAGAGCTTAGTACAGTGCCTGACACATATATAGCAAAGGCTTAATAAATGTGTATTGCCTGAGAATGCTAAGCAATTATGATGAATATTCTTTGTTTCAAGCAGATTCTCCTTCCCTGCTCTCTTACCTGTTTGGAAATGCAGAATAGCACATAACCTTGCACAACATCTCACCTTTTCTAAGTATTTCCTGTGGTAAGAATGTCAGACCCATGAGCAAGGACCATCCAGGTACCTTGGGAAAAAATAATTGTCTAGCAACGCAACCAGTAGAACTGGTTTCTGAGGAAATCACCATGACAGAAAAAAGGTTCAGTATGAGCTACTGAGAACAGGTAGAGCATACACTATAAATATCTGGAGATACTACTTTGGGGTATACATTCCTCATTAACAACTAAGCTCAAACACTAATTGCCCACTAAGTGCAAGGCGCTGTGCTTAGCAATGGGGGTGCCAAAACAAATAGTACCTATTCTTGAGTTTACATTCTACTGGGAAGATATTATGGACACAGGAAACTAATCACACAGAGAAACAGGGCGCTACCAATGGAAGAGGAGAAGGGAAATTGGGAAAAGCTTAAATCAAGAGGACTTAACTGAACAGACACTTAAAGAAAGCTATTCTATGATGCACAGGCAAGAAGGGAGTGAATCCTAGCCATGGTGGACAGATCGTACAAAGAAATGGGAGATGAAAGCTTGAGTTCAGGGAACAGTAACAGGACTGTAACAGTAACAGATACCTGGAACGTTGAGTGTGGGAACAGAGGAGAATTTCTTTTTAAGTCCATAAAGTTAAGTTGAAGACAGATTGTGGAAGGTTTTAAATGCCAGGTGAGTTTACATTTCTATCCTGGAAGCAATGGGGAACCACTAAAGATCTTTGAAAATGGGAATAAATCAAACCTGTGCCTTAAAAAAATTGTCCTGGAAACTGTGTGGAGGATGCATTGGAGAAGGAAAAGACCTAAAAAGGGAGTCCAATGAAGCTGTTGTAGTTTAGACACCAAGTGATGGGGGCCTGAATTAGGGTAGGGTCTGAGTTAAAAGGAAAGGAGTTGAACATGAGAAATGTGGAATTAGAATTGATAAGACTCAGATTTGGACACAGGGAATTAAAGAATCCAGAATGACCCACAGGTTGGGAACCTGAATGCCTAGAATAGTGGTGCCATTAATAGAGTGGAAGAGAGGTTGGTTTAAGAAAAATGATTGCATTTTAAATTTATTGAGCTTTGAATTGCATAATACACCCAGGTATTGTCCAGCAGGTAGCTCAGGAGAGAGATATGGTTAAATGTATAGAGTACTTATCTGCACAGATATAACTGAACCCCTCGGAGGAGATCACCAAAAAAGTGTAGGAAAGGAGAGGGCCCAGGATTTATTATGGAACTTACATCCCCTGAAGCTCAGGTGGCAATGGTCATTGGAAGCACCAGCTGCATATACCAAGTGGAATTATTCATTGAAGAAGAGAAATAAGGGAAAAGTCATTGCTTTTAAGATGATGGAACTTACCTAAAGAAGGAACAAAAATGCACAGATAAAGCAAGTATGGTGTGGTAGAAATAGGACTGGATCATAAGGCCTGGGTTCAAATCTTGACTCTGCTACTTGAGAGGTAGCTAGGTGGTGAAAGGAATAAAGCTCTGGACCTGGATTCTGAAAGAATATGCTCAAAGGGCTATCAAATTGTGCATACCCTTTGACCCAGCAATACCACTACTAGGTCTATATCCCAAAGAGATCAAAGGAAAAGGAAAAGGACCTATTTATACAAAAATATTTATAGCAGCTCTTTTTGTGCTGGCAAAGAATTGGAAATTGAGGGGACGCCCATCAAATGGGAAATGACTGAACAAGTTGTAGTATATGACTGTAATGGAATACTATTGTGCTACAAGAAAGGATAAGCAGGAAGATTTCCGGAAAAATTTGGGAAGAAATGAGCAAAACCAGGAAAACATTGTACATAGTAACGATATTGTATGATGAACAGCTGGGAATGACTTAGCTATTCTCAACAATGATCCGAGACAATTCTGAAGGACTTACGATAAATGATATCCACCTCCACAGAAAGAACTGATGGAGTCTCAATGCAGATTGAAGCATGCCTTTTTTTTCACTTGCTTTATTATTCTTGGGTTTGTTTTTTGGTCTGTTTTCTTTTGCGACATGGCTAATAAGGAAATATTTTGTGTGACTGAACATGGATAATCTCACATTGCTTGCCTTCTCAATGAGGGGAGCAGGAGAAGAGGGAGAGAATATGGAACTCAAAAATTTTCAATAAGAATACTAAAAAAATTTTGTTCACATGTAATTGAGAAAAATTTTTTAAAATTAAATGTTAAAAAAGAAAGACCTGAGTTCAAATCCAGCCTCAGACACTTAGCATTTGTGTGTCTTAAAGCCAGTCATGTAATCTCAGTTTTATCAACTGAAAAATGGGGATGACAGCACCTGCCTTACAGGGTTGTTGTAAGGATGCAATGAGATATTTGTGAAACACTTGGTACAGTGCCTGGCACATGGTAGGTGCTACATAAATGTGAGCTATTATTATTACCTTGGACAAGTCACTTGCCTGCTCAGTTTCCTCCTTTGAGGAAGCTGAACTATCTAATTTCCCTTTTAAGTCTAAATCTTTTGATCTTATGGAGTCTTGGACATACTGAATAAAGATGGGTATCTTTATATCTCTCTATATTTCTCATAAGATAAAACCAGAGTTCCTTATCTTTTCCCCAAAACCCACACCACCTCCAAACTTCCCTATTTTTGTTATAAGCACCACCATCCTTCCAGTCACCCGAGTTTACAGCCCATCATTCTTAACTCCTCTCCTCTCTCACCTTCCATATCCAGTCAGTTGCCAAGCCTTTCTTTTTCCACACCTCTCCCATCTATTCAATTCTCTCAACCCCCTCCCTAATTCAGATTCATTCTAATTGATCTTCTCCTGCCTAAGTCTCTCCCATCCAATTCACCTTTCACAAAGCTGCCAGTGATTTTCCTGAAGAACAGATCTAACCATATCCTTTCCCCCCTACTCAAAAAACTCCAGTGGTTTCCTATTATCTCTAGAATCACAGATAAACTACTCTTTAAGACAATTAAAGCTCCTCACCTCTGAGGTATGACCTCACATCCATCAGACTGTCTAATCAGACAGAAAAGGAAAATAATAAATGTTGGAGGGGATGTGGAAAAATAAGAACATTAATGCACTGTTGGTGTAGTTGTGAATTGAGTCAACCATTCTGGAGAGCAATTTGGAACTATGCCTATAGGGCTATGAAATTGTGTGTACCCTTTAACCCAGCAATACCACTGCTAAGTCTGCATCCCCAAGATGGAAAAAAAAAAGGAAAATACTTATATGTACAAAAGTATTTATAGTACTTCTGTTTGTGGTGGCAATGAGTTAGAAATTGAGGAAATGCCCAGCAATTGGGAATAGGTGAACAAGTTGTGGCATATAATTATGACAGAATATTATTGTACTAAAAAAAATGACAAGCAGGATGCTCTCAGGAAGACCTGGAAAGACTTACATGAACTGATGCAAAGTGAAGTGAGCAGAACCAAAACACTGGACACAGTAACAGCAACATTGTACAATGATCAACAGTGAATGACTTAGCTTTTCTCAGCAATACAATGATCCACCACAACTCCCAAAGGACTCACGATGCAAAATACTATCTACCTCCAGAGAAAGAACTGATGTAGACTGAATGCAGATCAAAGCATTCTATTTTTCACTTTATTTTCTTCCTGTTTTTTTTTCTTTCAGCCTGTGTCCTCTTTCACAACATGACTAAAATGAAACTATGTTTTGAATATTGCACATGCATAAGCTATCAAACTGTTTACCTTCTTGGTGGGGGAAGAAGAGGAAGGGAGAGAATTTAGAATTAAAATTTTTTGTTATTAAATGATTTATTTTTAGTTTTCAACATTCACATCCTTAAGTTTGAAATTTTCTCCCTCCACCCCACCCCCAAGACAGCTTGCAGCCTGATAAGGGCTCTACACATACATTCCTATTAAGCCACATTAGTCATGCTGCATAGAAGAATTATAATAAATGGGGAAAACCATGAGAAAGAAAAAACAAACAAAATAAAACAAAATAAAAAAGAAAATAGTTTGCTTCATTCTGCATTCTGACTCCATAGTTCTCTCTCTGGATATGGCTGGCATTTTCCATTGTATGTCCTTTGTGGAATTGTTTAGTTCCTTGCATTGCTGCGAAGGACTAAGTCTATCAAAATCAGTCCTCACACACTGTGGCTGTTACTATGTACAATGAGCTCCTGGTTCTGCTCCCCTCACTCAGCATCAGTTCATATAAGTCTTTCCAGTTTTCTCTGAAGTGGGCCTGTTCATTTCTTATAGCACAATAGTATTCCATTACATTCACATACCACAACTTGTTTAACCATTCCTTAATTGATGGCCATCCCCTAGATTTCCAGTTCTTGGCCACCACAAAAAGAGCTGCTATAAATATTTTTGTACATGTGGATCCTTTTCCCATTTTTATGATCTTTTTGGGATACAGCTCTAGAAGTGGTATTGTTGGGTCAAAGGGTATACACATTTTTATAGTCCTTTCGGCATAGGAAATCCATTTTTTTTAAATGAATGTTGTCTTCTACATGTAATTGAGAAAAAAATATAATCATTAATTTTTTTAAAAAGAAAAAGCTCTTTACAACCTGGTCCTATCTTACCTGACACATCACTCCCCTCCAATGTTCCATGCATAATGGCCCTCTTGCTGTTCCTCACACATGACACTCACACATGTGGCCTTGTCATTCCTGGCCTCCTTTCAAGACTCCATTCAAGCATCATCTTGTGCATCAAGCCTTTCCTGGTCTACCCAGCTGTTAGTACTACCCCCTCCAAAGCTACCCAATATCTGCTTTGTATTTATCAATGAGTTAAATCAGTCAATACATTAAGCACTTACTGTGTCTCAGGTACTTTGATAACAAAGAAAGGTAAAAACATGGTACCCGATATTAGAATGTACGTTCCTCAAAGGCAGGGACTCTTTCAGTACCTGATGCATAGTAGGTGATTAAGAAATAGTTAACTAATTATAAAATGGGGGCACAGATACTTCACAGGGTTTCTGTGAGAATCAAAGAAGGTATATAAAGCACTTTGTAAACCATAAAGCATTATAAAGTATTATTTGTCAGCTGTTAACAGCAAATCATGTTCCTACTTTTTTTTTTCCAAAGCCTGTGTCAGACTTATATCCAGGAAGCCTTACTACATTGATTTATCCCAAATCCTTGTTGGTATAAGTGATCTCAGCAATTTCTCTTAGGAATCAGTTGATAGTACATATTCATACATATATACACACACACATATACCTTCTGTTCTTGTAAATGTTACATTTTTTATGGTAAATTCCTAGAAGGCATGGACTTGTTTTATCTTTAGAGATGCTCAACATGGAATCACACATTACACCAGGAAGGAAACTGGCGCTCAGAGGATCATGGCTGTGAAGCCCAAAGAGGCCAGTGAGTCCTACTTCCTCACTTTATATTTTTTTTCAGGCCTAAAGGTTTCAGTGACTTTTCCATGGGCACACGACTAATAAGGGCCAGGGGAGGAGGGAGATTTAGAAAGAGATTCCAAGTCCAATACTATCTCCACTCTACCAAGATAATATAGATCATATCCCTTCATCTTACAGATGAGTTCCAGTGAGGTTAAGTGATCTGCCTATGGTCACACAGATGGTAAAAGAATCAAACCCAAGCCTCAACCCTTTGTCCAAATACTTTCCCCCGAAACATAGGTGCTATAGAACCCCATACTAAAAAGACATATTCTTTCTTTGGTGCTAAAAATTTAAGTTCTCAGCAAACGTCTCTCTGCTTTAATGGTAAAATGCCTGTTAGAAAATTCAACAATTACTAACAATTGGCTGACTTTGATTCTTTGGGAACAAAAAGGGATCTAGCACCAAAGCTAATGCCAGTAGACACATTTTCTCAAAATAAACAGTCCAAGGCTGTATTTTAAAATGACAAATTAAGAAAGCCAATATCCCCAATGTTAATAACCTCCTTGGACTGAGGCTGTTCTCCGCAGGTCTGTCCCTTCATGTGGAATCAGATCGAGTTTAAAAAGACAAGCAAGTGTAAGCCACACTTCACTCTTCTGAAAAAGCTAGATTCACACAAAAGAGAATATTTGGGCAAAATGTGCACAGAACTTCAATTGTAAGAAGCAACCAATACTATAGTTCCAGAGCCAAAACTAGTCACTTTGGAACCTGGGAGAGTAAGAGGATTTGAGGGGTGGAGGTGAAAGGGAAGACATGGTGGGGAGGAAAGAGAATCAACATGCACTAAATTTCAGCATCCTTAGGCAAAGACAATTGTCTATCACTTTTGAGTGAGATTAGGAAATCCTAAATCACTACTGCTTGCTTTTATCAGCCTATCTTCAGCGATACCAATGAATGACGGCATTTGATGCTAACTCCTGGGTATTATCTGCAAAGGGGAGCATGAGGTCATAGACAGAGATAAAGGTGGGTTCAGCCCCAGCTTTGCTGGTCACTAGTTGTCTAAGATTGGACATCATTTTTTGTCTCTGGATCTCTGTTTACTTCTTTGTAAAAAATGTTAGGGGGTCCTTTTCCCTCTTCCGGTGATAGACCTGACAGAAATTAAAAATGGTTCAGCGTCTGACATACCGCTGCAGGCTGTCCTACAATACAGCTTCCAACAAAACTCGGCTGTCACGAACCCCAGGTAACAGAATTGTATACCTTTATACCAAGAAAGTTGGAAAAGCACCAAAATCAGCCTGTGGTGTGTGCCCAGGAAGACTTCGAGATGTTCATGCAGTGAGATCTAAAGTTCTTATGAGGCTATCAAAGACAAAAAAGCATGTCAGCAGGGCTTATGGTGGCTCCATGTGTGCTAAATGTGTCCGTGACAGGATCAAGCGTGCTTTCCTGATTGAGCAGCAGAAAATTATTGTGAAGGTGTTGAAGGCACAGGCACAGAGTCAAAAAAGTAAATAAAAAGGACATGTTTTTTGAATAATAAAGAAAATTAAAATGAAAAAAAACTGTTAGGGGGTTTCCCTCTGTATGGATGGTTAGGAAGGTCAAATTCTTTCAAGATTACAGATCTGATTTATGAAGTTCTGGACATAAACAGGCAGCAGCATATTACTAATAACACAGAACAGGGTGTAACAGTGTATATGCTCAGAGATGTATGACCAAAAAAAAGGCAAGCCAGTCATGCAGTATGAATGATGAACAGTGATGGCTAGCCCACATGATCCATCTATGCCAATCTGACTAAAGACCCAAAGGATGCCTCAACATACCCAGTAGACCTACTGTAGATACCATAATTCATGGAAGAACACAGACAAAAGGGCATGGATGTAAAGGTATAATCTACACCACTGGAGAGAGTACTCACAAGGATGATATTCAAGAAACAAAATGGTAGGGCAGAGGTGTTGGCCTAGATGATTTCTGAGGTCTCAAGTCACATGATAAAGGTGAACAAGCTTTTGAAAGGACAGCAAAAGATCTAAGTTGCTAAGTGACTTCAATATTATCCTGTTTGGCCTTGGCTTTATCCTGGCAGAATCACATAACTTCTCAACTCCTGCTAAATGTCTGTGTAAAACTTACCAAGTGTCTACTTGCTAAATAGCTCTTCTCCATTTCTACTTACTTTGAACCCCTTCCAAAAAAAAAATGGCAGCTGACAGGATTTTCACTGATCTGATTAAAATACAGCTTAGCCCTACAGCAGGGGGTAGCAAAGTAAAAGTATTTAGAGCAATCCGGACAACAAGGCAATTAACAAGGGTCAGGGATTCCCAATATCTTTATGCACTTGGATGTAAACTGTATTGTCAAGTCAGAGCAAAGGAGAAGGGACAGTAGTCATAGAATCTGAGGTGAAAAAAGACCAGAGATCATTCAATCCAACTCTATGGGATTCTCACCATAGACTGAAGACGAGGAGGTATCTTGGTGGTTCAGCTGATCCAACCTCGTCCTTTGACAGGTGAGGCAAAACTGAGACCAACACAGGTTAAGTGACTTTCCTGAGACAGTAAGTGGCAAGGCCAGGATTTGAACCTAGTTCTTCTGGCTCCAAATCCAGTGTTCTTTCCTGATGTGGAACTATCTCTACAGAACCTCCTACTGTTCAAGTGATTTTAAGTCTCATTTAATGGGTTTTTAATTACTATTACTGTGCTACTTCAATTTATCTTCCTAACACCAGACTCTCAAGAGTCTCATACTTGAACGTTAGCTCACACTTATAGGGAACATTATAATTGCCAAGGCACTTTTCTCACCAGCCCATGAGGGAGGGAGCATTATTATGAGGGCCAGAGATATTGCATACAAATGGTTAAACATCAAAGAAGGGGAATGAAACCAAGTCTTTGGGCTAAAAGCCAAGTGCTCTAGTTGAGGCCCTTCTCAACTAAGTAAATCTTTTCCTTTCTGTAATTCAACAGGTCTAGCACCCTAAATAAAAACCAACTTTCCAAGAGAGAAACCAACCCCAGAGGGAGATGGGAACCTGTTTCATTCTAAAAAGAGATACGTTCTGTACAATAACCTCAATACCACGCTGTGGTCTTTCACTAACACCAAGAGAGTCTGGCTACCATTAGGTCAATGAAAAATTCTGGGAAGAAAGGATTAGAATTCCAGCTGTGCTTACCTTTTTAACATTCGACTTTCCATGGATGCCCTAAGTATACACAAGTACACAGGTTTTCCAGGGGTGAGGAATCTGCAGCCTCAAGGTCACATGTGGCCTTCTAGCTCTTTGGATGAGGCCTTTTGACCGAGTCCAACTTTTACAGAATAAACCCTTTTATTAAGGGGATTTATTCTGTGAAGTTTGAATTCTGTAAGAGGGCCACACCTGTGGACCTAAGAGGGCCACGTGGCTTTGAGGTTTCAGGTTCCCCACCCAATTTAGACAATATGCTGTCCTGTACACTGGGTCTATAGTAGAAAACTTGAAGGCTGATTTATGTCTATACTTGCATTTCTAAAATGCATGCATTTAAGTCTCACATGCCACAGACACCCGCTTACCAATTGATCTTAGTCTCTTCCGAAAGAAATACAAAGCATCCACTCCTATGTTCTATTCTTGCTGCTTTGTTTTATGTCTATCTTAATCCTCTATACAGCCATAAGGGCTTGCTAGAAGGAAGGATGTTTCATACAATGCCTCACACACAGCTCAACAGTCATTAAGAAGGTACATTTACGAAGTATACACACTCCCAGGTTCACACTGTAAAAAGCTTCATTTTTCCAGGAATTCTGGTGGATTTTGTCAGCTTGTTTTGTCATAGTAAACAGAAGAAGTTGGAAGGTAACTTGGGGGAGAGGGGGACCTTACTCTGTCACTAATCCACAAATGAAACATGCCCAAGAACCACTACCATATAAAGTATGTAACTCAATGACAGTTAAGTGATGCCTTGTGATAAAGAAAACCACTATACTATAAGTACAAGTCTTCACTGTCCGCAAAAACCAAGACAGGCAGGCATAGGAAGACAGATGCTTTAGTCAGTCAGCCAACATTTATTAAGCTTCAGACATTTATTATTGCTTTAGACATTGCCACTTAACTGTTTTGGATATATGACTGAGCATGTGCTGTCAAAGGCAGTCATTCATCAACACAAGTGAGGCCATTGTTGCCCTCTCAGTAAAGTGCTTGGAGTTTGGTATCTAGTTATGGCAATGGGTGGCAATGAATTACCCATATGACCTTACTGGACCCCTTTGCAAATGGCAAGGCTAGGAGTACAGTCTGCAGCAATAGGGCATACAGGTTATGAGGGTAATAAGTCCAAGGGGCTCAAATCCATGACTTCAGTCTCATGAGCACCATTCTAGAAAATGGTACTATTAAACAGAGAGTAAGTACAAAAGGTTTAAGGAACCTTAAAATGACATAGAGACCTTCAAGTTGTAAAATTTAATTTATCATCTTTATGCCAACAAAATGTTTACACAAAGAAACATTCTCTATAGAAAAGTGCAGAGATTCCACTGTCATCATAGGCTTTAGTGAGCCGAACACGTGTAAGGAACACTTTTAGTTAAGATCACTCCAGTCTCAAGTATAACAAGGGATCCTGAAAAGATCAATCAACTATATCTTCTTAGAAGTGTTTAAGAGAGACAATGTTATGATAAGCACGGTACAGATCACTGAAGTTTTAGAAACCACTGCCGTTGATCTTTAAACAGCTGGCGCTTAGCTCACCATCAGGCTCCATTTTAAAAGGGAAAGTATGGAAGCAGTATCAAAGACTCCTCCAGGGATGCCCAAGAGCAGTGGTAGTACAGACAAAATATAATAGGAATAATGGCTTCTAAAATTGTATAGGCAAACTTTATTTATGGCCAACAGCAGAACATGTATGACAATAAATTTCAGATGCTCTCTGCCTAACTTTTTAAAAAATATAAATAAAAACGGAGGGGAGAAGCAGGTGTTAAGCAGATATAAATTTAGTATTGAAAATAAGGAACTCTTTTTCTACCAACAAAGCCCTGAATAACAACACACATTACCATCCCTGAATTCCTTGTACATGCCTATGTATGGAAAACCAAAATGCATCACTAGGGCCTAGAATGGTGCCTCTTTCAATGAGAATGAGGATCAGAAAGGTTTCAAAGCTAGTTCATCCTGACTCAAATTTGTGGAACTACATAAGGACATCATGGCAAAGTCAGCTGACTTAAGACTAAAAACATATGTTGAAAAAAGAAACATTTAGCTGTGTGAAACACTGTAGGCTTCAAAAGCTTTATTTGGTGACAAACCTTGCTCTGATGGCGAAAAAAAATAACCCATTTAGGAAAAAGAAGATTTCCAATTGTTTTGATTCACAGAAGTTATACACTCATGTCTCAGAATGGCAAAAACAGAAACAATTCTAAATACACCCGCTAACCCAAAATGTGTTTGCAATCCATTTGGGTCTTCTTGTGTTCACCTTGAAAATATTTAACTTTTAATATATAATGCAGTTTGGGATCAACTCACATGTTTTATTTGGGTTTGTTTTTTAAAAAGGGGGAATCTGGCAAGCAACGCTCTCCCATTCATAATCCATGATGGACAAGGTTGCTAATCCTAATACAAATCTGCATGGCTCAATGACTCAATAAAATGTCAAATGAAACATAAAAATATCTGAGGTGTGGCAAATGGTCACAGGTGAGGTCTGGCTGCAGCTCTGCAGGAGCCCCCATAGAGGGGTCGGTGCTGGGCCTTTTCCAACACTCAACATGCTAAGAGTCAGAGCCAAAGCCAGCTTCTGTTCTTATCTCTTCCTCTGCTCTCAGCCAATTGCTCCCCATCTTCTTTCTCAAGTTCTGATGCCCTCTCTTCCTTCTGCCACCACAGGCAAGGAAAACTGTCCTTCCACAACAGCTCCACATCGGCACTCAAGCCAACTCCAAGAGTCAGCATTATAAGGTAGGAGAGTTCACCATAAAGGCAGCATCACTAAATAAATGACCTTCTCTAAATTCCAAAAGGTGATGGCATTTTTGGTGCAGTGGGGAGACGAGTGAGTGAGTTGGGGGAGAAAGGTTTTCCTTAGAATCAGTCTTTTGACATAGTTTTGGTTATACTGCCACAGAAACAAAAATCTACAGAGCTATTCAAACTTGCATCAGAGTACCCACTGTTCAAGGGGGGGGAGAAGACACAAAAACAGCAGCTGGTTTTCAAAGATGCAGAGTTGATGTTTCTTTCTTCAGAGTAGTAAAGAGTAGAGCGCAATCACTAATTTGGAGCGAAATTTAACATTTCTCTTCGGGACTTTTAACAATTTGTCTTGTACTGAAAAAAATAACATTCTGCATGGGCCAGATCCACCAGCATTAGATAAAACATAGGTCTTAAGCACAACCCACACCAGGAAGAATCCTGAACTGCCCAGGATCATGGTTTTCTGACACTGCTGAGTTTTTCACTGATCTCCCAGTCGGAATCCCTGGCCCCAGTTGTGCCGTCCACCTCCACCAAGCTGATGCTCTGCAGCGCGCCGCATGCTTGCAGGTGGAACACCAAAGCCAGAGACGTTTCCTCTTCTACTAGGAAGCCAACGGTACCTGGAACAGGGAAGGAAGGGGAGAAGAGGAGGGAAAAAGGGAAAAAAAGAGATGAATTTCCACATAACTGAAGCCTTAACTTCACACCTCTAAAAGATAAATTCTTACTGGGTAAGCATTCTTCAGTTTCAGAATACAAAAATAACTCATCCTTATGTGGCATTTTCCTCACAAATTTTTTACAGCAGCCTCTTTCTCAATTAAGTACTAGGAAGTATATTACTGTTGGATTTAGGGAAGGGTTTTTATAAACTTCAGTTCTATCACTGTAAGTTGTTGCATCTAGACAAAAGGAATCCTAATTTTTCTAATCTCCCTTCATATTGTAGCCTTTAGTCCTATTTTAGAGATGCACAAAATCTGCCCATGATTCCTAATGCCTACTGAGTGGAGTTCCAATACATCTGCCTGACATCCTAAGCCCGCCACAAGTGGGCAGACCTCACTGGACCTTTCCACCTAGCACAGTACTCCACACTTTTAGGCACTACCTAAATGTTTACTGTGAATACAAAATAAAATAGAAACCAAATAAGTAAATGAGAAGGTTTAAATCATCCCTGAGCATCAGTTTCAGAATACGTCTGCCAAATCCCAGCTGAAAAGCTGCTGTACTAGAAAGTCATTTCTTACCGTTTCCAGTTTGGCATAGTGAGAAAACAGCTATATAAGTGTGCTTAGATTTGTGCTATTATGGTCAAAATGTATTTTCAAGGTTTGGAGGGGGAAAAATAAAGCAGAGGGCTGAATCAGCTTCAAGCTACAGGGACACTCCTTAATAAAAAGCTATTAAATGTCTAGAGTCATATGCTGAGTGGAATCTAGCTTAACTGTGCTACAGCAAAGGGTATAGCCCCCAGGAGCCCTCTTCTTTGCACGCTGCCCAATCCTTCCCATCACTGGAGGCCTAGCTCCAAAGCCAATTCCTCCACCACCAAACTCTCACCCTAAGCACTCCCTTCTCTCTGGGCTCCTTTTCCAGCTATTCTTGTCTGGCACACACACTCTGGCTCTTTTATTACCTATTGATCTTACGTTGTTCTCCTGTAGCTTCACATATGGTTTGTCCCCCCAACAAAAAAAGGACAGTCTTCTTGAAAACTTTTACCCCTACTTTTCTTTATCTAACATGGTCACTTAATCAGTACTCAATAAATAATTCCTGATTTGAACCCAGAACAATGGCTGAAAAGTACCAAAACAATACACGTATGGAATGGTTGATAAATCATGCTCTCCTTACGGACAGTTTGGAGAAACGGGAGTTAAGTGACTCTGTGGTGGATTCGGATTGCATAACTGAACCCAAAGAGTAGTCATTAAAGGGGTGATGTTGACTTACTCAGAAGTCTCAAGCAGAGTGCCCACAGGACTTATGGTGGACCTCATGCTATTCAACATTCCTATCACTCAGCATCCTTATCAAACCTGCAGGTGAAACAAGGGAGAAGGACATCTAACATCATGGATGACTGTCAAAAACACAGGTCTCCACAAACCAAGACCACTGGGACAAATCTAAGATGAAAAAGTCAACAGTGATAAACATACACTATACTTAAGCTCAAAAACTCAACTTCACAAATAAAGAACAGGGAGATATCACTAAATAGTAGTTTCTCTGAAGAATACCTGGGGGTTTTAGTGAACTGCAAATTTAAAATAACTCAATTCTACAACAGGCCAGCCAAAAAAGCTAATGTGATCTCAGGAAGCATTGAGAAAGAGGCACAGCATCCATAATGGGGGAGGTGACAGGACAGATACAACTAACTACTTCATGTAGCAGTCAGCCAGAATACCTCGGTCAGTTCTGGGTACCACACTTAAGAAATATATTGACATGCTAGAGAATAACAACTGTGGATGTTCAGCCTGTTGAAGATAAGACTTGGCACGAGGAGAGGTCATGATAACTGTCTGCATGTGGGCTGAAGGCTTCTCATGTGGAAGGATTAATCTTGTTGTATGTGGCCCCAGAAGGCAGAACCAGGAGCGATGCACAAGACAGGAGGAACTTTCAAACGATAAAAACTGTCCAAAAGTGGCCCAGGGAGGTACATATGTGGCTGCCCCTTCACTTGAGGTTTTCCCTAGTCAGAAATGTCATAGAGGTAAAGGCTGGACCAGAAAGCCTCTGAAACTACTTCTAACTCTCTTGATTCTGGTGATAACCATTCTCAGTCTTAGAAATGAAACATGATTTTATTTCCCCTGACATGAATATCATCTCTCATTGCACTGTTTTCTTTCTTGAGAAGCACAATGAATCACTCTTCATCAGAGAAAAGTAACTAAAGAAGCATATCGAATATTACCCCTCTGGGATTCCATTTTAAAACGGAATGCCAAAAACACTGCCACGTCTTAGCGTTCTAACACTGACATTTCCCCTCTTTAAACAAATAAATGTTGACTATTAAATTAAAGTACATTTTCAAAGCCTACATTATGATGACTGGTTCTAACATAACAATATTCATACCAAAAAAAAAAAAAAAGACACCACACTAAGAGCAATTTTGCTTTGCTGCTGTAAGACAATACTGAAGCTGTTTCCACTGCTCAAACATATTACCGGGAAATTAAATGCAAGTAATTAGTATAAAAAGACACCCAATTATACATAATCAACAAAAATTTATGGTAATTTTGAAGCAGTTATTGCTTTTGCAATGAACATATTTTAAGTTACATTTTGTAATGTGATCATCTTACAAAATTCAGCAGAAAGGATTCCACCAGCCAAGAAGCTCCAGAAGAAAGCAGGGTGTAGTGCCATTAGAAATCACTGCACTACAAACCACAGATCTAATGTATACTGTTGCATTCAGTGCCCCAGGATCTATGGAACCTGAGAGGGGGCCGGTGGGGAGGGAGAAGCAGCTACCTGCTGCCTCCAAAGGAGGCAGACCAAACTGTAGATGATTTTGTTAATACAATTATCTTGCGCAACCAGAGAGATGTGAACCAGAGATGAAGATCTGTTATTTGGCTGGTGCACCCTGTGATCATTTAAAAAGCAGGTTTGTCATTTGTGTTCAGACACTAGAAGCAACAGAGTTCAAAAGAGAACTAAGTCCCTTTTGTGCTTCTGGCCTCCAACCTCTATACCATTCTCCCAACCACAACCCCCTGCTCACAAACACAGCCAAGGCTTTTCCTAAACTGTCAGGGCTCTCCCCTCTCTTGTCAGTTATGGGAATCGGGACAGCAAATCAGCCAAACTGACAGGGTGAGAACACGGTTTAAAAAGTAAAAAGCACAATCTAGACACAAGTTGTTAGGATTTCAAAACATTTTTGTGTTTCAGACATGAGATCAGACATGACTGCCAGCCAGGCTTGGGCATCCAGATGGCTCTGTGGCTGACCCACTCTTAACAGGCTTTTGCTTCCTTCCTCGGATGCTCACAGGAAATCGTTGGATTAGACCTTCTGAACCACTGGGCCCAACCCCTCATTTTACAAACCAGGGAATTTAGGCACAGAGAGGCTAATGGACTTAGAATTGACCAACAGAAGAGCAGAGTCAAGATCAGAACTAAGGTCTTCTGGAGCAGCTAGGTGGTGCAGTGAGCACTGGTCCTGGAGTCAGGAGGACCTGAATTCAAATCCAGCTGCAGACACTTAACACAAAACTAGCCATGTGACCTTGGGCAAGTCACTTAACCCCAATTGCCCTACCTTCACCCCTCCAAAAAGCAAAAAAAAAAGAACTAAAGTCCTCTGACTCCTTCCCCATTCTTATGCCTGAATTTATAAGGGCATTTTCTTTTTGTCTCCTTTCTGGTCAACTAGAAACACGTAAGAGCTCACAGGACTAAAGACTGAGAGCTGGAACAGAACTTAAGAGTCTCATTCAATCCTCTCCTTTCATTTTACAAATGAGGAAACTGAGGCTCAGAAGTGAAGTGACTTGTCCAAGGTCCTCCAATTCCAAATGCAGTTACACTCTTCCCTGAAGCATGAATCGGGGCTTTCCCAAACTTCAGAAAAATAGCTGCACAGGAAGAGGCCACAAATCTGTATTCCCAGGGCTTAGTATGGCTCCTGGCATGGAAGCCCTTAATAAATACTTGCGGGTCTATCAGGATTTTAGAGCAGGAAGATGGGTACAATAATGTCATCCCTATGAGGGCCTTGACATCCTACCATAGCCCATGTGCCCTTTCAGAAACCTCCTCATACTGATTGTTATTATTATTTGTTACTGCTAAAAAAAAATGTAAGAACTGGGGCATATGAATGATAGATAGCTAAGGGGCTCAGGTTAGCAAGGTTTTTTTGGCATAGGTTAAAAGCATGAAATAATTCCTTCTACCCACTCTCTGGCACCTCCCTTTAACCTAGATTCTTCCCTTTGGAGTTCTGACCTCTCTACTTTTCCCCTCCATGCCTAGAGGGAGAGACTGCTAATCAGATTTACTATCCTGTTAGGTCTCTTCCTGGATTCAGCCCAGGGTAGCACTGCCTTCCCCCCATGGCCTCACCATCAGAATTACCTCACAATATTCTCATTCAAGATTCATAACAGAGGCAGTGCCTTACAAACAGGGTGAATATTAAAAAGTTCATTCTCTAGTTGGCATTGTGAAAATAAAATATATTTTTCAACAAAGTTAGGAAAATAGTGATTAATTTAAATTCAAACAGATTCCATGCGCCTCCTATGTATCAAGCACTTAACCTACATATGTCACAATAAACCTGAAGTACAGTACTCTAACCCCTGTCTCCAATGTGATTTCCACAGTAAAAGTCAGGTATGGTATCATGGGGAGAAAAAGGTGTTAAGGATGTGCTTCTGGATACTCTCTGCATCTGCTTAAGAGAAGGTGCCTTTTCTATGATTTATTTTTGAGAGGGGCAGATAGGGCAATTGGGGTTAAGCGACTTGCCCAAAGTCACACGGCTAGTTTTTGTGTTAAGTGTCTGAGGCCGAATTTGAACTCAGGTCCTCCTGACTCCAGGGCCAGTGCTCTATTCACCACGCCACCTAATTGCCCCCCCTTTTCTATGATTAATGCAATTTACTTTCCTGGGCCAATCACCACCTCAAGCGTTTAGAAATGAGAGTAAAAGCCAAGTTGGAAGCTAGTGGCCTGAAGAAATGTAGATGTTAATAGTAACCCACCCTGATTTCCAAATAGTAAGTGTTATTCCAAATGGCAGGTATTCAACAAACTTAGAGTAGACACAACGTTGGAATGAGAATCAAGCAAACCATCTCTGCAATCCCTTAATCCTGTGACCTTGGACAAATTGCTCAAACTCTTAGCTACAGTTTCCTTATCTGTAAACTGAGGGGGGAGACAGGACTAGACGATTGCTATCCAGCTGCGGAAATTCAAGACTCCGTGGTATTATGTAAATATGGAGTAAAACACAGATAATGTCAACCCTCTCTCTAAGGAAGCTGCCCTTAAATTCAGTCACTTTGTTGGACAGGGGTATTTTCCCCAACTTCTGTGGGAATTAGTGTTTCATGGGTCAATGGCCTAGCTAGTCATTTATTGACCTATGGAAGGATTGGAGAATTAGGAATCGAGAGACCCGTCCTTAATTACGCTTGGCTTCCCACTAAATCTGTGATCCTTCTCAAGTAATTTACTGTCTCTGCCTCAGATTTCTTCTCCCAATGAGAAGTTAATTCCTATCCTATTTAGCTCACAGAGAAGCTGGCAGGATTGGTGAAAGATAGGTAGTAACAATTAAAATGGAAAAAAAGAAAACTACTCACAGACACTGAGGTGTAGACAGGAAAGTTCTTCCTCCCAAATCCATTGGGTATTTGAACATTAAGAAATAGTATAAATGTCCAACAAGATTTCCTATCAGCTCATTGATAACCCTGAAAAATAAAAGTCACATTACTCTACAGGAATTTTGCAAACAATGAAATGTTCTGAGTCTTTACAATGATGATGATAACAAGAACTAATATTTATATAACGCTTTACAATTTAAAAAGCATTTTCTATGCATTATCTCATTTTAGCCTCACAACAATCCTGTGAGATCAAGTGCTCCCATTCTATAGAAAGGAAACGGAGGCTGGGAGAGGCTGTGACCTGCCCAGGATCCCAGAGTTGGTTTAACGTCGCAGGCAGGATCTGACTGCAGGTCTTTCTGAGCCCAAGGCCAGCACCCTATGAACTGTGCTCCCATGAGGGATGAGCAGCAATGTCCTGTACTGTGGCTCATGAAGTAATCAAGGCCCAGGGACTACAGAAGACTTCTATGAGCCTATGCTCCCATGAGGAATTTCAGTGATGAGCAGAGAAAATTTAACCCTGCAGAAGTCTGTTATTTGAAACTCTTCCATGGCCATTAGTCTCAACTATTCACTTCAGTTCATACTCTGTGCTAAATACTTTGGGGGCCAAAGGGGAAACAGATTCTGACTTCAAGAAGTTTATACTCTATTGAGAGGAACAGCAGGTAGACAGATGAGAAAGTACAAAAATAAATACATAAAAAGTAAATAAAAGGTATTGGGTAGGGAAGTAGGTAAGAATGGCTTTGTGTAGAAATCTGTCACCAGAGCAAAGCCTTGCAAAGGACATAGTAGGCATAGAATTCCAGGCATAGGGCAGCCTGTGCCAAGGCACAAAGAGGAGATGGAATGTTGTGTAAAGGCAACATCAAATGTCAGCCCATTTGGCCAGATCATGGTGGGGCACAGTAGGAAGAAGAGGGGAAGGGAAAGAGAAAAAAATAATGTGAAATCAATCTAGAAATACAAACTGGAGTCAAACTATGAAGGTTTATATATGCCAAACAGAAGACTCTGTATCTTATTATTCTATAAGCAAGAGCTAAGTTTGATGAGCAAGAGAGTAACATGTTCATATCTGAGCTTTAGGACTATCAATATAGCCACTGTGTAGAGTATGAATTGGAGGAGAAAGAGACTGGAAACAGGGAGAAGAGGGGGTCAATTAGGAGAAGTCCAGATAAGACACTTCAAAAGCCTGAATAAGAGTAATGGGCAGATACAAGGAGTTAAATGAAGGATGTTGTGGAGTTGGAATTCGCAGATTGGAAATGGGGAATGTCTTTTTTGTATTTAGTTGGTTGGTTCAAAAAGATTTTTTTTAATTTAAGTTTATTACTTCTTTTCTTTCTAAAAAATATTTTCATTCATTTTTAAAAATATTTCCAATTACATTATAAAATTTTTAACAATTATTTTTTAAAATTGCATTTCAAATTCTCCCTCCTTCCTGCCCTTCCCCCATCCGTAAGACGACAAGCAATCTGATATTGGTTATATATATATGCAGTCATGCAAAACAGGAAACAGGAAATGTAAAGAAGGAAAAACTTAAGATGATTCCTAGGTTACAAACCTAGGTGACAAGAAGGATGACAAATACAGTCAAGAGAAACAGGATACACTAAGGAAAAGTAGGGGCAAAGATGAGTTCCATTTTGGACATGCTACAACTGAGACACCCTTTGGACTATCTGGGTTAAAATGTCTAGTAGACAACTGGTAGTATAGAGCTAGAAACCCAAGAGAAATGAGATTTCAGAACCATCTGCACAGAGTTGACAAATTATTTCCAAGGAAGCTGATAAATGATTTCCATGGGAGCTATTGAGATCTTCAATAAAGAAAATATAGAGAGGCTAGGTGGCGCAGTCAATAGAGCACCGGCCCTGGAGTCAGGAGGACCTGAGTTCAAATCCGACCTTAGACACTTAACACAGAACTAGCCATGTAACCTTGGGCAAGTCACTTAACCCCAATTGCCCTACCTTCCCCCTTCCAAAAAAAAGGCAAAAAAATTTTTTAAATAAGAAAATACGGAGAAAGAAGAAAGGAAGGACCAGAACAGAGCCCAGGAGGGGTATACTCTCTGATGGGACAGAACATTGATGATGATGATGATGATGATGATGATGATGATGATGATGATGATAAAGAAAATGATCCAGCAGAGAAGACTAAGAACTGATCAGACAGGTAGGAAGAGAATTAAGGAAGAGCAACATCATGAAAACCCAGGGGAAAAACAATATCCAGGAAGAGAGGATGGTAGTCAACAGCACTAGACACTGAAGAGATCAAGGGTGAGTACTCAGCAAAGGACATTGGATTTAGTAACGGAGATACCCTTGAGAGCCTGGAAGAGTTCATTTTCATAGCACCACCAATCTGGAGCAGGACTGAAAGCCAGATTCATAAGGGGCTGGAAAGTGAATGAGAGATGAGAATATAAAGGAACTTAATGCATAATGCTTTATTTAGAAGTCTGAAAAGAAGGTGAGACACAGAATGGTAGCTTGAGGGGATGACTGAATTGAGTGAAAGTTTGGTTTTACTTTTAAACACCTAAAAGAGGGGATGGGATGAAAGACCCAAAATAAGAGGTTAGACTTGGCAAAAAGAAAGTCTAGCTCTTCAGAGACCAGAGGGGAAAAAAATGGAGCAAATGGGAGACGATGTCAAGGGGTTTTGAAGTATAGAATCAGGAAGAGAAAGAATTCTAACTACCATTATGAACCTAACTGTCAGAAAGAAAAGGATAGTAGGAAAGGTAGGACAAGTTAGTGGGAAGTCCTACTTGCAGTTTATTCTCTAAAACATTAATCTGATGGATGATGAAGACACCTGACTACACTTAAAAAGGGAAGTTGGTCCTCCACTGGGCATCCCTATATTAAATATTTTCCCTTTTCAGTTCTTCCATAACCCTATATTTAGAAATCTCTACGTATTTAATATTATAGAGATCACCCTCTCTCTGCTCTCCCCCAACAGCCAGATCTTAAGTTTCTATTTTAAAGTTTATCGTGCTTATTATCAGCAGTCAGTCAATAACCACAACTATTTCTAGGCAGCCGTTCATCAAATGGGGTTCTTCTCTCCTGTTTTATCAATTTGTTTTAGAAGAGCAGATTCCTTTCCCAGCTTCTCTGCACAAACTGTTTCCACGATGTATTCAATAGAGACAACCCTAACAATATCTTAGGTGACAGAACTGACATCCTGCCTACTGGAGTCATTCAAAACCAGATAACACTTCATAGAAATAAAGAATTCTTAGAATGAAAAGCTTCTTGAGGGCAAGGGTTTATTTCCTTTTTGTCTTTTTATCCCCAGCGTGCTTGGTATATAGTTAAGAGCCTAATAAAAGCTTACTGAATGTTGAACACTATTTCCACTTAGCTTATTTCCACCTACTTACATTCTTTATTGAATTTTAACTGAATAACATTTTCTATCCCCACTAGATGAAATGTCTTCCTAAGTCTGATTTGCCATTCCACACTTAAATAATGTTTGATATAAATCCATACTATCACACAGGAAAACAACGAAAGTACATTCAAATGAAAGGACTCTGAAATTTGACCTCATAGGCAAACTCTGACAAAATTTTCCTGTACTTTAAAAATTGTTTCCACTTCAGATGACAAATTCCACCTAGAAAAAAACTTGTACTTCCCTGACTGGTGGAATGATCTCAACATAAGAGTTTCCTAAGTATCTTAAGATTATTGAGGACAAAAATGAATCATTTTAGTTAGAATATTTAAACACTAAATCCCTGAGGGACAGTCAATCCATATGCAATTTTAGATAGTCACCAACTCAATCTGAAAAATGAATACATGAAGAAACACTACATAAAGAAACACTACATAAAGATACTTCTACCATGACTGAAATGTGCTATCCAACAAGAAAGAATTATCAAAATAGTAACCATTTTATAACCTAAGTTCTTAGCACCCTGGGATTCAATAAACTGCAACAATAAGGAACAGAAGTATATTACATTAGTGCAATGCAGTTATTTGTTCATGGGAATAGCAGAACATTCCAAGCTACTGTTCTCTATTTTAATATTTCTGAAGACAGAAGGGAGAACAAAGGAGAGAAAAGATTATTAAGTTCCCAAAGAAATAAACAAAATATAGTAATACTTACGATCCTCCAATAATGTAGTTGAATACGAGAATGACCCAAGGCAAATAACAGGCCTAGAAAGAAATATACAAACATTTGAATATTAGGCTAGCACCTTGTTAAGTCATGATAAGCAGGAATGGAACTCTCCAAAACCCTTTGTGAGTACAACAATCATTTCTAACCTCTTCACATAAGAGAAACTAAGACCATATATGGCCAAGATTATATATGTACATTATCTTGAAACAGGCCATGTATATATGTGACTTTTAAACCTCATGGCTGTGGTTTATTATTGCTGTTGTTTCTAACTGGGGAGAAAGCAAGTGAAAGAAAATCCAAAAAGCACCTCTCATTTGTTCATTACATAAGCTGTCTGTGAGGCAGTGACCAGGGGCAGGCATTATTGCTACTTGTACATCAGAATGGCGGAGTGACTCATCTTGCCCCAGAATATCAGAAGCCAGAGGAGCTGAGATCTGAGCCCCAGTGTGACACTCTACTGGCCCACACTGTCTCCTCCTGGAAGGTCCCCTTCATCTCTTGGCTTGTAGGTGTTGTTTATAATACGCTTTGTACTTTTCAATGGAGATGCTGTTCACTGGACTAAAACAAACCATTCCTATCATGAACTACCTATACAAACTAGGGCAAGGCATCTAGCAACTCTGGTCCTCAGTTTCTTCAACTGTAGAAACAAGGTGGCTTGAATGTTTCTATCACATAGCTGAGGAGAAGCAAAAGCATACCCATTCCAATCATTCATTCCACAGGCAGGCCTGAAACTCACACAACTATACTGAGATGAAATGAGAACAGGAGATAGGAAAAGCTCAAAAATAGGATTTTCAATAATGAGGCATTTCCTCCTACTTGACTTCAACAAGAAAAAACTTGCCTGCCTTCAGACAAATTGACCTTTTCGTGAGGTAAAGCACCCACCAACTTTTGCTGCAACAGGTGTTACCTATATTAAAATAGCATAGGAGTTCAGACAAGGTTAGTCTTTTTAAGTAGACTAAATAAATAAAAACTCAGCCCCTAAAGCTGCCTGTAGTATATTGCTCTGCAGTGACCTCTTCTGGAGGAGCCAAAAACTGGATCTTGGAGCCGAAGAAAAGGCTGAGCTGAGCCCTCCACAGCCAGGGGGGTGAAGGAAGATGAATTCCTACTTTGGGGAATGTACCTTAAATCGTGTTCCAAACCAAAATGATACAATCATTTCTCTGTTCAGCTGGGCCCAGACATAGAGTACTGACATGATCAAAGGAATCATCAGCAACTGCAAAAGAAATCACACACGTAAGGCCAAGTGAAGAGAGAGACTCACCAAGAGTGGGTCTAGTTCTTGACTTTTTCTACTGCCTATCCAGCTAGAACTTAATCCGATGAGACAACCAGATATCTCAATGTGGTACTATTCTTGATGGACATAAAAAGGAAAATGAGGAAACATATACCCATAAGCTGGAATGGGAGGGGGGAAAGGAACATGATCCAAATCTAGTAGGTTTTACATTTAGGCTATGCAAGCCATCATCTTTTTTTTTTTTTAGTTTATAAACAAGCACCTGATCATTAGTCTATCAATTAAGCATTTATTATGTACCTACTATGTGCCAGGCACTATCTTGAGTGCTGGGAGAAATGAAAAAACAAAGAAAGGCGGGGAGGAGAAAAACCCAGTCCCTGATCTCAAGGAGATCCCAGTCTAATGAGGGAGACACAAAAACTATGTACAAGCAAGACGTATACAGGATAAACCGGACATAATCAAATAGCCATATGCCTGACCAAAAGTGAAAAATGAAAGGATCAGGAAGGAGCTAAAAGCATGGTATAACTACTACTACTGTGGGGGGAGAAAAACTGAAATCTTGAAATGAATGGATCGATTCCACCAGGCAGGTAAAGGTCAGATGCAACACAACCTACCCACTTTCAGATGGATTAGACAACACATAAATTAGTCAAATGTATATTTTATGGACAAGAACTCACGGGGAGTGATAGCAAAAGAGGAAGGAAGTGGGGGAGAGGGGGGAGAGAGTGGAGGACATGAATCTCACAGCTGAGAAACACACAAGTAATGTGTAAAAATAAAGAAGAAAATACAGGCTTTTTTCCAAAATTCTATTCCTTTTTTCCCCCCATCTGAAAGGCATTTAAGAAGCATCATGCCCATTATCATAAGAGAGAGTTAAAGACAGGCAAATAAGTCCCCAAAGCACTGGCTTAAATCACCAATTTTCTCAAGTGAAAAGTTCATTCTGAAAAAAATATTAATATTTTAAAACACCATAGCACATACATGCAACACACAAGCATTTCTCCTGACAAAGCAGTTAATATATTAAAAATCTTTGCAAACCAACTATGTATTTTTAATGGAGGTACATACCTGCATGTCCATTATTAAACCAGTGATCTTAGTTTGTGTAGTTAAAGAAAATTCAACAGGAAATAATGTGTATAATCAATCGGATTTGGTTATTGCTTTTTGGCGGTGGTGATGTTTTTCAATAAAAGGTTTTCCTTCACAGAATCTGGGGTGGAGGTTTTCTGCTGGGGGTATATCTAGTCCAAGTCATTGCTCTGAAGCATGCAAGTAAAATTAAGAAATGAAAAACATTTTCCATAGTTCAGTCTGCTTAAAATGTCCAAGCACATACTATATGCTGCCATAGTCTGGAGTGACTCTTCATATTTTAAAACAGATGCCATCAAGCAACAAGCAGCAGTAGAAATTAATTGCTTTTATGTACAAAACTCAAATCTGCCTAGCCTTTGCCCTCTAAGAATTTCAGCATTTCTCTCCCAGGCAGAGAGGACAAGTGCTCATCCCTCTGGAATAGGGACTGCCAATGCTCCTTGGGGCTGTGCTCATTACTGGACTTCAAAGTGTGGCTGCAGTCAGAAAATAACTTTCCATAAAGAAGGGAGAAAAGACCCAACAGGGCCCTATTTACTGGCTCTCTTCCAAGCTGAAAATGGAAGTTTAAAAGCCCAAAGGCAATTTTTCTTGCTGCCAGCCTCACCAACTCTGCACAGGATCTGAACCACTGAATTCCTTCCTTCTGTTGCTCTCACCGTCTGTCATAGGGACTCAGAAGATGGAGGGCCCGACCTGCTGACAATTCTGTTGATGCAAAGAGCAAATTGGACTCCACGCTGTCCTTTTACGGAGACAGGTTCTTTATTGCAAGGAGGGGGCTTAATTACCATTGAGTACCTGAAGCCAAGGGAAACGATGTAATGACAAAAGGGTTTAGGCTGATTTCAGACTAAATTTCCAAGATAACCACAGTTTTCAAAGCTCCCTTAAGGTACTGTATCTCCTCTTTCTGTAGTCAACAAGCTGTCACGCTTGAGAACACAAAGAACAGGAAGCAAGAAGAGGAATGAAACCCACACAAAAATGTGAAAAGTCTCACAAAGGAAATGGTGAGAAAAAGCATCACAGCTCTTCTTAACCCTGGGGTAGATTTTAGGAAGAGGTTGGATTAGCTAGCAAGCAGAGACCAACAATGTAATGTGCAGGGTTTGATGAAATCTTGTTTGGATTTTTAAAACACAAAAAGGAGGGGCTCTCACTTAACCTCAATTGCCTTGCCTTCCCCCCTCCAAAATAAATAAATGAAACAAACAAACAAATAAATAAAGGAGGGGCTCTTTCAAATGGAAAGTAATGATGAGCAAAAGGATACAACGATGCAAACCCAGTTAAAAAGGAGCATGAACATATAGTCTGCTGGCCTTCCATCAAAAGCCCCTAAAAACAAAAATAAACAAGTTCAGATTTCCTGATCGAGATGTGTCCTGTGGCAAAAATTTAAATAAACAAAATAGCACATTTCCAGTATAAATGAGGGAACAAAAAATAATGCTGAAAAACAGTCAATTTCGGGGGGGGGGGGCAATAGAGAGAGGAGAATCTGCTGAATAAAATGATAAAGAGCTAACTCAAAACAAGCTTTTCTGACATCTTAAATGATGCAAATATATAAGCCCCCAAAATAAAGTCACTCGGATAAAGTCAGTTCTGGTTTCCCATCTGAATTCCAATATGCTTTTGATGCACTGCCCTGAGATCAAATCCAAAGGTCTCTAAGGATAATCACACTCAATAAGTGTCTCCAAGGGGGGCTGTAAGGATGAGAGGTAAGGGCAAGCATCAGCCAGCCAGCAGCAAGCATGCAGAAGATGCCCTGGACAAAACCCAGGAGGTCAGGCTTCTTGTCAAAGCTTTACCACTTATTTGCATGGGACCTCAGGGTAAGTCACTTAACTACTCTGCACCTAAAATCATCTGTTATTTAAAGGAGCTGGATTAATGATTGTAAGGTCCCAGGTTTCTCTAAAATTCTATGACATATGATTATCAATAATTACATTTACATAATACCTATAGTTTACAAAGCATTTTTATGTACAATGTTTCATTTGCTCCTCAGGACAATCCTGTGTGATAAATAGAAACACTGTGTATATTTTATAGATCAGAAAACTAAGAATCAGAGTTCAAAGACTTGGCTACAATCACAGAGCTAGCAATGACAGCCAGAGCTTGACTCTAGGCCCTCTGCCTACAGCAGACAGCATGCAAGAGTGTAACAAGAAGCTAGTGGCCACTTGTGAAAAGCAGCATGGCATGGACCAGTCATTCCACTGTAACTGGGGCAACATATGATCATAAAGCCAAGCTGGTCTTCCTTTTACACCAGGATTGTATTCCTGAAAAGTACTACAAAGAAGAAGGAAGGGTGTGTGTGTGTGTGTGTGTGTGTGTGTGTGTGTGTGTGTGTGTGTGTGTGTGTGTGTGTGTGTGTGTGTGTGTGTGTTTTCTGTAAAAATCTATGAGTTTAGTACCCTAGACCCCTCAGCTCCAAAAATTCACTGACCCTTCAAAATCCAGGTAATATGCAAATTCTGTTATTTGCAAAGTATTCCCTAATGAAAACAACCATCTTACTGAAAACATATGATAAGGAGTTAAAATGTTCCAGACATCAATCATCTTTTCAAATATCTATAGTCATGTCTATGGTGCATTTTGAACACATTCTGAAAGCATATTGAGTTCTAGAAAATTTCTCTGATGTAGGGAGAGGAGGTATTATCTCCATTTTATGGAATAATAAAGAACCACAGAAAAAGAAGAGACTTGCCCAAAGTCACACAGCAAATGAATATCAAAAACAAGACAAGGCCTGCGACTCTTGTATTTCTAGGCCCAGGTTTATTTCATGTCACTGAAGCACACATCCAGGCCTGTAATGCCATCTCACAGAAAGAGCAGTATTGCCCAGGTGCACAACTCCTCCTCCCAAGATTAAAAATGGCGGTCAAGGCCCAACAGAACAAATAAAGAGGCAGCACTTGCCCCTCCTTGCCCTTCCTTCCACAGGGAGGTGTGTCTGCTGGAAAAGTTGATTTGTCCCCATCAGTCAATTATATGAAAAGGAACCGTGGCTAGCACGGGGCCTAACATACAGCAAACACTTAAGATATGAGTTGAACTAAATTTTATTGGTCCCGGTAATATTAATAATGGCATTTATAGGGCACTTTAAGGTCTGCGAAGCTCTCCCTATATGTTATCACATTTGATTCTTATAACATCCCCTGTAAGGCAGTACTGCTATTACTAACCATTTTATAGGTGAGGAAACTGAGATTCAGTGTAGTTAAATGACTTCCCCAGGGTCACACAGCTAGTAAATGAAGAATCAAATCAGAGTATTCTTGGTTACAAGGAGGCTGAAAAGAAAACCAGAAGGAAATCTACACTCCCAAGCAGAACACAGGCCAGTCTAGGAGGAAGCGCATAAACTACAAGCATCAGTCTCCTCCAAATTCCTTTGTTTCTACCCCACATGGCAGCAGGGTGTATTCTGACCACAACACTGAGAAGAGCTTAATGTTAAGGTCTCACAGTGATGAATCTGAGTGAAATTCCAATTCGATTTCTGAATGAAGGCTTTACACCTTCAAAAAGGCTTTCAGTCTTATAACTTCTATCACACAAACAGAATAAACTGACATTTTAGTTACTTGAATTAAAACTTGCAAATTAACAGGCCTCAAATTGCAATTTCCCATTCAAATTAGAAGTCTCATAAATAAGCAAGCACCCACACATACTAAGCACCTTAAAAATTTGGTCAGACCAGTAAATATTCAGGCAGCAATACCTTGGGGCTGATAAAATTACATTAAGTCCAATTTAATGAGTCTAAATAGCATCATGGATAGAGCACTGAGCTGGAAGACAGGAACCCTGAGCTCTAGACCTGACTGTCCTAAAAAAGCTGTGTGGCCTTTAATAAGTCACTTAAATATTCTGTATTCTCATTTCTTCATCTCAAAAATGAAGAGATCTCTAAACTCTTCTAAGCTCTTCTACCTCAAACTTCCTACATGATTTGGTGGGAATTCATGCTTGCTCAATAACATTTGGGAAGAGTCAGCTTTCAATTACCCGTGGAAATATGTAGGACACAACTGCAAAAAAAAAACAGACATTCAACACATCTGGCCTTGAAATACATATTATTTTTACCATGGGTCTATCTAATTATGTGTAGTTTTGATTAATACTAAAAATCAGTTTGCATTCCCTGAGCAAATACTGGCTGGCTAAGCTGACGTGGGCTCAAACAAGCCATGCACACTAGGGAAAGTCAGCCTGGAATTAAAAATTGGCCACTGATAATCTACCTCGATGACATTTAAGCATTGATATCCAGAGCACAGATTTAGAGTTGAAAAAGCCCTCACAAGTCATCCAAAAAGACTTTCATCAAGGGAAGCAATATGCTCAGAAAGTATATGCCAGAGGGGCAGGACACCATACGACTGCAGTCTCTAGCTCAACACTGACATTCAGGAGACGTTCTGCCATCAAAGAGCTGGGCAACCTTGGGCAAGTTACCTAGCCTCTCTCTGAGGTTTCCTCATATAAAACAAGAATCTGGATGAGTTGGAAGCTCTTTCCCAAAGGTAAAATCTATGAAAGAATATACATATATATAGAATAAGATGCTTGTATTCTCTATGGATATTTTTGTAATAGCTCTTTGTTGAGAATATCAGCTTAAGAAAAGTGCAACATAAATTTTTTTCAAGTTTAAACCATTAAATAAGCTTCTTATTTCCCAAACAACAAAGATGTAACTACCATTTTTCAGTGCCATAAGTTCTTTATTAGAATCATGGGCAGTTCAGGACCCTCGTCTATATGCTGGACTAATAGCCAGTCAGTTTATTTTAAGAATATAAAGACTCTGAAGTCAGTCAACCTTTTCAAAACCATTCAGACTTAACAGTCAAATTATTTTCACATTTTTATCACAGTAGTATCGATTTACCATCTCTTAATATAAGCAGCAATTCACAAGAGCACACAAGAGTACTGCGGGGAATAAATTACAATTTAGTAAACAGAAAATTTTAGCTGAAGGTTGTTCAGTGTACCTATAATCCAAATCACAAATCTGGAAACCTATCAAAATTTGGAATTATAGCCTAAGCATGTGGCTAAACTGATCTTTCAAAGTTTCTCTGTAAATGACTTCCTTCCACTTAAGACTATATCTGGCCTTAATTACCCAAGATGCTTCACCTCACTCCCAACCAAAAAAGTATTAAAGTGAACATACCTAATTACAAATGAAAGGTCAACATTTAAACAAGTGGTTTTTCTCTCATATCAGGCATACTTTAGGCTTCTCTTCAAATTGCCTTCAATATCCCATCAAATAGGAAAGAATTTGGACAAATGCATTATGAAAGCCCATACCCATATGGAAATCATTTTAAAGAAAAACATACCTGTTTCTAGTCGTGTAGAATACTGATATAAGAAATATAAATTCACCAAGTAGAGAAATCCGGTTCCTGGGCCAACTGGGAAAAAAAATGTTGCAGTGATTGGCCTCCATATCTGTACAAATCAAAACAAAGATTCATAAACATTAATAAGCTTAGCTCATTCTGAAACAACATAAAGTCAAAATTAGACCCTGGCAAAGCAATGTCCCTTAATGGCAATAAGCATACTGCTGAGCAATAATGTCACAAGAGTTGGAAGAAATCATTACTTAAGTAAACTATGTGGCACGGTGGCTAGGAATTGGACTTGTAGTCAGAAAGCATTGAGTTTGAATCCTAACTCATAAACTTATTAGCTATATGACCCTGGGCATGTCACTTAACCTTTCAGCCTCAGTTTCCATATGTGCAAAATGGAGATAATAATAGAATCTACCTCACCAGGCCATGATGAGGATCAAGTGAGAATAACATATTTAAAGTGCTTTTACAAACTTTAATGTGCTATATAAATGCTAGTTATTCTAAGACCTATCTTGCTGACACCTAGGTTTTTCCTGGGATCTTGTAAGCCCAACCTCCAAACCATTTGGGAGTAGGAAGAACCCACACTGCTTCCTGGGAAGCCTTTCTACAGGATAATAATAACAACAACAAGAAGCATTTATAGAGAGCTTTCAGGTTTGCAAAGCACTTTACAAATGTTACCTCGTTTGATCCTCACAGTAACCCTTTAGGATAGAATACTAATATTACCCACATTTACAAATAAAGATACTGAGGGCTACGAGATGGTAGGTGACTTGGCCAGAATTACACAGCTACCAAGTATCTGAGACAGGATTTGAACTCAGATGTTCTGGACTCCAAAACGAGCACCCTACCTACTACAGGAGCCAAGTGTTCCACTTCTCAGCTCAGAAAACACTCGGAGAGCAAAGAAGGGAGAGAAACACTCAAAGGTAAGACACAGTATTTATTCCAGTGCCTAGTTGTAGACTACCCAGAATTCTTATTTATAGAGTGCATTAAGGTTTATAAAGTACTTTATCTATATTATCACAACAACCATGTGAGGTAGGAACTATCCTGAAAAAGGCCACCGAGAATAGGTGCCTCCACTTTCTCTCTGCTCACTCTCTTAATCCCTTACAATCTGGTTTCCAACTTTTATCATTCCACAGAAACTGCTCTCTCCAAAGTGACTAATGATCTCTTCATTCCCACATCTCAATCCTCATTCCCCTTGACTTCTCTGCAGCCTGTGACACTGCTGATCACCCCTTCCTCCCTGATACTTTCAATTTTTGAGGACATCATTTTATCCTGGCTCTGCTCCTACGAATCTGACCGTTTCTTCTCTGCCCCCTTTGCTAGATCCTCCTCCAGATCAGACCCTCTAACTGTACATGTCCCTCAGGGTTCTGTCCTGGACCTTCTTCTCTTCTCCGTCTATTCTACTTCACAGGATGATTGCATCAATTCCCATGGATTTAAAAAGGATCTCTATGCCAATGAGTCTCAGATCTCTATATCCTTCCCCGATCTCTCTGCTGAACTCCAATCTCTCATCTCCAACTGCCTTTCAGACATCTCAAAATATCCAGTAGATATCTTAAACTCAATGTCAAAAACAATTCATTATCTTTCCCCTAAAGCCTCACCATGTCCTACCTTCCCTATTACTGTAGAAGCAACATTATCCTCCCAGGACCTCAGGCCTCATCCTGGATTCCTCACTACTTCTCACTCCACCACATCCAAGCTGTTGCCGAGGCCTGTCAATTTCACCTTTATAACACCTCCACAATATGCCCCCTTCTCTCCTCTGACTCTAGTAGTACAAGCCCTCATCACCTCATGTCTTGATTATTTCAACAGCCCTCTGATGGATCTGCCTGCCTCACATCTGTCCCCACAGCAATCCAATCCTGCATTTAACCACTGAAGCGATTTTTCTAAAATGTAGGTCTGATCATGTCACTTCCCCTACTCAATAAACTCCAGTGGCTTCTTATTGCCTCGAATAGCAAATATAAAATGCTCTATTTGGCATTCAAAGCCCTTCATTACCTTGGCCCCTCCTACCTTTCCAGTCATCTGCCTTCCTCGAAACAACATATACTCCATGATCCAGTGACACAGGTCTCCCGGTTGTTTCTCTAACAAGACATTCCATCTCTTGGCTGCAAACATTCTCTCTGGCCATCCTCCCTGACTTCAATGCTCTGCCTTCTCTGCTCTACCAACCTCCTTGGTTTCTTTTAAGCCCCAGCTAAAATTCCACTTCTATGGGAAGCCTTCCCTAACCCCTTCTAATTCCAGTGTCTTCCCTCTGTTCATCATTTCCTATTTGTCCTGCATATAGCTTGCTTTGCACATACCTGTCCACATGTTGTCTCCCCCATCAGAATGTGAGCTCCTTGAGGGCAAGGACTATCTTTTGCTTCTTTCCGTATTCCTAGCACTTTAGCCCAGTGTCTGGCAGAGAGTAAGCTCTTAATCAGTGTGTACTGATGGACCATTTTACAGATGAGGAAAAGGGATGCTCCAAGAATTACTTCTCCAAAGTCACAGTGTCTTAGAGCCTCTCTTTTCCTCATCTGTAAAATGGTCCATCAGTAAACATTGAGTAGTAAATATTCAAAGCAGAATTCTAACTTTAGATAAAATGCAAAATACTTTATCCACCGTTCTTGTGCTGCCTCTCAACTAAATATAATGGGGTCAGTGGGGTGGTGCAGTAATAGAGCACTGGTCCTGGAGTCAAGAGGACCTGAGTTCAGATCCAGCCTCAGACACTTAACACACTTACTAGTTGTGTGACCTTGGGAAAGTCACTTAACCCCAATTGTCTTATCTTCCCCCTTCCAAAAAAGTTTTTTTCAATTAAATATAAGGTTATAAAAATTAGATACAGCTTCAAGGTCCCTCACAAACCACCTTGGTTGCCTTTGCTAAGTTGGATAAACAATAGTAACCTACTTAGTTGGCATCCTTCAATAACAATTAACCTTGAGAAACTGGAGGACCAATCGGCACAGAGAGGCTGACCCAGTTTTGCTTCTACATACTGGGGGGAAGGATGGAGAATACTAAGTACCTTTCTATCAACTGATGCGCCTTCTGGCCCTCTCCCCTCCCAACAATATCCTCTCTCCAGGTTATAATACCTGACTACTGAATCAGACTCTAAAAGTTGGAAGAGGCCTTAATCAAAAAATAATCTCGTTAATCTGTACCTCAACAAGAATTCCTTCTACAACATATCCAACATGTCGTCTTTGCCTGAAGACCCTCCAATGAGAAGGAACTCATTACCTCTTGGGGCAGCCCATTCTGCTGTGTTAGAGTTCTAAATGTAAGGGGAAGAGTCCTAATAACCAAGTCTAAATCTGTCTCTTTGAGGCTGTAATCTATCAATAAGCATAACTATATGCCAGGCACTGTTCGAGGTGCTAGAAAGGCAAAGGGAAAAATGAAATATCCTTAAGGAGTTTCTAGGCTTTCGGAGCTCATCCATACATACAGGTATATCTGAAACACATTCAGAGAAACCTTGGGGTCCAAGAGGAGCCCAGAAAAAGCCTCATGCAGATGGAGCAAAGTCCTGAAGAAATCCAGGCATTTTAAGAGGTGGAGGTGAGGAGGGAGGGCTCACCTAGGCACAGTCCCACTGTGACAGGGCCTTATGTGGGCAGGAGATTCATTGTTATTACCTCTTTTGGTGTGCTACATCATTACGTAGCTTGGAAAGGGAATCTCCCAACACCAATATCTTCCACATGAAGAAAGTTAAGAGAACAACATAAAGAAGAAGGACTAAGAAGTCTGGAAAAGCAGGTTGTAAAGGACTTTATAAGTCAAACAGCAGGTTTTATATTTGATCCTGGAGGTAACAGGGATCCACTGGAGTTTACTGAGCAATAAGAAACTAGAAGGATAACAAGATATTTGTTTTACATTCCCAGTTCTGTTTTGGTGTTTGGTTTTTTTTACCATTCAAAATGGTCCATAGACAATACCTCAGAACAGGAGTCCTACTGTTTCTCTTCCATGTCTTTTTACTGGGTTACTGCTCATGTTGGTAAACAAAGTCAACAGGTAGAGAAGTCTGACCTGAGGTTGCACCTCCAGGGGGAATCTCACAACATTAGAAGATAATGACATGTTGGCTGAAGCTATTCTTACAATAGCTCGACATTTCCTTGTCTTAAGTGAACAGAAACAGAATTTTAAAGCTAAAAGTGGCATTCCAGTCCAACCCAGTCACTAGACAGATAAAGGACCTAAGGCCCAGTATTTAACATCCAGAGTCCAATGGCCTTCCTAGTCCAGTGTTCTTCCCCCTACACTGCCACTTACGTTAGACTACATCCTAAGAAACAGGAAAAGAAATGAGTGCAAATGACAGTTACAGGAGGCTGCCCCTTACGGCCAAAGCCCTCCACATGTGCTATTAATGGAACTGGTGCTCCTTGAGACAAGGTCCTCATCTTACTTTTCTATTTCCATCCCCAGTGCTTTGCACACAGTAAGCATTTAATAAATGCATTATTCATTCAAGCAACTACCACAATTCCTCATAGTCGAGTTTTATAAATATAATAGATACCACAGCACTGTTTTTAGCGACATAGTGCACACCTGCTCTTTAGAACTCATAGTTGTTGACATTAAAAAACAAAAACCCTTTCCCCTTTAATAAAATTTATTCAAGAAGATGGCTTTTACTGGCATCTAAGTAACTTCAAGGCAACTAGGAGTGAATACAGTACTGGTCCTGAAGTCAGGAAGACTTATGCCCTAAGTTCAGATCTAGACTCTGACACTTACTGGCCACGTGACCATGGGCAAATCACTTAACTGTTCACCTCAGTTTCCTCATCCATAAAATGAGATGGAGAAGGAAATAGCAAACAACTCCAGTAAATCTGCCAAGAAAACCCCAAATGGGGTCACAAAGTGTCAGACATGACTGAAATGAATTAACAACAACAAAAAGAGACTTTAACCAACATTTTAACTCTTCACGTGAAACATTAAACTATCACAAACACTAAGTGTCCTGGAAGATAGGATGCTATAAAGTAGGAAATTACTACTGAAACCACAGCTAAATCTCTTCTTCCTTTCCAATCTGACAGCTTCTTTTATATATGATCACCTGCTCAAATAAATACTGATGGTTGAAGTTTTCATTTTATCTGCTGAATTCTGAGGGAAGGGAGTACTACCTACACACTCTGGCAGACTACAAATGCCAATCAGTGAATATTAATTTGGAACCAAATCAACTAGACAGACGCAACATGATCTAAAAGGAAGAATACAATCTATACCTCTAAAATCCTATCACTTCGTTGTTGTTTATTCCTTTTTTTCAGTTTACATTCAACTCTTTGTGACCCCATTTGGAGTCTTCTTGGGAAAGATCCTGGAGTGGTTTGCCATTTCCTTCTCTAGCTCATTTTGCAGATGAGGAAACTGAGGCAAACTGGGTTAAGTGACTTGCCCAAGGTCACACAGCTTGTTCGTATCTGAGAACAGATTCCAGGCCCACCACTATATCCACTGCACCACCCAGCTGCCCTAAAAAATCCCATGACTATAAGCATGTAACTTACGCTTTAATTTCTTATTTATCAACTGAGGACAATAATTCCTCAACCACATCGTTGTAAAGATATAATTGAAATAAGGCATGGAAAAATGAAAACTTATACAAACACGAAACATAGTCACTCATCTTCTATGAGGGCTGTACAGGGTTTTGTTTTAAATGGCAGCAGAGTACAAATAAGTATAGGAGTCACAGAATCCTGGGGTTGGAAGGGTCCTCGGGCCATCTAGTACAACACACACCTAACAGAATCCCCTCAACATTTCACCTCACACCAAGCACAATGAACAAGACAACAGAACAAAACTTGTCAATGGTAGAGGGGCTGTGGGAAGAGAAACACTTGAATGAACTCTTGGTGGAGCTATCAATGCAACCATTCTAGAAAACAGTCACTGATCCATGCCCTTTGAGCCTTCAATACCACTCCCTAGGCAAATATCCCAAGGTGGTCAGAGTGTAGAGATACAAAAATATTCATAACATCACTTCCTGTAATAACAAAGAATGAGAAAAAACATGGCTCTCTACTGATTGAGGAAGAGCTGAACAAACTGTCAACTATAAATGTAACAATGCCACAAGAAAAATGAATATGAAGATTTGGGTGAAACTTGAGAAAACTTGTATTAACTGACAGGGAACAAAACAAGCAGAGCCTGGAGAACGATTTACATAAAAACCACAAAAACATAAAGGAAAATTATACTGGAAATCATTAGAAAAAGGGAAAAAAGTTCATGAATGAAACATTTTTAAATAAGCCAAGAAAGAGCAGAAGGATGTTTAGAAGGTCACATAAATAAAAGCAAGGTAGTTATGTTACTGTGTCAAATTTAACTTTTTTTAACCTAACTACACATAACAGAAGTTCACTTCCATGTAGAATCCTATTTTCTATTCTTTATGTAGTGAAATATTCCTGTTTGTGAAGCTCATAATAAAAACAGATAATTTCAATAAAAGATAAATTCCCAGAACTCTGATCATTACAATGCCCAATCATGACTTCAGAGGAGTAAATCTCCCCCCCCCCCACCCCAGCAAAGGGACAAAAGACTAGAGAGAGGAATGCAATAAGGTGTCCAAGGAGTCTGTTCCCCTAAAACGTGCATCACTGTCACTAGAAGAGGTTCTAGGGGTGGGGAAGTGACAGTGATGTTAAAAAATAGTGAACATCAATATAACTTTTAGAAACAAATCTCTACAGTATCCTACTTATTCAGAGAAAAACTAAAAGTATTTCCTAGTAGCCTTGACTAACTTACAACTTTCCGTTTTTTTCACTGAGCATTTCTTGAAACATTTCAGAAGCTAGGGTTCTGCAGAAGAAAAACAAAGCACTTTGTACCCTCGAGTAAGAGAGGGGGCTATCAACTGAGCTAGGCCACTAATAGAAATAATTACTAAGTAACTGCTCAATGCAAGGAGCTGCCAGGGAAGGGGAGCAGAGGGAATATTTGAAATCAAGATCAGGCAAACAGGAAGTGTCACTACTTACAAAAAGTTAGGAAACACCAGTTTTCTTACTAAATGTCAATACTGCAGTTGCATAATATGGCTCACAGAATGCTGACAATTAGCAATGGAACACCAAAAATCATCTTGATACTTAATAATAATAATAATAACAACAACAACATTATGTCATGCCTACTATGTGCCAGACACTGTGCTAAGTGCTCTCATTTGTTCCTCTCAATAATCCTGGAAGTTAGGTGCTACCTATTATCCCCATTTTACAGCTGAATAAACTGAGGCAAATTTGTAACCAATGCCTCTATTTTTTTAATTGTCCTAATCAAAGTAATTACTGCCAACATGCATGTAGATTCTATCACAGTCCAGATTTATGTGATCTGCTTCTCTTCTATTTTTTAGGGTATGATATTTAAATATTAAGGTCACATTCATTTAGAATGCATTGTTATATACCTTCAATTTGAAAAGTTCTTTCTTCATTACAAACCTGTGAGGGAGGTCAAGTATTACTCCTATTTTGCAGATGACATCACTTGCCCAAGATACAACTAACAATTTCATAAGGGCCTTAAAGCTCATCTAGCCCAGCTCTTTCATTTTACAAATGAGAAAACTGGCTGGACTAGAGCAGAGCGAACCTTTCATTAATGTTCTGGATCCTGTTAGCAATTTGGAGAAGCCTAAGGACACCTCAAGATAATGTTTTCAAAAAAAGAGGCAGATAGATGGCATGGTGGATATGGAGTCAAGAAGACCTGAGTTCAAAGGAGTCAGGGAGACCTGAGTTCAAATGCAGCCTAAGACACTTATTAGCTATGTGATCCCATGCAAGTAATTTAACCTGGATGTGCCTCAGCTCGCTCCACCTTCAAAATAAGGATAATAATAGCACCTACCTCCCAAAATGTTTTTGAAGATTAACAGGAGATATTTGTAAAGCACTTAGCTCAGTGGAGGGCACACAGGAGGCCTTTAAATAAATGTGTCTTTAAAATTTACATTTTAAAAATGCATAAAATGAAATACACAGACTTAAAAAGGAAACCAAAGGCAGGTGAAAATGAAAAAGTATTTTGAAAATGAAAATGAAATGGCTTTTTTCCCCCATCCAACTTTACAGACTGCTCCAACAACCTCAGGTTAGGAACCTGTGGCCTAGAAGGTCACTTAGATTCCTTCCAACTCATATTCTGCAACTGTGTGACCTGCTTACAGTCACAAGGTGGAGAAGAGTCATACAGACAGACAGGGTACAAACTCAGCACCTCAGATTAAAAATCCATAACACTACCTTTCTACACAAATGAGTATAATAAAAGGCAGGAAAAAGGGTTGACTTTCATGAGAAATACAAAATCCCAGTCAACAAACATTTGTGAAGTGGTTCCTATGTGCCAGGCACTGTTTTATCATATTTTGAAGGAAGGTGTGATCACAACTTGTTAGAAGGATCAAGTAAGATTTCACGATAAAACTGACATTTGGCCTTAAGAATAAGCATGACTTGACAAGTAGAGATGATGAAAGCATCACAGAGAGGAAGAATATAAATGGAACCCTGAGAATGAGAAAGGGATAAAGAAATACAAAGTTTCTGCAGGGGAAGAGTTGTTGTGTTTGTCCTTCATTTTCAAAGAGGAACATGGCATCAGCGAAATATAAGGAAATGTAGTAATTAATACTGGAAAGGTAGGTTAGAGTCAGTTTGTAGAGTGCCTTGACTAGCAGGCAGAATTTGAACTTTATTCAATAGGGAAATGGAGACAGTTAGATAGTGCAGTGGAGAGTTCCTGGTCTGGAGTCAGGAAGACTCATCTTCCTGAGCTCAACTCTGGCCTCAGATACTTACTGGCTGTGTGACCCTAGACAAGCCACTTAACCCTGTTTGCCTCAGTTTTCTCATCTGTAATATGAGTTGGAGAAGGAAATGGCAAACCTCTCTAGTATCTTTGTCAAGAAAATCCCAAATGGGATCTGGAACAACAACAATTGAAGGTTTTTGAATGAGACAGTGACAAGTATGATCAAAGCTTCCTTTAGGAAAGTATGGCAGCAAGAGTGCATTGTAGAGTGGAAAAAGGAAGACTGGAAAGGTTGGGAATTACCAGATGATAACTTTGATCATCTAGGTGAGAGTAACACAGATCTGAGGATGGTGTATAAATATGAAAGTATAGATGCAAATTAATGGGAAGGAGAAACAAAGGCTCAACATGCCTTGGTAACTAACTGGATGTAGGAACAACAGGTGGAAAAGTCAAAGATAATTCCAATGTTTTGAACCTGAATTACAAGAATGATAGTGATATTCATATAAGTAGAGATGTCAAGATATAGATCAGAGATGATGGGAAGAGAAAATGCATTGTAGGCGGTGGAGTGGATGGCTGAGGGGTTTAGTTTTAAGCATACTGATTCTGATTCATCCCCATCATACCCTTTAACTGTAGGTGTCCCACAGGGCTCTCTCCTGGGTCCCTTTCTCTTCTCTTCTCCCTTCACAGTACTTCACTTCACATTTTTACAGTTCCCTATCACCTCTAAGACCAAATACAAAATGCTCTGTTTGGCATTCAAAGTCCTCCATAACCTAGCTCCCTTCTACCTTTCCAGTCTTCTTACATCTCTGGTCCTACCACATACCTTTTGATCCAGTGACAATGGGCCCATCCCAGGAACAAGACACTCCCTCTCTAGGCTAGAGGCATTTTCCGGAAGAGGGAGGTCTGGGGGAGGAGGGAGAGGCAGGCGCCTACCACTCTAGAATACTCTACCGTCCCATCTCTGCTTACTTACTTCTCTGGCTTCCTTGAAGTTCCAACTAAAATGCCTTCTACAAGAAACTTTTCCTAATGTCTCTTAATTTCAGTGTCTTCTCTCTCTTCTTTATTTCCTATTATCCTGTATATAGCTGGATTGTACAAATTTGCTTGCTTCTTGTCTCCCCTATTAGATGGTTGGCTCCCGGAGGGCAGGGACTGCCTTTTGCTTCCTTTTGTATCCCCAGCATTTAGTACATGGCTTGCCAAATAGTACGCCCTTAATAAATGTTTACTGACTGATAATTGACATGATAAGTCATCTACAGAGAGGTGACAGCTGAAGCCAAGGAAATAAATTATGTCACCAAGGGAAAGAATGTCATGATAGAAGAAAACCAAAATTAAAAACCTGAAAAATAACCAAGGATACTGGGTCTCCCTACAGAGTTGGATTGAGTGGTCAGGTTTTTGCTATGTCCTGAAGTAAATCTACAAAATTTGAAGATCAATTCTCTCCCATTTTAGTATGAAGTATTTTTTTAAAAAAGAAAACAAAAAACAAGAAAGCACCACTCAAGAAGAGTTCAACGACAACTAACACACTAGAATTGTTTTTAATTATGGTATGAACGCAGTAGGCAGAAGTATGAAAAGAGAAAATTTGTCATGGATATTATTATCAAAATACATTTATGAAACACCAGCTATATACTTTGCTAGCTATCATACAAAGGAATGAAATAAGACAATCAGCAATAGTATGAGATGAGATCACAGAATACACACACAAATTTTCAAACAGGAAATGCTGTCATTCACTATTTTATTAACCTAAAGCTTTAGAAACCAGTAGTTCTGATTCCTTAATACAAATCTTCAATGAGTCAGAAGTAATTGAAGGCCAGACTCAACACACTTTGAAAGTGACCTCATGCTCACTGAAGTATTTTTTAAAAGGCAAAGAAGAGAACAGAAGGAAGTTCAGAAGGAAACACAGACAAGCTGGACTGCTTTGAAAGTAATATGTTGAATGTATTATATACTTTTTTTAAAAGCAAGCTGTACATAATAGATTCATAGTTTCACATGATTCCCTTTTTATATTCTACTCTGAATATGGAAGGGTTCATTTTTCATTAGGTTCAGAATAAAAATACATTTTTCACAAGTAACCTCCCAATAGGAAGTTAAACTAGTTTGTAACCATTGCTAATATGGAAATGTTTTGCATGATTTCATATGTATAATTGATATCAAATTGCTTGTCTTCACAAGGAGGGGAGTGAGGTGAAAAGAAGGAAGAGAATTTGGAACTCAAAATTTTTAAAAATGACTTTAAAATTTTTCACATGTAACTGGGAAATATTTAGTGAAATAAATGAAAGCATATTGAAAAATAAAATAAAACAAAATAAAATAGTTTGTAACATCTTAGCTAATTAGAATCAACTGAAGGAAAATCGTGCCTGCAAACAAGATTCTGAAGTTCATGAGAAATTATGTTACTTTTTCTCATGAATGTAAAATATGAAAGCTAATTTTGAAAAATAGAGCAATTAGAAAATCCTTGTTAAAATAATCAGAGTTAAAGAGGCAATGATGAAAATGAAAAACTGAAATTGCCTCTTTATCACAGGCTAAACCTAGAAGCTGAATCATTTTTTTCTGCTAAGGTCAAAACTATAATTTCAGTTTCTATTTCTGTACACTGAGAAAACAGGTGGAAAGCAAAAAAGTTTCAGAATATTTTAGCAAATGATAAGTAAATTTGTTACAAGTTCAATTTAGGGACAAATTTCCATGGATATTTTTGTCACTAATCTATATTATGTTAACAACTATGGAGCAGAAGAAAAAGCACTTGTCTAGATCCAGCCAACACGAATTTTCCAGTTCTAATTTACCAGAAGTGTGACCCCTGATGAGTCATTTAATCTTTATGAGCCTCAATTTTTCCATCTGTAAAGTGGTAATATTATCATTTAACAACTGACATTCATATGAACTTTAAAGGTTCCAAAGCACTTTTACATACATTATTTCATTTAAAGCTCATCTGAGGTGGGATGAGAAAAGTCTAGTTTCAAAGAAGTTAAGTGACTTGCCCATGCCATAATGCTTAGTTAACTGTCAGAGGCAGGATGTGAACCTGTGTATGTGAGTGCAAATGGACCACACTATCCAAAATGCTTGCAATTAGGGTCTCAATTTTCTTGCATATGAAATAGGATATTGGGCAAGATGAGCTCTCAGGTCCTTTCCAGCTCCATTCTATGATTCTCTGATCTACCTCATAGGATTGTTAGGAAGAAAGTGCTTTTTTGATCCTTCGTTTGAGTCCCTGGCTTGTGATTTCACTGGCACAGTGGAAGTTCCAGTATGGAAAACTCTCTCCACCTATGTAAATTTGCAACTTTGTAGCTCTTAGGGAGTAACTTAGGCTAACTGAAAAGGGAAGTGATTTGCCAAGGACCACAAAGTTATTATATGTCATACTCTGTTACCTCTCACTCTATAATTCTTAAAGGATTAAATAAATGAAAGCCTCTTTAGCAGCAACAATAGTAACATTTCTACATCTTCCTCTTGCCCAATTTGACAGCAAAGTTTTCACTGTCTGTAAAAACAAAAGTGAGGCATACAAAGTCAAACAAGATTGCTAACTTTTCCTCCAGTGAAGTCTTCAAAAAGAAAATGGGATTTCATCACCATTATGAGCCACATTAATGACTGAGAGAAACAAAAAGCTAGAAACATGAGGATGGTACAGGGGAAAAAAGAAACTCCAGCCATTATACACCGCAAGCCTGATAACACAGAGAAAACTACAAAGGAGATATACTGGTCTAGACTCTAGCACCTGTGACAAACACATTTATGCTGCACCAAAGTAAAAATAATTTACTTTTACCTAATGTTCCAAACAAATAAGCTACAGAGAAGAGACCTGGAATTAAAAGGATAAGCAACTGATTTTAAATTACAAATGGGAACGAGGTAGGTATCAAACACACAGCTCACAACACTCTTTAGGGTGGCCACAATCAGATTAATATAATAGGAAAAATTTAACAAAACATGTAAAAATAGAATAGAGCACAAACAATGTTAATATGTAGCTTTCCTGGTGAATATGCTACCAAGGGAGATTCTTATGTACTTGGTCCCTGTTTCTATTTGAATCTGACACCAGTTACCTAGAGGATATTTAAGATCTCTTGCATCTCTAAAACAGTAACAGGGAGGAGTAGAAGAATACAAAACATGATAAGGTAGAAATAGCAACAGATTGAGTGGCCCTGACCACTTTCTGGGGCCTCAGTTTCCCCAACTGTCAAATGAGCAGACTCAATAAAATCTTTTTTAAAATCTCGTGTGTGTGCATGTATATGTGTGTGTAAACATACATATGAGTTTTTCAAGATATGCTTTGTGCCTTGATGAGATTTGAAAACCTGAATATATCTCTCTATACACACACACACACACACACACACACACACACACATATACACACACACAGACACGAAATAACCTAGGAAGCATTCATCTAGGAGGAAAGTCTTTCATAATCTGCCCCTTCCTACTTTTCAAGTGTTTTTATACCATACTCCCCTGAACATACTCTATGATCCAGTGACCTTGGCCCCTGATTATTCCTCAAACACTACTCCCCATCAGTCTTCTACAAGCATCTTCACTGGCTCTTCTCCATGGCTTGAACACCCTCCCTCATCTCCACCTCTTGGCTTCCCCAAATTCCTTGAAGTCTTAGCTAAAGTCCCACTTTCTACAAGAAGCCTTTCCCAGTCCTCCTTAATCTTAGTGCCTTCCCTCTGAGATTACCCCCAATTTATCATGTCTATATCAAGGCTGCACTGTTGCCTGCATGTTGTCTCCGTTTTTGATGGCCTTGAGAGCAGGGACCATTTTTTGTCTTTCTTTGTAACCGTGCTTAGCATAGTCTGGTATTTTAGGCCCATAATAAATACTGGGTCCGCTCCCTGACTGATTTCTTTTCTTCAAGTAGGGAGAAGAATATATAGACAGACAGATGGACTCCCCAGGGTCTTCTTGGTATTCTGCATGGCTAGATCCATGCTTCAAGAATTTCAGAGTGAAGGATACGATCAGTAAATGTAGAAGAGAAACAAGCTTAGGGTACAGTGTACTAGGAGTTAGAGTACTTCTAAAAGTGACTGGTATGCTGTGCCTAGGCAGGATTACATAAAAAATGAACTTTGGTTGTACTTACTCAATTCTGAATCAAGGCTAGATAAGGAAGAATACAAGGAGGAGAGGTGATTCAAGGGAACTCTTAAAGAAGGTGTTCACATCTGATATACAAGTCTTCCCTCCACCTCATTCCTAAACCCAGTCCCTACTTAAGAGTCCATATTACTACTTTTCCCCCAAAAGCACAAAATAAGCAAGATTAGATCATCAAATCAATAAGTTTTAAGTTGTTTTGGGTTTGGGGGAGGAGGAGCAAAGAGGAGCAGAGTCAGAGGTTCACAATATCTAAGTTCTCAACTCTCTCTACAACTTACAAATTTAAGGGCCATTTAGTAACCACAAATAGATTGTAAGCACTTATAAGTACCAGACACTGTGCTAAGATCTGGAGATAAATAGACAAATGTGAAACACTCTTGGTCCTCAAGGAGTTTACATTCTAATGGAGAAAACAACATTACCACATACATATATTAAACACATACGAAATAAAATAAATACAACATAGTTTTGGGAGAGAGTACATTAAGCTGCCTAGGACCTAGAGGATCAAAAAAGGCTTTGTGAAGAAATATATAGGGGCAGCTAGGAGGTGCAGTGAATAGAGCACCAGACCTGGAGTCAGGAGGATCTGAGTTCAGATTCAGCTTCAGACATGTGACACTTAACTGTGTAACCCTCGGCAAGTCACTTAAGCCTAACTTACTTGCTTTCCCCCCTCCAAAATATATATGTATTGTGAATGGCCACTCTATTGGCCATATGTACACACACACACACACACATATATATATATGTTAATAGAGTGGCCATTCACAATTTGTTGATTCATAAAGCAAAAAAAGGAAGAGAAACAAATTTGTCATTAGCTGACAATGACATGGATAACACTAAGCAAAAAGGGTGGAATGTCTTTATACTACTAAGGATGAGAAGATAGAATGAATTGTACATAGCATGTGTTATATTAGATTTTTACCATTGAAAAATATCATGGTGTAATTTCAGGAGTATCAAATTCATGACCTGAGGCCTGCAAAACCCTGCAGTGGGGCCTGAACCAGAATAAAATGTAATTGGTAAATGTTTAACAAAATACAAACACAATACAAAATAGATAATATTAACTGTTTTCTATGTCAATACGCTGTTGGCAAGGATCCCTTTCTTTTTGAGTGAGCTACCACTAGAGTAAGAGGACTTGAGTTCAAATCCCAGTTAGGCCACTAACTAGCTGTGTGACCATGAGCAAGTTACTTAACCTCTGAGCCCCATTCCTCATCTATAAAATGGAGATAACATTTGTAGTACGTAATCTAACAGAGTCATGAGTGATGTGCAGTATCACATGAGTTATTAGTATGATATTTCAGAGAATGTGATTTGACCAGCAATAAATAAGAATCCACAGAATAAAAAAGACTGTACTATATTACTGGGTAGCCTGGTGGCACAGAAGACAGTGTGCCTGGCATGGAGTCAGGAAGACTCATCTTCCTGGGTTCAAATCTGGCCTCAGATACTTGCTAGTTTCGTGACCCTGAGAAAGTCACTTAACCCTGTTTGCCTCAATTTCCTCACCTGTAAAATGAGCTGGAAAAGGAAACGGCAAACCACTCCAGTATCAGCCAAGAAAACCCCAAATGGGGTCAATGAAGAATTAGACACAACAGAACAACATCACCATATTAGTACATAAATGTCCTAAACACCTTAAAGTGAATTTCTTCAATAATGCTGACACCCACATTAGAATCTGACTTCTCCTGTGCTTTCCTCATGATGTAATCATATCAGCTTTGAAAATTAGTGGCACTTATCAAAGACTTCTTCCAGTGGGACCTTAAGTCGAATCTAAAGAAACTTCACTCACAAGAAAAGATCAAATGACAAAGTGACACCCACATATTTAACTAAGTGAGGACACAGGCTCCCAAATAAGCCCAAAGCCTACACCTCTTCTCCTTCTTCCATCTGGTAACTATGACACTTTGGGCATCTGGGAACCAATCCCTTGGGAATTATCACCATCTCTTAATTTCCTCTTTTGTGTCTCTGGGGCTGGAAGGAGGGAGGGAGGAAAGGAAGAAGCGGGAGAACACCGTAGTTCATAAAATCACCCAGTCTTCAGTAATGCCTTACTCTGAATCCTGTGAATATAATCCAATTTGGGAACGTCCTAGGCTACTGGGCAGATGACCCCATAGTGCGCTTTTATGTTTGGAAGATCTGATTAGTCATCACGGGGACAAGATTTAGGATGGTAAAGTTCTATCCAATCCAACTTCCTCATCTCACTGATGAGGAAACTGAGGCCCGACATTAACTAGGGTTGTCCAAGGTCGCACTGATTCAAACCCAGGTGTTCCAGTCGTAAATCCCGGGACTTTACACCACGCTGCCTCTCTAGACTCTTATCCAATTTCATTACCTAGGTCTTATTTTACTGAACCACGGAAAATGAAATGATTTACGGGGCGAAAATCATCCAGGAGTAGAATAATCAGACCAGCCTTTGACCTCTCCATCCTATTCCCTAGGACTCTGACCCCACCCTACGCTCTGAAGCCTACGTTAGCACACATGGGACTACAAAAGCCCGTGATTCAAAATTCGCCCAGACCCGAGGCAGCCGGGCTCCAACCGACGCAAAGTCACCTGGGACTCGTAGTTCGCGCTCCCCCACCCCCTTGTCTTCTCCCTCTCCCAGCCCCGAGGTGGGCCGATACCTGGAAGTGGTACAGAAAGGCGTCGGGCCAGAGTAAGAAGTAGCTTGCGTTGATGAGGCCGAGTTTGCCGACGAAGGGCACTACAATGGCACCAGCGAACCAGTACCGCGTAATGACCGGGATGCTCCTAAACCAGTCCCCGAGATCCGACATCTTAGCAGCTCCGGCTCGCGGAGACCAGCAGCGTCGACAACTCCCCGCCCCCCCGCCCGCCGCCGCGATACGCGGCCGGCTCCGGCTCCGCGAGGATGTGGAGGCGGAAGCCGCGGCAGGCGGCGGAGACAGACACAGGAGGCGGAGACCAGCGGATGCAGCCCCCAAGACGTGGCGGGGCCGAATTCGGGAGTAGAGAGCGGCGGGCGGGGTGTTCCGGAAAGGAAACTTCCCGTTCCAACTGCCGGGGCAACGCGACCGGAAGTCCAACCTCTTAAAGGGGAAGTGCAACCTTAAGGCTTAGAAGGGCGACTGGAGGTGGGGCGGAGAGGGAGAAGGGGCGGGGAACAGAGGTTGTCCGGAGCAACAACGGCAGACATGTGAACCAATGGCAGGATCCGATTCTTCCCCCCTCCCTTCCTTCCCTCCCCCTCCTCTCAATCACCTGGATAGAGGTAAAAGGGTTAACCGGAGGGCCCAGAGTTGGTTATGAATATGTCACGTGATGGGAAAAGATTTGGATTGAGACTTCAGAGATACGTGCAGTGAGACGCCAAAAACACTTACTCATTCTGTGCCTCCGTGTCTTAGTCTATAAAAAGAAGAAATTGGACTAAATGGTCCCTAGTGGATAAAATGTTCTTGAAGTCAGGGAGACCTGAGTTCAGAAGCTTCTCTTGACATTTGCAAGCTGTGTGACACTGGGCAAGTCACTTAAGCCATTTGCCTCAGTTTCTTCATCTGTAAAATTAACTGGAGAAGGAAATGACAAACTGCTTCAATATCTTTGCCAAGAAAACCCCAAATACCAAATGAGTGAACTGAACAACAATATATAGAGACATAAATAGAGAGGTATTTATATATATAAGCTAGTTGCAAACATGTATAAAATGATATAATTTATATGTAAATATGTAGTTATAAGTAACTATATATAAAGCTAGTTGTAAATATATAATTATATATGTATATATAACTGTATGTAGCTGTATATAAAGCTAGTTGTAAATGCATATAAAACTATAACAGCTTTATATATGAATATATAATTGTAAGCAACTATATAAAGCTAGTTGTAAACATATCTATATGTATATGTAACTATGTAGCTCTATACAAAACTAGTTGCAAACATGTAAAACTATAAGATCTACCTATATATATATAAATACATAGTTACAAGTAACTACAAGTAAAGCTACTTGTAAACATTATGTAACTATATATGTAACAATGTATAGCTGTCTATATATAAAGTTAGTTGCAAACATTAAAAGCACCGTATAAATATGAGCAATTATTATCTAAGGCCTTATTAAATCATGTAAAATATAGAATCTCGGGAATGACAATGTCTCCATTTCTCGGGGATGATGGAGTAATGCGTAAGACAAGACTTTCTTGCTTCCAAACTGAAATATTTCCTGTGATCCCTTTTGAAGGGGGGGGGATCAAGGGAGTCTGATCAAATTAAAGAATTTTTTGAAAACAACTAGATAACAAACTATAAAGGAGTTACCTAAATAGCCTCATAAGTAACTAGGTGGCACACTGGATAGAGTGCTGGATCTAGAATAAGAAAGACTCTTATTCTTGAGTTCAAATCTGGCCTTGGACACTAGCTGTGTGACCCTATTTCTTACACCTGTGCCTTACTACTATTATGGTCTAGGTTTCAGGCCACAACTCCCATGAATGCTGTGTGCACCTGTAGGAAGGAGTGAAACCTCCTCCTCTCTGCCATGTCTTTGACTTCAATTCTTATCTAGCCCTTGTCATTGAATGAGTGTGACCTCAGACAGACTGAGACCTGGAAAAGAGCTTAATTTAAAAAGGCCAAGGTCACCCACTGTACCCTGGGCCATCACCAATCATCTATGCCTTTGTCCGGATGCTGATGACTCTGAAGGAGTGATGATTTTGCACAGCACTGCCTCACTCAAATCTAACTCACCCACAAGTCAAGACATCATGCTCGATGTCATTGGTCCTCTTTAAAAACGAAGGGTGAACAGTAACAACAGTTAACCCAGGTTGCTTCTTTCTGTTTCCTAATCTGTAAAATGAGCTGGAGAAGGAAATGACAAACCACTCTCGTATCTCTGCCAAGAAAACTCCAAATGGGATCACAAAGAGTAGGACCCTACTGAAACAACAAAATAATTTGGTAACAGCTAAACAGCTTCAGACTGGTCTTTGTGATTTAAAGACTAGTCCTCTTTAAAAAGCAATCCTGTCAGCTGTGGAGTCAGTCAATTCTAAGTAAGAAGTTTACTCATAACTTTTTCCCTGATATCTCTCTGGAGGGATGGAATTCTTCCTCCAGGAGAGGGATTCTCTGTTCTCATCACTGGCAATGGCATCCTTTTGCAGAAGCACATGGTTATAAAAGAGATGTGCTTGCATGCCCCTTGAGAAGATATTGCTTCCTGAACCCCATCTTCCTCTATGACAAGAGGTTTTGAAGAAATAAAGACTGAAGCTGAAATCCTGCAGCTAGGACACAGCTAAAATTCCAAGCAGATAGAAATGGGAGGGCTTTCTGATGATTCCAGGAAGGTATCTGGTTCTTTCTGAAAGAGCCTAGGAGTCCTGTAGGCATGGATTTCAGCTTATCCAGAAGCTGAAGGCACTGGAAACTGTAGATAACTAGCAGAGCAAGGGGCCCAGGCAGGACATCCCACCCATTGCAGAGAAGCTTGGGGACGTCTCCGGACACCAGGGAGCATGGTGAATGTGAGTTACCTCTCCACATACATGCTTTGACAACATACCCCTCCCTGTGTATGTCCATGCCATGCCGTGTACCCCCATTTGACTTCTGTTTATGTCCTTCTTCCCACTGATCTTAAGTGTATTTGGTTGTCATTGTTTTCCCTTCTTTCTCCCCTCCCCACTCTACCTACCTTCACCTCTACCTCTACCCCCACAAAGAAACAAAAGCCCTCCTTTGTAACAAATAAGCATAGTAAATCCAAATAAATCCATGTGTTGCCCAAATCTGAAAAATGTATGTCTCATTTCTTATCTTTAATCCATCACGGCTTTATCAAGAACGTGATTCATTATCATTATTGTGTGGGGTACTGGGACCCCAAAAATCCCCTACCCAAGAAAAATCAAAAAGTCAAAGGTATCTTGAGGAAGGAACAGGAAATTTTATTCTTTTCCCCTGCAGGAAGAGGGCGGTCCTCTCCATGGCGGGGATCAAGGAGAGGAGGCCTGTTACAAAAGATAGAACAAGAATTTATACCCTAACACACTCAAGCCCCCTCCCCCTGGCTGTCCCTTCTCCCATTGGCTGGGAAGTGGGCTCTCAGTCTTGGCATGAAATATAACCCAATGTTGCATAACAAAGAAGCCGGCCACTATCTCCTATTGGCAAGGAGGTGGGATAGGGAGCCAAGGTATCATTCATGTCCTTATTTGGTAAACTTAAAAGCCAAGCAAGGGTGGAGGTCAAAACTCCTGAAAAAGGGCCTAATGCTTTTAAGGCTGTGGTATACCAGGGTGAAGGTCTAAAACTCCTGAAAGGGGCCTAATGCTGATGACAACAAAGGAAGGGGGGAAGGTCCTAGGTTGTGTAAACCCAAGACTCAGGCCTGTCCAGTCTTACAGAAGTCTATCTCTGGTTTCCAGATAGTTTCTCTCCCTTCTCATTCTCAAGAGTTTTCACAGAGGGTGCAGAGAGTGTACCCCACTCATTATTCTGGAGTTATAACTGATCATCCCATTGACTTGCTCTTTAGAAGAACGATTATGGTGTAGTGGAAAGAGCAATCTCTGAGGCAGGAGAACTGGGGTTCAAATCCAGCCTTTGTCACATACTGTTTGTGTGACCCTAGGCAAGTAACAAACCTCTCTGTAACTTGGTTTTCTCATCTGTTAAATTAAAAAAAATTAGACTAGAGGACCTTTTAGGTCTTTTGCTGATCTAGGAGAAAGTGGGGAAGGGAATAAGGGTTTATAATGGCCCCTACTGTGTGCCAGGAACTGTGCTAAGCATTTTATAAATACCTCATTTAGGGGAGGCTAGGTGGAAAAGTGAATAGAGCACCAGCCCTGGAATCAGGAGGACCTGAGTTCAAATCCAGCTTCAGATACTTCACATATTTGCCATGTGACCTTGGACAAGTTACTTAACCCCAATTGCCCTGCGTTCCCCCCTCCAAAAAGGAAAAAACAAATAAACAAATATCTCATTTGATCTAGATCTATGATCTTATAGTCAGATCATGGATCTTATGGTCAGCCAATAAATTTTTATTAAGTATCTACTATGTGCTAAGCACTGGGTTGGAGGTGGTTTGGGGTAAAGGATGGGGTGGGAAGGGATATAAAGAAAGGCAAAAGACAGAAATTTTAGTTTTATAAAAATAAGCCTGGGGCAGCTAGGTGGCACAGTGAATAGAGCACAGGCCCTGGAGTCAGAAGGACCTGAGTTCAAATCCAGCCTCAGACAGGTAATACTTACTGGCTGTGTGACCTTGGGTAAGTCACTTAACCCCAATTGCCCTGCCTTCCTCCTTCCAAAAAAAAAAAAAGCAAAAAAAATAATAATAACCCTGAATCATTAAATTCACTTAGGTAATGTAGTGCAGAAGAGTTCAGATAAAGAGCACCAAAGCCACACAGGTTTAGCAGTTAATGAAATTTTATTTCTTCTCACAAGGAAGGAAGGAAAACAGATGCCAAAAGAAAACAATGAAGTGCCTTCATTGTGCAGCACATAGTGGGGTAGCTTCTGAATGTGGAAACATGCAATGGTTTTGCCTACTGGTCAAAGGCCCAGAGTCTCAGGGCACAAACTTTAATGTAGTTTTATACAAAGAGCCAGCATGGTATCAAAGACCACCCTGTAATTCATAGCAAAAGATAAACAGTATGGCTGGGAACAGTAAAAGGAGGACATTTTTTTAAATTGACTAATAAGACATGAGGAATAAGGGAATGGCACACAGGAAGTTAACTCAAACTGTGCCATCCAGCAAGAGACCAGGTAATGTCCAATCTCTGGGTTTATTAGCCCTAGAATACTTGCATTCTGAAGACTGGGGTCATACAACTCAAACCAATTTTCATTGGTTCACAGGGAGTATTGTCATTTTTATTATATTTATGTGACCCAATTATGTACAATTAGCATCTCTCTAATTAAGTCTCTTTCTGTAAAGAGCAATTTGTAATTATATTAATATAACTCATATTTGTCTTGGTAGTGAACTCTCAAATAATTTATACATTCTTTAATTATTTTGATTGGGTTTTATCCATAATATACAAAAAGGTTAATGATCATTGTGGTTTCCTTTTATATTCTAATATTTTTCTGAAATTGTAAATTATCTCACTTAATTTTTAGTTTAATTTCTAGGTTTCACTAAATAAACTATCATATCTTCTTCAAAAAACTAATAATGTTCATTCTTCTTTTTCTTATCTCATTCTCGTAGCTATGATTTCTAGAGTTACATCAAATAATAGTAGTGACGATGTTGCTTTACACCCAGTCTTAATGGAAAGGCCTCTAGCATTTTTCCATTATAAATAATGCTAACTCTTGGTTTTAGATAGATATCGTAATATACTAAAGAAAATTTCATTTATTCCTATACAAAAAGATATTGTATTTTTGTCAAAAGATGTTGATATAATGATGTGATTTTAATTGTTTTGTTATTATAGCTACTATGTTCATAGTTTTCCCATTACAAACTCACCCCTGCATTCCTAGTATGACTACAGCCTGGTCATAGTATATAACCTTTTAAATATGGTGCTGAGCCTCCTTTGCTAAATATTTAGTTCAATATCATTACACTGATATTTATTAAAGATATAGTGCTACAGTTTCTGTTCTGACAGCTCTCTCTAGTTTGGTGATCAAGACCGTATTTGTTGAGACAAATATGGTTTGATAAGATGCCTTCTTTTCCTCCTTTTACAGTTTACACAAAATTGAAGTTAATTATTCTTTAATTTTTGACAAAATTTATTTGTAAATCTTTCTGGTCCTTGGATTTGTTTTTCCTTTGGGAATTCCTTTATGGTTTCTAATGATTTCCTCTATTTTCTCTTTATCTGTTATGAATTCTGTGTTTTTTCATTTTTATTGTGACTATTTGGTTTTACTCTTTTTTTATTGATTTAATTAACTAATGGTTCTACAGTTGGGGTTTTGGGAGGTTTTGTGGGGAGAGGGGTCATTGATTTTCTGAATTTCTATTTTGGAGTTTATTTGGGACCATTTAATTTGTTGTTCTTCAAGGCTTTTAGGTATGTTCCCAATTGATTGATATGGTCATTCTCTTTTTTGTTGATGAAAATATTTAAAGATAAAATTTTTCCCCTGGGGATTACTTTAATTGCATCCCAAGAGTTTTGGTATTTTTCTGACTGTTGGCATTTTCTTTGATCAACTTATCTATGATTTCTGTGATTTTTTTTCTTTGAGCTTTCAACTCTTTAGGATTAAACTATTTTTTCACCAACAAAATTTAAACTCTTCAAAGGCCCTTTACTGATTATAATTTTTATTAAATTATGGCTAGTAAAGAAAGTATTTAATTTTTTTGTTTTTCTACATTTATCAAGTTTTTTTTCCCTAGCACATGGTTTGTAGTGGTTCAATGTACAAGTGAGAAGCAAGTATGAACCTTTCAATTGCCACTCAATAAGTGGCAGAAGTCTATCATATTTTCTAAAATTGTATTCAGGTCCTTAATTTCTTTATTGTTTATCCTTTAGTTAGATTTATCAAGGTCTGAAGGGTCACACTGGGTACCTCATTATTATAATTTTACTATCTATTTCTCTCTGTAATTTGATTTTTTTTTTCCATTAGGTATTTGAATACTATGTCATTTTGGTACATATATTGAGAGAGAGAGAGAGAGAAAGAGAGAGAGAGAAATTGTTTCATTTTCTATGGTACCTTTCAGCACAATGTATTTTCCCTCCTTAACCCTTTTTAACCATGTATTATTGCCTTGCCACTCCAGCTTTTTTATAATTTGCTTGAGAGATAATAAATTCTTCCCTAGTCCCTTATTTTAGCTGTTTGAATCTCTGTATTTCAAATGTGTTTCTTGTAAACAGCATATCATATGATTCTACTTTATAATTCATTCTGCTTCTCTTCTCTGCATACTGGATAAGTTAATTATATTCATGGTTATGATGGATACTTGCATTTTTCCCTTCATCATATCCTCATACTTTTCCCTCTCTTTGCCTCACTCCACTATTTACAATAAAGAATATAGTGAAAGAAACAAAATATGATTAGCACTAGCAAATCATAGGGGCAGTTAGGTGGCACAGTAGATAGAGTGTTTGACCCAGAGTCAGGAAAGCTCATCGTCCTGAGTTCAAATGTGGCCCTAGATGCTTAATAGTCACTTAATCCTGTTTGCCTCAGTTTCTTCCTCTGTAAAATGAGCTGGAGAAGGGAATAGCAAGCCACTCCAGTCTCTTTGCCAAGAAGACCCCAAAAGAGGTCACAAAGAGTTGGACATGACTGTAAATGACTAAACAACAAAAGCAAATTATAGTTGAAGTGGTCTGAAACCACTCCTCTTCTCTTTGCCTAGTCTAGATCCTAAATACTGATCTTTAAGTTTTCTTTCTCTCCTTCTGATTCCCTGCTTTATGATCCACCTTTTGAAGTTAAAATTTGTTTTACTTGTGCTTATTCCTTTTCCAACTCTACAATTTCCCTGTCCGCATCTATTTCCATGTTGAATTTAATATAGGTTCACATCAAACTATTTGTGTTTATGTGTTTAGCTCTTCTTTTTTCCCATTTCAGATAAGAATGTGATTCATGAGATGTCCTCTCCTGCCCACGGTTTCCAAAAGTGTCAAACTCATGGCCTTTGTGCCACAAACTTCAGACATAGCTCTGAAATAGACAAAAAATCAAATTTAAATGTATTTATGTAATGTTTAACAAAATAAATTAAAATATAGTACAACACAGATGTGGTTTTCCAAGTCAATATACAGCAGAGGGATCTCTTTCTATTTGATTTTGATACCACTACTGTAGAGCACCCCAATTATCAAAAATAAGTTTCTTACCCTTCACACATTCTTCCCAAGTGTATCCCGTGTTATTTCCCTTTTTTTTCCTCCCTTAAAATAAAAAATATAAAGCCAAGTCACTCCCAGGTCTTATGTTTATCTTTCTCTACTCCTTCAATGAAAGACCTAACAAGCCCATTTTGATTCTGAAGGGACATTTGTCTCTTCTGCTGAATCAGAATGTAAACATTTCATCATCATTTAGCCTCTTCTCATCACTCAAATGCATTTACCTTTCTAGGTTTGGTTTTTGCTTTTGGGTTTTGGGGTTATTTTTTTTCTTTATTGTTTTGTTTTGGTTTTTTGTATCCTACTTTTGCATTCAAAGATTCTACCCTGGTGGTAACTATTGTATTAATATCAAGATTGCTTGAAAATCCTCTATTCTGTTAAAGATCTACTTTTTTTTTTTAACTCTATAGGTTATACTCAGTTTTGTAATGCAATATTCTTGATTGTTAGCCTTAAAAAAAAAAAAACCTTTTGGTGTATCATGTTCCAAATTTTTTTCTCCTTTTAAGTACTGGCAACTTAGTCATATGTGATCCTAAATACTTGAACTCTTTCTTTCTGACTGCTTATAATATTTTTTCTTTGATCCAGATACTCTGGTTTTAACTAAGACATTTCTACATGATTTCAATTTAGAGTTTTTTTCAGGAGTTAACCCATGGATTCTTTGTATTTTTGCTTTGTCCTCTGGGCCTAGAGAGGCAGTGTGGCATAATTTAGGATAGAGATTCAGTCTCAGAGTTAAAAAGATCTTGCTTCAAGACCTTCCTCTGACACATACTGGCTGTGTAACCCCAAGCATGCCTTAACTTCTCAGTGCTCTAAGCAATTCTCTGAAACTATAATTTCAAAGAAGGTACTAATAAGAAATTGTGAAAGGATTTTCTTAAAAAGGGATCCATTCTATTTTTCAGGTAGTCTTTATGTCTGTAGACCCACAGGACTAGCCATATCCCTCTGGTTCTCACAGATTTGGGCAGTTTTCTTTTATGATTTCTTAAAACCAGGTGTACACAGTAATAATAATATTATAATAATTATCAACTATGAAAGACCTAACTACTCTAATCAATACAGTGATCCAAGACAATTTCAAAAGACTCATGATGAAAAAATTATATCCACTTCCATAGAGAGAACTAATGAACTCTGAGTGCAAATTGAAGCATACTTTTTTCACTTACTTTATTTTTCTTCCTGTTTTTGGCAACATGGCTAATAGAGAAATATGCTTTGTGCATGCTTCACATGCATAACTGATATTATATTGCTTGCCTCCTCAGTGGGCAGAGGGGCTGGAGGGAGAAAGAATTTGGAACTCAAAATTTAAAAAAAAGAATGTTAAAGCATAATCTTTTTAAAAAAAAAAAAGATGTGAAGTGTGTGTGTGTGTGTGTGTGTGTATGTGTATGTTGTCTTGGTTTTCAGGGAGATTGATGATTCTTAAATTGTTTCTCCTGTTTTCCAAGTTAGTTGTTTTTTGATAGTAGATAGCTTATATTTTCTTCTATTTTTTTCTGACATTTTATTTTATGCTAATACTTATTTTCCTATGCAGTTACTGAGTTTTAATTGATCCATTTTATTTTTCAGATAGTCTGCTACTTCAGTAAGGTTTTCAACCTTTTCTAAATTATTTATTCCTTTTCACCTTTATTTTCCTCCAGAGTTCTTATGTCAATTCTAATTTTATTTTTTATCTGTTGTTTTTATAACTTCCGTATATTCTTAGAGCCCTTGTGGCCAAACCATTCTTTTCTCTAAGGCTCTACTTGTGAATCATTGTGAATTACTCTCTTTTTCTGGGTTTTCCTCTTGAGCTTTGCTCAAACAATAGTATTTTTTGCAAATTCTGTTTGGTGTTTTCTTCTGTAAACTCATATCTTTGGCTGCAGATTCTCAATTATACTTGAGCCATACTCTGTTGCCTCCCACACTGAGATAAAGTGCTAAGGTTTTGCTTGGTCCTATCCCCCACATAATCTGGATGATAGTTTCTCTGCCATGATGGAGACTGTGACTAGGACACCTCCTTTACTCCCCCTTGCAAGAATCTCCAGTTGCTGGTTCAATATCCTAGCACCCTCAACCCAGTCTTGGTTTCCTTCTCATTGTATAGGACCTTACCAGAAATCTACCCCTTGCTATTGTACTGACAGGCCCCAAACAGTTGTTTTTGATTGCACTGGTACCAGGCTTCCTGCCAGATCCCAGGTGTTTCACCAGCCCTGTCTCTGGTTGATTCTAGCATAGGCTGTTTGTGTACTTAACTTCCTCACTGCTATATTTCCCTATCTCTTTCTGTGACTTTGGAGTGGGCTACCCAGGCACTATGGCTTCCATCTTCCTTAGCTTGTCTCTATTACATCAGTAATCATTTCTGTTCTTTAATCACTTTTTTTCTGTAATAATCAAGTACAAAATTTTTTCCACATCTTTGGTGTCTTTCTCTCTCAGATGTGCAATGTGAATCAATCCTCCAGAGTTCTCATTACTGTTTTGCCTCCAGCATATATCCTCTCTGTGTATACTTGGTCTAATCCAACTCCATCTCCTGTCTTTTTTTCCTCTTTATTTCTACTTCCTATATAAGTATATAAGTGTAGTGACTCTGTTGTCTGTGATGGCCACACACACACACACACACACACACACACACACACACACATCAAAATCTTTGTAAACTATTTCCTTTATTCTTGCAATCCATGATTTGGGCCTTGCCTGGCAGACATAAGGCAATCCTGATTGGTAGACATTTTAATGAGAAGGTAGGTTAAGAGTTCTCAGCTCCTCCCTATCACTTCTTCCTTTTTTTTGGGGGTGGGGG
>CM053587.1:266414987-266436534 GCA_028646515.1 Pseudochirops corinnae
GTGGAACAAATGGAAGCAAATGACTTCATGAGAAATCAAGATACTATCAAACAGATCCAAACAAATGAAAAAATAGAAGGCAATGTGAAATATCTCCTTGAAAAAACCACTGACCTGGAAAACAGATGCAGATGATTGGTAAACATTTACCAGTGCACCCCTGCATAGGGCACAAGACTACCAGGAAACAGTATGATGACAACACCAGAAGATACAACAGTGGTACAATGTTGGAGACATGATTTGGTTCTCTGGGTATGCATTTTTACTGCATATGTCTCTCACAATGAGTACACCTCTGTGCTTGTACCCTGGCAATGTTCCCATATATGTCTACTCTCAGAACTGATAATGAACCCCTAGGTTTATGGGTGAAATGTTTTATTGCTACTTGCATTACTATTGTATTTTTTAAAAATTACTTTATTTTGGACTAATTTGGTCTTCTGTCTGGTTATTAAAGATTGATATATCAGTAGGGGCTTATGAACTCTGATTTTAGTGGATGGCTATCTATAGGGACCCTTGAATTATTATTACATTAACTTAGTTGGTACAACCTACAAACTCTGAACTAAATATATTAATATAAAAAGCTTAAGAAATTACAGTAACAAAGAAAATTGATGAACCATGTATCCCAATTTTTGTTTTGGAAAGCAGAATGTTGTAGGGAAGAGCATCAGCTCTAGAGTCAGACTATCTGTGTTTAAATATCTTCCATTTTTTGTGCGATCTTAGGCATGGTACTTAACCTCTCTGGGCCTCAGTTTCCTTATCTATAAAATTAGGACTTTGGACTAGATGGCCTCAGAGATTTCTTCCAACTCTAAAATGGTTGATACTATGATCCTATGACCATATATCTCAATTTTTGTTTTGGAAAATATGGTTATTTTGTTATGACTCATGGAGTAATCTTGGCTCCAGGTCATTCTTTTTCCAGGCTATTGCTAATGATGATGCCTAGACTCAAGATGAGGCAAGGACTTAAGCATGGGGAAAATGATCTTCTGCCTAAATCTTGCCCTGAATGGGCCTTACCAGAACAGAACTTTGCCTCTTGGAAGATGGACTCTGATGTGATGCTTGGGCCACAGTGGATCTGTCCTCTCAATCACTAACAAAATTCTGCTCACAGCGGCTTTCTCTGAATCATTCATGGAGCAGGAATTCTGCTCATGGAGCACTGTCATCTTTTCATAACTTTTGAAAAGGCAAAATCACAGTCTGAAGCATCTTTCTACTTCAACCAATATTTCGTCTTCCTCTGAATGTTTCCTTGCTTTTTAAGGAATCAAGAGAGCCAAAAGTATAGAACTAAATAGCTCTGACCACTGGGCAGTAGGGAAGACTACCATAAAGGTTAGAGATCAGAAGTCATGCTAGTCTCATTTTCTGGTGGGATTTTTACCAATTGATTTTTTAAAAATTAGCAAGCATTTCTTCTCTCATCCTCTCCTTACCCCAGTGAGGTGGCAGGGGCTTGGGGGGGGGGGGGAAGCAAACTTCACAACAAATTTATATATAATCAAGTAAAAAAAATTCCTTTAAAAAGATGTCGCATTCTGCCTATAGTCCTCTTCTTTGTCAGGAGGTGGGTAGCATGCTTTATCATTAATCCTCTGGAATCTTAGCTGATTATTATATAGGGATCTTAGATCTTTCAATCTGGTGAGATTTTTTCTAAAAAGATTGTTTCATGGACCTCATTTTTTTCTAGTTTTACCCTTTCTGGCTGTTTACACTCTCTTGGATACTCTGGTTGTGTCTGGGCTTAAGGGATAGCCCAGGGAGATTTTCCAGGGCTGAAATACTAGGCAGCAGGTTTCTTCTCTCTATTAGCCTTACATCATCAACTGACAGTGTCTACCAGTCATGCAAGCTACCAGATGGTACAATACCTTCCTTTTTCCCCTGTGATTTTGAAATAGAAAATGCTGGATAGAATTTTTCTATAAAGGCCTTTGGGTGTGTCTTTTTCTTCTTCTGTGTTAGAACAAAAAGACATGACAGAGAAAAGAGTGAGGGGTGACTGTTAAAAATTCAACTTTACCAGGAATTATGGCTTACCACTTTGGGGCTTACATTACCCTTTTGAATAATGAAAATTCATAATGTGTTTTAACCTATATGTCAATTGAGCAAATTATCTGAGGCCATTCTGAGAAGGGTAGGAATCCAAGTGGGTAAGAACATGTGAATCAAAAGAGTTATGAGTTATATTGTTCCAGATCCCCCAAAACAATAATAGGAAAACCTAACATTTATTTAGTGCTTACTACGTGTCAGGCACTGTGTTAAGTACTTTACAATTATTATCTCATTTCATCCTCACAACAGCCCTACAATGTAGGTGCTATTAATCTGAAGCAAACAGAGATGAAGTGACTTACCCAGGGTCATATAGCTAGTTCGTATCTAAAGTAGAATTTGAACTCAGGTCTTCTTAACTTCAAGGTTGGTGCTCTATTCCCTGCTGCTAGACAGCAATGTAGAACCTGGAAAGCTTAAGGACTTTGTAGAGGTTGGGAAATGCTAGCAAGTTATTTTTGCAGTCTCAATGGAAATGAATTCGTGGTTTGCACAGATATAACACTCCAAGCAACTGTACAAGGCACATCTCTTAGTTTTAGTATAAACACTAGCCCTATGGGCCCCAAATTGCCCCCTTGGAGGAGGGACAAAAGTATTTCAAAAAGATTGTAAGGTCTTCTCCACTGCTTAGAGTTATTTACTAGCTGTGTGCACATGGACAAATTACCTAATCTCTCTGTGCCTCTTTGTTTCCTTTTCTGCAAAGGTGGAGAGGGAGTATTATAACACTTATATTATCTACCAGAGGATTGTCTTGAATATGCCACGAATCGATACGTGTAAAGTGCTTTGTAGCATTAAATTGCTACACAAATGTCCATTTTTATTGCAAATGATCATGTCATATTTGTGTTTCACTCAGTACCTAACACTGTGAAAGCCCTGACCATGATTTTTATTGTTGTTCAGTCATTTCCAACTCTTTGTGACCCCTTTGGGGGTTTTCTTGGCAAAGATACTGGAGTGATTGGCCATTTCCTTTTCCAGTTCATTTTACAGATAAGGAAACTGAGGCCAACAGGGTTAAGTGGCTTGTTCAAGGTCTCACAGCTTAGTAAATGTCTGAGAAAGATGAATCTTCTTGACGCCAGGCCCAGCACTCTATCCATTTTGACACCTCATTGCCCCCTGACCACATTAGGTACTTAATAAAAGTCTGTTGTACTACACCAGAGGTATCAAAGACTTTTTGCCTGTAGCTGCATACATGCTGGCCCACCACAATCCCCAAATGGGCCCAAACTAAATCAAAGTAAACAAACAAAAATAACAAAAGAAATAAAAAATATAATAAAAATAGTTAATATGTGACCCAGAGGGATCCTTATTTCTATATTGATACCACTGGACTACACAAGTACTACAACTGGGTTGCCCCCTTACAGGAGAAAGAAGAGGAAACCAGATCCTTAGGTGAAGCAGAGGATTAGGAATACACTGGCTGAAATTATCAGGGGCTCTAGGTAGCCACATGATTTATACAGGTTTCTGGGCAAGAAGCTTAGAGCTGGGTCCCTGCTGCTGCTCCTTCCACCCCTTGGAGGAGAATTGTAGCTGATTGGAACCCTGGGAACTTGGAGCCTGTCCAATCTTAGTCCCACCTGTAAAGCCGCCACCTCTGTGATCTCTCTCTACCTGAGGTCTCCAATGATGCCTATGCATATGCATCATTCATTTAAGCATTTATCATCTTGTATATGGGAATCATTTCTGTGCCTTCCTGTCAGGTTTAACATTCAAACTTTTCTCCAGTCAAACCCTGTGCTGTTGCTGTTGGAAGCACTGATTCCTTTTGATTATACATGAACTGCTGCCCCCAGTTGCTTTCATGTATGTTTTATGAGAACACCTAGCCATGAATATTTATTTAACTGACTAGCAGCACATTTCTTTGATTTCCTTTTTCCCTTTAACTCACACTGAAAAAAAAGGAATCTACTCTGTCACATTTCACCTACCATACCTTCCTTCACCTCACCTAAGTTTTCAGGCTTGAAAAGCTGGGCTCTGTAGTAAATGTGAGAGCTTTGCCTGCTTTTGTATTCATTAGTAGCATTACAAATATTTCCTCTTATTTAAGCAGATGTGACAATTTCCTTTACATGGTTGACTTTCCTACACCCATTAGAATACTTTTCTTCTCTTCATGTATTACAGCATATGGTCCCCTGGATGAGACAGGAAGAGGATTCTTTTTCTCCCTCTTTTCTAGCTATCCCAATTCTGTTTCCTCTTTAAATGCTGGCACAAGTCCCAAGCCCTCCTTTTTTATGTTAGACTGGAGACAGCAGTCATAGGAGAAGATGCTATATACCTGGGTAGGGAATCTGCAGCCTCAAGGCTACTGGTTCCCCACCCTCACACTAGACCCAAGAGAAACAATACACAAGAGAATGAATGGAAAAGCATTTGTAAATGGAGTGATTGAAGCCTACAGGAGGACATAAGAGGTCAGGGACTATTTTTGTCTCTCCTACAGTACTTCATGGGCTAAGTACCCAAGAAAGTAGTACATTGTATAGAGTACTGGGTCTGGAATCAGAAAAACCTGGGTTCAAATCTAGCCTTAGATACATACTAGCTGTGTATCCCTAGTTAAATCAGTTTGCCTCTACCTGCCTTACTCTCCTCATCTGTGAAATGGGGATAATAATAGCATCTGTCCTGCTAGGATTGTTATAGATCAAATGAGATTATTTTTGTAATGCACTATATTAATGCTAATCACTATTATTATTGAATTAATGGATCAATGAGTGGAGTCAAGATTGTACTACATTAAAAAGAAAGCAAGTGCTTGCCCAATAGCCTATATTTTCTTAATTTTTTTCCCTTGGGAGAAGGAAGCAGCAACATCCTATTGCCCCTGGAAATTAAGTTCAGTGGCTTGATGCATTGGTAATTTTCCTAGTCCACTTTGCAGAAGTTATAAGATCATAAATTTAGTGCTAGAAAAAAAATGAGAGGGTCATCTGGCCCAAACTTTTCATTGTGAATAAGGGGATGGGGCTAGCTACAAACCAACTAAGGAGCCATTGGATGTTGTGGCAGCATGGCCTCATCCATAAAGCTTCAAAGAAAAGGAAAGGTGGGGAAGCCCACCAAGCATTGACAAATCATCATTATAATAATGACCTTTTATCATTATTATTATTATAGCATTTTAAGGTTTCTAAAATACTTTACAAATATGACCTCATTTGATCTTCACAACAACCCTGGGAGATAGGTGATATTTTCATCCTCATTTACAGATGAGGAAACAGAGGCTGAGAGCAGTTAAGTGACTTGCCCAGAGTTACACAGGAATTGTCTCCGACTGCATTTGAATTTATATCTTCCTGATTCCAGAACCAGAGCTCTACCTTCTACACCACTTAGCTGCCTAGTGTCTGCCAGTACAATAAGGTGGGGGGTGCAGGAGAGTTTGCCCTGGGATGAGGAAGCTATGAACTAGGATGGAGTCAGCCTGCATATTTGGGGAGAATGAGCAAGAATGGAGGAGAAATGGGGATCATGATACCAGGCTCCTATCTTGTTTCCCCAAGCTGTTGAAAGGGATCAAGGACCAGTAATGCCTTGCTTCTTGCTGTCATAAAAGACTTCTTGCTCAGTCATTTCCAACTCTCCATGACCCCATTTGGGGTTTTCTTGACAAAGATACTGGAGTGGTTTGCCATTTCCTTCTCCAAATCACTTTATAGCTGAGGAACTGAGGCAGATAGGGTTAAGTGACTTGTCCAGGGTCAGAAAGCTAAGTAAGTGTCTGAGATCAGATTTTAACTCAGGAAGATGTCTTCCTGACTTCCACTGTACCACCTAGCTCTCTCTTGTAAAAGAGAGCAATGAACATCAAAAGAATAGAATTGGGAGCCAAAAACCTAGAGTACCCAGATACCTGGGGCTAGAGAGGGGTGGCTAAAGCAATTCCCTCTTTCCAGCATTGGGAGGGGGAGATTTGAATCTCAGTACTCTAACTTGTTGAAATTAATACCACATTAAGAATCATTGACTAATTCAGGGCTTGGTTTTATAGCACCTGGGCTAGGTCTTCAAAAGGGGAAGCTGAAAGACCCAGATAGAAGGTTTACGTGTAAAGTATCCAATTTGGTTCCCTGTAGTGGAAACTTGTACATCTGAAAGGCTCCTCCATGAAACCACTGGGCCCAAGGAAAGGAGAAACAATGAAATCCTAAGAGAAAAGGGAATTCCATGGCCCCAAAGATGGTGGCAGCTAGAGGCTATAGCAGACTACACAGCTGTCCATGGGCCAACCTGTGAATTACAGGTCACAAGTCAACAACAATGGAACAGTAGAGGAATTATTGGAAAGAAGCTTTCCCAGATGATGTTGAGTTCCTGGATTCAAGGGGAGGAATTTCTGGAACCAATAGAAGCTGGTGGTGAGGAATGTGGAAGAGCAAACCTGGACCTTGCCCATAAGTACCATGATGAGTTATGTGGACTGTACAGGTCCAGAAGAAGGGAGTCAATTCTCTAGAGACCTTGATTTCTTTCCTCTAGTAGAGAGATCATAAATTTAGGGTAGAACAATAGGTCTGAAGGACTTTTTATATTTCTCAGCAATGTATTGTTAGCCTGAGTGTTTACTTGGTAACTGTCAACCCTTTATCTTTTATGTAGCCACCTAGGAATGAGCCAAGTTCTGATGTTCCCCAAGAAAACCCTGGGTAGAGCCAAAATGATCCAATTTCTAATGTTCCTGGTGAGAAAGCTCCCCTTCCCAATGCATGTCAAAAATTGTTCTGCAACGAATAAGGAGAACATTGTACACAGTAACAGCAACATTGTGCAATGACCAACTTTGATACACTTAGCTCTTCTCAGTAATACAATGATCTAAGACAATTTCAAAAGACCCATGATGGAAAATACTATCCACATTCTGAGAAATAACAATGGCATCTGAATGTAGATCAAGTATACTATTTTCTCTTTCTTTTTTTCTTTCTCAAGGTTTTTCCCTTTTGTTCTAATTTTTCTTTTACAACATGACTAATGGAGAAATATGTTTACTATGATTGTACATGCATAATCTATATCAAATTGCATGATGTCATAGGGAGGAAGGGAGGGAGGAGGAAAAATCTGGGACTCAAAGCCTTATAAAAGTAAATGTTAAAAACTAAAAATCAATCAATTAATTAATTTAAAAATTGTTCCACAACTTCTAATCTTAGAGAGTTGTTTGTGGTAGTAGGAAGTTAAAATGACTTAGCTAGCATGTGTAAGAGGCAGGACTAAACCCAATCTTCATTACTCCAAATCCAATTTTTTTTCCCACTGTCCTGAATGGGGGCATGAGCCAAAGCAGGAACATTTGTGAGAGTTCCTCTTTCCCCTAGTTCATACAAACTGACTACACTTCATTTGGGGTCAAAGGTTATAACTTGAAAACATGGGTAGGCAAGGGAAATATTCCCCTCTATTTAAAAGCCCCATCTTTTTAATGTCAGTTTTCTCCTGTTTGAGAAAAGGCAGCATAAAATACTGGATGGATTGTTGGAGTCAGTCAGAAGGACTTGGGTTCAAATTCTACCTTTTCCACTTAGTAGCTGTATGATCATGGACAAGTTACTTAACATTCTAGAGAGCCTCATGAAACTTCCTAAGACTTTCTAAGATGCAGTAAATTATAGAGAGATTGACTTCCACCAAAGTCAAATGACAGAAAAGCTGCCTCATCCATGTGATGCATTTATTACCTTAAATGATGCTCTATAGGAGCTGGGGAACTGAGGTGTTGTAAAAAAAAAATCTTTTGATTTAATTTTAATATTTCTTGTCACACGGAATCATTGCTTTCTGCTTAGTCCATTCAAATTTTAAGGAGTACATTTTTTTTGGATAAGTTTTGCTCTTTTCTATTCTAAGCTATTGGAACCATTCTTTCCTCCATACCCTTGATTTCATTTCTTCCAGGTAGTCTTATAATGAGGACAGCTAGGTGGCACAGTAGATAGAGTGCCAGACCTGAAGTCAGGAAGACTCACCTTCCTGAGTCCATATCTGACCTCAGACACCTACTAGCTATATGACCCTGGGCAAGTCACTTAACTCTCTTTGACTCAGTTTCCTTGCCTGTAAAATGAGATGGAGGAGGAAATGACAAATCCCTCCAGTATCTTTGCCAAGAAAACTGCTATGGGGTCACAAAGAGTTGGAAATGACTTAACAATAAGTCTAATAAGTCTGAAATCCATGGTTTTATCAGTAATAAAATAGGGATAATATTAGTACTGCCCACCCCACAAGGCAGTTGTAAGGATCAAATAAGATATTGTCAGTTTATAAGGTATTTTGTATCTGAGAACCTGAAAATGCTATAAAAGCATCAGCTTTTTTAAAGGCTTCATTAAGTAAGGCAGGATGTCTAGAGCTGTGATTCTTAACCTGTGAGCTATGTTCAATTTGTAATAATGAAAATACATCCTGCATATCAGATATTTACATTACAATTCTTAACAGTAGCAAAATTGCAGTTATGAACTAGCAACAAAAATAATCTTATGGTTGGGTGTCACCACAACATGAGGAACTGTATTAAATGGTTGTGGCCTTAGGAAGGTTGAGAACCACTGGTCTAGAGGAAAGGATCATAAAATGATAGACTTAGAGTTGGAAGGGAACCTAAAGGGCAGTAAGTCCACCATTTTCCATTGAAGAGATTAAAAGAAAAATTTAGGCTGAGGGAGGTTAACTTTCTTGCCCAGAGTCATACAACTAATAAGTACTTGAGGCAGGATTTGAACTCAGGTCTTCCTGACTCTATACCCAGTGCTCTATACACTAGAAGTGATTACCCTACTCTGCTGTTTTGGAGTTTCTTAACCTGGAGGCCATGAATCTTGTTGGGTTGGGGTTTTTTATTTTTTATTTCTATAAGTATATTTTCCTATTCCTTTTTTCTGTTTTAAAATTCTCATTATTTATTTATTTATTTTAACATTCTTTTCTTATTAAATTATGAATTCCAAATTCCGTCTCTCTCCTCGACAACCTCCCCCACTCACTGAGAAGGCAAGTAATATATCAATTATACATGTGGAATCATGCAAAAACATATTTCCATATTAGCCATTTTTCTTTAAAAATCAAGAAAAATAAAATGAGAAAATTATACTTTAATTTGCACTCAGAATTCATCAGTTCTCCCTCTAGAAGTGCATAGCATTTTTTCATTATGAGTCCTTTGAAATTGTCTTGGATCATTGTATTGCTGAGAAAAACTAAGTCTTTCAATGTTGATCATCATTACAACATTGCTATTACTGTGCACAATGATACCCTGGTTCTTTTCACTTCACATTGCATCAGTTCATAAAGGTCTTACCATGTTTTTCTAAAACTACCCCCCTTGTCATTTCCCATAGCACAATTGCTTTCTATCACAATTTGTTCAGCCATTCCCCAATTATTGATGGGCATCCCTTCAATTTCCAATATTTTGCTTTCACAAAAAGAGCTGCTATAAATATTTTAGCACATGTATGTCCCTGTCTTTTTTCTTTGATATCTTTAAGATACAGACCTAGTAGTGATATCGCTGGATCAAAGGTATGCACAGTTTTGTAGCCCTTTCAGCCTCGTTCCAAGTTGCTCTCCAAAACAGTTGTACCAGTTCACTACTCCACCAACTGTTCAATAGTGTACCTATTTTCCCCTCATCCCCTCTAGCATTTGTCATCTCTGATAGGTATGAGGTGGTACCTCAGAGTTGTTTTAATTTGTCTTTCTCTAATATTATTGACAAACAAGTGATTTAGAGCTTTTTTCATATAATTAGAGATAGTTTGAATTTCTTCTTCTGAAAACTGCTCATATCCTTTGACCATTTATCAATTGGGGAATGGTTCTTATTTTTATAAATTCGACTCAATTCTCTATATATTTGAGAAATGAGACCTTTATCAGTAATACCTGTTTTAAAACTTTTTTTTATATTACTTCATTGTCTATGGCACTTTTTTTTTAGCAAAATGCAATTTTCCTCATTATCTCTTTAAATTAGATCTCTTTTTGTTTTTACTTCGTCTGAGATCATAATTGCTATCCCTACTACTCTCATCACTTTATGTAGAACATAATAGACTCTGCTCCAACCCTTCATTTCGACTCTGTGTGTCTTTCTGTCCCAAGTGTATCTCTTGTTCACAACATATTGTTGGATTCTGGTTTCCAATCCATTCTGTAATCCCCTTCTGTTCTTTGGGTGAGGTCATCCCATTCATGTTCACAGTTATGATTACTGTGTTGTCCTCCATCCCATTTTCTTCTGTTTCTTCTCTTTTTAGTTTATTTTGCTTCTGACTATTGCCTCCTTTAATCTGTTCTCCTTTTTATCATCCTCTCCTTTATCTTATCCCCTTTCCCTCTTGTTTCCCAATTGGAAAAGTTACATTTCTACATACAACTGAGTGTGTGTGTGTATATATATATATGTATATATATATGTATATATATATTCTTCCCTCTTTGTACCAATTCTGGTGAGAGTGAGGCTCAAATCCTCCATTTCCCCTTCCACTGTAAAAGCTCTACCTTGAATGTCTCTTTCATGAGAGAAAAATTTCCCCATTCTACCTTTCTCTTTCCCTTTCTTTCAGTGCATCCCTCTTTCTCACCCCTTCTTTTTTTGGAGATCATTCTGATATAAGCGACTCACATCCATGTGCTCTATCTATATAGACTCTTTTTAACTACCCTAATAATGATAAAGTTCTTAGGAGTTACATGTATCATCTTCCCATCTAGCAATGTAAACAGTTTAACTTTATTCAAATATTTAAGATTACTCTTTTATGCTTCTCTTTTTTTCCCCACTAACATTTTATTTTTTTCCCCAATTACATGTAAAAGGAGTTTTTAACATTTATTGGATTTTTTTTTTTGAATTTTGAGCTCCAAATTCTATCCCTCCCTTTTCCCTCTCGCTCTTCCTTGAGAATGTAAGCAATCACACAAAATATTTCCATATTAGTCATTTTGTGCAAGAAGATTAGAACCAAAAAAAAAGGTGAAAAACAGTATAATTCAATCTATATTCTGACAAAATCAATTCTTTCTCTGCAGTTGGACAGCATTTTTCATCATGAGTTCTTTGGGATTATCTTGGATTATTGTATTGCTGAGAAGATATGTTATTCATAGTAGAACATCAAACAATATTGCTGTTACTGTGTACAAAGTTCCCTTGGTTCTGCTCGCTTCACTTTGTATCAGTTCATGTAAGTCTTTTCAGGTTTTTCTGAAATCATCCAGTTGGTCATTTCTTATAGCACAATAATATTCCATTGCAATCATATACCACAACTTGTTCAGCCTTTCCCCAATTGATGCACATCCGCTCAATTTCCAATTCTTAGCTACCACAGAATGAGGTGCTATAAATATTTTTCTACAAATAGGTCCTCACCCTTTGTAAAATCTCTTTTGGATACAGACATAGCAATGGTACTAATGGATCAAAGAGTATGCAGTTTTAAAGCCCATTGGGTACAGTTACAAATTGCTCTCCAGATCGGTTGGATCAATTCATAACTCCACCAACGGTGCATTAGTGTCCCAATTTTCCCCATCTCCTTTTCAACATTTATAATTTTCCTTTTTTGTCATATTAGCCAAAATTATAGATGTGAGGTGGTACTTCAGAGTTGTTTTAATTTGTATTTCTCTTATCAATGGTCATTTAGAGCATTTTTTTCATGTGATTATAGATAGCTTTAATTTCTTCATCTGAAAACTGCCTGTTCATATCCTTTGACCACTTATCAATAGGTGAATGACATGTATTATAAATTTGACTTGGTTCTCTATCTAAGAAATGAGGCCTTTAATCTGAGATATCTGCTAAAAAAAAATCCTCTCAGTTTTCTGCTTTCTTTCTAATTTTGATTGCATTGGTCTTGTTTGTGCAAAAACTTTTAAATTTTATATAATCAAAATTAGCCATTTTACATTTTATAATGCTCTCTCTGTTTTGTTTGGTCCTGAAGTCTTCCATTATCCATAGGTCTGACAGGTAAAACTATTCCATGCCCTTATAATTTGCTTATGGCATCACCCCTTATGTATAATTCATGTATCCATTTTGATCTTATCTTGGGATATAGTGTGAGATGTTGTTTTATTATGTTTCTCTTGAGTCATTTTTAATGTCAAATTTTCTATTCAGCTCTGGTCTTTTTCATCAGGAATGCTTGGAAGTCCCCTTTTCATTAAATATCCATTTCCCCCCCTAAAAGATTATACTCAGCTTTGCTGGGAAGGTGATTCTTGGTTGTAATCCTAGTTCCTTTGTCTTCTAGAATATCATATTCTAACCCTCATGCTCCTCTAAAATGGAAGTTGTTAAATCTTGAGTGATATTGACTAGGGTTCCACAATATTTTAATTGTTTCTAGGAGCTTGAAGTATTTTCTCTTTGATCTGGAAACTCTGGAATTTGACTATAATATTCCTAGGAGTTTTCTTCTTGGGATGTCTTTCAGGATTGGTGGATTCTTTCAATTTCTATTTTACCCTCTGGTTCTAGGATATCAGGGCTAATTCCCTTTATAATTTCTTAAAATGTGATGTCTAGGCTTTTTCTTTGACCAAGGCTTTCAGGTAGTCCAATAATTCTTAGATTACCTCTCCTTGATCTATTTTCCAGGTCAGTTCTTTTTCTGAATAAATGTTTCACATTTTCTTTTTTTGTTATTTTTCTCTTCACTTATATCTTTTGACTTTTTGATGTCTCAGAGTCATTAGCTTCCATTTGCCCTTACCTAATTTTTAAGGAATTTTTTTCTTCAGTGAGATTTTGTACCTCTTCTTTCATTTGGCCAGTTCTGTTTTTTAAGGAGTTCTTTTCTTCAGTGAATTTTTATGCTTCTTTTACAATTAGGTCAATTTTGTTTTTTAAGGTATTATTTTCTTCTATATTTTTGTGCCTCTTTTACCAAGCTGGTGATTCTTTCTATAACTGTATTTCGATAACTATATTTCAATATAATTTGTTTTCTTTATAATCTTGTATATTTTATGAATTTAAAAGCCTCATTCTGAGCAGGGGGCCATAGGATCCACCAGACTGCCAAAGGGGTCCATGATACAATTAAGGCTTCAAACTTCTGCTCTAGAGGGCAGAACTTGGTGTAATGGGAAGAAACTGCTAAAAAGGCAGATTTAGACTAAAGGCAGTAAAATGACATTTTTTGTCCTGCCTAAGTGTCACCTTGAAAACTCACATAGCATAATATATAGAAAAGACTGCTGTACAGTAGAAAGGAGACTAGCTCTAGAGTCAGAGGTTCTGGGTTCAACCCCCACCTGTATTTACTACTTGTGAAATCTTAGACAAATCAATTAACTTCCTTATCTATAACATGAGGAAGTTAGACTAAATGACTTTTAAGGTATCTTCCATATTTAGGTAAATATAGGAGCTAGTTGGCCCCAAACTCTGCTACACATCCCTCTCCTGTCTTCCATGAAGGTTAATCAGGCACAGGCATCTTATCATTTAATTTGTTGCTCTTCTTCCCTTGTCGTCTCCCCTCTTCCCCACTAGGTCCCTCCAGGATTTTTAGAAATCATGTCCTACCCACCCCAGGGAGACACCCTCTTTGGAAATGAGCTCCAGACTGATGAAGTAACAACATTCAAACACATTATACCTAGCACACCCCAGGTCATGGTCCCCTTTCTTCCAGTCATCCATCAGAATGTTAGAGTCTACAACCCATGGACGTTTTGCCATACACTCTGCTTCCATGTACATAACTCCTCTTTCCCACCCCACCCTCACCCCCTTTTCCACCTCTTGTTTTCACTGGGGGAATCATAATCAAATCTATATGAACATTATTCCTGTCTAGAGTAAAACTCCCTGCCCTGAGCCTCTTCTGTATCTGTAGTATGCCCCTTTTAGACTATAAGCTCCCTGAGGGCAAGAACTGTCTCACTTTTGCATTTGTGTTGTGTGTACATGGTCGTCTGCATGTTGTCTCCCCAATAGACTCTGAAGCTCCTGGAGGGCAAAGGCTGTTTTTTGCCTTCCTTTGTATCCCAGCGCTTAGCCCAGTGCCTGGAATGCAGTAGGCGAATTAATAAATGATTCTTGACTTGATTTTTAACCCCAGCGCTTAACACAAGGCCTGCTGATTGATTGATTGATTGATTGATAACAATCAGAGGTCTCCAAAAGCAAAACCGGGATATTAGGGTCTTCAGAGGGAAGCGACCACTTGTCCCCTACTTGCAACGTAGGCAAGTCCTTAACTCTTCCGTGCCTCAATTTTCTCCTCCGTACAATGAGCGGGTTGGGCTCGAAGACCTCTCAAGGGTTCTTCCAGCTCCAAATCTAAGATCCTATGACCCTCGAAGGCCCCTCCAACCCTGATATCTTAAGAGCCTGAGAGTGCTAACAAACTACCATTCCCAGAAGCCTTAGCGTTCTCCCAGGACTATCCTTGGAAGGAGGGGCGGGGCCCAAGGAGTTCATAATCATGAACTTTCCATTCTTGAGGTCGATAGGGAAGGAAGGGCCCCTCGGCTGCTGGGGCTCGGGGATTTTAAGGGAAAACCAGTTGTGAACAGTTAAAAATAAAATTTCCGTTTCTTTCTGCGTATAGACTGGAATCTCGATCTCAGAGTTGGAAGGGGTCTCCGCAGCCAGCGAGTCCGACCCAGAGCGGACGCCCCCGCGTGTGTTGGTTCGGCCCTCAACAGCCTAGTTTCTTCGACCTGCGGCTCTGCCTTGAGCCTCCCGCGGCGCGGGCGGGCTGAACGTGGTGGTGGCTGGGAAAGGTGTGGGGGACGGTTAGCCAAGAGCAGCTCCTGTGGCCGAGATCGGACCGCTGTGGACGCCGCCGTCGCCACTGCCACTGCCGCCATGCAGAAATCCGACGTGGGCAACAAGGAGTCCGGCAAGATCTGGCTCCGCAAGCCCTCCCCGGCGACACGGGACGGGTAAAGGCGGCGGGCTGAGGGTAGAGGGGGTGAGGAGGCGCAGCCGGGATGTTCAAACATCCCTTCGGATCACAGACGCCGCTCGGCCTGCTGGAGCAGTGGCGAGAGCGCAGGCTTAGGAGACGCAGGGAGCCGGGTTCGAATACCGGTGTGACCTTGGGCTGATTACGTAAGGGACATAGAAGGGCAGAAACCGAGCGGTTTTGGATGTGCTGGTCTCCGGGCTTCAGTTTCCCCCTTTGTTAAAAACAGAGAAGCAAGGGGTTTAGATTAATTGGTCTCTGCCTGCTCTTTTTGACATCAGTTTCCTTTTTTGTAAAAATGAGGGCCTCAGTTTCCCTCTTTGTAAAAAAACAAAGCGGGATATTGGATTAAATGGCCTCTGCATCCTGCTTGGCATCGATGCCCCCCTTTTGCAAAAATGAGGACATCTGATTCTTCCCTTGTAATAGACAAGGGGGTTTGGGTTTTGTGGTACCTGGGCATCAGTTTCACCCTATGTAAAAACAGTAACAGCATTTAAGCCTTAACATTCTCCTTTTGGCATTAGTTTCCTCCTTTGTTAAAAAAAAAAAAATGACAGTATCGCTTTCCCCTTTTGTTGCATTAGATGGCTTCTATGTTCTCTCTGGCATCAGTTTCCTTCTTTGTAATGGATTAGATGACACCTGCAGTTACTTCCAGCTTTAAGCTTGAGGACCCTAGTCTTATTTTACAAATGGGGAAATCAGTGTCAGAGTCAGCAATTAAACCCAGGTCTACCGACTTGCAGTCCCACTGGCGTTGTTATACTACCTCTTTCTTTTTTTTAAGGAAACATTTTTTCCAGTACCTGTTTAGCTTTCCCAGATTCATGAACATTATTTCTTCTTCCTGACGCATGCACGAACACTCTTGGATGTCATTCAGTAAACATTTATTAAGAGCCTACTATGTGATGGGGAGGAGATTGTCTTCCTGACCTCTCCAGATTACTCTTTAAAGGGGAGTCCTACCTCATCCACTGTTGTGTCTGGATGAGTAGTGATATTCGAGGAGGAGGTAAGACACAGAGGACTGGGACTTAACAAATAGTTTTATGAAGATAGAGATCATATTTGTCTATTTTTGTATCCCAGCACCTCCAACACTTACCACAGTTGCCTGTCTCTGTGCTCAGTGGGTGCTCCATAAATGTTTCTTGAGTAAATGGACAGTTGTTTAGTTGTGTCCAATTCTTTGTGACCTCATTTGGGGTTTTCTTGGCAAAGACACTGGAATGGTTAGCCATTGCCTTCTCCAGCTCATCTTGCAGATGAGGAAACTGAGGCAAAGTGTATTGAGTGACTTGCCCTGGGTCACACAGCTTGTCTGAGGCCAGATTTGAACTCAAGAAGATGAATCTTCCTGACTTCAGACCTAGCACTCTATCTGCTGTGCCACCTAGCTGCCCCAGACAATTAGCCATAGGTTAGTAGTAGAAAAAATATGAAAAGGGTAGGTAGGCTATGAAAAAAGGAGAAAGTATGTGGGAGGGAGGTTAGAAGATGAAAGCAAACCTTTGATGGGGGAAAATGGGGCATTTTCTCTTAAGATAACCCTTGCTGTGTTCTAAGAAGAAGTATTTATAATTCTCTCTTAAAAATTTTTAATTTTAATTAAGAAGGATTTAATAAAATAAAATTTATTTTAATAATTATTTTCCTTCCCTTTTACCTTTTCTCCTCATTACAAAATTCTTGTAAAAAAATTATGCATAGTCAAAAAAACCAAATTCCCACATTGACCATGCATGTTCAGAAATGTAGGTCATATCCTGCAGATTGAGTCTATCACAGGTGTTTATCTTTTTCAAAAAATATATTTTTATTTATTTTGTTAAATATTTTGCATTTACATGTCAAAAATTTGGGGTTCTAAAGTCTCCCCCTTCTGTGAGAAAGCAAGCAGTTTGATATGGATTATATATGTAAAGTCATGCAAAACATTTCCATATTGCCCATGTTGCAAAAGAAAACACAAATAAAATAAAGCAATAAAAATAAAGTGTTTAAAAAAGATATGCTTCAATTTTCATTCAGAGTTCGTTAATCTCTCTCTGGAAGTTGATAGCATTTTTCATCATGGATCCTTTGGAATTGTCTTGGATCATTGTATTGATTACAATAACTAAGTCTTCCACAGTTAATCATCCTTCCAGTATTGGTGTTAACTGTGCACAGTGTGCTCCTGGTGCTGTTCACTTCATTTTGCATCAGTTTGTATGTCTTCCCAGATTTTTCTGAAAGCATCCTGCTCAGTATTTCTTATAGCACAGTAGCATTCCATCATAATCACATGCCACAACTTGTTCAGCCATTCCCCAGTTGATGAGCATCCCTTCAAGTTCCAATTCTTTGCCGGCACAAAAAGAGCTACAATAAATATTTTTTGTACAGATAGATCATTTTCCTTTTTCTTTGATCTCTGGAGTACAGGCCTACTAGTGTCATTACTAGGTCAAAGGGTCACAATTTTATAGCCCCTTGGGCCTAGTTCCAAATTGCTCTCCAGAATGGGTGGACTAGTTCACAACTCCACCACCAGTACATTAGTGTCCCAGTTTTTCCACATCCTGTCCAGCATTTGTCTTTTTCCTTTTCTGTCATGTTATCTAGTTAGGCGTGAGTTGGAATCTTAGAATTGTTTCAGTTTGTATTTCTCTAATGAGTAGTAATTTAGAGCATTTTTTATGTGGCTATTGGAAGCTTCGATCTCTTCTGAAAACTTCCTGTTCATATCCTTTGACCATTTATCAACTGAGGAATGCCCCTTTTTTTTTTAGAAATTTGTCTCAGTTCCCTGTATATTTGAGAAATAAGGCCTTTATCAGAGAAACCTGCTTACAGGCATTTATCCTAATAAGATGAAAGAGCACATGACCCAGAGTCAGGAGCCCTGGGTTCTAGGGTGGGATCTGCTAAAAACTACTTGTATTTTTCTCTGGATCTCTGAGTCTTTATATATAGACTAACACATTTTAACTAGGTAATCTCTTAAGATTCCTTCTATCCATAATAATGTCTGTCAACCTTTTGTTTATTACCTTGGGACACAAATTCCCAGTAAGCCTGTTCATTGAATATTGCAAGAAGATTCCATCAGTAGAATAAGGAATGAAGTTCAGGGTTCTTAAGTAAATTTGTTACTAAACAGAAAACAGATGTAAACTAAAGAAATTGTTCTGTCCTACTGGGCACCTAATATGATTTTGAACTAGCAGTGAGTATAAAGTGTTGCTGAGTCATTTGTAGGGAGTTCCCAGGTGCTCCCATTGATAGCACTTAAAAAATAAAGCAAATCTATACTAATGTAAAACTATGGAATATACATATGGTACAATACAGGCTCTTCCTGTAACTAAGGAATAATTAACTTGTTTGAGAAGAGAGGAATTTACCTGGGCTTCTAACATTCCTAAAAATAATCTGATTAGAATAAAACCTCCTTCTATCTGAGGATCAAAATAAACTGTTCATAAAATTTTACAAATAGTAGCTATATCTTATAAAACAGTCTCTACTGTGATTTCTGTAAAAATGGCAAGCCTTCATTTTGAAGAGATATTGATAATATAGGTAGAAGGTATTCAAATAAATGATGTATAAATTGATGATTTTTCTTTGAAAGATCTACTATTGAAGTTAAAAATGATATTCTCTTGGTTCAAAGCAGTAAACTATTGATTATTGTTTCCATTATAGATTTTGTGGGTGAAAGATCATGTCACTTCTTATTTAGAGCAGGAGTTATAAATCTTTTATTTGTCCTGGACCCATTTCACGGTGTGGGTATGCCTGTGAACCACATCTCAGCATAAAACAAAATGCACAGATTAAAAAGAAAACCATTTATAGTGTGGTAGTGTTATCAAATACTTTTTTAAAAGTTCACAGACCTGATTTAGTGTGTCTAATTCTGGTCCATTTATTTCATAATGTTGAATCTGGTGTAATGTCACATAGCTATGGCCAACCCAGAAATGCCCACTTCCTTGCTTTTGAGTGAGCTGACTACTCAGTTGAAATAGGCACATTGCTTAGCTTTTTAAATAGTTAACTCCCTCATCCAGAATATGAAATTGTGCCTTGGCTGGAAAGAATTTATATATCTCATTCCTTCTAAGATCTTAATTTGCCTATTTCTGTAGTCCTCAAGGCTATTTAACCATGCAATCCGGAGTCAGATTGGTGATTGTGAAAGGCCCAGAGGGCAATGCATTCATTCCTCCAACAAACATTAAAGCATTATACTAGGGCAGAAGAAGAGAAAATTTAGAGGAGATAAATTCCCTGCCTTTATTGTGCTCATAGTTTAATAGAAGGATAATACACAAACACAGATCATTCTAATGTATATTTAATAAGTTCAGCAAAAGTGAAGCAGAGTTATGTGAAGTCTGCGGAAAAGGTCATCAGTAATGGAGGACCATGAAAGGTGTGACATTTGAGCTGGGCCTTAAAAACTGGGTAGGAATTCAATAGGCAAAGGAGTTTGAACATAGTCTGCAGTAGGGAGTCCTAAAGATTTTTGAGCTGAGCAACATGTTTGGATCTCTGCATAAGGAAAATTGTTCTGGCAGAAGTATGGGTAAGTTGAAAAATGGAAGAGTGGAAACAGTGTTAGGATATTGCAATAGGCCAGACAGGTGGTAATGAGGAATTGTACAAAGGTGGTATGGGGAATGAAGAGAGCTGATTTATTTTTAAAAGGCACAAATGTAAAATCTTTATATTTGAGCTTTTAAAAGTCAATTTCATAAATAGAAGATTTAGGAAACCTTGTCCAGACAGTATTAGATCTGTAAAAGATCGGGGGAGGCAGGGTGCGTTTAGTGGGCCACAAACCCAATAGGCATTAGTGATGTGATAAGATAGCCAAGAAAGCATGGTATCCAGGACTGGTGAGTGTTTGTCTCTGCCCTGCCCCAGTTAGACAGTGTCATTTCAGAATGCCACATTTTAGTAAAGACATTGACAAACTGGAGATCATCCAGGGAAGGATGATAAGGATAATAGAGGATCATGCATTTCAAGATCAGTTGAAGGAGCTGGGTGTGTTTAGCTTAGAGAAGATAGAGTAGGGAGGTGACAGCATGTCCAAAAGAGAACTCATTCTCATCTCCCTCAAGCCCATCCCTTCTTCCAACCCTTCATGTTTTTGAGGGTACTACCATCCTTCTGGTCACCTAGATTTGTGACCTCAGGGTTATCTGTACTCTGCATTCTCCTTTAACCCTTTGAGCACAATAGTGCCTGTCCTGTTTCCCCAGCTGTTTTCCACCAAAATCACCTTGTATTTACCTTGTATTTATTTTGTATATATGTACTGTACATCATGTTTTCACCAGTAGAGTGTATGTTCCTTAACTGCCAAAACTATTAAATGTTTGATTCCCCCCTTTCCCTCCCCCCCTCCTAGCTTTTAGCACAGTGCCTAGAATTGGCTCTTGGTAAATGCTTGTTGATTGATTCAAAACTGCTTTATTTCCACACTGGCCTATAAGCTTGTTCTCTGAATTTAGCAGTCCCATCTTCTTACTGTGCACTCAAAAAAAAAACTGACAGACATTAATAAACATAATCATTTTCCTGTACAAAAAATGTATGTGTATGAAGCCGTAAATTTCCCTTATGTATAGTTTGGTGTTTTATGTTAAAAGTATATAATTGTTTCAATATGGTATTTCCATTACCATCCTGTTTTTGTCTATTTCTGAACTCTGTTCGGTGTATTTTGTCAATGTTTCATTGATGTTCATTCTTTTAACATCACTATTATTACTCTCCCCATCCTACCCCCGCCAAAAAAATCCTCCCCTGTAACAGGTAAAATCAAGCAAAATAGATTTATACATTGGCCACGTCAGAAAATGTATATCTCATTCTTTACCTCTAGTTTATCAAGAGGTAAAAAGTATGATTGATCTTCTTTCAAAATTGTTTTCTTCTACATTGTATGTATTTTTCCATTCTACTTAGTCCTTTCTATACCAGTTTATATTGGTGTCCTCAGGTTTTCCTGAATCCATCCCTTTCACTTTTTTTTTAATATTTTTAAATTTTTATTATAGTTTGCATCGTTCATTTCCACAAGATTTTGAGTTACATATTTTCTCCCCCTCTTCCCCCACCCACCGCCCCAAAACAGCCATCCCAGTGTGTCCCCCCTCCCCCAGTCTGTTTTCTCCTATGTCACTTTTCGGTAGGGCAGGATGAATCTCCCAACTGCAGTGCCTGTGTATCTCAAGTTCCAGTTGAATGTTGTCAATAATAATAATAATAATTGCATATATATATAGATAGATAGATACACATTCATAACATCTGATTATGGAACTCCAGATTCCAGATTCTTTCTCCTTCTCCCTCACCACCCATCCCCACTGGAAGGACAAGCAATCCAATACAGGATGAACGTGTGAAATTACGCAGAACCTCTCCATAGTGAGCACACT
>CM053587.1:266437034-266496597 GCA_028646515.1 Pseudochirops corinnae
GGTGGAATTATATTCCATTATATTAATTTACCATCATTTGCTTAGCCATTCCCGAATTGATATATTTCCTCTTTCTTTGCTATGACAAAAAGAACTGCTATGGATTTTCCCCCCACATTAGTCTTTTCTTTGATCTCTTTGAGGTTGAAGCTTGATAGTGGCATTTCTAAGTTAAAGGAACAATTTAGTGACTTTTGGAATAGACTCAAAAAATTGTTTTTCAGAATTGTTGAACCATCCCAGGCTCCCCAAGAGTTCATGAGTGTGCCTGTCCTTCCATGGCCCCTCTAGCAATTGTCATTTTCCTTTTTTTAAATTTCTTTTAGTCTTTACTAATCTATTTCATGTAAAACATGGTACCTTAAACCTGTTTTAATTTGCATTCTTCTTTATTATCATTGGTGCATGCTTTCATGTGATTGTTGATAGCTTATAGTTCTTTTGAGAATTGCCTTTTCATATCCTTTGGTTATTTATCTTTTGGGGAATGGATATATATTTCTCATAGCCTGTTTCTGAGCCTGGAATGCGCTCTCTCCTCTCTTCTACTTCTTGGAATCCTTATCATCTTTCTCAGTGCCATTTCCTACTTCAAGGACCTGAGTTCAAAACTAGTTCCACCATTTACTACCCAAGTGACCTCATGCAAGTTACATAACCCCTCTGAGCCCAGGTCTTCTTATCTGTAAAATAAAGATGTTGGCCTAGATGATATATAAGGAACCTTCCAGCTTCTAAATCTTTGATCTGGTTTAGGATTCATATTTTACCTCAGATTTACTTGCCTGTGTATATACGTTATTCTCCACTCTCACCTTCATTGGATTGAATGACATATTGTATCCCAGAAGCAGGAGTGGAAAGTTGGATCATGAGCATTTCCCATTGATAAGGATTTTTAATTTATGGATGGCAGAAGGTGGGAGAAGCAAGACAGTCTCAGGCTACGTGGGCATATTCTTTGCTACTGTAACTGCTTGATGAGCAGTGTCTCCTACCACACTTCAAGGGCCTGTGGCATGCCTTTGTTTAAAATGTGGCCTCATGGGTCTGACTGCTACTGTTTCCCTAGCATTTCTCCAGCCTGCTGTTTTTCTCGAAGAACTGTTACTGTAGCATCTGCCATGTCTCCTCTCTGAGTATACCCATTCACAAATCCATTAACGTCTCAATTCCATCTCACTGATTAGGAGAAGTGCTCCACCTGATGCACTGCAGACCTTCCTCTGCTTCTTTTAATACAGTGGTTCTCAGCCTGTGGGTTGCCACCCCTTTGGGGATTGAATGACCCTTTCACAGGGGTCGCCTAAGACCATCGGAACTTAGGAACCGAGACACCACTCCTCTGTCCGTCTCCAGCCAGATCCACCCACATGCAGGAGTATTAAAGGGTCGTGGCATTAGGAAGGTTGAGAACCACTGCCTTAAATGTTGTGAGTATCAGTGTTATATTTGATAGGGTAGAAATTAAAAGAAATCTTTCATAGGTACTATGCCTTGCAGAATTCAGTTACATGTCAGTGGAGCCTTATCTGCCCATCATAACTGCTGTTTGACTTTGGGCAATTTTCACTTATTGATAATTTATAATTAGTAAAATCTGTACTTTTCCTAAGTTAGGGCTTGGACTCAAAGGGGTTATGTGACTTATTTAACGTCACTTGGGCATTGTGATGGACTGGTGTGTGAACTTTTTCTGTAGCCTGTGGTATCCTGCAGTCATCAGTCCCTGACACAGCACTATGGTCCAGGTTGCCCACAGTAACTAATTGTTGTGAAAGCTCATTTTCCTCTAGAGGTGAAGTGTGATTGTGCATCCAGGTGTCATCTCCTCTCTTCTCCCCCTCACCCCCCCAGAATATAAGAACTCACCTCTTTACAACACAGAATGTCAGAAAGCATAGTACACATGGTCCAGGAGGTGAAAAGACAGATTTCCTGTTCATACAACCCAGGGTTTGTTCCTGATATTAGGCAGCCTACATTTGCTCTGAGTTTTCCACAATCCTTTGAAATTAACTGTCTTATATAGTAGGTGCTAAAAGCAATAATTGTATAAAGTGTTTACCCTTAATTTAACCATCAAAAAACAGATTTTCAAGCTGTTTATTTGCCTTCCCAGGACCTTTGGTTCCAAATAGTTTTCCTTCTCTTGGGAATTAATAGCTATATGAATTTTGCTGTTTCTCAAAGTGATCGTGAAAAACCTGATTTTGTCCCCTAACAGGATTTACTGTGCATTAGTGAAAAGTGAGAATAAAGAAAATGTTTCTAGTTAGATGATTTAGAAAGTCACACGAATTCATTTAAATTAAGATTAAAAAAAGAATGAAAGGAATTAGATATGAGGATTATCAGAATAGAATTAGTGAAAGAATAGATACAACAGCTGGCCTTCAGCTCAGGAAGGCCTGGGTTCAAGCCCTGCCTCTGACACATTGGTTTTTGTGGCCCTGGGCTGTTATCATCCAATGCACCTCTTAGGACTTAGTTACAGAATGGTGTCTGGTCTCCGTGGATAAAAGTAGCCTTATGAGTACCCTATGCCCAAGAAATCTCACACACACATACACACACACACAAACACACACACACACACACACACACACACACACACCCCAACCCAACTTAATTGTTTCCATAGCACTCTAAGCCCGAGATAAATAGTGCAAAATGATCCCCATTTTTCAGATGAGGAAACTAAAAGTTAGAGAAGTTAAGTGACCTTGCCTGTGGTCATGCACAGTTAATGTCTAAGATAGGCATCACATTCAGGCTTCTTGATTCTAAGACCAGAATATTTTCCACTATGGTGTGTTTGCTGCATCTCTAAGTGGGCTATATCTCTAAGTGGATGTGGAGTCCGGAGAAGCTTGGGTTTGAATCTGCTCCTTATGCTTAATATGTGTGACCCAGAACCAAACACCACCTAACCTTCTGAGTCTTCATCTCCTCTTCTGAAAATGAGGGTTGATACCAACTCTATAGATGGTGTTAGAATCCAGTGAGATAATGGAAACCTTAAAGCTCTATAAAAAGGTTAGCTATTGTCATCATAATTAGGTCTTCACCTATGATTTCATAGGATCATGAATTTAGAATTGGAAAGGACATTACAGGCCATCTACTCTTATGAGGAAACTGAGGGTCAGAAAGGTTAAATGACCTGCCCAAGGTCACACAGGCAGAATTTGAACCCATATCCTTTGACTCTAAAGCCATTGTTCTTTTAAATATACCATGTTGCTTCATGATAGCACTGTTCTAATACCAGTGGTTTTTTCTTTAAGCAACTTTTTCGAGGATGAGGATCCCTTTAAACATAAAAAATTCACATACTATCATATGATAATAGTAATTGTACTGATATTATCTGAGAAAATAGATGGTAAAAGAAAGCTGCCATGAGGTCGTTAATAGTTTTAAACGAATTGTAAGAAAAATAGCAAGTATGTACACGTGCCATATTCATTCAGGCTAGAGAAGTGAATCCCACTGCACATTTTGTTGGCACTAAATGAGGAGCAAAAGGCAACACTACATTGTAGAGTTGATGATCCCTTGCAGTCAGGCCACAGTCCTCCAGGGGTCCTCCATCCACAGGCTGGAAACCACTGCGGACCATGCTAAGCTAGTAATTATATTATTCCTTCGTGCAAACTTTTGTACATTCTTTTGCAGTCCAGTTTTGTTGGAAACTTTAGTAAACAGACAGCATTTGTTATTCTTGTCAGAGGAATAACCTTAGAAAAATACCTACTTGGAATTTGAAGGGTAAAATATTTGACCTGTCATTGTTTACACCTATGCATTTCGAACTAGGTTATAATGAGAATGAAATATTTAAATATCAGCTTTACTTTTTAAGAAACATTAACTAACATTGTGTTCACCATGAGTTTAAAAGACCTTAAATCAGTGGTTCTCAGCCTGTGGGTCGCGACCCCTTTGGGGGTTGAACGACCCTTTCACAGGGATCACCTAAGACCATCGGAAAACACATATTTCTGATGGTTTTAGGAACCGAGACACTGCTCCTCTATCTGTCTCCAGGCGGGTCTGCCCACATGCAGGAGTATTAAAGGGTCATGGCATTAGGAAGGTTGAGAACCACTGCCTTAAATGTTATGAATATCAGTATTATATTTGATAGGGTAGAAATTAAAAGAAATCTTTCATAGCTACTGTGCCTTGCAGAATTCAGTTACATGTCAGTGGAGCTTCCTCTGCCCATCGTAACTGCTGTTTGACATTAGAATCTGTACTTTTCATAAGTTAGTTATTTTTACCAAGTGTCATTATGATATGTCTCTTACGTTAATTACTTCTTTAACAATGACTGGCTAAATGCATGATGGAGTGGGTGGAGAGCAGGTTTGGAAACAGGATCAAGTATGACCTTGGCTTGTACTGGCTGTGTACACTACCCCAGGCAGTTGCCTAAGTTGCAGGTGAGGTACTGAGCTCGATTGATAGTGGAAGTTTCCTCCTTGGGAGCTTCCCAAATCAGTAAAATCACAGCTCCAGGCCAACACCCCACTTCCCCCAAGAAAACAACCCCTCAACTTACTATGTTTCCTATCAGAAATTATTTTAAAATTGTTTCTTGAGGTGTAGGGGAGTATTTAATTTATTTTGAAAACACCATTTCTTCAACATTAAAAAGTATACCACAGCCATATTTTTTAATGTACAGCAATGCTTGACATGCACTTTGATGAATGTTGTTTTTCTTTCAAAACAGACTCATAGTGAACATTGTTCACACTGCTGCAGAGTACCAGCCGAAGTCCCTGAGGTTTTTGAATGTGGCTTTTGATTCTACAGGAGATGCCTTCATTGCTGGAGACCACCAAGGAAATATCTATGTTTTTGACCTAAGTGGAAACAGGTAAGCAGGTTCTCCAGTTGGCAGCATCAGATTCAAAGAGGTTGGGAATGGCAACACACACCTGTGATTTCTTGCTAAGGGATGAGTTGCTGAGTTCAGAAGTTCTGAGCTGCAGTGAGTTAGTGCAGCGGGCTGCCTAAAGAGGGACTAACTGTCCAGGTCAGAAACAGAGCAGCTCAAAGCTTCCTTGCAATCAGTAGTGAGTTTTGAAAGGGAGATTTTTCTTAGGCATTAGAAAGAATATTTCATTTGCTTCTAGATTGATTAATTAATTATCATTGAACCTTAAACATTTATTGAGGGCCTGATATGTGCAGATACTGTGGTAGATACAAAGACAAAAATGAAATGGTGTCTGCCTTCAAGGACATTCCATTCTAAAAGTGGTGACAACACACATATATGCGTATATACAAAATGCATAGAGAAATATATACAAAGTAACCTGGGAAGGGGTAGGGGAGAGCCCTGGCCACTAGAGGGACCAGGAAAAGCTTCTTGCCCGAGATAGTGGGTAAGCTGAGTCTTAAAGGAAAGGATGGATTCTGAGAGGCAGCAGGGAGGAAGGAGAGCATCTCTTCCAGAAGGAGCACCAGTGAAAAGGCCAGCGAGGAGAAGGGGATCCCTCTTTGTGAGGGACAACCAGAAGGCCCATCTGCTGCAATATAGAAAGCTTGGAAGGGAGGGGTGGATAATAGACTAGGAAGTTAAGATAGGGGTAGGTAGTAAAGGGCTAATTATCTTAATGCAAATCAAGTGAACTGAGTAGTCTCTTATGCTAATTGATTAATTTTTTGAAAAATAGGTTTACCCTTGTTCAGCGAACAAATCAAGCTTCCACAGCTCTGGCCTTTAATCTTCACAGGAAGTCTGAATTTCTTGTGGCTTTAGCAGATTATTCCATTAAGTGTTTTGATACAGGTAAAAATCCTTCTTGCTCATCTTTTTGTAATATGGTAAGATATAATTGACGATTCAAAAGCAAGACATGCAAATACTCTCCTTTGTTCTATTCTGCAGATTTAGAACTATGCCATACTGGATAGGAGATTCTAGAGTCTTTCCGGGGGCCTGAACCACACTTAGCCTTTCATCAGTAATAGAAATAAATACACTTCTACATAAGCTTTAAGGAGATGAATATGTAAATCTAGATTTACACAAAAGCCATAATTATTCCATTTACAGAAGATTCACCTTAGTATTTCTTTGAAGGTTAAGCTCTCCTAATAAATTTAAATTCAGTTTAATTTGCTATAATTTCTTAAACCCCATGCCATTTCAGCAATAGACCTATTGTAAAAATGAGGTTTACTAACAAAGAAAATAGTATTCAGTAGACCAAGGCTTCCTTGTGTTTTTGTTGAGACATCTAGTTTTTATTTTCTTGAATTGGAAAGATTCCAGACTGCCAGGGATGGTGTCAGTAGACACAGATGCCACTAACTACCATGTCCTATTAGCCTAACTGACCAAGGGGCTAATTTTGGAATGGGCCTTACTTCCCCATCCCCACCAAAAGAATCATATGTGGAAAGAAATCATGGTGGCAACTGCAGGCCCATGAGTTACCAGTGGAGTTGACCATAAAGATGAATTAGGCAGTTGTAATTGACTCATTGGGAATCCCTGGATTAGATGATAAGCATAAGAAGTTTTTCCCTTTTGATTTTTATTGATATTTTTTCTTGTTACATCACATTCATTGGCAAATATATCCCAGCTGCTGCTGGCACAGTGGATAGAGCTGGTAGCATTGAAGTAGATAGAGTACTAGGTCTAAAATCAGGAAGAACTAAGTTCAAGTCTGGCTGATACTTCCTAGCTGTATGACCTTGCGCAAGTCTGTTTACCTCAGTTCGCTAATGCATCTGCCTCCCACAGTTGTTGTTAGTATCAGATGAGATCATTTTAAAGCACTTAGCGCAGTGACTGGCACACAATAGCTGATAGATAAGTGCTTATTCCCTTCCTTCACCTCTTTCTTCCTCTCTTCCCCTCCCCCCCAATTACTCAAAAATAGTCAAACAAGAAAGTTAAAAAAAAAGCAGTTCAACAAAACCAACCACATATTGCCTGTGACTGATGGTATGTACACCCCTCTTCACCTGTATCTGCCTACCTCTTCAGAGAAGACGTTTCTTCCACTTTCTTCTAAGACTGAGCTTGCTCATTATAGCCCTTCAGCACTTAGCGTCATTTTGTTCCACTTCTGTGGTGGCAGTCATCATGTGCATTGTTTTCCAAGTTCTTATTTCATCCCAGCCATAGATGGAGTAGGCATTGTTTCACTCTTGGTTTTTGTGTTCCAAGCCCTAAAGACAGAACCTGATGTATGGTAGGCCCTCGGTAAATACTGTTAATATTAATTTATAATACACACAATTTATATGCTATCACTATTTATTCTGGGATTGTGGCTTTTCCACTTGTGACTTCCATCCCACTATGCTAGTTGAGTGAGTCATACCAAACTTCCATCTTGTTATTGCTCCAATGGTCTAAATGCAGCTCTGGTGTTTCACACCATGGCAGACCCAGTGATGTTATCGTTAGCACACTCCACAATCAACAGCTATAAGAACTATCAAGAACTATAGTTAAATAGATTAATTATGCAATCCTATATGATATCAAAGTTCTGAAACTACTTTGTCTATTTCATGGTTTTTGTGATGCCGAAAAGATGGCCCCAGAACCATTGAGTTAAATGTTGGACTGAAAAAACAGTTTGGCTTGCAGCCTATATCCAGCAATTTATCATCCCCTTCCTCACCTATGCCATGACTTATATTATTTGTTCAGTCATTTTTCTGTCATGTATGACTCTTCATGACCCCATTTAGGGTTTTCTTGACAAAGATAGTGGAATGGTTTGCCATTTCCTTCTCCAGCTCATTTTACAGATGAGGAAACTGAGGCAAACTGGGTTAAGTGACCTGCCTAGGGTCACACAGCTAGTAGGTGTCTGAGATCAGATTTGCACTCAGGAAGATGAGTCTTCCTGATTCCAGGCTGGGCACTCTTACCAGCTGTACCGCCTAGCTGCCCCATGATATGTACTGATTTTCAAATGTAAATACCTAACATTGGTGACCTCATGGATATAGTTAAGGAACTTTAGCTCTCTTAGCATGAACATGTTAATCAGATGGTGATTTAGTGACCCAACAATGTTGTTTTGGTCACTAGAAGCATATGCCCAAATTTACTCTTTACTGGGCATCCCAGCATGTACATGTGAAAAAGACTTTATGTACATTTTGGCATGGATTGGAACTGGCCCGTTAGAAGGGTGGTAACCTGGTTCTGAGAAAGAGAAGGTGAAAGGTCACCTGTCAGACTTTGGTATGTTAACTGGTCCTGAGAAATGTAGACCTCCTTTTGTCAGTCACACATGGACACATATTGCAGAGTGACCAGTGTGAACAACTAAACTCTTTTTTTGCTTTTTGTGGAGGGTGGAAAGCAGGGCATTTGGGGGTAAGTGACTTGCCCAAGGTCACATGGCTAGTAAGTGTTAAGTGTCATGAATTATGAATCTGCTTTCTAAATTGAATGGATCGTGTCTGGTAAAACTCAGCTTTTTCAAAAGTTGTGGAGGAATTAAGTCACTGCCAATTCAAACATATCAGACTTGAGGCAAAAATAATCTTCTTTTCTTTAGACTCAAGGAGCAAGTTTTCCTGTTTTTACCTTTTTAAAAAAAAAGTTTCCATGTACATAGCTATTGATGGCATTAAGCCTTTTAGTTACAAGTTAAGCCAGATACTTGAAGAGTTTTAATGTTTTGAATATTACTGAATGCACCTTTTAAATAGTGTTCACAACTGTAGATTGGGAGATTGACTGATCTTGAGACATTTACTTGAACTTTGGTTGTTTTTGTTGTTGTTGTTTTCTTTTTTAGAAGGGGGAAAGCAGGGCATTTGGGGGTAAGTGACTTGCCCAAGGTCACACTAAGCTAGTAAGTGTTAAGTGTCTGAGGCTGGATTTGAACTCAGGTACTCTTGTCTCCAGGGCCTGTGCTCTATTCACTGTGCTACCTAGCCACCCCAATTTACTTGAACTTTGAACTTCAGTTATCAAAGACAAGAAAAGAAGCAAGTTCTACAAGATGCCCATTTATGCAGAACTTAGAAATGACGTGTAACATTTTCTCAGACTTCTTCCCATATTTGTAGTTTTTACCTTTTTTAAAAACACATTTCTGAACTGATCCAACCATTCTGGAGAGCAATCTGGAACTATGCCCAAAGGGCTATAAAAATGCGCATACCATTTGACCCAGCAATACCACTTCTAGGGCTGTATCCCAAAGAGATCATACAAGTGGGGAAAGGACATGTATGTAAAAAATAATTATAGTAGCTCTTTCTGTGGTGGCAAAGAATTAGAAATCAAGGGGACGCCCATCAATTGGAGAAAGGCTAAACAAGTTATGGTATGTGAATATAATGGAATACTATTGTGCTATAAGAAATGAGGAGCAGGTGGGCTTCATAATAACCTGGAGAGTCTTACATAAACTGATGCTGAGTGAGGGGAGCAGAACCAGGAGAACATTATACAAAATTACAGACACATTTTCTCTGTGATGACTAACTATGATAGACTGGGTTCCTCTCAGCAATGCAAGGTTGTAAGACAACTCCAAAGATTAATGATGGAAAGGGCTAGCCACATCCAGAGAAAAAACTACAGAGTCTGAATGCAGATTGAAGCAAACTACTTGCTCTCTCTCCTTTGTGTTTTGTTTGGTTTGTTCCTTCTTTCTCGTTCATTCCATTGGTTATAATCCTTCTTTACAACTTGACTAATATTTAATGTGAAGGTATATGTAGAACCTGTATTGTATTGCATGCCGCCGAGAGGGATGGGGAGAAAATTCAGAACTCAAAAACTTGTGGAACTGAATGTTGTAAACTAATAGTAAATAAATTTTTAAAAAAAGAAATTCTCACCAAAAAAGCAAAACCACATTTCTGCTTTAGATAGGCTCAACTTACCTTTGTAACTATAACAAAAGCAGTTGTCCTACTTCTACTAAGAGAATGGGTTGTTCTAGAATGTCTTTATGTCTTGAGTGTACTCATCATGCGTTACAATTCTGAGTCTGCTGTAAAGATATCTCTTTGTTATAAGACCTTGCCTGATACACTGAATATTCAGCAGATTTCAAATAGAGCTCTTAAGATTTAAAATTTGTGTTACAGTCACCAAGGAACTGGTTAGCTGGATGAGTGGACACGAATCGTCAATATTTTCCATCTCTGTCCATGCATCGGGGAGGTATGCCATCACCACATCTTCTGATACAGCCCAGCTCTGGGACCTGGATACTTTTCAAAGAAAAAGAAAGCTGAATATTAGCCAGTCTGTCGGCATACAAAAGGTCAGTAAAGAGAGGGAGTTCATGATAAGAAATAATTCACTTCAGTACTAGCTTCTGATGAATGTGTTTCTGTAATTGTGTTTTTCAAGGATTTTCTAGTCAATATTAGGCTCTACCTTTGTTTATCAGAGTCATTCTTGGCATCATACCATCTGATCATCTATGTTCTTCTAATTTAGACAGCCAAGTAAAATAACCAGCAAAGTTTCAGGTGCCATCCATGCCCACAGACTATATTTTTAGTGTGCATTTTCTTAATACAACCATGGGACTGTAGCATTTTTCAAAGAGTAGCAGCTTATGCTTTTTTTTAAATATCCATATACCAAAATTAAATTCATGTGAGCACTTCATATCTGCAGATGTTACATTGTATATGTGATAGTACTTTTAATTTTTGTTATGTGTGGCTATTTCATGTTAATAGCAAAAATTCATTTCAACAGAAATCCCAGAATCCTATAGTTTAAATAATTAAAGAGAGATAAAAGTTGTAGCAAGCTTATTCATTAGAGATTTGAGCCAAGTACCTGGTAGTCTTTTCCTTCTCTAATTGCCTTAGCTTTTAAATTGAATTTTAAATCCAGGAGAAGAGACTGTTCTCCATTTCCATTGGGACTTGATTCTGCCACAGAATCCACATTACAAAACAAAGTCACAGAAACTATCTGTTCCTCCTGCCATGGGATTGCAGTCAGTGTCGATGGGACAGGCATCAGGTTCATACATGGGCTGCCAGTGCTGGAGAGCTGCCAGTTCTAACCTTTGTGGACATTTAAATGATAAAAATATGTACCTGACTTATAGGATTCTGTATGCTAAGGCTCTGTGGCTTATGAATGAGAATTAGATACAAACATTTCAGGTACCTTTGGTAGACTGAAATCAAGGTATAATGTTTTAGAGTAATGAAGGAGCAGAGTTTTATAGAAAAATAATAATAAAATAAATCTGATATGGAAAAGAAGAAATTAGAGTAACTCAATCTTAAAATAAAAATTTAATTCTTTTTAAATTTCAGGATACTATCCCAACAAGTATATTGGCTGCTTTTTTGATGATTTTGAGTTTTACCTTCATAATTTTGTTGGTGGGAAACTATTCTACTAGAGCCCCTCATGATGACACTAATCTTGGGGACTGTTGTTGTGGGACCACTGTATAACAAGGTGTTTTAGTGAATTAATTTCTCTAGTTTTCAGTTTCTTGTCTAGAAAGTTTGGGGATTGTATTAGATGATTTTACAGCTCTGCTGGCTCTGATATTTTATTGAAAACATTTTTTATTAATCTATAATTATAAAGTCACCTTTGTTTCCAAATGTATCCTTCCTTCATCCTCTTCCCAGAGAGCCATGCTGTGTGGCTTTATGATTCTTTAAAGAAAAAGTGGGGAAAGCCTACAGTTCAACAAAACCAACCGTCATATTGTCTGAATCTGACAGTGTTTGTGTTTTCTACACCCATAATTTGCCACCTCTGCAAAGGATGGGAGGTGCATTTTCTTCTTTCAAGGTTGACTTTCATTTCACTGTTGTTGTTTCTGTTTGCATTGTGGTAGTCTTTGTATATATTGTTTTCCTAGTTCTGCTGATATCACTTTGCATCATTTCTTCCAGTTTTCTGCATTTCTAAGATCCTTTACATTGGTTACAGAATAGGGCCTGTTTCATTCTGAATTCTTTATACTCAGTCAGTTGACATTTATCAAATTCCTATTAAGTCCCAGCACTGTGCTAAGTACTAAAGATACAAAAAGAGGCAAAAGACCTTCTCTACTCTCAAGGACCTTAAATCTGAAGGGGAGACAGCATGTAAACAAATATATACAAACAAGCTATACACAGATAAATGGGAAGTAATTAAGAGAGGGCAAGTATTGGAATTAAGAGGGATTGGGGAAATCTTCCAATAAAAGATGGTTTTTAATTGGGACTGAAAGGAAAGGAGGTCAGTAGTTGGGAGTAGAGGAGGAAGAACATTCCAGGAATGGGTGATAGCTAGAGAAAATATCCAGAGCCAAGACATGGAGTGTCTTGTTCATGAAATAGCCAGGAGGCCAGTGTCACTGGAGCATGTGTTGGGGAGTAAGGGACAAGAAGACTGGAAAGGTAGGAGGAACCTAGGTTATAAAGGACTTTGAAGGCCAAACAGCATTTTGTATTTGCTCTGGGAGGCAATAGGGAACCACTGCAGTTGATTGAGTAGGGGAGTGATGTGATCATAAAAATCATTTTGACACTGAAGAGGATAGATTGGAGTGAGAGACTTGCAGCAGGCAGACCCACCAGCAGGTATTGCAGTAGTCCAGGCATGAAGGGATGAGGGCCAGCACCAGAGTTGGGGCAGTATCAACGGAGAAAAGGGAGCTATTCTAGAGATGTTATTAAAAGTAAAAATCAACAACTCGTGGCATTAGCTTGGATGGGAGAGTGAGAGAGAGCAAGGAGTCTAGGATGAGTCCTCATACCGTGGAGAATAAAAGGGGTTACTTTGAGGTTCTGCTTCAGTTCTCTGATCCCCTTTTATCACTCATTCTCATATGTATTGAACTGGCTTGCTTTAAGCAATTGAATATTTTCTTTAAAAAATTGTGAGTTAAATTATCTTTCCTTTGAATTACGTTATAGTTTCAAAAATATCCTCACCAGTGCAAACCCTTCCCCTTGAGCAGTTAGAGGTTGTTCTGTCCAACAGCAGCAGGGGCAGAGACTAACTTCTGTAGAGACAGAAATCTCATTTTACCTCTTGTGTCTTTCACTAAAGTAGAGTGGCATTTCAAGTGAGATATTGTTACAACAATGTATTGTGCAGAGATCAATAGAGTGAGAGAGCAGGCCTGAGTTCAAATCCTGCCTGTTTGCATATTAGTACAAACATGGGGAAGTCACTTAACCTGTCTCAGCCTTGCTTTTCCTTCCCCTTAAAATGAGAGTAATACCTCTGGTGCTTATCTCTTAGGGATTTGGTAAAGATTGAATGAGATAATGTATGTTAAGCACTTAGGAAACCATCCGGTGCCAGATAAATGTTAGTAGTTAAAGTTGTTTGTTGTTACTCCTGCCAGTCTCTGTAGGGAGCAATCCTGGCATTGTTATCTCTACGCCTCTAATGACTGGAATCCCTGGGAAATCACTCTCATATTCTGAAAAATCACTGTGATGCATGTGAAAGAATATATCGTACCGCAGGGATTCTGAAAGAAGTGCCACTGAGCAGGGCTCTGCCCTTAGCAGGTGTTCAGTAAACGATTCTAGAATTGAACATTTTCCCTTAACTTGCCAGTATTACTGACTGGACTTTCAGAGTCCTGAAAGAGCTAAGGCAAGGCCAGCTCCACCAAAAGACCAGTCTGCTCTTCCCACAGAACATCAGACCCTTTTCTATTGTTGTTTATCCTTAAGCTGTTGAAGCAAGTGATAATGGTATTTCCATTGACGATAATCTCTCTTAAAATGTAATCCTACCAATGAATAGTCATCTAGTCCCTAATGTATCAAAGCTAACCCTGTAAAATAGTTTCTGTTCATTTATTTATAATTCTTTGCTTTCCTCAGAAGGAATAACCTTTCTTACTTTTCTAGAAAAATAACTTTTTTTAATTAATTAATTTCTTTATTTTTGGTTTTCAACATTTCACTTCCATAAGCTTTTGAGTTTTAAATTTTCTCTGGCTCCTTCCCCTCTCTCTCCCCAAGATGGTGTGCAATCTGATATAGAATCTACATATACACTCTTATTAAACGTATTTTCACATTAGTCATGTTGTGAAGAAGAATTAGAACAAATGGGAGGAACCGAGAGAGAAGAAACAAACCAAAACAACAAAAGGAGAGCAAATAGTCTGCTTTGATCTGTATTCAGACTCCATAGTTCTTTCTCTAGATGTGAATAGCATTTTCTATCATGAGTCTTTTGGATATAACTTCTTTTAAACAAGGATTCTCTCATATTTCTTTCTTAGGACATGAACCCCTGGATGATATGTTTTAAAACATCTGCTGTCAGATGGATCCTATTATACACCTCCATAATAAAAATATTGCTTACGCAACAGATCAGTTAACATATAGCCTTACCAGAGCCTGTCTTTGGGAAGGAGGAGGGATCAAAGGGAAAAGGCAGAAGGCAAGGAGGGCCCTATTCCATCCCTATTCTATTTTAATTCAACTACATCAACCTGCAATTGAGTTAGTATTCCTACAAATATAGAACATGCTTTAGTTAGCCAACATATACCATATTATTCTTAATATGTTTATCATATGTAGAGCTTGTTAATAACATTGTGATCACAAAATCATAGATTTAGAGTAAAAAAGAATCTATTTAATCACCTAGTTCAATGCCTTGATTTTACAAATAAGGAACCTGAGCCCCAGAAGGGTCATATCACTGACGCAAGGTCCTGTGGGTAGGAAGTGGAAGAGCCAGGATTCAAACACAGATCATCCTCTGACTTCAAATCAAGTACTCTTTGTAAGTGAGTACATTTCACTGCTCTGTCAGTATTGATAGTGCCTAGCATGGTGCCTGGTAAATAGTAGGTGTTTAATAAATGCTTTTTAAAAAAGAAATTTATTATCTCAGACCATAGAAAACACTATTATATTTTCAAGTGAAAACATTGACTAGTGTTATTATAATAGAAAAATGAAAATGATGTGGGTAGGATGTTATTTTTAATGTTGCTGCTGATTTATTTAGCCTTCAGTGCCCTCCTTGGCCCATCATTAATGTGGAGGAAGCAATTTGAGACCCTTCCATTAAGGCCAGTGTGAGTGTATTGAGATAATATTATTAAGTTACTCTTATGTGCTCTTTCATTCACTTGGATAAGGAATGATTATAGTAAAATATAACAATTTACAGATATTTTCAAATAGCACATTTTTTACTTGAAAAATACTAATTAAGGTGAAAATTAAAAGTATTTTTCTTCTGAGAACTAACTAGAATTTTGCATTAACTTTGACTGACTTTAGCATGATGGACACTGTTAGTGAAAGTCTGGTAAGTGAAGAATACTGTTGAAAATAGTGTTTGCTTTTTTGTTTTTAATGATTAAATTAGGAAAAATTGACCCTGTTGCAAAATGTTGTGGTTGAAGAATTTTGTTTATTTTTCTTACTGGAAAAAATACATGTGTTCTTTCCATTCAGGTATTCTTTCTTCCATTCAGCAACACCATCCTTAGCTGTTTTAAAGATAATTCCATCTTTGCCTGGGAATGTGATACTCTTGTTTGTAAATATCAATTACCTCCACCACCTGCTGGGTCTGATCTGAAGTACAAAGTTTTTGCTGTTACCAGGTATGTTGTGGTGGTCTGGTTTTTTTTAAGTTAATTTTCTTGATATCTTTTATTTTTATATGACCTACATTTCTCAGTGAACCATCCCATGAAACAAAAATGGGTAGGGGGAGAGGGAGTGCTTCTTAGCTCTTACTGTCTTGGAGCACAAAGCCTGTTCCTGTTTTCTCTGCATATCCTAACAGCTACTTTCTAATCACATATGTTTACATATGTGTATGTATATGAATATCATATGTGTAAATATAAAATGCTATGTATTAACATATAGCTTTATATTCATCAACATGATTATTTTCTCTGAATAGAAAACATTTTTTCAAGGAATAATGAATGCAATAATAACTCATGAAAGTCATTGTAGGTAACATTTTCACCTTGATTTAGCTGCTAGGGAAAAATTTCTAACCTCTGTCTTATGTAGGGATGGTCGAATCTTGGCTGCTGGAGGTAAATCGAACCATCTGCACTTGTGGTGTTTGGAAACTCAGCAGTTATTTAGAATAATCCAGTTGCCTACAAAAATCCGATCCATTCGCCATATAGAATTTATTCCTGACAGTTTTGATGCTGGTTCTAATCAGGTCAGTTTTTTACCTTTGGAGTCAAATATATGTTTTTTAAAAAGAGTCCATATACTTTCTGAGCTATCTAATATTTCCTGAAGAGACTAACTGAATGCTATAATTTTTAGGTCAAAATATATACTCTTTGTTGGTGACTGATTTTCTAGTTGGTCATATTTGTGAGACAGCAGAGATAAGAATTGAGAGCCGGCCTCAAAGCCAGGAATACTTGGATCCAAATCTTGAATCTCATTTGTAGTGGCTGTGTGACCCTGGCTAAATCACTTTAACTTCTCAGGCCTCTAAGCAACTCTCTTAAGGCTAGAAGCTGCCATTGGTAAGAGGGAGTTTCCTCATTTGGGAGATACCTATGCTAGTCAAATCACAGGTCTTATCCCTATCCTTATCCCTATCCCTATCCCTATCTTGGTCTTGTTTACTTACTTACTGTTTCAATGACCTGTATTAGTACTCATGCTTAAGGTTTTCCCAGTAAAATGTTTTTAGGTCTAACAGGTTTTGCTCTGCCAAGAAATGTTTAAAATCATATTTCTGTATTTAGATATTGTCTCTTTATTTTTAGATTCTTGGAGTGTTGGGTCAAGATGGCATTATGAGATTTATCAACATACAAAACTGTAAACTTCTTTTTGATATTGGGACCCTTGATGAAGGAATCAGCACATCAGTAATTAGTCCAAATGGTCGATATATTACATCAGTTATGGAAAATGGAAGCCTAAATGTATATTCTGTTCAGATTTTAACCCAAGAAATAAATAAGGTAAGACATGAAGCATACTAAATCCTCAAAGACTTGTCAGCCTCCTGGTCTTCCTTTCCTTTTTCTTCACTTTGGAATCTTGTCTTGCTCACCTAATTGCTGTTTGTAAGCACCATCCAGCCTGGTGACCATGACTCCTCGCAAATCCACAGGTCCAGGAAACCTCAAGCTCTGTCTGATCCAGTAGCCAATACTTCTGCCACTGCTGCTACTGGTTTTATTATTTCATCATTATTTCACTTAAGGCCGATCCTCAACAAATAATGAACTGCTGTTCACAGCATTTATAACTGCCATCTGATTCATATACCTTAGATATTTTAATGGTTCATCAAAAAGGTATTTTGAAATGTTACTCAAAAAGAAAAGGCTGGGCGTGGTGGCACATGCCTGAAATCCCTGCTACTAATGAGGCTGAGGCTGGCAGATCTTTTGAGTTTGGGGGTTGTGAGCCACAGTGGGCTGAGACAGTCAGGTATCCATATTATATCTGGCATTAAATATGATCCTTCAGAAGCAAGGGCCCACCAGGCTGCCTAGAGAGACTGGACCCACCCCAGGTTAGAAACAGAGCAGATAAGAATTCTTGTGCCAAACTTCCTGGGAAAGATAGGGAGATCTGGGCTTAAAAAAGGAAGGGAGGGAGAAAGAAAGGAAGCAAGTGGGGCGGCAGAGGGGGAGAGGGGAAGGAAAATAAATTTCATTCTGTGTAGTTTTTTTATTCAGAAATTTCTCATGGACTTTTGTCTAAATAATGACCATAGACAGTAAAACTGAATTAGCATAGCAATCTCATTTCCTCCAAGGTAACCACTAGATTACTTCTCTTTTAGCCACCTCCTCCTCTAGTGAAAGTAATTGAAGATTTGTCCAAGAAGACAGGACCAAGTCAACTTAAAGTAAGAGTGATAGGAGGAAAGGTACAGAGACCACGGAAAGCAAAGGACTGTAAAACAACAACTAAAATATTAAGAAACATGATGGACCCTGACCTTGAAAATAAAGAGGTAAGATATAAGCTTTAGTTTATTTACTATAGTTTTGCCAAAGACATTCCTAAGAGATAACCCTGGAATCTGGCTTCCCCTGCCCAATATTTAATCAAAACTTGAATGTTATAGGACAGTAAAGGCCTAACAGAAACATTATTTTTTAAAATGCTAAAAATATCCTTAGAAATAGGTCAGTGAAACAAATTTTATTTAAAAGATAGATACAGGTTAATGCAAAATAGAAAAGAAAGTCAAGTTGTAAGAAATAGGTCACAAAGCATAGATAATTAATCTGAGCTTCCATCTTCCTGTTTGTAGAATGACCTTCCCAAAGGATTATGCAAAAAAAGCCTACAAACCTTGTTGAGAGGCTATGGAGAATATCCAACAAAGTACAGGTAAGAAGGGAAAAATTCCTTATTGCCATTCCTGGTTTATGGAGAGAAACTTTTTTGTAAAATTATTTCTTAATTTCAGGATGTTCATTTGGCGCTCTCTACTACAATTACCAGAAAATTATTCGGCATTTAATAGCCTACTAGATAAGGGTACTCACTGTGCATTTCTCAACATCCATGAAAAATACCCCATCAAAAGTAGGAAATTGCTGAGAATTTTACAGAGGTATGTACAATAGTTAGTATTCTATAAAGATTGTAATGAACAGATTGTATTTTTGAAAATCCATTGTTATAATAATGTTGATTGATTAAATGATAAAGCGTGCCTTTCATCAGTCAGTTCTCAAATATCCATGCCAGTGGGATGATGTGTGTAATCTAGGAATAATTTATATCTGACTTTGGAAGAATTTCATAATCATTTTAAAATATGGGTTTATCTAATGTTCTAGGAGTCCCGGATACTTCAAACAAACTAATAAAACCATACTTAAGATGTAATTCAGGAGGAGCTAGAATCTTGTTCAGATGCCCCATGATATTCCATGATTAGAACTCCTTACTCCTGTTCTGTGCTTGAGAGAGCATCCCATTTCATCCATATTGGCAGAATGCCAGCCTGTATTGTTTTGTATGTTATCTCTGAATTTGTTGTTCATACTTTGAATTAAAATGTTTTGGTTCAAAAAAGTCCTAATTACACATTGGGTCACGTGGGAAGTAAAAGACAGAATAGGGAACTGTTTCTCCACATATTTTTAAACCTAAAGTTTCCTTGTGTTTTGTTAATAGCTTAAAGTTATTTTAAAATGGAGTAGTAGTGTGATGTTATAGATAGAGAGCTGGCCTTGGAGCCAGGAAAACCTGGGTTCAAGTCCCACCTCTGCCACATTTTGACTGTGACTCTAGATAGATCACTTAACCTGTCAGTATTCTAGCCAGCTCTCTAAGACTAGGCATTGCAGAGACGGTGCCAACCTGTATTGGTAGAGGGTATTTCTTGATCAATGAAAATCACAGGTTCAGGCTCTATCCTTATCTCTATCTTCAGAGCAATAGAATGTGGCCAATATACAGCAGAGAACTGAAGTCTATTCTGTGAAGTTTGGATTCAGTCAAAGGGCTGCACTTGAGAACCTAGGAGGTCACATGTGACCTCAAAGCCACAGGTTCCCCCCTGCCACCAGTCTATTCACTTCTCAGGAACCACATAAGTAGAGGGAAGAAGAGTTGCCAATGATCTAGAATGTTGGCCTTTCAAGTACAGACTTACTGACATCTGCTGCCTCTGGCCTCCTTCTGAATTGTGACCTTTTGCAGAAGCATTCCATTAGTGGTGCCCTAGGTCCACTTGGTCGGTGGAGAGGATGTAACCTTGGGCTCTTATGAATGATCTACTTCACGGTTGGGTAACCAAGCTGACTGCTATAATAAAAACAAAATCATAGGCAAAAATTGATGTTCAAAATATTTGTAACAAAAGACCTTCTTTTACTGTTCTTTTGGTTTGTTCTTTTTGAAGCTTTATGAAACTTATTTTCAATCTCTCCAGTTGTAAACTCATCCATGAGCAGCATCCCTGCTTTTCCATTAACAGATGTACCATCCGAAAAAGGGTCTAGAGCTGGAAAGGAACCTAGAAGATTGTCATCTCTTAGACTCATTTTCATACTTCCATCTTCTGTGGGAAGATTAAATACTGAATTACTGTGCTGCCATATATTGTTTTTAAAGAAGCAGTGAATGATTTAACACTTAGAACCCCGGGGTTAAAGCTATTCTTCCAGTTAAGATACGATTAGTTGTTCTTAAGACTTGTTTATCATTAAATTATTCTAATGTGGCAGGATAGATCCACATCTTTCTAATTTGTAACAGTTTTGTAATGTGTTAACCTTTATCCCGGACCCAACCATCTGTTGGAAATACAGTAGAACTTGAGCTTCTCCTGTGGAAATGCTGGGTCATGTGTGTGTCTGTGGGTCTTCAGATTATAATCATCATTTGGGAACATACTTCCAGACTAAATTTTTTCCATAAAAATAATATCTGCTTCAACCAATGTCAAGCATGCTTTTTTTAAAAACTGCTGTAAATATTTTCTAGCCTCTTGGGCATTATTTCATTCACAGGACCATGTCTGCATTAGCTCACTGGTCTGCTATCTTTGGTGACACTCCGTATCTTCCTCTGTTAGCGTTTCCATTCGTAAAATTATTCCAGAACAACCAACTCGTCTGTTTTGAAGTTATTGCCACTCTCATAAGTAAGTAAAAATTTATCAAGTACTTACAATTAAAGGATGAATTCTTGTGCATTTTTTGAAGTGCCTTTTCTCGCAGCAATAAAAATATTAACAGTGAAGGTAGAGCAAAAAGACTACTCTAGCAGTTAGACCTGTAAACTTTCGGTCTGATTAGTTTGAGTCAGGAGTTTGTAGAGAATGACTTTAAGAGTTCAGCTGTGGACATCTGAAGCCTATTTGCAGAGAGAAACGAATCTTAGCAGTCTGGATGGATGCATATGGCCAAGTATAAAGAGTAGGCCTGTATTACTTACCCATTAAAGTTGTATTGGCTCTTTGCTTTTTCAAATATGAAATTAAATTGTCCTTCATTGCATGAAAACTCTGTGACCTTAAGTAATACATCTCTAATCAGGAAGCATTTTCTTTCCCACCAGCAGAATCAGATTAGTCAGGTCTGATCTGTATTACTGATCAAGTCACTGGATTTACTAGATTTTACTTACAGAAGTGAGAAAAAATTGAGATTTTTGGTGGGAATGAAAAATGTAATTTCCACATGCTATGTGAGTATGACTCTATGAATGAAAAAAGCCCACATGACTGTGCTCACTTTGGAATGTTAGACCCTTAGCCCATTGATGTTGCCAGTTGCTCAGAATATTTTGGGAACTCCTGTTTTATAATTACCGTTAGAGCCGATTTCAATTCTCTTGAGTGGAAACACCATTCCTCTTGCAAATTGGCACCTCTCTTTTTTTGTCTTAGGGAGTTTACTATCTTTACTGATGGAAAATTGTCTATCCTTTGAGTATGGAAATGATTTTTATTTATTTCTATAACCAAGTTTGATGAGTAAGTTATGTGATAGTCCCTTTGGACGAAAGCAAGATATGAGTGTTGCGTTTTGTTCAGTCATTTCAGTCATGTCTGATTCTTTGTGTCCCCATCTGGGGTTTTCTTGGCAAAGATACTAGAGTGGGTTTGCCATTTTTTTCTCCAACTCATTTTACAGATGAAGAAACTGAGGCAAACAACTAATGACTTTCCCAGGATCACAGAGCGAGTGTCTGAAGGTGTATTTTTGCTCAGGTCTTCCTGACTCCAGGCCTGGTACTCTATCCACTGCACCACCTAGCTGCCCCTGACTGTTACATAGTAAAATGATCTTATATGTAGCCCGTAAACTGACACAGAAAGAAATTCCCAAAGAGGAGTTTCCAAGATCTTTTGAACATCTGGTATCATAGGGATAAATGTCTAATCTCCCAAGTGGCTGAAGGACAACACTCATTTGAACATCTCATTTCATACTCATGTATAAAGTACTCCAGTATCCTTCTTTCCCATGCTGATCTTTATTTAATCTCATTAGTTTGTAGTAACCCCCAAGAGCAAAGGGGGCCCCGTAGAATAGGTTGTCAGCTTAATGAAGCCCTCCTAACCATCTTCACAGTACATATCACTGCCAAGAGGAAAAGCCCAGCTATCTCTGGGGGTCTGCGGGAGGGGTGAACAGTGGTGCTATGGCCCCTACACAGTCTTCTATTCCCTTTTCTTCCTGTCAGCCTTTTCTGCCCACAGGTCTTCCTTTTCTCTGTTGAGCTCTAACTTCTGCTACAACCATTGTAATCAGAGCAGAAAAAAAAAATGTTCCAGTAAATATAGAGAAGGGACTCCTGGCCCAGACTTTCAGGGTCACTACACAAGCCACAGCTTACCTGAAACCATAGAAAATTGACTCTGTGTATGTCATGGTGCTCCTTAGTTAAATAACATTTGTTTAGTCAGGGGTGCATAACCGGCAATCTCTAAACTTTTTATATATATATTTAGATAACTATTTCAATCCAGTTGGTTTACTTTGTAATCCTATGTATTTTATAAATTTAAAAGCATGATTCTGAGAAAGGATCCATAGGTTTTACCAGACTGACTGCCAAGACATACACAAAAAAGGGTGAAGAACCTCTGATTCAAGTGGATTTTCCTTTCAAAGTTAATGTGTTTTTTAAAGAGCTGGCATAAATACCTTCAGTAGCTCCTCGTCTTAGCAAGCATATTTCATCCCAAAGCACCACCAAACCCCACTTTTTCTTATTTAAAAAGTGGGAACTATGGGGGAAGGGGTAATCAAGATGCATGCCATCTTGGGGTGGGGGTAGGAGAGAGATAGAGGGAAAGTTTGGAACTCAACATCTTGTGGGAATGAATGTTGAAAACTAAAAATAAATAAATTTTGAAAGAAAAAAAAAGTGGGAACTAGTAAGTTTATGCTTACTTATTTGGGTATGTAGTTCTGAGAACTTGGCCAAAGTGTGTCTCCTTATTTTCTCTTCTGTTTTGGACCATCCATAAAATTTAGTAGGCCTGTTGACATATTGATCTACTAGGCCAATTTAGTACAGACTTTAAATAGGAACCATTTTAAATGGATCACTCTGTATAAAACAAAAAGAAAAAAATTTAACTGAAGATAGGTTTGGTGCTTTTTATTAATCATCAGTAATATAACAGAGCTAAAGGTTGTGAGAAAATAGGTGGCTTTCAAAGCTACCTATTTTCATTTACAGACTGCCATCTTGGAGATTATTGTGTTTGGTTACGACCACTAGGTATTAGGGCACTGACAACATGATGTGTTGAGTGAGGCAGCATCCAGGATGGTATAAAGACTTAAAGACCATGTCATGTGAAAATTATTTGACGAATTAGGGATATTTAGGTTGTAGAAGAAGGAGCTTAAGGTATTAGGAGGAGATGATGTGAAAGTTAGCTTGAAGCATCTTTTATCATTCCACCTTTTTCTATGCTGTATTATTTCTAAACATGTTCTTTGACTTCCCTGTAACCTCCAGTCCTTAGCTCAACTTTCCACCATCTTCTCCTCTTGAATCCTGAGCTTCCTAGTCTTGATCACACCTTGCCAAACCTTAACTCTGGATTGTTCTCACCATCTGCTGAGTGGAGCTGGAAGAAGTCATGCACCTATGCTCTGCGGTCCATTACAATTCGTGTTACCTGATCTCACCTGAGGCCTCACTGTAGCAAGCCAGTCCTTCCACTAGTCTCTAATTGGTTCTCTGCCTCACTCACCACAGCACCTATTCCAAGCCCTCCACAGCACTTCCTGTCCCCATCCTTTCAGCTGAGAGCCTCTCATATGTCACTGGAAAATATTGAGACCATTCACAGCAACTCCCAGCTGCTAGTGCTTTCTTCTGGAGGATTACTTTGTATTTACTCTGTCTGATCTATATGCCTATTTTATGTATATTCCTTGAATGTAAGCTCCTTGAGGGCAGGAAATATTTCATTTTTGTCTCTGTATCCCCAGCATTTATTTAGTCAGTGCCTAATAACATAATAAGCATTAAAAAATGCTTGTCAAATGATTTATTGATTTGATGGACTGTCACATTCAAGAGAAATTTGATTTACCTTGTTTGGGCCCAGAGACCAGTGGTAGGACTAGTGGGTGGAAATTACTGAGAGCCAGATTTAAGTTCAATATTTGGAAATTTTTCTGTACTGTTAGATTTTGTCTTCCTTGTCCGGTAGAGTTGCTCATTACAGAAGGTCTTGAATTAGGTGCTAAATAACCACTTAACTTGAGATTTTGTAGATGGGGGAATTTGTGCTTCAGGTATAGCTTGGACTAGACAATCTCCCTGATGCCTTCCAGCTTTGAGATGCTATGATTCTGTGATTTTGATTACTTTTCAATTCAGTACTTCAGAACCTTTTTTTTTATTTCTTAAATTTAATTTTTTTTTATTATTTTTTTTCAGTGTGGGTATTCTCTCCACTGATAGTGTTTGCAGCCCTTCTGTGTTCCTTGGTAGATGGTCTTCAACAGTGACTCCATGCAAAAATTTCATTACCCTGCAGCCATGCTGGTGATGAGTCTCTGGGAACTTTGCTAAACTGGTCTTTGGAAAATCATATATATATCCACTTCAAGAGCCTTTTCATTGGGTCGGAATCTGATCAGTGGCATAGGCCTTTCAGGAACCAGGGTGCTCTCTCCTCCCTCCTTCCCTACTAGGGTGAGGTTTCAGAGTAGTACCTGACTGTGACTAACTGTCAGCACGAGGGCATGGTTTGTATAACTTCTAGCTACATTTTATGAGAATTTCTCCTTCATTTTTTAATTAGCAAAAGGGTTTTTTTTTTGGGTAATCAAATAGCATTTGGAAATCTGTGCTTTTTGCCTAGGGTTATAAATGGTGTTGTATCATCATTTTTGCTCCTTTCTTGCTCATTGCCTTTTAGAAGTTCAGTGAATTTGCAAAATTTCTGAAGAATGACCTATTTAGTCCATTGTTCTAATGCAGAAGTCTTTCTTCTGTTTTCTGTGGACATGTCTTAGTCAACTAGAATCAGCCAATACATGGAGGGACTGTGATTTCATTGGTGTGAAGAATGGTTTTCATCAAGCAGATCACAATTCATAGCTTAGTGTTGGAGCCAAATCTTCCTGACTCCAGACCCCACCCTCTCTCTACCGCCGCATGCGACCCCACAATTGCAGAGTGTTTTCACAGCTACATGAATGTGATCATTGCCCGTTTCTTCCTTCATAGTTAATTGGTGCCAACATTGGTTTGAATATTTTCCTAATCCTCCTATCAACATCCTCAGCATGATAGAGAATCTTTTGGCCCATCATGACAAGGAACTGCTGCAGCACTATATGAACTGTGGGGTGACTGCGCAGGTAAGACACTCTGCTTCTGGGGACCAAAGCCGCCCTTTGTAGCTGACCTTTGCTTAGACATCAGTGCAGATTGTGGCGCACTTTTATAAAACATGTTATAAATGTCATACAGATGTCAGATACCTTTTTTCCCATACTTGTCCTAGGACATCAAAAATCCTGTCTGTTTCCAAAACTTATAAAAGTAATAAAGGGTGAAGTTTACAGAAATACTTTTGATGACTATTCAGTATAATAATTTTGGTGTCAAACCAGAATTACTCAGCACTACCAGTATATTCATTTTGAAAGGTACCTATCAAACTAATAAGCTTTTTCTTGTTTATTTTAGTTATATGCATGGCCCCTTCTAGAAACAGTGTTCTCAGAGGTTCTTACAAGGGAAGAATGGCTTAGAGTATTCGACAATGTCTTTTCTAACCACCCTTCATTCCTCCTCATGATTGTTGTGGCCTACAACATCTGCTGCAAGGCACCTTTACTCAACTGTAATCATAAAGATGACTTTGAGGTATAAATCTGTGGTTTTGTAAAGTGAATCTCTTCATATATGTGTACCACTTGCTAAAAATAGTAACAATAGCATTGGTTTTTGTGGTTTTCACTTTTTTACAATTGAATATCGCTTGTGCTGTTTATCCTAATAGAAACTCACCCTGTCTCCTGATAGATATAACATATAGTGTTTAATTTTTTAAATTAAAAGTGCTTGAGCAAAATAATCATCATCATCAATCATCACTTAAACTTCAAGGCATGCCAGAGAAATAACCATAAGAAATGTCTCTCTTTTCACTTTTTAATATTCCTTTTTTTAATTAATTTTTTTTTCATGTAGCAAGCATTTATTTTCTTGCTCTCCTACCTCCCCCTACCCTGAAAAAAAGAGAAAACAGAACACTTGTAATAAATACCCATAGTCAAGTAAAACAGATTTCCACATTGGCCATTTCCAGAAAAAGCTGTATCTTATTCAACACTCTGGATGCATTTCCTCTTTATCAGGAAGTGGAAAATGTCTTTCTTCTTCAGTCATGTAGAATCGTGAGTGATCGTTGCATTGATCAAAGTTTTTCGGTCTTTCAAAGTTGTTCATTTTTACAGTATTCTTATATAAATTGTTCTCCTGGTTCTGCTCATTTCAATCTGCACAAAGAAATGTCTGGAAAGCAGTAGAGGTTGTTGTCTAAAATTTAAGAGGTTCTTGGTTAGGCTGCCTGAAGTTTCCATGACCAAATATGATCATCTGTTCTGGATCTTTATGTCAGTCACACTTAGGGAATTAAAACAGAAGGTTGTCTGCTAGTAGAAAGACTAGAAAAATGTGGAAAGAATTCTGAGACTTTTAAAGAACTAAGTAAAAATGTCTCAAAGGCAATAGGTACTTTTATGTGAGCAGGAAAGATTGCCATTGCTGTCAGGTCATTCATTCTGTTTGGGTACAAGAAGTCTTCATTTTAATCATAAAAATTATTTTCCTCAAGCTCATGGTTTTAGTTAGGAATGGTCTTGCCTTAAGGAAATATCATATAAAGTCTTAATTTGGGACCCATATAGATATTTAGAAAAACATTGTCCTTCCTAGAAAAATTCTGTATTGAAAATAAACTTATTGTTTGATGTGTTATTATTAATTTATTTTAAACTTAAATACACAATAAGAAAAGAAAAAGAAACATAAACTTAAATATTGAAACTTAAATACAGAATAAAAGAAAAAAAGCATTGCTATGTGCACAGCAGAGTATGAGAGGATTCATAATATATAGCAATAAATTTCCATTTCAAGAAAGCCTGTATAATAAATTCCACACATTGTGTTCAGTGCTATCCATTTTTTCTTTGCTTCCTTGTAGGTTTTCTTTTGTTCTTTGCTGTGCACTTTTTACTTTATTCTTTTTTGATTTTTTTAAACAATAGTATATATATCATATTCTGTAACTACATTCACAAGAGAAACTTATATTTAAAAGAAATTTTTCTTACAGTATTTTTTCCACCATCGTAATAACCTGGATATAACTGTTGTAATTCAAGAAGCCTATCGCCTCATGCTTTGTACCCCAGCTGATATTCATCCGGAGACCATGCTTGATGACTTTGTCCCTCTGACAAAAAGCCAATATCCAGTCTTTAATAAGTATCCCAAATTCATCGTGGACTATCAGACTCAAGAACTAGAAAGGATAAGGAATGATGAACTGGAATACTTAAAAGAGAGGTAATCATAGAATAATAACAACAGTAATAATAATAATAGAAAACATTTTAATAGCCCTTTTAAGGTCTGCAAAGTTCTTTATTATACTATCTCATTTGTCGTGAAGAGGAAATCATGGTAACTTGTCTTTTGTAAATTGAATGCGTTATGAGTATAAGCAAGGGTTATTTATAAGACCACATTTAGAAATGGATTTTTTAATTATTTTTTTAATGCTGGTGAAGATGGGGTAGCTAGGTGGCACACTGAATACAGCACCGTCCCTGGAGTCAGGAGGTCCTGAGTTCAAATCTGGCCTCTGACACTTAACACTTACTAGCCGTGTTACCTCAGGCAAGTTATTTAACCCCAATTGCCCTGCCTTCGCCCCTCCAAAAAGAAAAAAAAAAAGCTGGTGCAGTTACAAACCTTCTGTACAACCAGACTAATGTCCAATGTGAAAGTATTTGAAGATCCTATACTTGATTGAATGCCGCCATGGCGGGGGCAGGGGCGGGGAGGGGAGAAAAGTTGAAACTTAAGGGACTGTGGAACTGAATCTTGTAAACTAAAAGTAAATAAATAAATTAATTAATTAAAAAGTTGGTGAAGACCATCTATTGATGCAAATTTTAGTATTTTTTAGTTTAATGCCTAAAGGGCCATAAAACTGTATATACCCTTTGATCCAGCAATACGACTACTACTAGGTCTATATCCCAAAGAACTCATAAAAAATGGAAAAGAATTCACGTGTACAAAAATATTTATAGTGGTTCTTTTTGTGGTGGCAAAGAACTGGAAAGTGAGGGGATGCCTATCAATTGGGGAATGACCAAAAAAGTTGTGGTATATGAATGTAATGGAATACTGTTGTAATATGAAAAATGAAGAGCAGGCAGATTTCAGAAAATCCTGGAAAGACTTACATGGACTGATGCTGAGTGAAATGAGCAGAACCAGGAGAACATTTGTATACAGTAACAGCAACATTGTGTGATGATCAACTATGATAGACTTAGCTCTTCTCAGCAATACAGTGATGTAAGACAATTCCAAAAGACTCCTGATGAAAAATGCTATCTATATCCAGAGAAAGAACTATGGAGTCTTAATGCAGATAGAAGCATACTATTTTCACTTTTTTTGTTTTTTCTTTCTCGTGTTTTTTTTCCCTTTTGTTCTGATTCTTCTTTTACAACATGACTAATGTGGAAATAGGTTTAATCTGATTGTACATGTGTAACCTATATCAGATTGCTTGCCGTCTTGGGAAGGGGAAGGAGGGAGGGAAAAAAAATTTAGAATTCAAAATCTTATAAAAGTGAATGTTGAAAACTAACTTTACATGTAATTGGAAAAAATAAAATATTATTAAGTTAGAAAAAAATATTTTTCAGTTTAGAGCTATATCCGGAAAGGTTTTTATTTGTTCTTTTGGCACTTTGGATTTAAAGACTACTTGCAGTGAAAAGAGATCTGAAATTTAAAAAATATCCTACTCCTTAATGCTTTGAGAAAGCATTTTCTGAAGTGTTTTTCAATTTTCATTTTGTTCTGAATATAACTTTAGTGTCCAACCAAATTAGGCCTCTCATAGTAGAATAGTAAATTTTTACATTCATTATAAAAATTTTTTGAAGCAAGGGGCCTTTTGGTTGATCTGTCTTTTGATTTCATTTTTCATAACAGTATGTGGAATTGTTTTAACTCAGGCAGGCAATCCATGAAATGGAAGCCGAAATAATGAGACAAAAAGATGAAGATGAAATTTGGTACCAGAAACAAGAGCTGCTGCGTGAGGCTGAGGACAAGAGGAGAGATATTCTTCTGGAAGAGGAGAAGAAGCTCGTGGAACAAAGAGATAGGTATATAATAGGACACTGCTTCTTGTTGTCTATACAAGAGCAGGTTTCATCATCTTTTACTTTTTTTACTCTTGAACTGGAAATTCAAGTTAGCTTATGAGCATTCTGATTTAAGTATTTGATTTCCATATACATTTATACCATGCAGAGTTTGGCCAAGTGTCAAATAAGTAGGATGTAATAAAGCCCACTTTATACTAGAATTACCCTGAATATAAATTAATTTTTCTTTGATTATTTGAAAGACGGTGCAGTTTTTTTGTGTGGCCACAGAGCCATCCATCATCATGAACATCTGTGGCTTTATTGACAAATCACAGAAGTTCTGGTTAATAGAATTCTAGATAAACCAGCTTTTGCTGGTTTATTTCATTCAAATTCTGTGTAACACCATCTTGTTAGTTTTGTTTTATAATAGCACATATGTGTCTTAAAAATTTTTTCTTGACTATGTAATCCCTTCCATTATACTATTCAGAACTTGTCTTTTGAAAAAGGCCTCCTTTTAGTAAACTGCCTCTTTGTACACACAGATTTGAAATTCAAAATATCTGTTAATTAAAATTGTTGAGAGTGGGTTAATTGGAGTTGTGAAGTATGCTTTGATTCCTATTCTGTAGTGGTGGCTTAAGAAGTTTATTTGCAATATGAATTTTTAAAAAAATAACCATTGAGTTGAGCCATTGGCTTCCTTTTAATAAATACTAAAAACAAAACAACGCTGTTGAAGCTAGCCTGGCACAAAATGTCACATTCTTCTTTTGAACAAAAGTTAGAAATGGGTTTTTATTTGTTTAAAACAATTAGAGTAACAGACTTAACAGAGGAACTTTTGAGTACGAAAGAGATGGCCAATGGCACATAGGCAATTTTTCTAGTCATGGTGAATTCAGGCTTGTTTTGTCATTGTGAAGCTTTCATTTCCCTGTTGTAAACACAGCTGGGGAACAATGGAACACATTAAACAGAAAGTATATGAGAATAGGTGAAGACCAGCTGTTGTCACAAAACTTAATATTTTTCAATTTAGAGCTATATTGGGAAAGGTTTTATTTGTTCTTATTGCATTTTGGGTTTAAAGACTAGTTGCAGTGAAAAGAGATCTGAAATTAAAAGAAATACAGCTCCTTAATGCTTCGAGAAAGCGTTTTCTGCGGAATCAGCTGGACCAACGTGAAATGGAACTGAAAAGACTAGATGATGAAATTGAAAGAAAGGTTTGTTATTCTTATTTAAGTACTTTTTCCTGAGAAATTGTAACATGAAACAGATGATTAACACATTCTCTTAAGAGAATTAGAGTAAGACAATAATACCTTTTTTAAAAATTATGCATGGAAAATGTCTATCTCTGCTAGGATACCTTATACAGCCAAACTGTAATCCTTATTTTCTGACTTCTTTTATCCTGATCTTCTTTGTATATTTTGGCATTTCTAAGGTAAAACAAGTACTATTTCAGTATTCAGTACACTTGGCTATCATTTAATTTAATATAAACAGTAAATGATTTGATTAATTATTAATTTATTCAAATTATTTTGTGAGTTTTAAAACTAATTTTATTCCTCATTTCTTTGAAGTGTGGAATATTTTGTATTCCCTCTCTAATATTAATAACCGGAAGACTGAGAATTTAGGTCTTGATTTTTCTCATCTGCAGATTCGTTGTTGCAAGAGTTTGGTTTCTTTTCATTTCTAAAAATATTCCCATTTCCTATTTTGAGGAAAATGTATGTATAAGCCAACAAATTGCCAAATAGCCCTCTAACAAGAAAACATTCTGCTATCCTATATAAGCCATGTAGAAAAATTATATCTTGTACTGTGTCCTCAAGACCAGGTCATTAGATCTTTTAGGGATACTGAGATATAAAGCAAATCCAGAGGCACTGCATAGAATGTCTTGTCTTTCCTCTTCAGCATGCTCATATGGGGAACAATCATAGAGACTTAATTTCTTGATCTAATTTCAGGAATCTAGTGTGTGAGCTACTTCACCTGACCTTTCTCTTTACCTCCCATCTTTAAGTGTCTGTTGGACATCTTGAACTTATAAAGTGACTTGTAAGACTTATAAAATGTCTTGTAGATATTTAAACTCAGCATGTCCAAATGAATTTATTATTCCCCACCATCCTCCCAGTCACCCATGCTCACAACCTCCAGATATCATCTTCAGGGCCTTACTCTCACTCCCACTACCCTCCGTCCAATCTGTTGCTGGCCTCTGTCAGTTTCACCTTTATAACATCTACTGTAAATTCCCCTTTGTCTCTTAACAACACTTCTGCCACCACACTTGGAATAATGAAATAGTCTACTGGTTGGTCTCCTTTCTCCAGTCCCTCCTCCATTCAGCTTTCAAATTTATCTTCCTTTTAAAAAACAAATTTAACTATGCCTTCCCCTGATTCCATGAACTCTGTAACCTGGCCACTTCCGATCTTTCTGATCTTCTCACTCCTTAAATATTTCCCATCCCTCACCTGCCATGTACTTTGTGGCAGTGACTGCCTTGCTATTCCTCCCATGAGGTTCTTCATCTCCCTGTATGGCACAGTTACTGGCTGTCCGCCATGCCTGAAACTCTCCTTCCTTGTCTCAGCCATATCACTTCTCTGTCTTCCTTTATGTCTCAGCTGAAATTACACCTTCTACAAGAAACCAATCCTGATTCCCCTTGATGTTAGTGTCTTACCTCTATTGATTATCTCCAGTTTGTCTTGTACATATCTGGTTTGTACATAGTAGTTTGCATGTTGTCTTCCCCATTACACTGTGAGCTCCTTGAGAGCAAGGACTGTCCTTTGTCTTTCTTTGTATCCTCTGTGCTTAGCACAATGTCTGGAACGTAGTAGGCACCTATGCTTGTTGACTGACTGATAGAATAGGATAGAGAGCACCCTAAGAGTCTTTCTTAATGCAGTTTTTAGCTTTAATCATTTCAGAAATATAAAATGCTATGAACTTACCAAATAAGTTTGACACAGTAATTATTTTAAATTTTAGAATATTGATATTTCTTATTAAAATTCAGCATAACCACAATCTTTTGCTATACAGCACTCTAGTCTATTTTCAAACCTTCTAAGAACTTAACAGCTGCTTCCCAGTGACTGAAAAGATTGAATTTATAATCTTAGCCTTAAGATCATCCCAAGAAGATTTTGATATCCTACAGTACAGTACAGTTTTGACATGACCCCACAAGAAATAGTCTAGTAGAGAGAGATCAGGTGACCAAGGTGGTGAAGCAAGAGACCTCCTCTACTGACCCATCAGTGTCAAAAAGTATCATCCAGAAACCACTGCACACACAAAGCATAACAACAGGGTGCCCCATCTTGTTAAAATAAAAAATTTATTATTCAGAATTTACAAAACTAAGCATAAACAAAAATTAAATAATTAAACTTTCAAATATTGTTGGTAAGTTTGTAACTCTTGTACTTCTGAAGTTTAAAACTTAAAATTATACCCAGACTTCTGGGATATCTTGTACAAGAGAAAAATGACATCCGTAGTAACATGAGCAATGTTGAGACCTTTAGGTTCATTTGATACACGTACTATAAAAGCTGGTGAAATGATCATGATTGGATACAAGAAATTAAAACTTGAAGTCATGAGGGGGGCTACGTGGCACATTGAATAGAGCACCAGCCCTGGAGTCAGGAGAACCTGAGTTCAAATCCGGCCTTAGACGCTTTGACACACTTACTAGCCGTGTGATTTTGGGCAACTCACTTAACCCCAATTGCCCTCCAAAAAGCAAAAAATCCCCCAAAAACACAAGAAAAAATACTTGAAGTGATATGGTCCCAAACATTAGGATATATTGGTTTTAAAAGTTTTCATAGACAAGACCATTAAATAACTATTACATTTAATCAGTAAGATTAGACAACTTAGGTTATAGCAGCTAGGATTTTAGATTGTTCCACTTGCCCCAACTTATAATGATAGTTCCAGAAATAGTAAGAATTACCATCTGTTCTTGTGAGCTTCAGAAATGAACATATGGTAATAGTTTTTTCTCTTTTAATTTAGGAGACAACTTTAAATGAAAGATTCACAATGAAATCTAGGAGTAATATTTTTAATGTCTCATTCAGGCACCTGTTTACTATCATTGCACCCACTTTCATAGTGTGTTTATCAAATTACTTAAGAATACCTAGCCCTAAGATGAAAGTCTTCTGCAAATTTATTATTTAACACTGTGTGTTATTCTGCTGTAGGTATCTTTGAGAGATGAAGAAGTTGCAACTATGGCCAAAGAAGTAGGATTACAGAGGTTGGAAAGTGAAACTCAACGAAGACTCTTAGAACAGGTATAAATCAACTTTTGCAGATGGGAGAAAAGTCTGGTTTTGAGAAATCTTATATTACGCTAGATCAGCGGTTCTCAACCTGTGGGTTATGTTCAGTTTGTAACAATGAAAATACATCCTGCATATCAGATAGATTCATAACAGTAGCAAAATTACAGTTATGAAGTAGCAACGAAAATAATTTTATGGTTGGGGGTCACCACAACATGAGGGGGGAACCCTCATGGAACCGCTGGTCTAGATCAACTTGCCATTGGTTGCAGCATTTTAATTCCACGCTGACCATGAGTTGGGTTTTTAATTCATGTTAGGGCAGTGGGTATGTGGCTGCTTAAATTTTTAGTCCATTGATTTGGTATTCTTGGTGATGAAAGCAAGGCTGAAGTTTACCTTTATGCTTTCTATAAAAGAAGAGTATGTTATAAGAAAATTAACAGTATGATTATTGAGAGAACTCAATTTTTAGGAGTTTAACATGTGAATTTCATGCAAATGAAGCTGACAAAATAGCCTACTTATTAGACGTTAATACAATAAAACGTCTCTAATTCAGATTGATGAATGGAAAGTAAGGGTGCTTTTATTTTTGGTTTTGTTGTATTTTCATTTAAATTTTTTTCATGAGTTTAGTGAACACTGAAAAAAGGGAACGTTTCCATATACAAAGGAGAAAAGAGGATTATACATGAAACCATGTATTTCCATTATATGCAGCTAGCTTTATTCTTTTTTTAAAGTATATTATAAATTCAAGATGTTACTTTCAAAGCTGTCCTAACTCGTTCTCCTCTGAATTCCCATTTGTTCTCTTCTGCCAATTTTTAAAGATCTTTGTCACCTCTTTATTTATAGTCTTTTGTTTCTGACATTGTCACCAGCATTAATTACCCCTGTCCTCCCTCAGATAATAAGGGATTATCCACATAACAAATAAGCATAATCAAGCCCTAAATTCTCCATGTCCAAATTCTTTGTCTCATTCTGTCCATCTCCCCTTTAACAAGAATTAGATATCATGCTTTTATAAATTACATTATATTCTTTGTTTTCATTGATCTAAATCTTTCTCTGAATTTTTCCTTTAAAAAAAACAAATTTTTATTTTAAAAAGTACATTTCTGACAGATAGTCTTCTCTCTGAAGACCAATCTAAGTACAGAATCTTATCACTAGTAAATTGACAGTGAAGTAATGGATTTTTTTGCTCTTGACTACCCAGGAAACAAAGAAAAATAAAAACCAGCTTTTGGTTCAGTGTGACTGACCTCTTTCTACTTCCACAAAGATGGTGGTGAAGTGGTGAAAAAGGGGCAAAGGGTACAAAAACTCACAGTTTTTAGTGGTCTGTAGATACTGTTAATTGCTGGTATTCGAAGTGTGAGAGCCTGTGACCAACAAATTGCCATAACTGTCAGAAGAGCTGAATGGTGAGGGGCGGCTGGGGGGTGCAGTGAATAGAGCACGGCCCTGGAGTCAGGAGGACCTGAGTTCAAGTTTGGCCTCAGACATTTGACACACTTAGTAGCCGTGTGACTTTGGGCAAGTCACTTAACCCCAACTGCCCTCCAAAAAGCAAAAAAAAAAAAAAAAAAAGAACTGAATGGTGATAAATGATTTTATTCTTGATATAAAATCAGAAAACAAAAGGAAGTTGCAGATAAATAGAAGGGTGTTTCCCATGCTTTCCTTGGAGAGAAAAACAAAAAAAAAGTGGTAGAACTATTATGGACCCATAATTCATGAGACTCTTAATCTTTTCATCTTGTATAAGCAAAAAAGCCTTCACGAATATAGCTGCAGTTTTAATATACCAATCTCTGTCACAGAGAATAAAGGGATCGAGAAATTCTGCAAAGTACTTGAAGAGATCCTTCAAATCAATGTAACATAAACTTTGATACTTAGTGACTATAAGGTGAAGGTGGATGCAAGGGAGGATGTTGTTGCAAAATGTGCTGGAAGATATGACTCAGGTATGAGAAATGAAAGACGTTGGAGGTTTCATTCAGGTCAACATCCTCAAGCTTCATATCTGCACATCCCAAATATTTTTTCCTGAAGAGAATGAGAAGGTGCTGAACATGACAAGCACCAAATAACATCACAATGCAGCATCGACCGCCTGCGGAGTCTTAACTGTGACTCGGTAGATCCAAGGTCACAATCAGGACACAAAAAAAAAGTAAGATGAGAAGACAACCCTGTATTCAATTACAGCTTTAATCCTCGCTTAGTCCAGTGTGTTGTTGATGCTGGGAAAATGGGAAACAAAAAACAAAGGCATCGACCTTGATCGTCACCATTTATTGTGGAAGTTTGACCAACATGAAGCATTTGTGACACTGAGGCAAAAAGCCCAGAAACTATCAGAGCCGCCAAACGCTTGTTCTCCGAGCCAGTTAGACGTGGTAGCTCTGAGTTAGCTTGCCTGTGCCTCCGTAAAGCTTGCTGAAGGAAGATGGCAAGAAGATTTTGAACAGAATTCCCCAGAGAGGTTGGCTTGAGACCAAGTGTCTCGTTCAGTGCCCTGTACATAGTGAACCCTTAATGCTTGTTGGATTGAGTTGAACTAAGCCACATCATCCCAGGAACATCCCGAGACGAAACTGGCAGGAAAACAACAGAGAAAATGGAAAAAATATGTTAACATTTCTACAACAAGTCTATTATTTATGACATTTGGACCCAATATCTTAATCCCTGATGTACTGAATTCTGGAGAAGAGACTGAACCTGACTAAGTACATTTGGAGAAAACTGGAGACAGTATGGTCTTGAAAGAATTGAGGATCAGTTTTCTAAGATAGCTTAGGGAGGGGAAAAAAAACAAAAGAATGGAAAAAGTCATGACTGATTTTAATAACAAAAAAAAAGCCACTGAAAATATCTCATTGCTCACTGAGGGGGCTGCGTTGTCATTTTTATAAAATCTCTGAGAATGACTCGTATGTATTGAAGGTATTCTGAATGGAGTCAAGAGAGAAGAGGACAAGCAGACAACAAGTATACGTATGTTAAACATGGACTTTGTACCAGTGAAGAATAGGAGATTCCAGGGGTTTTATTATTTTGTTGATTAACAAAGATGTGTTTTACTTGGAGCAAAATTGCAACTGGAAGGCTCTCTAAGAATCTAGTACTTATGTTAAGTTCATACAAATTTACTTACATACAAATTTACTTGGTGAATGGAGCACAGAAATAACTGTTCAGTGGCTTTCTAGTCATTAACTTCAAATGAGGCACAAGCCAGAGGTGTATCTTCACTAAAGGTGTTTGTCACTTTCAGGAAGGATATTCTGTGTAGGGTCCAAATGGAAGAGAGGAAATATTCCCTATTGAGATTGTGATTCTCCAAATTTTCCTTTTCATGGATAATATGGTTTTCATGGCATCATCTTAGAATGATGCCTTCTTGGTGTGATCATGAATATTCAAGAGGTTGAACCAACAATTATTTAATCAAGAAAAACTAAAATGAATGAAAAATTCTTTTGGTTCCTGTGAATGAAATGACTTTGATATCCAGTTGCATGGCCTTTCCATTGAGTTAGTAGTCAACAAGCATTTATTAAGTGTTTATTATGTGAGAAGTACTATGCAATACATCATTACATTTATCTGGAACAGAGACTGCTCGGTAGACAATAAATTGAGTTTGTAATTGAATAGGAATAAGGAGATGCAATGCTGCATTACGTTTAGGAAATTGTACAGTGCTTTCAATAATCCTGGTCAATCAGCAAGCATCATTGAGTGCCTAGAACAAAGGAGGCATTTAATAAATGCTTGTTGACAGATTGACTGCCATATTCCAGGCTTTAACCTAGGGTCTACTCCCTGGCACATAAAATTAATCTTTTTAACACGTTCTTCCCGTAATTCATTACGATTCCAAGACTTGGAATACCACAGACTCCAAAGTTATTGAAATTTGTGGGTGACCCGAAGGGTAATGGAAAGGTACACTGAAGCATTTTTTCTAGCAATGACCTATTTTTAAGAAGTGACAAAATTCCCAGTGCAGAGGGCCACTTGAACCAGATTAAAATGTAATTGGAAAATGTTCAACAAAATTTTTAAAAATACAATACAACACTGATCGTGTTAATTTGAGGGTTTCCAAGTCAGTATAAGGCCAGCAGGGATCCAATTCTACTTGAGTTTGGCAATACTGACAACTTGTCAGCAGTCAGATGTATGATTGGATAAGGAGTTGGGCCAGTCAAGTCGCTATTTCAAGGGACGACTGATGGACAGCCTTAATGGTGCTACAGTGCTCTCAAAATGTGCAAAGACCTAGATGGAAGGTCTCTATCACATAGAATCTCAGTAGAGGGTCTTTGGGAGAATATGAGCAAGTACATAGGATGAGAAAGCAAGGATGAGCTGTGACATTCCAGGGAGAAGGACTAGCCATGTCACTCAGCCCACAGATCCACTGAAGGACAAGTGGCAATAGCTCGGGTCACTTTTTCTTATTCTACCATGTATACTGAAGTCATATCAGTACAATAAAAGTCATGTAGGTGAGTTTGTTATGAAATGTATTTTTAAAAAGATTGGTTATTCAAACTCTTTGCAGCAACTTGCTAAAAATGAGGAAATTGCTACACAAGAAGTGAAGGAAGATCTCAATAACTATAGAAGAAAGATTGACCTGGAAGAGCGCAGGCTTCATAAAGCTGTAGAAAGGGATGAGTGTCACAGCCTGAAAACACACAAGGTAAGAATGGTCAGTAACTGGTGTGAGGTTAGCCCTGCTTCTTCGGTGCCATACTTTCAATCATAAAGCATTTATTACAAAACAGTTAAGTGCTGGGCACTGGGCTGGGTACTAGGCCTACAAAGATAAAAAAGAAACAGAAATAGCCCCTGCCTGAAGTACAGAGGGATTTGTGGGGGAAGGCAGTAGGAAAGGCCTCGTGCTGAAGGTGGTACTTGAGCAAGGCTTTCAAAGAAACAAGGGATGGAGATGAGGAGGGAGGGCATTCCAGGCATGGGCTATATGGCCTGTACAAAGGCAAAGAGAGAGCAGATGGAGTGTCTTATGTGTGGAACAGCAAGAATACTAAGAAAACCTTGATAAGATGCTTTGCTAACATCAAGGTAAATTATATTTTCAGCATTTCTCTGGTCTCTCAGTTGGCTAACCCTGTTTAAAAGGAAGTGGGGTCCCCATTTGGCATGTCTTGTGCTAGATGAAACCAGACCAGGCTCTTTGTGATCACTCCTTTTCTTAACCATCCCTTTAATGACTACGTTCTAGAATTTTGCCATGTATCAAGAAGTAGTTGGGCCTGTAGTTTGCAGATTCCATATTCTTCCCTTTTTTGAAAACCAGAACACTATTTGCCCTTCTTCAGTCCTCTGTCATTCTTTACAGTCTCTCAGGGATCCCCAGCTGAGGCTCAGCAGTCACATCTGCGGGTTATCTTAGTACCTGACAGTGTATGTCGTATTGGCCTACATCTGGGAGACAGTTTATAATGCAACATCTCTAAGCATAAAGGAAACCAAACTTTCTTTGCTAGTAATGATATTGTTTTATACCTCTGTGCTGTAACTAGCACATTCAGGACCAAGTTTAGAAATGTGCTTTGGGAAGACTGATTGTACTATTTCATTACCTAATAAAGAAGCCAACCACGTCTTTCCAGTAGTATTTCAGTTAACAAAAACATTTACTGTGTTTAAACGCATTTAATTTAAAACATTTTTAATTTGGAAACTATAATTTTTTTATTTTATTTTTATCTAGAGACTATCTAGGAATGAAATTTTTAAATGGACAAGATCTCTAGGCCATATGACTCTTTGTTACATAGTCTGTAGCGTGTCTGTGGTTAGTGTAGACTTTAATTTTCAGGCAGTGTCCTTTGGAGTATATAGGGGAAGTCTTGAAGTAGATTAACTTTTATTTTTCATAGATTTGCTTCTGAGGCATACATCACTGTACATATTCAAACACAGTAAACGAGAGGGGTGTGTGTGTGTGTGTGTGTGTGTGTGTGTGTGTGTGTGTTTTCTAAAATAACGAAATTGTAAGAAATTCTGAGCAGGTTAATTTTAGAAAAAGATAGCAAGACTTACATGAAATAAGGAAGAATGACATGAGCAGAACAAAGAGAATATCATAAACAGTAACTGAAGCAATATTGTTCAAAGAATAACTGAGCGACTGAGTTATTCTGAGCGTTGTAAATATGCAAATCAACTACAGAAAACCTATGAAGGAAGATGTGATCCATCTCCAGAGAAAGAACTGATAAACAGAAGTATGCGGAGTATGGTATGACAGTATGGTATGACATATATATATATATATATATATGTGTGTGTGTATATATATATATATATATATATATATATACATATATACACACACGCATTTATATATATGTGTGTGTGTATTATTATATATGTGTAATACACACACATATATGTGTATGTCTGTGTCAAGTGGTGGCCTTCTCTAGTGGGTAGAGAGACAGTCTGGAACTTAAAATGTAAGAAAAAAAGATTCCAAAAAAAATTACAAAATTGATGATACCATTATAATGTTTCTAAATAGCTTTGTGACTAATTACAAGTAACTCTGAGCCTCAGTTTCTCATCTGTAAAATGGGAATAATTACTGTTATTTACCTTACAGGGTTGTTTTGAAGAATATCACATTTTGTAAACTTTAAAACACTACATAATAACTTTTGTATAGTACTTTAAGTTCTACAAAGCACTTCACATAATTCTCTTTGTACACTGATGTAAGTTATTCATAAAATATTTTGAAAACAGCTTAAATTGGCTACAGCATCCTCTTGTATTATGGATTTCTGCTTAGTTCAAAATATTGACTCTGTTTCTGTAATTCCTACTTTTAGTTGGTTGAAGAAACATTGGCAAATGCTGAACAAGCATGCATTGATACCGACTGGCAAATCCAGGTTCTACTTAAACGAAAATTTGATGAGGCAGAACGCAAAGAACATTATGAGGAGATAGCCAGGCTTCTTCGGAACAACAGAGCTAGAGAATTGGATGCATTAAGTGCATTGAAGGGGTTGGAAATAAAAAAGGTAAGGACTTGATTTGTTGAACATTGTTTCCTGTTTTCCTAAAATTATTTAAATTTTGAAATGGTACTTAAGAGTTAGATGGTATTCCTTATTTATTTCGTAAGCCTTTTTCTCATTAGCTTTAGTGTGTCCAGGGTCCCTGGTGACTTCGTGGTCGTATGAGGGACCATGCCACTCACCTCTACTTTTGGGAATGAAATTGAGCAGAGGCACCTTTAAACAGTGAGAAGGAAACACTTTGGCTGTGTTTCACATCCCCCCTGGCAGTGCTTCCCTGTCCAATCTGGAGGCAGAGCTAAGTGCCTCTGAGCTCCCTTCCAACTCTAGAGCCATGATAGTATGTCTAACCAATTTGTGTATTGCAATGATGTCAGAGAATCACAAGGTCTTCATGTTGGGAGGGACTTCAGGGGCTGTCTAGTCTAATCTGTACTTCCAAAAAGTTCTCTACTATAGTGTGACTCAACAAGTGGTTGTATAACCTTTGCTTAAAGACTCTTCTTCCTGAAGGAAAACCCACAGCTATCTGAGGTAGCCCATTCCACTTTGGGATCAACTCTCATGAAGAAGAAACTTCCCTGACAACAAAGCTAAACTTCCTACTTTGCAGCTTCCCCCACTGCTCCTTGTTGTGCCTCCCAGGGCCAGATGCAATAAGTCTCATCCTTCCTCCAGGTGGCAGCCCTTCCAGCCTTTTCTGCAGGCTAAACATCCTCTATTTCTTTAACCACTCCTCACATGACATCCACTAAAGGCTCTTCACCATCCTGGCTGACCTCTTCTCCACACTTTGCAGCTTGTAACCGTGTTTTCTAAACTGCTGCACCCTGGCAGTCAGTAAGCATTTATTAAAGACCTACTCATTTCTCAGGTGGCTGAACAGGAATGATGCACTTCTTTCTCTTAAGCAGTTTACCTTCTTTTGGGGAAAATCAGCATGGACAGCCTGGTATGGTGGAAAACATGCTGGGGTTTGGAGTCTGAGCCGTGGGTGTGAACCTGTGCAACACTGGACAGTTCGCCTTACTTCTCCAAGACTAAGGGTCTTCATCTGTAAAATGGAATGGCCACTAAGGTCTTTTCTAGCTCAAAATCTGTGGTCTGATAATCCTTAGTATATAGAAAATAGAGACAAGTTAGTTTAGGGGCATTGGTCAGCAGTGAGCTCCTAGCAGCATGTGGAGGAGGTCAGGTTGGAGAGAGGGAGGTCAAGGGGAAAAATGGTTAAGTCTGCAATGTCTTATTTTTCCTTTTCTTCCCAATTTCTTTTTTTTTTTTTTTTGGAAGGGAGAAGGTAGGGCAGTTGGGGTTAAGTGACTTGCCCAAGGTCACAGGCTAGGACGTGTTAAGTGTCTGAAGTTGAATTTGAACTCAGGTCCTCCTGACTCCAGGGCCGGTGCTCTATTCACTGAGCCATGTAGCCACCCCTTCCTCCCAATTTCTTCAGCTTCATCAACTTGTCTAGGTATTCTTTCCTCCAATTTATAACAGCAATTCACATTTATATGCTGCTTTAGAAGCAGTCCTTTGGTGCTTTATACGCTTATAAAAGCAGTTGGTATTTCATGTAAGAGGCAGTCCTTGACTTGACCATAGAAGAAAACTAGGGATTCTAAGAGACAAAATTAAGGAGGCAGTGCATTGTAGGCACAGGCAAGCAACCTAAGCAATTTTGTTGTTCAGTCATTTTTCAGTTGTGTCCAATTCTTTGTGACCCTTTTTGAGGTTTGGGTTTTTTTTTTTGGAGGGGGCGAAGGTAGGGCAGTTGGGATTAAGTGACTTGCCCAAGGTCACATGGTTAGTTTTGTGTTAAGTGTCTGAGGTCGCATTTGAACTCAGGTCCTCCTGACTCTAGGGCTGGGGCTCTATTCACTGCGCCACCTAGCTGCCCTGGAGGTTTTCTTAACAAAGATACTGGAGTGGTTTGCCATATCCTTCTTCAGCTCATTTTACAGATGAGGAAACTGAGGCAAATAGGGTTAAATGACTTGCCCAGGATCACACAGCTAGTAAGTGTCTTAAAGTGGATTTAATTCAGAAAAATGAGTCTTCCTGACTCCTGATTCCAGGCCCAGCGCTGTATCCACTGTATCACATAGCTGCTCCCAGCCTATGCAAGGGGGAGCATTAGTGTTATTTGTGAGGAACAGCAAGAAGGTCTGTTAGGTTGGTTTGTAGATTGTTAAAAGAGAGTAAAATGTAATAAGATTGGAAGGGTAGATTGGAGCCAAATCAGAAGGGACTTTGAATGTCAGAGTAGTTTACAGTTTGAACTTAGAGGCAATAGGAGGCCACTGGAATTAGAGTGGGGGAGGGGATGGTGACTTGGTTACACCTGTGTTTTAGGGAAATAATTTTAGCAGCTATGTGAGAGGTAAACAGAAAAGGGAAGACACTTTAGGTCAGTGGTTCTCAACCTCTGGGTTATGTTCAATTTAAATATATCCTGCATATCAGATATTTACATTATGATTCATAACAGTAGCAAAATTACAGTTATGAAGTAGCAATGAAAATAATTTTATGGTTGGGGGTCACCACAACATGAGGAACTGTATTAAAGGGTTGTGGCTTTAGGAAGGTTGAGAACCACTGTTTCAGGTAGAGAGACTAATTCAGAGTTTGTTGCAATGGTCTATGACCTTATAAGGCTAGAGGTTATAAGGGCCTGAACTAGGCTGGTATCTGTGTGAGTGGAGAAAAGGGATGTGAGAGACATGGAGGAAAAAACAAAACAGCTGATTACATACATGGGGTGAAAGGGAAGTTAGGCATCCAGGAATGAACCAGGATTACTGGAAGGATGTAGGTGCCCTCCACAGAAGCAAGGACGTTTAGGAGAGGGTGGGTTTTAGGGGAAGTGTAGTCGGGCTTGTTGAGTTTGAAATGCCCGTGGAACATTCTATGGAGCCAAATTGGAGATAGATACATTGAAACATGAGGGTCTATAAGGTTATCAAGAAAGAGTATAGCATGAGAAGAGAGAGGGCCCAGGACAGAGCCTTGGGTAATTCCACTGTTAGTCATAGGTTTTTCAAGCTATCTTTAGCTCAGTAATTACATCTGTTAATTCTTTGAGTACCTGAGGATATAGTTCATTTGAGCTCAATGTCTTTGATTCATCAAGGGAACCTAGTGGTGTCTTAATTTACTTGTCTTACGAATCGACTTTCTATTAGCCATTTTTGTTCTGCCTTTTCCCCTCCTAAGACCATTCTCCTCGGCAAAAAACTAACAAAAAAAAAACCACAGAAGCAAAGTAAGAGGAGATCAGCTCCACTTTCTCTCAGATCTTTTGTCCACTATCAGACCCTTATCCACTTGGAGCACACTCTCTTTGATCCTCCTCTCTCTCCCAGTATACATTTAAAAACAAAACCTTTTCATAAATGGTTGAAGGATATGAACAGTGTTCAGAAGAATTGCAAACTAGAAATGATTCACGTGAAGACATGCTCTAAATCACAAATAATAAGAGACACAAATTAATACAACTCTGAGGTTTTATTTTATTTCCATCATGTAGTTTGGCAGAAGATAAGCACAGCCAGTGATGAAGGCAGGTATCTTGATGCTCTGTTGGCAAAACTGTGAAGTGGCCTGACTCTTCTGGTTTTTTCTTTGTAATTACATGAGGAAAGTAATTTAATCGGCCATACCCTTTGACTTAGCAAATCTAGTCCTGGACACGTAACCAAGGAAGTCAGAGACCACAAAGGACCAATCTATACCAAATTATCCGTAGCATTCTTTGTGGTAGCAAATAACTAGAAGCAAAGTAGATTCCCGTTGATACAAGAATGGTGAGAAAACTATGTTAAGTGGAGGTAGTGGAATATTATTGTGCAATAAGAAATGGTGGGCATGAGGAGTTAAGAGCAGCATGCACACTTGCAGGGGCAGATTTTGGCTTGCAGCGAATAAAAACTTTCTGGCAACTAAAGCTGTCCTTATCCAAAAGTGGAACGAGCTGCCATGTATGGCGGCAGCCAGCCCTACTATTAGATGTCTTCAAATGGAGGCTGGAGGATCTTTAATGTTTTTTAATAGTATTTATTTTTCTTCCCAATTACATGTCAAGACCACTTTTAACATTCATTTTTACAAGATTTTGAGTTCCACATTTTTCTCCCTCCTTCCCCCTCCCCTCTTACGAAAATGGTAAGCAAGTTGATTTAGCTTCTACATGTGCTGTCATGTAGAACATATTTTCATATTAGTCACAGTTGTGAAAGAAGAAACAGGTCAAAAGGGTAAAAACCACGAAAAAGAATTAAGCGAAAAACATACGCTTCAATCTGCATTCCGAGTCCATCAGTTCTTCGTGGAGACGTGGCCAGCATTTTCCTTTGTGAGGCCTTTGTCCTTGTTTTGGATCATTGTGTTACTGAGAAGAGCCAAGTCATTCATAGTTGATCATCACATGTTGATACCGTTATAGTGTTTTCCTGGTTCTGCTCTTTTCACTTTCTGGAGGATCATTTAAGACTTGTTGCAGAGGGGATTTCCTTTTAAATTTGGATGAGATCAGATGGCATCTGAGATCCCTTCCAAGTCAGAAATCCTGTAATACGTATAATTTTACTTGTTATGTTAAAATTTGTTTTTTCATGGTCTTTCTGAGTTACCTGTGGGCTACTGAGGAGCCAAGGAGATCTGTTTTTAATAGTTTCCCATGCTTATCAAAAGCACTTTCCTCACTACAGCTCCCTGAGATAGGAGTAGGGCATTTGTATTTCCATTTTGTTGATGAGGAAACACATCTAGAGAGATTAGGGGGATTGCCTGAGATCAAGATTCAGATTTGGGTTTTCTGACTCCCAAGTTCCATGCTTTTACAAAAATAATCTAGTTCTTAATCAAATTTGGTCTAGGATGTGACACTTTGTTAGCTCCTGTCTGTGCCTCTGGGGCTACTCACATGTGAGAGAATTCATTTTTGCTGCTGTATTTTATATTTGATTTTACTCTAAGTGATTTTATTCTGTAACCATATTCCTCTCTCTGTCCCTGTTGAAGAAGCTTATATGTGCTAAAGTTCAGCCTTCCTCTCTCTGAAGTTAGATACCAAGGCTAAGCTTTCCCACAATTGATGTTAGTTAAAGAAAAACTTCTTAATACTCTCATAAAACATTATCTCAACATTTCCTGCAAGGTTTGTGTGGTATCCTTGAGAAGCAAGGACGAACTGACCTTGTCCCAACTTTAGCAATTAAGGTGGTCTTAACTAATTCTGATTCCACAGGCACCAGTGAGTCTGTGTTACCTGAGACCCTATGAGCAATCTCAGGCTACAACCTAGACTCATAAATTCCCAAAAGCATTCCTTAGAGATAGAGAGAGCTGGTCTTCCTCCCACATGGGGGCTATGATTCCCTAGTCCTGTACCTAATGATATGATTTCTGTGATTATAAAAATGAGTTGCGTCTTCAATTTGGGGTCTTCTGGCCAGAGGCAGTGCCGTTTGACCCACCCTTTATTATCAGGTCACACGTCCCTGTTTATAAATGATACCTTCATGGAGAATTGCTTTGGTTTACCTTTTTGTTAAATTTCTCATAAAACACATGCATTTTTACATTTGACCTCCTACATAATTCATATTTTTTGATTGTCATTTTTGGAAGGTCTGTGGGGGAAAGTAAAGTTTATATGTAACCCCAGTTCATGGCTGTTTTTGCATATTGGTTAAATTAAGGTATTTTCTTATATGTTTATAATTTTTTTTGTGCACAGTAATTCCAAACAATAAATATCAACTCTAAACTCAGGACAGTTTATTTCCATTTTGTACATGATGGCAAAGTATGTTGAAAATATACCATATTAGAGATATATTAAGCACCTAAGAGTCTTATTAAGGAGAAATTTCTTCTTATAAGCCCTGATCCAAATGTTACATGGAATATTGCCTAGAAGCAGTGAGGGGTCATGGGTAAAGCTGGCCTCAGAGACTGAAGAGCTCATACCCCACTTGAGACAGTTTCTGGCACTGTATGCCCTAGAGCAGGTCCCTTAACCTTTCAGGGCCCCAGCCAACTCTCTCAGACTTCAGGTTGTGGAAAAAGTTGCATTGGTAGAGGGAGTTTCCTCATGTTAGAATTCATTGAAATATCAACAAAATCAGAGGCCCGTCCCTGAGTAGTTGTAGAAAGTCTATACTTTACATCCATCAGACACAAATTTTAAAAAATAATTTGTTTTCACAGGAAAGTCAGTCAAGGCTATGGTATCATGTTTTTTTCATATATTCAGAATATTAATTCATTTATAATTTTTAGAATAAATATTAATTCATATATTATTAATATTAATTACTAGTGTTTAACTCTCAAAGTATATGTTCATCTTAAAATGCACAAGATTTTGAAATCAGGACCTGGCTTGAAATCTCAGTCGCGTGGCCTTCCCATCACTTCAGTGCTCAGCTTTTTAGATTCCCCATCTAGAAGATGAAGAGACCAAGACAGATAGCCTCTGAGGTCCCTTCTGTTCTAGAATCCTAGCCACCGTTTCTAAAATGTTCCTAGATCAGAGTAGAAACTTTTTCTGGAATATATTTTAAGATAGCAGGGATAGAGGGCTTGTGAAGACCTTTGGAGCAAGTATTATTAGTTTGTTTTAAACTCAGTTGGATGCCAGCCATCACTTCTGCTCACCTCAACTTGGTTCTGCTTGGTCCTTTTGTTTCTCTTTAGGGGAAAGAAGATGAAGAGGATCCTTTGCAGTCATCACATTCAGTTGCTGCTTTGTGTAATCGCATCAGAAGGAAATGTCTTAATTTTGACTCACATGATTACCAACAAAGCCCGGACGAACGCTTTGGTGAGCGCCCTCCCATTCCTCTCTGTTCTCTGCACGGCCCATCCCTGCTGCTCCGTGGCCAGATGAAGGGGCCCACTTTTACAAGCTCAGCCCCCTAGCAGCCTCCTGCTGTGCCAGAGGCCTTTCAGCTTGCACCCGATTCCCAGCAGCATCTGAACAGCCTTACTTGTTTGCACCACCATTTTATTATTAAGTGAAACAAAAATAGTGAAGGCCCCATGACAGATTGTATCAGTTGAATATTAAAAGCTTATTTCTCCTACAAAGCAGCAGTTCGCTGACTTGGAAATGACCAGTATTTAGAAACAGGTCCCCCTTCCATGCTAAGCTTTTACTGTCCCTCCTCATCCAGGGCCCATTTTGATGCTTCCATTAGAGGGAGAAGAAAACCTGGGACGTGTATGGACTCTGTGGGGTCAGCAGGGGAGGAAGGGAAGACACTGAAGTACAGAAACAGCTTTGGCGAGTCAGCAGGGCAGAACCTCTGGCCAGCTCGTTCAGTTCTGCCTCATGGGAGAGAGAAACAGATCATGCTTCTAGGCAGCTTTCCTGGTTCAAAGCCTGGGACAAGGCCCCGTATCAGCCTGTGTCATAGCCTTGTGGGGAGTGTGGAGAGAAGTCTTTTCTTTGCCACAGCCCATGCATGGTCCAGTCTGGAGCTGGCCAGTTTTGCCAAGACTGCAGACCAATCACAAATGACCTTTGAACTTTGAGACTTGTGCTGTTTTCATAATCATATGTAAACAAGTAGCTGGTGCCCTTTGCAAATGCAGCAGTCAAGGGGAAGAAAATCTCCACGCACTAGCTAATCTGGAACATCGTTCAAGAGTAATCCTCCCGTGTATATGGTTTGATGTATTCCTTTGGAGGTTCACTGTGGGATGGTTTTTGCACTTCTAGAATCACTAATCACTGGTTGTTTCTGTCAAGGTGTCCTCCTATTTTTCTCTGGGGAAGTGGGCCAAGTATGGCCTTATTCCCGGCCTGACATTACTCTCTTCTCCCCATATGCTGCCTTCTCTACCCATCTTGCTCCTCCTCTTGCTCCACTCCAAAGGGAGTTTGGGACAAATGGGAAAGTTAATTTAACCCATGTTGCCCTTTGAGGCATTGGACAGGCTTTTTTCCCCCTAATTTTGTTTTATTCTGCACTTAACAACAAAGAAAATGAGCTAACAGGAAGAGTCATTAGAACCAGCAAACGCTATTGCATACAGTTTGCTTTTCAAATATATAATAAATTCAACATGTTATTTTCCATACTATGGTCTAATTTTTCAGAGTAGGCATGCTTCAGTGGGCCCTGAGGGCCCTTGAGACCTGGAATAAGAGTTATCAGGCATTGAGAGATACAGAAAGGGAAGTGGGATGCTTCCAAAAACCAAAAACCTATTTTGAAATCTTACCTCCAGCCAGCTCTGTATCCAGAAAGCCCTTCCTTCTCACTTCGAGACTGCATGCTTTCCTTCTCGCCCCTCCTCCCCACCCCCCAGAACCGGGACTTAATGCATTACATTGTAAGGTACATGAGCCTTGTAGGCCAGTCTGGGTCACCAGTCACAATTGACAGCATTGGAGTTCAGCCTCCATTTTCAAAATATCCATCCTACAGTGGAGCTTCTGAAACTTGTGGCTTGTTTGTGTGGCCATCGCTGTGAAGGGTTTGAGATCTGTCGCAATAACTTGGGGCTGAGCCCAGTAGAACTGTCAATCCAGTTTTTGTTTTCTTAATATTTTGTTTTCTTCCCCAGTTACATGTCAAGAAAATTTTTAGCATTCATTTTACAAGATTTTGAGTTCCAAACTTTTCTCCCTCCTTCCTGTCCCCCTTCCTAAAATGGCAGGCAGTTTGATATAGTTTATACATGTGTAAAAAATATTTCCATGTTAGTCACAGTTGTGAAAGAAGAAACAGATAAAATAAAACCGCTACAAGAAAGAATAAAGTGGGGAAAAAATATGTTTTGATCTGCATTCTCAGTCCAGTTTTTAAGACTAAGTTGTATTCCTTTGGATTGTGCTTTTCTTGCTTCCAGGAAGGTCTTGGCCTCGAAATCCTCAAGATCACGTTTTATGATTCTCATGTTAATATTTGGTTCGTACCCACACAAACACCCTTTTTTTCCTCTCCCTTTTTTGTAACAGAGAGGCTTCAGGAGTTAAAGGCCAAGAGTCCACTGAAACCTGTTTCTTCAGCAGTCCTTCCTGAAGGTCATCTCAATTATATTCCTGGGATTGATGCTGAAACACATTGTAAGTTGCTACGTGGAGGAGAGTCCTCGTCTCATGAGCTTCAGTTTTGCAGTACTCGGTGTAAGTATCATTAGTGGGTTGGTGCTTTGGCAAGACTTTACTTTGACTTTGTATCATATCTACTGCCGGCCTGAAGGGCAGAAGTCCTAAAATGGAGACAGCAATATTCCCTGAAATGTCCTGAAATGTGTTACAGCCTTAACAACTGGAGGGGAGACTGTGCCAAATACTAATTGCATTATTCCGCAGCCTCACTGTCTGTTCCGCGGGCCAGCCAGTCCCTCAGTCTGTCACACATTTTCAGTTTACAAAACTGTGGTCGGATGTTAATCAGAGTATTTTGACCACTTGGTGGAAAGCAGCCTTAGCATTGTTTTTCAAACCTGTTATGGTTTTGACTTTCTTTGCTTGGTTTTCTCAATCTGTCCATCTGCACTGGGCACTCCAGCCCCCATTTGTTTGCTCTGAGCTCTCTGATGGACCTCTGGGACAGCAAAGATGGCCTTCTGAAAGGAAGGCAGCGTCCTGCTGATCGGTGGACATGTGATCCCCTGACTTCACTCCCTGGGGAGAAGTGCTGCTATCTGCTTCTTTGTTGTTGTTGTTGTTGTTGTTGAATGGTGGAAGCAACCTCATGTGGTCATGGAGGGGAAGAATAGGAGCTCGAGAAAGAGGCAGCTGGTTCCCTTGCCCTGCTGCCTTCTACCTGAAATACTTCTGCTGGGCAAAACAGACTCAGACCTTTCTGGACATGCTTCCTCTTAACTGCCTTTGTGGGCCCTGAGAGACACATGAATAAGGAACACTTTGGGGACCTCCCACAACCAGTCATCCAGATGGCTTTTATTCACTGCCTACCTGTGCCAGGCTCAGTGCTCAACATGGTGGTTACCACAATGAATGGGCCACTTCCTGCTCACAAGGATCTTATTTGCTATTGGGGGAGAAAACGTAGATATGTACAAACAGAACGAATGTAGGGTAGTTTAAGGATTGAGACAAGCTTCCTTTCAAAGGCAGTCCCAGGCAGGAGGAGGAGGGAATACATCTCGGGCATGGAACCAGCCCCTTCACAGCCTCTCTGATCAGTCACATAGAAATGTTTCTGTGATGCAGAGCTGCCAGGCAGCTAGATGATCCCACGATTAGCCAGAGTCGAACATGGAGGGATAAGTTTAAAGGAAGTAATAAATGACATTCTTAACTGTCTGCTCTATCATAATATTAGAGCTTTTATTAAGTACCTGCTGTATGCCAGTGTAGCAATGTGATAAAGGCAAACATTAAATAATCACTTCCTCGAGAAACTTGCATTCTATTGGAGGAAGTGACATGTCCAGATAGAGGACACTTGGAGCAAAGAGTCCCAGTAACTTGGAAGATCAAGAAGGGTGTCAGGTAGAGGGTGATATTTTAGCCAAATTTTGAAGGAAAAAAGGAAATTGAAGAGGGAAAGCATTCTAGGCAAAAGGGACAGCCTGAGCAAAGGCCCAGATGGGAGATGGCATGTCACGTGTAAGGAATCAGTAGGCTTTTATTAAGTGCTTACTGTATGCCAGAAGTTGTATTTGGTGCTAGAGATACAAAGAAAAACAGAAATGGGCCTTGCCTTCACAGACCCTATATTATAATCGGAGAGACAATGTGTGCATGTATAGGTGCATACCAGATACATTCAGAGCAGAGGAGGTAGAAGGTAAGAGAAGATATTAACAGTTTTGGGGGGTGGAGGAGGTTGGATGATGATAAAAGACTTCTGTTAGAAGATGCTGGAATCTGAGCTATGTCCTGAAGGAAAACTGGGATTCCGAGAGGCAGAGGTAAGGAGGGAGAGCCTTCTAGGCCTGGAGGACAACGGCCACTGTGGAAGTGTGGACATGGAATATTGAGAGACATGAGGGAGGAATAGCAGGTTGACTAATTTCTCTGGATTGTAGAGTGTGCAGAGGAAAGTAACTGGCAGTAACTGACTGGAAATCAGAAGGGCCACGAGCTTTAAATGCCAGACAGGGTGCTTAGGTGGGACCCAGAGGATAGGGAGCCACTAGAGGGTACTGAGTAAAGGGGTGACATGGTCAGACCTGTGCATGGTGGCTGAGTAGGGATGGACTGCAATGGGCAGGCTTGAGGCTGGAAGACCAGTCAGGCTTTGCACTAGTCCAGGTGAGAGGCAGTGAGATGAACCAGAGGGAGTTCCTGTGACAGGCAAAAATAGCTTTATGGAGATTTTACTTTGGCTGCCCTGTGCATCTTTGCAAACTTTACATCTGGGAATCTCAGAAAATCCTGATTCTGCTCATTGTAGCATATACAGCAGCTACAATGCACATCTCCATGCACACCCTTCGGGCATTCCCCACTTTAGTAGCTAACTTCTTGGGCATGGGTGCCGAGGGCCTGTGCTTATGGCCCCTTGGGAAGCTTTAACAGTATGTGCATTCCCAGTCAGTAACAGGAGGGGCGGCCTTCTCTGGTTGTGCCTGTTGCTCAGAAACTGTACAGGAGCCCTGTGCCTGGTCCTGGAGGTGCCTCAGCCTCAGGGGTAGTACCCTCGTGTCCTAATCTGTGTTTTATGTGACCAGCGTACTAAGGGCCACTTGGACATAGTGAAAGATCCCTCTCAGGAGCACTAGGAAGGAACTTTCTGGAAGAGTCAATACCTGAGGTGAGGAAGGGAGCATTTCAGCAACTGGCCATGGGAGACATTTAGACAAAGGGGCAGGCCCAGCAGGGACCAGCGTGAGAGCAGGGGCAGCAAATGGTCCAGTGTGTCTAGAACATAAAATGTACAGAGGGGACCACTGTAAGGTAAATCTGGGAAGAGAAACTGAAGACAGCTGATGGAGGGGTCTGGAATGCCAGGATCAGGACATTTTACTTTATTCATTAAGCACTGGAGAACCTCTGCAGGTTTTTGAGTGACCAGAGGAGTGCATTAAGAGGGATACTGGGAGGTGGGGGTAAAGACCTGAAGAGACAAGCATTCATTAAGTTCCTACTATGTGCCAGGCACTGTGCTAAACCCTCACACCCGTGCTGGGAGGTGGGTGCTATTCTACGGGTGAGGAAACTGAGGCAGGCAGGTTAGGGGATGACTTTCCTGGGGCACAGAGCTAATAAGTATCTGAGGCAAGATTTGAATTTGGACCTTTGTGAATCCAAGTCTAGTACCCTGTCAGCTAAGCAAGGTTAGGATGCCATAGCAAAGGGTTATAAGGGCCTAAACTAGCAGTTGCAGGAGTAATGGAAAGGGGAGAAACGGAACTGTTATTTAGGAGAAATTTAACTGGCCACTTAGGGTGTGGCAAAGTAAGGGTGGGTGAGATCCAGGAATAAAAGTATCTGTAGAAATGAAAAGTTAGGAGGCCACGTTTGGTGGGGAGACGAGTGCATCTGGGGCCATGGTAGATTTGGGCGAAGATGGAGATGCAGGCTGGGTGCTCTATGAAGAGGCAGCTTGCTGATTCTGTGCATGGAGTCAGGAAGAGCTGAGTTTAAATCCTGTGGGACTCTGGGCAGGTCACTCAATGTCTGTTTGCCTCAGTTCTCTTACCTGGAAAACAGGGTTTTCCTGTAGCATCTCCCTCCCAGGGTTACTGTGAGAACCACACAAGATAGTGGTTGTGAAGCGCTTAGCACAGTGCCCGGCACATAGAACATGCTAGAGAGAGACTGAGCAGTCACCGTGTCCTGCCCCTTTGTGACTGAATGATTTACAGCAGTACAGAGCAGCACAATCTTGGGCACGAGGCTGTTATATGTGATTTGTTGTTTGGTTGTCAGTCACGCCTGACTGCCTGACTCCATGGACTTTGCCCATAGGGTTTTCTTGGCAAAAATATTGGAATGATTTCCCATTTCCCTGCATGTCCCCATTTTATAGATGAGGAATTGAGGCAAACAGGGTTAAGTACTTGTCCAGGGTCACACAGCTAGGACGTGTCTGAGGTTGTATTTGAACTCAGATCCTGACTCCAGACCCAGTGCTCTATCCACTGCACCACCCAGCTGCCCCTATATAATTAGAGGGAATAAAACTTGGACATAAGTGTTAGGGAATATGATAAATGCATAGGAGGGGCCGAGGCATAGTGCTGTGAGTAATTGGAGAAGGATGCACTGCCCAAAATGGGCCCTCACACTGGCACTTGGTGGCAGAGCTAGGATTTAAGTCTGGGTCTTCTGATTCCAAATTCACAGCTGTCCCCACTGCATCATGCTACCTTCCCCCATGGGGGAATCCATTGGATTCACTCAGAAGCAGAAAACAAGCAATGAGAGATTGTCCTGTGGTACCCGAAGGTTCTGACTACACGAGGGAGGGGCTATGAGGGGATGAATTTCAAGATTCTGTTAACTTGGAATGCTGCCCCCAGCTTCTGTGTCTATTTGTGCCCTCCTTCCCACCCAGATATTTGGAACTTTTAAAAAGTACAGTCACAAAAGTAGACACAGCTTGGCAGCAAAGTGTTCATGGCAGAGAGGGAGCTGGTGTGCAAATTAGAGGTCCAGACTGAAGGCATCTGATTTATTTTTACAGAGGAATGGATTGGGTAAGTGATGACGAGGGTAGGAGGGAAGGGGGAAGGCCATTTGATTTGGAAATTCTCCTAGGTAATGGTAGGAAGAGCAGTCTGTGGTGAGGCTAGAGGCCATATTGGAGTATACTGAGAAGAGAACATACACTGTTCTTTCTGCAAGTTACACAGTGAAGGAGAAAAGGAGCAAGGAGCAGGAAATAGGGGGACCTTAAGTATAGTGATAGCCAGAGGAGAAGGAATAAGATAACAAGAAAATAAGGCAGAATCTGCCCTTCAGGAGCTCACTTTCTAATTAGGGGAGACAACACATAGAATAAGGTTCCACTGCACTTTCAAGGGGGTGGGTTACAAAGGTACAGATGGCGGTGCCCAAGGGTCTGAAGTACATCACAGTAGGGCAGAAAGGAAGTCATGGTGGGCCTCTGATTCATTAGTGGGCTTATAATTGATGACTCCCATCTCATTCAAGTGGTGTGGGTAGCCATGTTGCTTTTCCTGCCCAGCTGCCCTGGAAGGGGTCTGAGGATAGGGGAAAGATAAGGGAGAAGGGTTCCCCCACTGTCAGTTCTTCCCACCATGCCACCCTGCATAGGGTCAATGTGGAAGTGTTAGCCATGGCAAGAAAAAAGACCACCTCATTCTCTGCACTTGGGGGTAAAAATGGGGAGGCTGAAGAATCCTCCTGCTTACCTATTGTGCACAATGTGGACATTTGCAGAAGAACCTAAAACCTCTCCTCAGCAGACCTGATTGCCAATTTGTAGAATGGAAAATCAATATCCTTGAATTCTAGACATTCCAAATAAATGAGATTAGAATGCCATTCTCTATATTGTTCAGGAAAAAGGTGGGTTTTTTAAAGTTTGCTTTATTTTGTTGATTTTATAACGCATTAGTCTGTGAAAATAAAGGCACCCATATTGCTTGTATGCATAAATCAGTCTGATTTTTTATTTTAAACTTTTATTCCACAAGTTTCTTTGAATCGAAAACGAGAAGAGCTAGAAAAGAAAGAACATGAACTAATGTCAGAAATAAGGAAACTTCGATACAAGCATGCCCAGCAGGCTCGTCAGAAATATCACATCCCTCTTTCCCGCCAGCCTCGTGATACAGATCTTCTAATTACCTGAAATAGATCAAGATACCTGTTTATTTTGCAATCAAAGAAACTGATTTTAGATCATTTTAAATTCTGCCTAAATTAACCTTTTTGTATATAGAAATATGGTATCAAAGAAAAATAATGTGTGCTTCGTGTAAACTCTCGACAGTTTATTTGTAAATAGTTTCTTGTGCTTTTTGAAATAAAATCATCTTTTTTTTTATTTTGAAACCATTTAAGTTGCTGTTGGTTTAAATTATTTTATTTCTTCCTAAAAATCCCTAACAAAAGAAAATTTCATCTATTTATACAGTATGACTTTAAGATTTTGGTTCAGGAGCTAGAAGGGACCTCTTAGCCATCAACCCAGGCCCTCTTAGAGAGGAGGAAATGAAGCCCAGTGAGGTTATGGGACTTGCCAAAAGGTCACATGAATCTGATAGCTCCTGTCAGAGCCAGGAAAGAAACCCAGGTTCCTAGCTCAGAGCTTGTGTGCTTCCCACTCCATCGAATACCGCCCCACCTGGATGAGCTAAAATTTGGCTTTATTAATAAGTTCTTCTGTTTCTTTTACTTTACTTTTTTGCCCATCCTCACAAGGCCTTGTCTGATAGTGAGTCAGGGAAGTCAAATTCATTTCGAAAATAAGATGCACTCCCATATGAAGGCAGTTAATTTTTATAAGATACCAATTAGCAATGTAACCAAAGGAATACCCTCATTGTTATTCTCCTGCATCAAAAGAGTGAATTTCTTAATGATCAAACTAATTCACCTATTTGTTGAGAATGTTTTGCTCTTCATGGTTCATTGTAGGTTAAGGGCCCAAATTTCTAGAATTGCAGTTTTCCCCCCATAGGCTTTTCAATCTGTTTTGCCCTAGAAAGCCCATCCAAATTTCAGGACCTTCTTGGGGTGGATCTGTATAACATTTTCCTAAGGGAAAGACAGAACCTTTTTTTTGGTTTAACAATCTATGAGTTATATAGAGGTTTGCACACCTGGGCATAGCCTCATAAAAATCTAAGGGCTAGAAGGACTGTCAAGAGAAACTCTCTCGAAGCAGGACTATAATTAAACATTTTAAATCTTGAACTCCAGAGAGTTAAAGTGTGTGGCTTTCATTAATGGGGGTGGGCAGGGAGACAGTTCAGAATTTAAAATGTAACCAAAAAAATTAAAAATTTTTTAAAAGAATCATTGAACTATCTGAATATCATGACCAAAAAAAGAGCCTAGACATTGTTTTTCAAGAAATCTCAAAAGAAAACTGCCCAGATCTCCTAGAAACAAAGAGCAAAGTGGAAATGGAATCTATTGGAACCTCCTGAAAGAAATCCCAAAATGAAAACTCCCAGGAATGTCATAGCCAAAATTCAGAGCTTCATTTTTTTCAAAGAAAATATACTGCAAGTATCCAGAAAGAAAAAATTCAAGTGCCAAGGAGCCACAGTCTGGATCACATACAACTTAGCAGCCACCACTACAAAGGAGCAGAGAACTAGGAATACAATATTCTGGAAGACAAAGGATATGGGCTTATAACCAAGACTAATTTACCCAGCAAAATTAAGTATGATGTTACGGGGGAAAATGCATATTCAATGAAACAGAAGACTTCTAAGCGTTACTGATAAAAAGACCAGATGTGTGAAGAAATTTTGAAGTTCAAACACAGGCGTGAAGAGAAGCAAACAAAGGTAAGTATGAATAAACTACTTCCATTCAAACATGGGGAGATGATATATATGTCCCTATCATCAGGGTTCATAGTGGGAATCCATCTAGAAAAGATCTAGGAGTGGTTCTGTTATTCTGTTATGTTTTGATCTTAAGTAAAATATGGAGAAAGAAAGTAAGAGGCATACACTGAGAGAGGGAGGGAGAAGAGAAAGGAAGTTTAGGGAAAATTATCTTACATAATCTCAAAGTAGATATCTGTACAAACAAGAAAGAGGTGGAACTGAGTGGCTGACATCTGAATCTCCCTCTCATCCAAACTGGTCAAAAGAAGGAAGAATACACACACACAGAGTTGGGTACAAAAATCCACTCAACAGGAGTTTGTGTTGCTAATTGGTATCTTACAAAAATTATCCGATTTCTGTGAGACCTGCTTGAGCCCTTCCTCACCGGAAGAAAGCAGAAAACCTGTACTAGCCAATCAAGAAGACAGTTTGAGTCCTTCTGGACTGACATGTCAATAATCCTTTGTGATGCTCTCTGAGTGAACCCAAAATCCTCTTGGTGTATCAACAACCACAAAACCAGATTAAGCTTGCAGAGACATCCTGAGTTAGGGGTACTTCCTTGCTTATTGGAAACTGTAATCTTGGCTGATAACAGGCCAGATATCCTGAGTCAGGCGCACTTCCTTACCCCGTGATTTTATAATCTGTACAGCCTAACCCCAAAGCAAGCTCAGTTCTGACTTGCATGCATTCATGTCTACCCCCTCTGAGAGAAATAAACAGGCAAACAGCCTAATTCTGTTTGTCTGTCTTAGACAAACCTCACAAGGGAAATAATCTTACTTTCAAAATGAATTTGACCTCCCTGACATCATCAGAGTAAAGTGAAAGAAATCCATTTCAGTCAAAAGGAAAATAGGAAAGAAAGGGGAGAAAGAAGAGGTTGGAATTAAGAGAGTGGGTAGATTAAGGGAGATATTATTCCTAAGCAAACAAATTCTAAGGCTGTATAAAAATATTTATATCTCTTTTTGAGGTGACAAAGAATAGGAATCTGAAGAAGTGCTCATAAACGGGAATGGATGAACGAGTTATGGCATATAAAGGTGATGGAATATTATTGTATTGAGACCTTTATCAGTATAATCACCAATGAGGATTCCAGAGGACTAAAGATGAACCATGCAACTATACCCAAAGGGCTATTAAAAAATGCATACCCTTTGACCCAGCAATGCCAGTTCTAGAGCTGTATCCCAAAGAGATCATACAAGTGGGAAAAAGACACGTATATACAAAAATTTTTTTTGTGGTGGCAAGGAATTGGAAATCAAGGGGATGCCCATCAGTTGGGGAATGGCTAAACAAGTTATGGTATATGGATGTAATGGAATGCTATTGTGCTACAAGAAATGAGGAGCAGGGGCAGCAAGGTGGTGCAGTGAATAGAGCACCCACTCTGGAGGCAGGAGGACCTGAGTTCAAATTTTACTTCAGACACTTAACACTTGCTAGCTGTGTGACCCTGGGCAAGTTACTTAACCCCAATTGCCCTGCCTTCCCCCCTCCAAAAAAAAACAAAATAAAGCAATAATAATAACCTGGAGAGACTTATATAGACTGATGCTGAGTGAAAAAAGCAGAACCAGGAGAACTTTGTACACAATTACAGATACAACATATGTGTGATGACTAACTTTGTTAGACTGGGTTCCTCTCAGAATGCAAAATTATATGACAACTCCAAAAGACTTATGATGGAAAGGCATATCCACATCCAGAGAAAGAACTACAGAGTCTGAATGCAGATTGAAGCAAACTACTTGCTCTCCCTCTTTTGTGTTTTGTTTTGTTTTGTTTCCTTCTTTCTCATTGTTCACTCCATTGATTATAATTCTTTACAACTTGACCAATGTTTAATTCGAAGGTATTTGTAGAACCTATCAGATTGCATGCCGCCATGGGGAGGGGAGGGGGCAGAAAATTTGGAACTTAAGGGATTGTGAAACTGAATATTGTAAACTAAAAGTAAATAAATAAATTTAAAAAAAAAAAATCTATCACACACACACACACACAAGATGAACCATGCTATCTACCTTCTGAAAACAGAAAAAGAGACAAATACTTTTTTGGACATAGACAAAGTGGAAATTTAAAAAAAAGTGCAAATTAGTTTTGATTGAAAATATATATATATATTTGTAATGGGTTTTGTTTTTCTCATGGTCTGAATTAGGGACAGGAGAAAGGTAAGATTGGAGTAGGAAGGTAAGAAGGTAGATCTTGACTACTAAAATGTGTGTGTGTATATGTGTGTGTGTGTGTGTGTGTGTGTGTGTGTTTTTAAATTGAT
>CM053587.1:266496697-266510156 GCA_028646515.1 Pseudochirops corinnae
GGGTCTGTGAACTTAGAAAAATAAACAACCTCTTTATTTTCACAAATCTTTAACTAAAATGTAACATTTCTTTTCATAATGAATCTAGGCAATAAAGTATTATTCTGGGTAGATGTCCATAGACTACCAGACTGCCAAAGACCTCAACACACAAAAAAGTTAAGAATAATGTCCATCCTAGACTAATTCATTTTAATATCCTTAACTTGTTTTTATTCCTTTTAATATCCTTAATTTGTTTTTATTCTTCATTTTTCATCCTTGGGGGATCTTGCTATTCTGTAGACTTTGTCTTGTTTTCAGAATCACGGGCTCTGCATTGTAAAGCAACCTTGGGAATCCATTTAAGCCAACCTCACCTGAACAAGCACCTCCACCTTTACACTCATACTTGACAAATCATCAGCTTCAAGTCACTTTGCCTGAAGCCCTGCAGTGAGGAGGAAATGACTGTCTCCTAAGACAACCCTTTGGGACAGCTCTCCTTGTTAGGAAGGACTTTTTTCTTCTATGGAGGTCAGATCACTACAAATTCCACCCACTGTTCCCAGTTTCATCCTCTGCGGCCCAGCAGAATGAGTCTGATCCCCTTTCACTTGACAGCCGTTTAAATACTTGAAGACAGCAATTCTGTGTATTTTTTATTTTGCTTCTCTTTGCTTTGCCAAGGAGAATGGCCTTTGGACTGCAGTGGATGGGACAAACATGACTTATAGGGAATCTGATACCCAAATATGTAAGGAGACAAAGACAGGGAGGATTAGTTACTCTCACCACTTTCCATCAGCGTTTCTACTCCAGGGAACATCTTGCCTTCCCCAGGACAAACGGGTCACCTGAAACCTCATCACTATGCTAACTAACTCAGTTTTTAATCCTCAGCCCCTCAGTTGACAACCTCTGCTGTCTCTGCCCCCTGAAGGGAGGGCTGGGAGCGGAAAAACTCCTCCCCAAGGTTTCCATGTCACTAACTCTCCATTCACTCTCAGCATCTTGGCTTGTTCTCAACTCCACTGAATATCATAACCCCACCCCACCCACCCCCAAATACCTCCTGGTGATTCCAACTTTGTGAACTGTCTTCCTCCAATAGATTGTAAGCTCCTTGAAGGCAGGGACAGTCTTTCTTCTTATTTGTGTCACAGCTCTTAGCACAGTGCCTGGCACCAGGTGGCCACTTTATAAATGTTTGTTGAATTGAATCTTGATTAGTTCAAGTCACCAGACCCAGATGAATTACATTGCTGGGAGCTCAGAGAACTGGCAGATAGGATCACTCACTGCCATTTGGTGGAGAGAAGGGCAAACATCCTTCCTTGGGTTCTGTTTGTTTTGTGTTTTGCTGGAGAATTCAGTCTGTCAGTCTTGAATGAAGAGAACAAAATGAATATTGGCCCCAGCTGAGACAGCCTTTCTTGATTGCAGGGAAACAATTTCTTTTATATCTCAAACTTCTGTGGCTATAACACAATTTCATGTGTTTTTTGAACAACTGCCTGACATCTCTGACTTTTTTTTTGGAAGGGGGAAGGTAGGGCAATTGGGGTCAAGTGACTTGCCCAAGGTCACACAGCTAGTAAGTATCAAGTATCCAGGGCCAGAATTGAACTCAGGTCCTCCTGACTCCAGGGCCGGTGCTCTATTCACTGAGCCGCCTCGCTGCCCCAGCCCTGACTTATTTTAAGTGTGATTTCCTCAGACTTACATTTTCTGGTGTTTTTGCCTGTCTGGTTCAGAGCTAGAAGGGAACTAGAGGCTTTCCCCCATCTCAGTAATGGGGGTTTCTGAATGTCCTTACGGATCTGGTTTATTTTTTAAATTATGAAAGGTTTCTTTAACAGAGACAAGATTTTGACACTTAATAATAATCAGCAATTGAGTAGTTCGAGCCTCCTGACAACCCCGTCAGGCAGATACATCAGGTATTATTCTTGTTTGGTAGATGAGTAAATAGACTTTAGAGAGATTATGTGCTTTTCCCATGGTCACACAGATAGCCACTGATTTTTGATCAATTATAGTAACAATTCAAGGGAAAAGTCAAGGGCACCACCATCCTTCCAAGTTACCTGTAACTCAAAGATTACTTAAAATCTCTCCTCGACTCTCCTCTTCCTCATTCCCCTCAAATTCAGTTACCAGGGTTTGTTGATTCTACCTCTACCAACCAGCCAGGCCCTCGCTACCCCTCCCCCAGGTTATTTCAGCATTCTCCTAATTGGTCTCCCTGTTGCCTCTAGGATAAAATAGAAAGGTCTCCCTTTGACCGATAAAGCCCTTCATAACCTGGCTCCAGCCAGCCTACCTTTGCAGGCTCATTATATACTCTCCCTCATTCCATATTACAGCTAAACTGGTTTACTTGCTGTTTCTTACACTTGATTCCATCTTCCAGGATGTTCTGGTTGTTCATCGTCCTTCATTCTCCCATCCTGATCTATATCAGGCCACTGGACCCAGATGGCTCCAGAGGAGAAAGCAAGGCTGGTGACTCTGCAAAGCCCTTCCTCACTTAAATCCAATTCCAGGGTGTATGAGGTGTTCAGGGAGGACTAGTACCTCAGGTGTGAGGGCTTACTGAGCCCTTTTCAGGGCTGCCCATCCACCTTTGGTGTCCACCTTCACCTACCTCTTGCCTGTGGCTCTAAGGAACTGTAGCACGCACAGACAGCAGTCACACCCTGGTATAAACCATCTCAGCAGATGGGCCAAACAAGGTTGAGGGTAACCAACAGGCCTCAAACCCAATGGCGAGGTAGAGGGGTGTCTGCCTCAAACATGTGAAGGCTTCCCTTGGTGGAATGGAGGGACAAGAACAATTTGTTCCAAGGGCCATGAAGCAGATACTGTAGAGTGCTTGGAGCTTGGTCAGACATCAGAGACACCAAGGTCATCCAATGCATCCTGGACCATCAAAAGTCATCCGAACTTTTGTCTTACCACTGGACTTCAATGACTCTGGAAGAGAGAGACTGACGACATTGTGCAACTCTGCCTCACTAAAATCTAATTCACAGAGCGGTCAAGACATCACCCCATGATGTCATCAGTCCCCTTCGCAAATGAAAGATGAATAATAACCATTCCATCTCCCATCTCCGTCCCACTCTCTTTCAGTTTCCTTGCCCAGCACATTGCCTGGCACATAGTAAGTACTTAGTAAATGTGTACTGACTATTGACCACACCCATGAGGGACTTCCTAACAGAACCATCCAAATATGGAATAGGGCAATAGACATATCATTCATATGGCACTTTAAAATCTGCAAAAATGCTTTACAAATATGATCTCATTTGATCCTGACAATAACCTTGGGAGGTAGGTACTATTATTATCTGTTTTATAAAAGAAGGTGAGAGACATTAGATGAGTGGCACTGAGTCACACAGCTATTCAATGTCTAAAGCAGAATTTAAACTCAAGTTCAACCCCTCTATCCAGTCCCTGTCTACCTTGGATGCCTCATGACATAATAACAGTTCACATTTGAATAGCATTTTCTAGTGTATAAATCACTTTCTTTACAACCCCTGAAAGGTAGGCAGTATAAGCATCCTTATTCATGTTATTAAGGCTACTGGGTGGCCCAGAGGATAGAAGTGCTCAATCTAGAGTCAGAAGGTCCTGGGTTCAAATCCAACAACATAAATACTAGCTATTATTATTGTTATCAATGAATAGAGCTGCTATCTTCTTATCGTATTGACTATAGAGGATATACAACGGAGAACTTCCCAAAGTGTATGGAAGCTGTTAAGTGCTCCAACTTCTGATGATTCACGTGGGCACAGATGATGCTACCAGAAGAAATCTAGAAAACTTTACTAAGGATAATGGAGTCTTCTAATAACATCAGTTAACGAAGAAACTAGAAACCCAGTGGCACAGGGGTGATATTTAATTACTATTCCCACTCAAAGGAAGGAACTTAAGAAAAGAAAGGCAATTTGGGGAAATACCTAATATGTAGCACAGTGGTTGGTTAGTGTGACCCTCTTCATGATCCTATTTGGGGTTTTCTTGGCAGAGATACTGGAGTGGTTTGCCATTTCCCTCTCCAGCTCATTTTACAGATAAAGAAACTGAGGCAAACAGGTCTAAGTGACTTGTCCAAGGTCGCACAGCGGCCAGACTTTAGCTAAGTCTTCCTGTGTCCAAGTCTGGTGCTCTATCCATTGCACCACAATACTTGGCATACAGAGAACGTCCCATAAATGCTAGTTGACTGATTGACTGACTGGTCAGTCAAGTGGTGGGTGATAATGGATTTACTGTACTACAGCTTAAATGCAGGGACAGTGGGATCTTGGCCAGGGAGGGATTGAACCTAGAAGAGTTGATTTTTTTAAAAAATGTATCCACCTGGAGTCTTGCAAATCTAATTAAAAGATTTTTAAATTGAAAATAAAGACAGAGAAAACTGCTGAGCTATGTATATTTACCACATTAGATGCCATAAAGAATAATTAGAATGTAGGAAGAATAGCTCTAGGGACACCTGCTGGGCTATGTATATTTATCACATTAGATGCCATAAAGAATAATTAGAATGTAGGAAGAATAGCTCTAGAGACACCCAGAAAATCATAGAGGCAAAAATCCAAGGCCCTAGTAGTGAAAACTGTGGCTTCAGATTTCTATATCCAAAGGTACCACATAGGGGTAGCAAGCATGGTGAATCAGATATGCTAATGGAATGAACTGAATTTGTCTTCCTAGGTTTCAACTGAGATTAGATGGTCTAATACCCAATATAACTCTAGAAAAGTGTGCATCAATCAGAAAGGTTAGTATCCATTGCTAGGTCTGTAGCCTAAAGAGATCAAATTAAAAGAAAAAGACCCACATGTATGTAAAATATTTATAGCAGCTCTTTTTGTGGTGGCAAAAAAATTGGAAATTGAGAGGATGCCTATCAATTGAGGAAAGGATAAGCAAGTTGTGGTATATGAATGTAATGGAATACTATACTTATATATAAGAAATGATGAGCAGGCAGATTTCAGAAAAACCTGAAAAGACTTACATGAAATGATGCAAAGTAAAATGAGCAGAACCAGTAGAACATTGTATACAGTAACAGCAACATTGTTTGATGATCAATTGTGAATGACTTCGGTCTTTTCAATGATGCAATGATCCAAAACAGTTCCAAAGGACTCATGATGGAAAACCCTATACACATCCAGAGAAAGAACTACGAAGTCTGAATGCAGACTGAAGCATACTATTTTTCCCTTTTTTTAGTGTTTTTTTTTCTTTTGATCTTTGACTAATATAGAGATGTGTTTTACATGATTGCACATATATAATCTATATCTGGGTAGGGATGGAGAAAAAATTAGAACTCAAAATTTTTAAAATTAATCTTAAAAATTGTTTTTACATATAATTGGAAAAAAATATTATTTTAAAAAAAAGAAAGGTTAGTTAAGGTAAGAAGTAGGGGGAAACAACGTTGTATATTAAGAAGGTTCTCTCTTTTTCACCATGTATTTTATTTTTTCAAATTATATGTAAAATTTTTTAACATTCATTTTTTAAAATTTTGAGTTCTAAATTCTCTGCTTCTCTCCTTCCCCTCCTCCCCTTTTTGAGAAGGCGAGCAATTTGATAAAGATTATCGATGTGCAGTCATGCAAAACATATTTGCATATTAGTCCTGTTGTAAAAGAAAGCACAAACCAAAAAAAAGATGAGAAAAATAAATAAAGAAAAAAGTATGCTTCGATATGCATTCAGACTCTATCATTTCTTTCTCTGGAGGTAGATAGTACTTTTCATCATGAGTCCTTCAGAATTGTCTAGGATTATTGTACTGCTGAAAATAGCTAAGTCTTTGACAACTGATCATCGTACAATGTTGCTATTACTGTGTACGTGTTCTCCTAGTTCTGCTCACATCACTTTGCATTTGTTCTTTCAAGTCTTTCAGGGTTTTTCTAAGAGTGTCTTGCTCGTCATTTCTTATAGCACAAAAGTATTCCATTATAATCATATACCACAACTTGTTGAGCTATTCCCCAATCAATGGGCATCCCCTCAATTTCCAATTCTTTGTCACTACAAAAAGAGCTGCTATCAATGTTTTTGTACATGTGGGTTCTTTTCCCTTTTCTATGATCTCTTTTTGATACAGACCTAGTAATGGTATTGCTGGATCAAATGGTATGCACAGTTTTATAGCCCTCTGAGCATAGCTCCAAATTGCTCTCCAGAATGGTTGGATCAGTTCTCAATAAGAGGGTCCACTCTTTAAAAAAAAAAAAAAAATATATATATATATATATATATATACATATATATATATATATATATATATATATATATATATATGCACTTGAGGGGAGAAGGATGGTGGAGAACAGTTGAGTGAAGATCATAGTTCTGGAAAGGATTCCAGTAATCATTTTACAGAGGAAGAAACTGAAGCTTATAAAGGTTAAGCAACTTGCTTAAGGTCACAGCAATAGTAAGTTTCAGAGACAGAATTAAAACTGTACTTCCTCTGACACCAGAGCCAGCTGTACTATGCTGCTGCTACTGGCTCTGTGCCAGTCACACCCCTTCCTTCCCCCATCTGATAGTAGCATACCACAGGCCAGCTGACAGAAAAATATAATAGGGTGGTTATAAGGAATTTGAATTGTCAGAACTTTTACTAAGAGAGCTCATTGCCAAAAGTAAAGGCACTAATAATTCAATTAAATTTTTAAAAATATTTATGGGGCACCTACTACGTGCAAGGTGCTATGCCATGGCCTAGATATACAAAAACAAACAAACAAAAAAGTCCCTGACCTTAAGGAGCTCACATTCTATTGGGAGAGGGGATACAACATAGATTTTAAAAAATTATTAGTGTTTTGTTTTTATATAACAGAATTTGCAGATTACTTTCAATTTGTGAGAGGGCTCTAGTAACAAAGTAAAACAATTAAATAAAATAAATAATAAAGGAATCTCATCTGAAACGGCAGGAAACTTTCTACATCTACAGGCAATTTTTCACATCTGTAGCTCCCCCCTCTATCTGTCTAAATGAACAGAAATTTTTTTTCTTCCTCCCTCCCACCTCACTGTGGAGAAAAAAAAAATTCCTTGTAACACCTATGCAGTCAAGCACAAAAAATTCCCTCAATGACTCTATCCATACATACATACATATACACAGACACACATAGATACATATGTCTCATCCTGCCCACTGTGTCCATCACCTCTTTTGCTTTATCATCAGTCCTTCAGAACCACAGATGGTCACTGTATGAGTCATAGTTCTTACAGCTTTCGAAGTTGTTGTTTTTACAGTGTTGTATAAATTGCTCTCTTTGTTTGCTTATTTTATTTTTTATTTATAAAAGTCCGCAGATTTTTTCATTTTTTAATATTGATATTAGAGCATATTGTTCTTATACTGCTCACTTCATCCTGCATCAGTTCATACAAGTCTTTTTCCATGGGATGACAGTTAGTGGGAATGGATAGAACAAGTGAGAATTTTTGAGAATGAGAAAGACAACCATGTTTGAAGGAAGTAGGAAATGAGCCAGTAGAGAGGGAGAGATAGAAGATAAATGGGATCGTGGAAATGATTGGAGTCTAGTGGGGTGGGGAGCAGTCTGTTAGAGAAGAAGGTATGGAATGGGATCATCTGTGAGGATAGAGGGTTTGTTTTGGCAAGAAAAAGGGCCACCTCTTTAGGGAAGAAAGAGGAGAGAAAGGCAGAAGATAGCACAGTGATATGAGGTAAGAAAGAAAAAGGGAGGTCACAGCCAATATCCTCGATTTTTTTCTGTAAAATATAAGGCAAGCTCCTTGGTTGAGAGAATGGGGAGGTTTGAAAAGAGAGAAAACATTTTTGAAGAAACCTGTGAAAAGTTGGACAGTGAGTTGATAAAGGAAGTGAAGATTGCCTAGCATCAGTGAAAGCCCAATTGAGGCTATAAAACAACAAAAAATATATACAGGGGCATGAATTTCTCCGCCTTCATTTCAGGAGCACGGGTGTAGGAGCAAAAGCATCCTGGTGGGAACAATACAAGGCTGAGGCTTGACTAGGCACAATTAGTGATGGGATAAAGGGGCAGGGGACCCAAGAGAAGAGAACAGTGTAGAGATGAACTGAGTCACAGTGGAAGAAACTACCAAACTTGGAAACTGATTGGCTGTAGGGGATGAGGTGAAAGGATGAGCGATTCAGGACTCAGGACAACTTCCCTAGGTTGGGAACCTTCGTGACTGGAGGGATGACGGTGGTAGCAGATATAAGGATGGAGGAAGAGTGGAAGGGAGGGGTCAGAAAGAAAAATTACCCTTGGTTGGGGAATGGCTGGACAAGTACGTATGCGATGTAATGCTATTGCTCCATAAGAAAGGATGAGCAGGTGGATTTCAGAAAAGTCTGGAACGACTCACATGAACCGACGGTGAGTGAGGAGAGCAGAACCAGGAGAACATTGCACACAGTAACAGTAACATGGTGCTATGACTCGCTTTGTTAGACTTAGCTCTTCTCAGAAATACAACGATCCGAGACAATTCCAAAAGACTTGTGATCCAGAGAAAGAACTAGGGAGTCTGAATACTATTTGCTCGCTTTTTTTTTTCTTTCTCGTGGTTTTTCCCTTTTATTCTGATTCTTCTTTCACAATATGACTAGTGCGGAAATATGTTTTTTAAAAAATTAGAATGACTTCTGTTGGGGCATACTGAGTTTTGTTTGCTCCTCAGTTCGAAAATTGAGCAAGAGGTTTCCTTCCTTTCCTTGCAAACCATTATCCTGGATTCAACCGGACTAAGTGCCAGCTCCTTGCCTGATGCCCCTCCTAGGGAGTTAGCCAGCTCTCCTTGCTCAGATCGCGCCCCGTACCCCCCAGCTCTCCTCTCCTAACCCCCTCCACCTAATTTGATTCTGCCCCAGATTTATCTCCCTGCTAATGAGCTGTAAGCTAGCTCTGAAGGCGAGGACCTCCTCCCGCGCTGGGGTGGAGATCCGGGCTGCAGCTGTAGGACTGCTGACAAGTGGCTTAACTCGTCTGAGCCTCAGTCTCTTCATCTGGAAAGTTGGAATAAATATTCCTGCAGCGCTTACCTTACACAAGGGTTGTAAGTATCAAATGAGATCACGCCGCGTCTCCCTTGCGGTGTGAGCAGGGGAGTGGGGGAGGGAGGAAGGAGGTGGCCTCTGCTGACCTTCTGACTCTGACCTCGACCCTCTCTGCACGCTGGCCACCCCTGGCAGGCTGGTGCAGCCCCCATCGGTGCCTTCGGCCCCAGCCTTTTCCCCGGTGCTTCCCCCCATCCCCTCCCCGGCTCCCGGATCTGTTTGGATTTATTTGCCTCTATACTGTAAACATCTTTCCTGCAAACATCTTTATTCTCCTGGAGCCTGGGGGCTGTTCTGCTTTTGACTTAGTATACCCAGCGACTAGCATAGTGTATGGCACACGATACATTTTTCCTTCCTCCCTTCCTTCCTCCCTTCCTTTTTTAACATTTTTTTTATTGAGGTCCAAATTCTCTCCCTGCCTCCAGCCCCATTAGGCGAACAATATGACGATACCCATAATACAGGTGAAGTCATGCAAAACATAGTTCTGTATTAGCCATATATGCAATCAGCTCAGTGAATCTCCTGCCTCCGCGCCTTTGGCTGGAATGATCTCTTTCTCCTCACTGCCACCTGTTCGGACCCCCAGGAGGCCCTGCAGGAGACCTCTTGTTTCTTCTAGCTGCTCCTTCCCTTCACCACAGTTCATTTATTGTGCATGTATTTCGTGTATATTCTTATCTGTGAATTTCGGTTACGATCCCCTCCCACTCTAGAGTGTAAGCCTCTTGAAAGGAGCTCTGCTTCTTTTGTGAATTACCAGCGCCTACACAGAACCTAGCTCACGTGGGAGGGGCTTTAAGGAATGCTTGCTGACTGACGGAAATGTCTGACTGACTGGCTTCCATGAGCCTCGGTTTCCTCCTCTGTAAATGAATGGGTGGGTCTTGACGGCCTCGGACCCTTCCAGCTTCAGGAAATTAAGCCTGGATGCGGGGAGACAGCATTCTCTCCTGCCATGGCAATGCCCTCCTAGTCCATAACAAAGCCAGGACGGAATCTTTGCGTTTGTCTGTAGGATATGCAAGGCAGATAGAAGGGTTAAAAACTACCCTCCTATAAATCTGAGACAGTCATTTTTAAAGACAAAAGTATTGTGCCCCGTGTGAGGATCGAACTCACGACCTTCAGATTATGAGACTGACGCGCTACCTACTGCGCTAACGAGGCACCTGACGGCTTTTTCCGGCTTTAGGGTATTGAATGGAAACTACGGAACTTTAGCGCATGCTCAGTCAAGAAAAGATGCTTTGGTTTCTTCCTTCTATCCGCCTCCGGGACTAGAAACTAACTTGCCCTAGTTCGGAACGAGCGCATGCGCGCACACAGCCCAGCGTGCCACCACTGAGTCCTCGAGGTTTATACTCCAAAACGAAGATTAAAGAGCCCCGCCCGGAAGGGAGACACAGAGAGAGTCAGGACCCGATTAGAGCGAGAGAGGTGCGCAAATCGAGGTGCAGGGGTAGGACAATCACGGAAGGCTTTCTGGAGGAGGAGATGTTTGAGTTGGGCCTTGCAGGATGGGAAATCGTGCCAAAAAACAAAGGCAGGACAGCGAGGTAGAGACCTGGTTAGCTGCAGCGCGCGCTGTAGTGGAGGAAATTGCTTGTTAGGCAAGAGGAAGAATTTTTTAAAGCCAGCAGTGCCTTGACCAGAGAGGAGGAGGATACAGCTCTAGATCTTCACAACAGCGGTGGGAGGTAGGTACTGTCACCTCCATTTTACAGATGAGGAACCTCAGGCAGACATGTGGTAGTGGCAGTAGTAGTAATAGTGGTGGTGGTAGTGGTATTGGAAGTGGTAGTGGTGGTGGTAGTGGTAGTAGTAGAGGTGGTGGTAGTAGTAGTGGTGGTGTAGTAGTAGTAGTAGTGGTAGTAGTAGTGGTGGTAATGGTAGCAGTAGTGGTGGTGGTAGTAGTAGTGTTGGTAGTAGTGGTAGTAGTAGTAATGGTGGTAATAGTGGTAGTAGTGGTGGTGGTGGTAGTAGTAATGGTGCTGGTGGTAGTAGTAATATCAATGGTAGTAGTAATAGGCAGCTAGGTAGCTAGAGCTCTGGGCCTGGAGTCAGGAAGACCTGAGTTCAAATGTGGCCTCAGACAATTAACTAGCAGTATGATCCTGGGCAAGTCACCTAACCCTGTTTGCCTCCATTTCCTCATCTGTAAAATGTAAAAAAGCTGGAGAAGGAAATGGTAAATTCCTCCAGTATCTTTGCCAAGAAAACCCCCCAAATGGGATTGAGAAGCATTGTACAGGACTGAACAACAACAGAAACATGTGGCACTTACTGTGTGCCAGACGCTTTACAGATGACCCCATTTGATCCTCACAAGGACCTTGGCAGGGAAGGGCTCTCTCTGTCCACTGCCACCTACCTGCCCAAGCATCCTAAACGTCCCTCTCTCTGCTGCTTCTTGCCTGGCCAGTCCCAGTCCTGGAGCATCTCTAATGCCATTGAAATATACATAAACACATACTGTCTAATCACTTCAACATTTCAGTCCCTTCTAGTAGAAAGCAAAGAAGGGATAACAATATGATATAGTGGGAAAAGTCCTACACTTAGAGTCAAGGGTCCTGGGTTTGAGTACCATGGACAAGTCACTTTGACTCTGCCTCATGTCCTCCTTGGTAAAATGAAGATAATTCAACAAAAACTTATTAAGCCCCCAGCACAAGGCACCAGGTATTGGGGGAAAGGAAGAGAAGAGGAGGGGAGGTAAGGAGAGGGAAGGGAAAGGGAGGGGAGGGGATAAAAGGAGAGTGAAGGGGGGAAGAGAAGAAGTATTTATTGTGTGGGTACTATGCTACAGGCCCTGTGCTAAGTGCCTTATAAATATTATCTCATTTGATCTTGGGGATTTACAGACAAAATTAAAACAGCCCATACCCTTGAGGGGCTTCCATTCTCCTGGGGTGGGTACATAGTGTACACAGAGAAGAATAATAGAAGGGCCTTGAATGTCAAGCCAAGGAGTTTATATGTCACTTTAAGGTTTATAAACATCCCCAGTTCTCTTTTCACTTTGCCAGCTATGTCTTCTCCTTTTTCACCTCTGACCTCTGATTGCTCTCCCATCCCACCCATGGCTCACTTCTCTGTACATATTTGTACATATTAAAACCAGATTTTTGATGTTCAAAACTAGGACAGTGTGAGTAGGCCCCATCTGATCTGGCCGCAATGCGCAACCCCGGCTGTTTCTAACAACAGTGCTCTCCAATCACCTCTTCAAATGGAAAAGAGACAGGGAGGGACTGGGTCTGTTAACATTCCTTTCCAGGACAGTTTGGGAATTTGCTTCAGTATGGAAGGAAATTGATTGATTGTTTTCTCCTTTCTTCTAAGGAAACTGAAAATTAAGATTATCATAGATCAAGAGTGAAAAGGGACCTCAGAGGCCTTTTCAAATGAGGCAACAGGCTCAGACAGGCTAAAAATTTTCTCCAAGGCCATGAAACTAGTAAGCCTCAGAGGTAGGATTTGAATGCAGATCCTCAAGTGCTAGTCATTGCTTTTTTTCCAGGTTACTACCCATGAGTCCAGGGGTGGAGAGAACGCAAACTCCTATTAAGTGACTTTCAACCTTTTTTTGCATCATGGATCCCTTTGCAGCCTTGGTGAAGCTTATGGACTCAGAATAATTTTTTAAAATTCATAAGCAAAGAAAATGCTTAATTTCATTAAGAAGTTAATAAAAATAAATATTTTTCCCCATCCAAGTTCATAAACCCCTTGAAATCTATCCATGGGTCCCAGGTTAAGAACCTCTAGAATAGAGGAGAAAATTGGAGACTGTGCAAAGCACACTGGGATAGGAGTCCAAAGATCTGGTCTATCCCAGCTCTGCCATTAAACTGCTCTGTGGCCCTGGGAAGTCACTTTGCTAGTTTCTGGATGTCTGTGTCCTCTGTGAAATAAGGGGTGAGGCTAGGACTTAATGATCTGTTTCTTTGTCTGTCAAATGAGGGGCATTAAAGTAGCCCTCTTCCAGGGTCTCTTCCCAACCCTAGTTACTTGGAAAATGAGAAAGATAACTCAGAAAACTCCTACTTCCAAATATCCCCTCAAAGCCTGAACTGCTTTGTTTTGCCTATTGAGGGAGGAGAGGATTTTTGTCACAGGATTTAGAGCTTGAAGAAGCTTTTGAGATGTTCCAGTCAGACCTCCTGGAATTTTAGGGGAGGAAACTGAGGTCTTTTTTTTTTTTCTGGAAAACTTTTTATTGTAGGTGGAATGGGACACAGTAAGTTAGATGATTCCAATTTTGTTGGCAACATCTAATGCATCATAGTCTGGAGCAAGACGGACATAGGCCTTCTTCTCTCCATCAGGCCGGATCAG
>CM053587.1:266510656-266530258 GCA_028646515.1 Pseudochirops corinnae
AAGGTGGGGGATGTTCTGATCTTCTTCTTTTTGTGGCTATGGACACCCTTCAGCACTGCCTTCTTGGCCTTCAAAGCCTTGGACTTGGCTTCTGTCTTGGGGGGGACAACGGCTTCCTTCTTCGCCTTCGGCACCATCTTGGGAGAAAGGCGGAAACTGAGGTCTTGAGAAGACATGACTTGTTCAGGGTCACTTGTTATCACCATAGTAAATGGGTAGCACAGCTGGAAACTGAACCCGGATCCGCTTATTCCTAATTCCAGCATTCTTCCTACTTCATCACACTATCTGTCAAGCAGATTTTCCCATTTCATGAATAAATATGTAAAAACTTCAGCATTTTTACCAGCCCTTGGTCTCAGAGGGAGTGGGAGGGGCCGAGGTGTCTAATGTCATTATTTCTGCTGTGAGGAGCCAGGGCAGGGAGCCCCTGGACGTTAGCAAAGAGGCCATGTTTATAGCATTAGCAACTTGGATTTGGCATCACTGCTTTAGGGATATGCTTCCTGTCCAAATCCCAGATCCTTGGGGGGTGTGGGGTGCCAGTCTCAGCCGAGCCCTGGAGGCCAAGACACTTGTTTGCTGGGATGTCCCATTTCTCCCTGGGCCCTGACCCCTGCACAACACCTGTGGTGAGGGAGACACAGAAGGGCTCCAAGAGCCACCCTCCCCTTGCTGATTTCTGACTCAGCAGGGCCTACATGGCCATGAGTCAAATTGTTGTTCTTGGACTTAGCAAAGAATCCTTTGTGAGCAGTTGGCTAAGAGAGGGAACACAGAGAGAAAGAGCATTTTAACTCTTCAGTGACCTGCCCCTTCTTCTGCACTCAGATAGGAAGGAATTGAATCTTTGACCTTTCCAGCTCAAAGGTCATGAAGTCTGACCCCCTCAGTTTACAGAGGAGGAACTGGGGCCTTAAAGACAGGAAGGGTCTTATCCAAAGTCATGCAGTAAATTAGCAACAGAATCAAAACCGGGACAGATGCTGCTAAATTGTAGAGGAAAGAGTCAGGGCCAGGATTCAGATCTTGGTTCTTCTTTCTACCTGTGTCTCATTGGGCATATCACTTGGTTCCCTCCTTGGACCTTCATTCCATTCTTTGTAAAAAGCGACAGGGTGAGTTCTGGGATCTTTCCATCCCTGATGTCCTATAATCTTGAGTTGGTCCTGAGTAGTTGTGAGCAAAGTATGTTAAGGGCTTTAGAAATAAGAGCCATCCTTAGTGATGGTGAACCTCAGGTCTCCTGGTCCCCACCCAGTGCTTGACAGGGGTGGTCTTGTCTTTCTTATCTTACGTCCTTAAGACCTATCCTATGGTCTTATCTTTCCATATTTTTTGGGGATATAGGACCCTGCTCTGATTTCAGATACCCCAAACTATTCTTTTGATCCCCTCTTTCTCCTCTCACTTTTCCCAACACACACATACAGGTCTCCACTAGTTCAAAGGCACTTGCATATCAAAAGGTTTTTAACCAATTCAATCCCTCAGAACAGCTGGGCCACAGTAACCAAAGTAGGGTGTTAGCCTCAACTCTTCAGAGCCCTCTGGTACATGCTGGGTGGGAGGAGGCATCCTACATCTCACAGTCAGACTGTGCATGTTAGTGCCTGTGCCCTCTGCCTCCCCCCTCCCCACCTGTGCAGCTGCTCTGTCTACCCCCCCTTCTCCTGTCAGCACGTGGGCATCAGCCAAATGCTGATATAGTCAGCTGGGGCTACTGGAATGTAAATGAACCAGCCCCACCCACCTACCCACCCCAGGCTTGGATGGAGACCAGGAAGGGACTTCAGAAGCCATTCAGCCCAACCCCCTCATTTTTCACAAGAGGAAATGGCCAATTTCGCCTCCACTCCCAGTTCAGTCCTGGAGAAAATTTCTCTAGAATTCAAAGTTAGAAACTTTCTCTAGGTTTCACAAGTTAGAATGGTGTCTCAGCATCAGAGAATTTTATAGGAGGAAAGCAGCCTCCCTTATCCTTCCATCCTATGAAGCAATACACTCTACCACATTTTAAAAAATTATTTATTTTTAATTTACAACATTCAGTTCCACAAGCTTTTGCATTTTAAATTTTCTCTCCCTCCCCTGCAATCTAATATATTCAAACATATTTTCACATTCGTCGTGTTGTAAAGAATTATAACCAATGGAATGAACCATGAGAAAGAAGAAACAAAACAAAAAAGTGTGAGAGCAAATATGCTTGGATCTGCATTCAGACTGCATAATTCTTTCTCTGGATGCGGATAGCATTTTCCATCACAAGTCTTTTGGAGTTGTCTTAGAACCTTGCATTGCTGAGAAGAACCAAGTCTGTTAAAGTTAGTTATCGCACCATGTGGCTGTAACTGTTGTACCACTTTTTTGACAGATGGTTGTCCAGCCTCGTCTTGGATACTTCAGTGACGGAACTCATTAGGTAGCTCTTCCTGTTTCTGGTAGCTCTGTTAGGAAGTTCTTCCTCCCCTTAAATCCCACCCTTTGGTCCTAGTTTTACCATCTGGACTCACATATAAACTAATCTAATCTCTCTTCTCTTCCTGTTTGTCCTGATTATAGCTTGTTTGTACATATTTGTTTGCCTGTTGTCTCCATCATTAGAGTGTGAGCTCCTTGAGGGCAGGTGCTGTCTTTTACTTCTTTTTGTATCCACAGCACTTGGCACGGTACCTGCAACATAGTAGGCATTAATAATTGTTTACTAACTGACTGACTGCCACTGGTCACTGATTTAGCTCAATGTCTGGTCACCTCACCCTTGGACTACTGTAATAGCCTCTTACTTGGCTTCCCTGCCTCTCTTCTCTGCCTTTTCCAATGCTTCTGTACAATTCAGTGATGAGGTACTTCTTCCAAAGGGACAGCTCACAACCCACCCACAGCTTCCCATCAGTCTCTGTCCTATCCATCTCCTCCTGTAAATTCTCCAAAGGGGTTCTACCCAAAGTGCTGGATAGAGCCTCCCTCTGGCTCTCTTGACATTGTATGGACACCAGTGGAGCACACAAACTGTTAATGAATTAGTCCTTGCTTATTCTACAGGATCAGCGCTCTCCTTTTCAAGAGAGAGATAAATTTTTCTGATATATCTTATGCCTTTTTTAATGGCTCAATCTTGTGCCCACCGTATCACTGCCATTTGGGTGACCTCTGAATTGCTACTTCAGAGAGAGCATCCATGTAAGAATATTGATGTTGAAAAAATGGACTTTTGTTTCAGAGAAAAATCTGAGGTCATTAAAAGCTTTGTTCAACTTTCCCTGATGCATTCTAACCCACTCGCCTCTATATAGCCAATAATAATAATAATCTTCCTAAGGCACAGATCTAACTGTGACTCCTCTGCTCAGAAATCTTCAGTGTCTTTCTATTGCCTCTTGGATAAATTCTGACCTCCCTAACCTGGCTTTTAAGAAACTCCCAAATCTGACTCTTACCTAATTTTCCACTCTCATTTCTTTTCATGTATGTATTCAATATTCCACTCAAATTACTTGATTGGTCATTCACTGAGCTTAACAGGCCTCTCCCTTCACACAATCCACAGACCACAGCTGGAATGCACTCCCTCCTGGGGCGATGTACTAGGGGTTAGAAAAAAAAGAAATGGGGCAAGAAAATGAATGGGTACCTCCCATCCCAACTTCTATTCATTTCTCTCACATCAAGCTCCCTAGCCCCTGTAACTAGGGTACTCTGCAATAATGGGAAACTCATTTCAGAGATTCTCTAAAGCTTTTAAAAGGTGTTGCAGTGAGGTGCCTAATCTCATCTTCTTCCTCTCACTACCCCATCAAGAGGGAACCAGAGGAAGCAGTCTCTACCTGTCGGGGCTGAGTTGATTTTATGTTAAATGGATTTATTGAGGTTGACAGGGAGCTATTTACCTGTCTAATTAATTATGTCAATGAATTTTCAACTTAATTGTATTTAACAGGTTGCTGGATAATTAATTTGTGCTTCTTTTGATTCTTTTTCTGGAGGGAAAACTTATTTATTAAGGTTAAATGGGTCCCTAGTTCAGATCATTGAACTCAGAGCTCAGGCAGATCCTTTGAGGCCACTGAGACCAGGAGTTCTGAACTTTTTTTTTGGTATCATGGACCTCTTGAAGCCTATGAACCTCTTCTCAGAATGTTTCTAAATGTACAAAATAAAATACTCAGGATTAGGAAGGAAATAATTATATTGAAATACAGTTTGTTATTGAATCATTTCTAACTCTTAGTGACCTCATTTTGGGGTGCTCTTGGCAAAGATACTGGAGTGGTTTAGCCATTTCCTACTCCAGCTCATTTTTACAGAGGAGGAAACTGAGGCAAACAGGGCTAGGTGACTTGCCCAGGGTCACACAGCCAGTAAATGTCTGAGGGCAGGTTTGTAGTCAGGTCTTCCTGACTCCAGGTCCAGCACTCTGTTTCACCACCTGAATAGCCTGTTACCAAAATGTTAAAAGAACAAGTTGATGGATCCAGGTTGAGATCTAAGCCAACACTCTCATTTTACAGAGAGGGAAACAAAGACTTTAAGAGAGAAAATGCCTTGTTTAAAGGTACTGGAAGACAAGACAGCCACAGGCATGAGGCCATCTGAGCTTGGATTTCCCACTTTGTTGGAGCTACTCATGGAACAGACCCAAATCGGATGCCACCAGAACCATAGACTGAGAGAGTCTCAGAGCAAAGAGAGACCTCTGAACTCATTGATTTCAATTTGTCCCTGAACAGGAATCGCCTCACCAATACCCAGGATAATGGCAACATTATTTTTAATATTTTATTTTTCCAATTACATGTAAAAAACAATTTTTAACATTCATTTAAAACATTTTTAGTTTCAAGTTCTCACCTTCTCTCCATCCCTTCCTCCTTCCCAGAGAAGATAAGCAGTTTGATATAGGTTATACATGTGCAGTCATGCAAAACATTTCCATATGAGTTATGTTGTAAAAGAAAACAGAGACCAAAAATTAAAATAAAAAAAAAGAAAGTGAAAAAAATGTATGTTTTGATCTGCATTCAGACTTAATCAGTTCTTTCTCTGGAGGAGTATAACAATTTTCATCATAAGCCCTTCAGAATTGCCTTGATTCATTGTATTCAATGAATAGTCAAGTCATTCACAGTTGATCATCGCACAGTGTTGTGTACAGTGTTCTGGTTCGGCTCACTTCACTTTGCATCAGTTCATATAAATCTTTCCAGGTTTTTCCGAAATCATCCTGCTCATCATTTCTTATATCACAGTATTATTTCATCACAATCATATGCCAGGATTTGTTCAGCTCATTCCCCAACTGATGAACATCTCAATTTTCAGTTCTTTGAATGGCATCATTGTTGCCTGGATTATTACACTGACCTCCTAATTGGTCTCTCTACTTCCAGTCTGTCCCCCTCTCCAATTATTCTGCTGCTAAGATCATTATCCTATAGCACAGCTCTGATCACATCACTCCATGCCCAGGAATTTTTAAAACTTCATTCTCAGTTTGACATGTAAAGTCCTTCATAATCTGGCTTCACTGTACCTTTCAAGATTTATTTCACATTACTGTCCTTTGCATGCTCCATATTTAGCCAGATTGGACAACTTGTTGTTGTCAAAGCTTGACTTTTCCACTCTCAGCCCTTACATCTTTGCTGAGACCATTCCCTATGCCTGGAAAAGGGTTCCTCCTTACAGCTCAGTTCAGATGCCATCTCCCTTGATGCTGATAGTCAGAACCCTAATCAAAGGACTTGAATCAAATTTTCTTTCTGGTTGGTCTCATACGATTTTAACATTTGCGTTGAGAGACACTTTGTTAGGGTAGAGCAGTGGTTCTCAACCTTCCTAATGCTGCGACCCTTTAATTCTCGTATGTGGGCGTATCTGCATGTGAGCGGACCCGCCTGGAGACGGATAGAGGAGTGGTGTCTCAGTTCCTAAGACCATCGGAAATATGTGTTTTACAATGGTCTTAGACAACCCCTATGAAAAGGTTGTTCGACCCCCAAGAGGTCACAACCTACAGGTTGAGAACCTCTGGGGTAGAGCTTTTCATTGACTTGTTTATTTACTTTTAGTTTATAAGATTCAGTTCCACAATCCCTTGAGTTTCAAATTTTCTCCCTTCCCTTCCCCCCCATTCCCCATGGTGGCGTGCAATCATGTATAGGATCTGCAAATACTTTCACATTGTACAACAGTCTGGTGGTATAGGAGGGTTGTAACCAGTGGAGTGAACAGTGGGAAAAAAGAAAGAAAACCAAACATGAAAAAGTCTCCATTTAAACTCTGGTCTTTCTAGATCTTTCTCTGAATGTAGATATCTCCTTCCATCCTGAGACTTGTAGAGTTGTCTTATAGCTGTGTGTTGCTGAGAAGAGTCCAGTTTATCAAGGCTGGTCTTCACACATACAATGTGTCTGTGATTGTGTATGAATTTTTCATGGTTCTGCTCTTCTCACTTAGCATCAGTTTGCATAAGCCTCTCCAGGTACATATGAAGTCCATCTCCTTCCCATTTCTTATAGCACAATAGTATTCCATTACATTCATATACCACAACTTGTACATGTGTACATATATGTGTCTATAGAGGGTGAGCAAACAAGCAGGGAGAAAAAACTAACAGGGGAGAAAAAGGTAACCAAGGCAGGCATTGAAATATATGAATCAGAGGCTTTCTGACTTCCAGAACAGGAGAGATTACAGCTCAGACAGAAGAAGGACAATCAGTCCTTCCTTTCTGTGTGGCAGTCTGGGGGGGAGAAGTGGTCACATCTTGCTCAGTTAGATAGAGTTTGACGTTTGGGACATGGCATCCATTCTGCTAGCTATTGTTTCTAGAGGCAGGGACTAGGGGAACTTGTCAAGTTCCTCTTCCCAAAATGAACATTCAAACTCCTTCTCACTCACACCTCCTTCTCCTCCATCTTCTTCCCAGAAATCTCTGTGAACCAATCCCAATGCTGAATACTTATGGGCAGGCAGCCTGTGAAGTCTTCTCTAAAAATATCTAGTGCTATGCATTCTGGAAATCTGAGCTTTCAAAAGCAGAGGCAGTGATCCAACTGAGGAACTCTGGAATTGGGGAGCTCTTAAATTCAAGAGAGTTCAAAAGATAACTGATGCAAAGTGAAGTAAGCAGAACCAAGAGAACATTGTCTACACTAACAGCAACATTGTGAAAGATTTATTCTTAGCAATACAATGATCTTAGACAATTCTGAAAGAGTCATGATGAAAAAAAATGATAACTACCTCCAGAGAAAGAATTGATGGAGTGTGAATGTAGATCGAAGCATGCTTTTTTTTACTTTATTTTTTGTGGGGGTTTTTTGGTCTGTTTTCTTTTACAATATGACTAATGTGGAAATATGTTTTGCATAAGTGTACATGTATAACCTATATAAAATGGCTTATCATCTCAGGGAGGTGGGGCAGGCAAGGAGGGAGAGTATTTGGAGCTCAAAATCTAAAAAAAAAATGTTAAAAATAGTTTTTACATGTAATTGAGCAAAAAACAAAATATTACTAAAGAAAAACAGAATCCAAAAGATAACCCTCCAGGGGTAGAAACATCCTTTCAAAGGAACTCTAGTCTCTGACCTGTGCTTAGAAAAGGAAAAGAAAAATTAGAAGGCAGCCAGGAACTCAATGTCCATAAATTCTCCTCTCCAGACATCTAGACTAACATAGGCCATCATTTGCCTCTCCTTCTGGGTCATCCATACTGTTCCTTGTGAGAGTGGTCATGGGAATAATAAGGCCTTCCTCACACTCCCCTCACTGCATTCCATTCTGTAAGTCAAAGGGGAAAAAAACATGCAAAAAGAGCTTATAATTCCTATTTTGCAGATGAGAAAATTGAGGCCCATAGAGGTCATGGCAGCCAAGTGGCACAATGGATAAGGTGTCAGGCCTGGAGTCAAGAAGACTCATCTTTCTCAATTCAAATCTGGCCTCAGACACTTACTAGCTGTGCAATCCTAGGTGAGTCACTTAACCCTGGGCTGAGGTTGCTGATGGATGGAGAGAAGGGACAAGACCAGTGGAAATCACTTATAGGAGCCCGGAGAGAGGGCAGGAGGAGAGAAGTCCTCCCTTACATTCAAGTGCTACCCAGAGGTCCAGTATCCAAGCACTGCCCCTAACCGGCAGATGGACAAGGGGAATAACTTGTCATTACAGTATTCTATTAGGCCTGCAATCCTCTGTTGAGTTGTGAACCCTTCTGAGTCTCTGCAAACACAATTTGTTCCTTCATTCTTCTTGGAATGGGAGTCATACATTTTTGTGCATGTCATGTATGAGTCAGTGGAGAATTCCACACACAGGAAGTTCATCCTATGTACAGGAAAAGCTCCGTGTTGTGAGAAATAAAGTACTAGACCCAAAGCGGGGAAGGGCTGGCTTCAAATCTGCCTTCAGACACTCAGTAGCTGTGTGACTCAAGACAAGTCATTCTAACCTGAGGCAATTCTCTCAGACTTATAAGGTTCAGAGAAGGTGCCAACCTGAGCTGGCACACACAAATATACAGACACACACCAGAGGAAAATGCCTGATGCTGTCATTCAGGGTCCTCCACAATCTGGCATCAACACACACACACACACACACACACACACACACACACACACACACACACGATGTTTCAGCCAAACTAAATTATAGTGGTCCCTTGGATGGCAAAGAAGACAGAGTGCCAGGCCTGGAGTCAGGAAGACTCATCTTCCTCAGTTCAAATCTGGCTTCAGATACTTACTAGCTATGTGACCCTGGGAAAGTCACTTACCCCTATTTGCCTCAGTTTCCTCATCTGTAAAGTGATCTGGAGAAGGAAAAGGCAAACTACTCCAGTATGTTTGCCAGGAAAACACTAAGCGAGGTCATGAAGAGGCAGACACAAAAAATGACTGAAATTTTGTATTGCCTTCTACCAGCTCTGGACTTTCCCATAGGCCATCCCCCCAGCCAAGAATGACCCTCCACTTTCTCTCCCCATTGGTTGCTCTTACTTGAAGAGCTATTTCTGAAGGCATAGCTCCAGTGCCAGCTTCTCCATTCAGTCTTTCCTCATTAATTCTTGTTCCCTTCATCCTCAGATCTCAGGTTTCTTTCATTCCTCCCATTCACTTGATTATGTTCTAACTTATGGTCATTATTTGGGTAGATATTGTAGCTCTCTACTAAACTATAAGTTCCTTGAGGACAGGAACTAGCTTTTTTTTGTCTTTGTATTTCTCTACCCACCCCAACTCCCACCACCACTTTGTAAAATATATTACACCTAGTGGGTACATAAATGATAACTAGATAGACAGATAGCTGGATATAGATAGACAGAAGGGAGATGTAGTCTTGCTCCAGGATCAGAGACTCATCTCTGAGGGTGAAAGTTGGGATAAGAATCTTCAAAACTCACACTTGATACACAAGTAATATTAACTCTGCCTTCGAGGCAGTGGAGTGAAGGGTTGTTCTTTTGTTTTTGTCTTTCACAAACAAAAATAATGCAGCTAAATTTAGAAAGGAAACTGTTAACCCTGGGGAAAAAATCTTTGCAACGAGTTTCTCTGATAAATTCTCATTTCTAAGATATATAAGACAATTGTTTCAAATGTATATAAAGCATTTCCCATTTGATAAATGGTCAAAGAATATGAACAAGCAGTTCTCAAAAGAAAGACATCTAACATATCAACAGCCATAAGAAAAAAATGCTCCAAATTACTAAAAGTTAGTGAAATGCAAATTAAAGCATCTCCAAGAGTTCACCTCATACCCCTCTGATTGACAAAGAAGACAAAAAGGGAAAGTGACAAATATTTGGGGGAGTGTAGGAAAACAGGCACCATTGATGGACTATTGGAGAAGGTGTGTATCAGTCTGGTAATTCTGAAAAACAATTCTGAACTATTCCCCAAAAGTCACCAAACTCTACATACCTTTTGACCTATAATACCTCTACTAGGTCCATATGTACAAAATTATTTATAGTGACTCTTTCTGTAGTGGCAAAGAACTAACTGGAAACTAAGGTGGGGCCCATCAGTTGGGGAATGGCTGAACAAACTATGGTGTACTGGTGTAATTGAATACTATTGTGTAAGAAATAATGAAAGTGACAGTTTCAGAAAAAGCTGAACTGATGCAGAATGAAGTGAGCAGAACCAGGAGAACAATTAATAACAACAACATTAAAAAAGACAACTTTGAAAGCCTTTAGAACTCTGGTAAGGCAATTCCAGAGTGATGATGAAGCATGTTACCTACCTCCTGACAGACAGGTAATGGACTCAAGGGTAAAATATATGTTTTTGAACATGATCCCTGTGGGAATTTGATTTGCTTGATTATGATATGCATCTTTTTACATGTTTTTTTAAACTTTGTAGAGATGAGAGGGAGAGGGGAAAATGTTTTTAAATTGAAAATAAAATGGAAAAAAAAAGAATTATAAAAAAATTTAACTGGAGCTGAGGAGGTGACCAGAAATATTTTCTTGAACAGCCTGTAAGATATTTCCTTCAGTTTCTGGCTGTGGAAAGGGAATTACATTTTATATCCTTTTTATTCTTATATTATGTACTTTAAAATTTAAATTATTAAAGTAGTTTATTGCAAAAAAACATTCTAATAGGGGAAGGCAGCATATAAATGCAGAATTGTGTTTTATATCCTTTTTTATCCTAAAGCCTAGGGTGGTTCCAAGGGTAGATGGAGTCAGTGGAGAAAGAAAGATGTTAGCCTGAGTGGAGGGAACATGGCTAGAGATGCCCAGGATAAATATTTATTGAATTAAAGTGAATTAACACAATCAATTGACTGAGAGCCAGAAGACCTGAATTACAGATCCACCTGCAACTCTAACTAGCTATGTGACCTTTTGTTGTTGTTTATTCAGTTTCATTAGTCTCTTCATGGCCCCATTTGGGGTTTTCTTGGCAAAGATGCTGGAGTGGTTTGTCATTTCCTTCTCCAGCTCATTTTAGAGATGAGGAAACTGAGGCAAAGAGGGTTAAGTGAGTTGCCAAGGGTCACACAGCTAACAAATGTCTGAGGCTGGATTTAAACCTGGGAAGGTAAATCCTCCTGACTGTAGGCCCTGGCACTCTATCACCCAGCTATCTCAAGTTATGTGACCCAGGTAAGTTATTTAACTTCTCTTTTCTTTAACTTTAGTTGTCTCATCTGTAACATGATGGAGTAGGGCTAAAATCAGGGGTTTTTAAACTTTTTTATGTGCTGGACATCGTTGGCAGTTTGGTGCAACCTATGGCCCCTTCTCAGAAGAATTTTTTTAAATGCGTAAGACAAAATACACAGGAATATGAAGGAAGCCAATTATGTTCAAGTGCAGTTATCTACATCTCTACCTATCTATCTGGCTATTTTTTAAAGTTTACAGACCCCATGTCAAGAACCCTGGCACTAAGTTATCTCTTAGATCCCCTATGTTGTTGTTCTGTTATTTCAGTCATGTCTGACACTTACTATGTGATACCATTTGGGGTTTTCTTGGCAAAGATATTGGAGTAATTTACCATTTCCTTCTCCAGATCATTTTACAGATGAGGAAACTGAGGCAAACAGGGTGAAATGACTTGCCCAGGGTCACCACAAAAATCAGGATGACTTGCAATAGCTTAGGATTCTGTGGATGACCTTGGCATCTTTGATGTCTGACTAGTGATGGCCTGGGATTGTTATGGGAATCTGAAGATCTTCCCAGCCCCCAGGCCCTTTGCTTAAGTGGCTTAAGTGGCTCTGAGAACCTTCCCTAATTTGAAAGTATACTCTGCCCCCTAATAGGCTGAATGTGGTCACATGGAGCCTGTGGCGGGAGGCTTGTTCTTCAGGAATGCCCACGCCTTGTAGCTTTGTGATTGGGCAGTGGGTCAAGAGGGCTGTGACAGTCTCTGACCCAGGAGAAGGCTATAAATACCCTGATGTGAGGTTTTGCTTTGGGGCTCACTTTAGAAAGAGTTGTGTGATTTGGCCAGATGAGACTCTGAGAAGCTGTTGAGCCCCTCAGCTTTGAAAACCCAGATGTTGATGCTTCCCTCTCTGGTAACTGACTAGGTATAGATGTAATGGTCAGACAACTGGAAGCCCATCTGCTTATTTGTTTCTTTGTCTGCTTGTAACTTCTGTTTGCATTCTCTGAAGTTCGGGGTGCTGACTTCTTCCCCTGAACTAGGTAAATGATATGTGTTTGATTGATTAAAGTGAGATTGTTAACCCATTTTGAGTTGCTTTCCTTTATAAAAGCAGGTCTAAGAACCTGTGCTAGCAGCCATCCTGGGTATGCTAGGGTGCTTGCTGATAGAGAGATGCAGTGGATGACCTTGGCATCTCTGATGTCTGTTCAGTAATGACCTGGGATGCAATGGATGACCTTGGTATCTTTGGTGTCTGACCAAGCTCTAAGCATTCCATAGCACCTACTTCAGCCATCTTCATAGACAATGGAACAAATTGTTCTCATCTACCCATTCTGCTAAGAGAATTCTTAAAATGCTTGGGGTAGACACCCCACCAAAACTAATCAATGGGTCTAAGACCTGCCAGTTACCCTCAACCAGGTTTAGCCTGTCTGCAGAGATGGTTTACCAGGGTGAGGTTGCTACCCATACTATACTTTGGAGCCACAGGTGAGAGCTGGGTGACAGGTGGACCCTGAACGTGGATAAGCAGCCCTGAAAAGGGCTTAGCAAGCCCTCATACCAGAAACTATAGCCCCAAATAAGTGACTATTAAGTCAGCCATGAATTTTAGTCTAATGATATAACTGCAAGTCAGCTTACACCTGGATGGGAAACTTCCAAGTATCGTCAGAAATGTTATTACACTATTGAATAGAAAAAAATGCACAGGGCTGATCTTTGGCAAAAGACTCAACAACTTCTTTTAGTCTCAGTTTCCTCATTTGTGAGACAGGGATAATAATACCTATATTGACTTCTTCATAAGGTTTTTATTAGGGTTACATGAGACAACAGCAGGCCAAAGGATGGAGCAGCTAGGTGGTACAGTGGATAGAGCACCAGGCCTAGAGTCACAAAAATTCATCTTCCTGAGTGCAGATCCAGCTTCAGACACTTACTAGCTGGGTGACCCTGGGCAAGTCACTTCACCTTGTTCACCTCAGTTTCCTCAGCTGCAAAGTATATTGAAGAAGGAAATGGCAAACTACTCCATTATCTTTGCCATGAAGAATTGGGCATGACTAAACAACAAGAAAGATTGGGACTTAATCTGTGATTTTATCGGCATAGAAAAACTCCCTCTACCAACTTCTCTGCAACTTTTTGACAGGTTGGAAACTTCTCTGCAATTTATATTAGAAAGTTACCTAGAGCATTGAGAGGTTATGATCTATGTCCAGGGTTATGGAACTAAAAAGTGTCTAAGGTTGACTTTGAACTTAGGTTTTCTTGGCTTTGGGGCCAACTCTCTCAACTACAGCCTGCTTTAATGTAGGCCAAACACTGTATAAACATTAAAATACCATATAAGCTAATGATAATATCTAAGTATCAAGAGACAGTATGTTGAGGAGACTTGAGTTCCAATATAAACCCTACCGCATATTGGCTATATGACTCAGGGCAAAATATTTGACTTTTCAATGTCTCTGATGACTTGATAAGATTTTTAAGTTTCAGAGAGAGTGCCAAGCTGTATTAGTAAAAGATGTTTCACTTTTGGTGTTCCTTACACTGATGAAATCATAGATTTGGGAGGGGGGAGAGGGAGGGAGGGGGGGGGAGAGAGAGAGAGAGAGAGAGAGAGATTGTGTGTGTGTGTGTGTGTAAATGTCATCTACTCAGAAAGGAAGGCTTTAGATAACTGCAAAGGAATTGGATCCAGAAGGACATACTAGGCACAGAAAATGGCTTGAACAAAGACATTAAAGCAGGAGTAATTAGGTTATGTGTGGGGGACAGTGAAGAGTGAAGGGTGGGGAGCAGTAGGAGAGAATGTTAAAGGTTACCTCCCACAGGCCTAGGGGGAACACTCCCCTCACATATTAGCTCCTGACATTCCACCCTCTCTCCTAACACTTTGCCCTGGAGACTTCCCCACCCTACAACTCCTGAATCCGTGAGAACTTGCACAGAATATTAAGTTATGGCACTGTTTTTTCAAACTTACTGCATTTCTATACCTTCAGAAGGGTCTTTCAAGGGATTGTGAAACCCTGAGGTTCAGGTAATTCATTTCACAGTTCAGGGACATTAAAATATGAGATGAAAGAAATGGCTTAATGTAATTACAAGGAAGGCACCATAGCAGAGTCACAGCTAACTCTGCATACAGTTTTCCACATTCCCTAGTTGTCCTGAGTCACAAATTTGCTGAGATTGGTGGCTCTTCTCTCTTTGCTGCTTTTATTCTCTCCTGTTCCTCCTCCTCCTCCTCCTCCTGCTCCTCCTCCTCTTCTTCTTCATCTTCTTCTTCTTCTTCTTCTTCTTCTTCTTCTTCTTCTTCTTCTTCTTCTCCTTCTCCTTCTCCTTCTCCTTCTCCTTCTCCTTCTCCTTCTTCTTCTTCTTCTTCTTCTTCTTCTTCTTCTTCTTCTTCTTCTTCTTCCATGTACAGGTGACAACTACTGAGTTCAGGATATATAGAAATCTCATAAAGGGTTCCACTGGTGACCAGAGGTGGTAGCAGTAGCCACAGGATTCAGGAGGTGACTGAGCAGCTGTCTTGAGATGGACATGCCTAGACAGTGACCTTGTAAGCATAGTAAGGTATGGAAAAACAGCAGTCTTCAGCTAAGTGGCCTACCATAGCAGCTTCTAAGCCTGGTGAAGAGCCAATATAGAGTCAAGTGACCAGCTTGACCTAGCCCACCAGCAAATTAACCCATCTAGCTGAGATACTAGACCCTACAAGGAGCAAGCTCAATTGAGTCTCGCATTCAGTGTAGATGCTGTACTCTGTGAAAAGACAGCCCAGCTGAGCATCAGAGCAACATCTATCATGAATGCCACTCTCCATATGGAATTTTATGAAGACTCCATAAAGGGAGAAAAGGAGCTCCAGGGCCAGAAGTCAGGAAGCACCCCTTTGTCACATATGTAGGAAATACATGTAGCAAAGGGGTGCTATGAGTTTGAATTTGAACCCAATCTTCCCCAGTGACCCTGCAGGTGCAAAGTGGGTGCAAAGGAAGAATATACCACCACCACCCCACATTGGGGGGGGGTTTGCTTTTTAGAGGGGAGAAGGCAGGGCAATTGGAATTAAGTGACTTGTCCAAGGTCACATGGCTAGTAAGTGTTAAGTATCTGAGGCTGGATTTGAACTCTGGTCCTCCTGACTCCAGGGCCAGTGCTCTATTCATTGTGCCATCCTGGGGGGCAGGTAATACTTTGCATCAATTATTCTTGCTATACCTTCTCAGTAAATCTCTCTTCTAAAAGTTAATATGGCCTAGTTGACTAATTAGTAATGGGGAACACACCAATGGGGGTTCCTGAACTACATACATAAATACACACATACATACATATTAGTGCCAGTGAGAGAGTTGGGGGCAATGACGGGACTTGAGCCCAGAGGTGGTGCTACATTAGTGTTCTATGTTTTTTGAAATAACTTTGTATGCATGATGGGGTTGGTCTGGGAACCCTCTGATTTTTTTTTTTTGGATTAGAACACCATCTATGAAACTGGACATATACTTTGTGCTCCTTGCTGAAATGACACAGCAACTCTATTGGTGGTTCCTGTGACTAGGGTATTGTGTTGCACATAGTTGGCCGTTGCTCCCTCTGTTGTTTGTAAGAGTTTCTGATGAGAAACTGCTCTATCTCTTCTGGTATAATCTGACTTTTTCTTTCTATTAGACTTTTAATTTTCCCATCTTCTCCCCAGGAATACTGACTGCTATACATAAATGGCAGCAGGAAGTCGTATTAGCCTAGGTGATCCTGCATCCCTGACCACCTTCCTCTTCCCTTATGTTTCTTCCTTGAGTATAATTTGTTACCAGAGACCATCAATCCTATTGAAAACTATGCTTAACCACCCTTGGCAGTGACCCCGGGGTTGAAAATTTCAAGAGTTCTGGAGGTGAGTCCCAGTTGGCCATTGGGAGTGATTTCTGCAATAGCACTACTCTTCATAGGAGGGAAGAAACACCATCAGCAGGATTCAGAGTCACAGAATTTAAGAATTGGAAGGGATTTCAGCTACTGTTTAATCTAACAATTCAAGTCTAATCAAAAGGAATTCCTATGACAACATGCCTCAAAAGTAGACATCCAGCCTTTGCTTGAAGACTTCTAAGAAAGAGGAACCCACCACCTCTTCAAATAACCCATTCTACTTTTGGACAGCTTTCATTGATAGAAAATTTTTCCTGACATCAGGTCTACATTTGGCTCTTAGCAACTTCCACCCTTTGCTCTTCTTTCTACCCACCAGGGTCAAACAAAGCAAGTATAATCTCTCTTCTAAATGACATCCCTTCAAATATTTGAACATGGTTATCCTACTTCTCTCCCCCTTCCACCCTGGAGACTTCTCTAGGATTATCATTATCTGCATATGTCATGGACTCAAAGCCCTTCACCATCCTAGTTTCCCTCCTGTGGACACTTTGCAGACTATTAATGTCCCCTTTTGAAAATTCCTTTAAAAATTTTTTAAATTCCACATTCTCTCCCTCTCTCCAAACCTTTTGCTCCCCATTAGCAATATGATGCCTATTATACATATAAAGTGATGCAAAACATATTTCCATATATGCCATGTTGCCAAAAAAGGCAAGAAAAATAAAGTGGAAAAAATATATTCAATCTGTACTCAGAGTTCATCATTTCTCTCTCTGGAGGTGAACAGCATTTTTAAAATCATGAATCTTCCAGAATAGTCATTGATTATTGTATTAATCAGAGTAGCTATCTTTCACATTTGATTAAATTACAGTATTGTTGTTCCTGTGTACATGTTATGGTTCTGTTCATTTTACTTTGCAGCAGTTCATATAAATCTTCCCAGACTTTTCTGAAATATCCCCTTTGTCATTTCTTTGCAACACCATATATCACAATGATATACCACAACTTTTTCAGCTATTCTCTAGTTGAGGAATACCCCCTCAATTTCTAATTGTTTGCATTAATGTCCTTCTTAGACCATGGTGCCCCAAACTAAATACCATATTCTAAGTGAGGTCTATTGAAGGTAAAGTACAATGGGAGTAGACTAATACCTCCCTATTTCCAAGAGCTGTGACTCTATTAATGCAATCCAACATTGAATTAGCTTTTTTGGTTGCCACATCACACTGCTGACTCACATTTAACTGGAAGTACAGTAAAACTAGAAGTTGTTCTCCTTGCAACTTTTGCTTTCTATCTGTGCCTCTCCCATCTTATACTTGTGAAATTGATTTTTTATACCCAAGTGTAAGACTTTACATTTATTCCTCTTGGATTTCATCCTATTAGGTTCAGCCCAGTGTGCTGGCCTGTCAATATTCTTTTGGATCCTGAATCAATCTTCCACAGTGTTCACTTTAATATAAAATTATTAAACAACATAAGGCCCAAGCCAGGAATTCTGCACTTTTTGAGTTTCTTGACAGGTCTGCCAAAGTGAATGCAAAATATATTTGGCAGCCCCACAAAAGGCCTTTACTTTTTGAAGGCACTATGATATGTACATTTGAGAAGTTTTATGTCTGTATTTTTCATATTTACTTTTGAGTTCTTTTGTTTTCTAAGTGTGTTCTATGGCAGAAGAAATTCTTGGCTGTCCAGTTCTTAATATTTATAATATACTGAGTTTATAGATATAAGCAATACATTTTATTTGGGTGTATCCCCAAGAAATTTTCCTTTTCTTTTTTTAAGGCTGAACTTTTATTGAATGATTATAAACATTATCTTTATTCATTAAACTGAAGAAATAGCTAAGCTTTTAAACAAAAGTTAAACTTTACCTAAAAATACAAACAAAAAACAAGACACAAAATATCAATTTTTTGGAGTCACTAGGGTATTCCTGAGCACCCCTGGCATTCCCTGTAGGCATACTTAAAATTTGGTACCTTTTTCTAGAAGGGACCCTGTTACCTACTTTCATAGTAGATCCTATAGTAGACAGGAGCCATCACTAAGTTTTTTAGACAATTCCCTTGAGTTACTCTGAGGTGGGAGCAACGATCTACTACCTTTGGGGTCAGATGCCACTGGGATGAATACTGGTCCACTAGAGCTCAAAGCTGGAGTCCCTTGTGGGAAGGGGGGCCCTGATCTGTGAGTGACATATGTATTTGTTTTTATTTATTTGTGTACATGTTAACTCCCCTAAGTACAAGGCAAGCTCCTTTAGGACAGAGATTATTTCATTGTTTTGTTTTTGTATCCCTAGTGCCTAGCATAATATCATTCACACATCAACTGATAAGCATTTGTTAAGTGTCTGTTATGTTTCTGGTACTATGCCAGGTGCTCAGGCTAAAAAGATAAAATGAATGAGCCCTGGCCCTCAAAGAGCTCACTTTCTACTGTGGGACAGGAAGGATTATTGTGTCAGAAATTTTAGGTGTATACATGAGAGCTTGCAAGAACTTTGGTGGTCATCTAGTCCAATCCCAGTATGGAGAGTGGGGATATTTTACTCCCCTTTCCCCAATTATATGGTCTAGATAAACTGGACTTCTCTCTGTTCCTCACATGTGTTACTGTGTCTCCCACCTCTGTGCCTTTGCATCCGCTGTCTCCCATGCCTGGAATGCTCTTCTCACCACCTCAGCCTCATAGAATTCTTCATTTCCTTCAAGATGCAGATCAAGTACCCCATTCTTCTACATAAAACCTGTCCTGATCCCCCCAACTACTAGTGCCCTCTCTCCCTAACTACCTTATGTTTAACTATCACACATTTAATTTATATTTATTCTGTATTATTTTATTCTGAATCTATTTATGCACAGAGGGTGCCCCAAAAGTCTTAGTGCAGTTTTAAGCTTAAATAGCTTAAGCTTATCTGTAGTCATATAAAAAAAATGTTCTGTATCACTATTGATCAGAGAAATGTAAATCAAAACAACTCTGAGGTACCATATCACATCTTCAGATTGACTACCATGACAAAACAGGAAAATGATAAATGTTGGAGAAGATGTGGGAAAAGTGCAACACTAATGCATTGTTGGTGGAGTTGTGAACTGATCCAATTATTCTGGAGAGCAATTTGGAACTATGCCCAAAGGGCTATAAAACTGTGCATACCCTTTGACCCAGCAATACCACTTCTAGGTCTCTATCTCAAAGAGATAATAAAAATGGGAAAAGGATCCCCATATACAAAAACATTTATAGCAGCATTTTTTGTGACGGCTAAGAATTGGACATTGAGGGCATGCCCATCAATTGAGGAATGGCTGAACAAGTTGTGGTATATGAATACAATCCAATAATGTTGTGCTATAAGAAATGCTTAGCAGCTCTTTGTGGTTGCAAAAAACTGGAAATATAGGGGATGCCCATCAATTGGGGAATGGCTGAACAAGCTATGGTATATGAATGTAATGGAATACTATTGTGCTATAAGAAATGGGAAGGAGACAGACTTCATAATTAC
>CM053587.1:266530758-266553911 GCA_028646515.1 Pseudochirops corinnae
AAAAAAAATATAATTATCAAAAAAAAAAAAAAAAAAGACTGTGAACTCCTGGTCAACGGGGTCTGTATCCTCAGCTCTTAGCAGAATGCCTGGCTCCCAGCAGGCGTTTAATAAATGCTTGTTGATTTGACGACAGGAAGCAGGACCTCTGGTCATGGAGGGCAGAATCAGAGAGCACAGCCATGAGCACAAAAATGTCCTGGAACCAGCCTTCTCCTGTCATAGCCACGGAGCATTTGCTGAGCTGGCAAGGCGCCCTGTGCCAACTGCCCAAGGGCAGCTCTGCCGGAAAGGTTACAAAATGCTTCAGAGTGAACTAATGAAATCTTATGAATAATCTTGTAAGCCCCTAAGGAACCACGGTGTCTGCCATCCACACCGATGACCAGAAGGCAAAACCAGGGAGCCCCCATACCTACAGAAGAGTGGGCTCCCCAAGGTGCCAGTGGGGCAAGGTTCCATGGGGAGATTCCTGGGAAGTAGAAAGCATGTGCGCGCGCGCGCGCACACACACACACACACACACACACACACACACACACACACACACACACACACACACACACACACACACACACACACACACACACCCCAGACTGAAGTAGGGCACCTCTTTGGCCTCAAGTAATACCAGCTGATCCTGTGTGCAGAACGTAATAATGAGAGCTTTCATTTTTATTTATAAAATTATAATATTTTCCCCAATTACGTGGGGTTTTTTGCTTTTTGTTTTGCTAAGTAATTGGGGTTGTGACTTGCAGGCCTGTAGTTAGGAAGACCTGAGTTCAAATCGAGCCTCAAACCTTTTTACAAGCTGTGTGACCCTGAGCAAGTCTTAAATTTTAACCCTCTTTGCCTCTGTTTTCTCATCTGTAAGATGAGCTGAAGAAAGAAATGACAAACCACTCTGGTATCTTGGCCAAGGGAACCCCTATGGGGGTCACAGAGAGTTGGACATGACTGAACAACAAAAGAAAACACACACTGTGTACCTTTTAATGTCCTTCACAATCTAGCACTCACCTACCTTTTCAACTTTATTTTACAGGGTGTTCCAAAAGTCTTTGTGTCCTTTTAAGCCTTAATTGGGTTAAAGATTCTTAGGATACCCTGTCTGTTAACTCCCCTTCCCTCACTCCACATTACAGCCAAAACAGCCTTCTCGTGGCTCCTGGTCTTTGCCAGGAGCACCCCAAGTCTGAAATGCCCTCCCAACTCATCTCTGCCTTTTAGAATCAATACCTTATTCATGAGGCCCTTCCCGATCCCTCTGGTTGCCAGGGCCATCCTCCCCTCTCTCTGTACCCTAATTACCAAGTATTTATCTTTATCTCTTTTGTCTCTCACATTTGAACCCATCGTCTCCCCCACAGAATGTAAACTCCAGGTTACACAGGCTTTCATTTTTGTCCTTGTGCTCCCAACACATGGCACAAAAGTGGCTACTAAATAATTGCTTGTTGATTGAAATCCTGCACTCTTTCCCACTGGCCAGAATGGCCTGTCCTGAAGGGCATCAGCTTTCTCCATGAGGGGCACTGGACAGGGGCCTCTGAGGAGGGAGCAGCAAGTTAGAAGATGTGATCTCGGGGAGCAACGCCCACAGATGAGGTTTTCCTGGCCACTCTTTGGTCTCTAGAGATACGAAGCCCCCTTTCTGATATCTATTGTGTGTGTGTGTGTGTGTGTGTGTGTGTGTGTGTGTGTGTGTGTGTGTCCATTCATAGCTCTGGGTATGCACATCGTGTAGGTATCTATTTCATTCCTCTGTATCATAGGATCCCAGAACCTCAAAGTTGAAAAGCACTTCATATCATCTAGTCTAACGTATTCCCCTTCAATACCGCCAACAAGAGGTCATCCAGTCTTTCCCCAAATAATTCCAGTAAGGGCCAACTCCCTCTCTACCTCCTAAGGCTGCCCAGCACACTTCTGGAGAGCACCATTGGTCAGGAAATTTTTTCCTAACATCAAGCCTAAATTCATCTATTTTCAACTTCAACCCGTTACTCTGACTTCTTTCCTCTGGTACCAAACAGAACAAATCTAGTCCCTTTTCTGAAAAGTGACACTGAAAAGTCCCTTTTCTGAACGTCATCAAGCATCTATTTAATTACCTGCCAGGTGCCAGGCCTTGTGCTAAGTGCTAGGGATACAAAAACAGAAACAACAAAAGGTCTCTCAAGGACCTATTCTAACAGGGGAAGACAACACATAAAAGGGGGTGGGGGTGGAGAGAAGGGAAGGGCAGAAGAGGAAGAGGTGTGAAGTACAGCGAATGAAGGATGGTTGTCCTGGGCCCTTCCTCAAAATGGAGGCTCTGGGAATAACCCTCCAATGGGAAAAGGAGACCACAGGAACGGTGGGAGAAGGCAAGTTGAGTCACGGTGGTGATTTCCTTTTTTTTTTTTTAATATATTTTTTTGTATTAATTTGTTTATTTACTTTTAGTTTACAACATTCAGTTCCACAGTCCCTTGAGTTTCAAATTTTCTCCCTCTTTCTCTTCTCCCCCCCCCTCCATGGCGGCATGTAATCAAATATAAGATCTACAAATACCTTCACATTAAACATTATTTAGGTTGTAAAGAAGGATTATAACCGATGGAATGATCAGTGGGAAAGAGGAAACAAAACAAAACAAGAAAAAGAAACAGAGCAAGTAGTTTGCTTCAACCTGCATTCAGACTCTGCAACTCTTTTTCTGGATGTGGATATCTGCTTCAATCATGAGTCTTTTGGAGCTGTCTTATAACCTGATATTGCTAAGAGGAGCCCAGTCTATCAAAGTTGGTCATCACACATACTTTGTATCTGTAATTGTGTACAGATTTCTCCTGGTGCTGCTCCTCTCACTCAGTATCAGTTTATATAAATCTCTCCAGGTTATTTTATGAAGTCTGTCTGCTTCTCATTTCTTATAGCACAACAGTATTCCATTACACTTATATGCCACAACTTGCTCACCCATTCCCCAATTGATGGGCATCCCCTTGATTTCCAATTCTTTGCCAACAGTGGTGATTTCTATACGAGTCCTTCAGATACTCGTGCATCTGTCTCATCTTTCTGTTTCCCTTTGTATATTAATCCATATAGATTGTGTCTTGATGTCAGTCTGTGTGTGCCCACCAGCGTATCCATGCCTGTGATTGGTTGTCATTTCCCACAAAGTGAATTCTGCCCCTTTTCCCCTACCTGTACGGATGAATTATGCAGGGGTGGAGAACCTGCAGCCCTGAGGCCCACATGTGACCCTCTACTGAATCCAAACTTCACAGAACAAATCCCCTTAATAAAAATATTTGTTCTCTAAAACTTGGACTCTGTCAAAAGGCCGCACCCAAGGACCTAGAACACCACATGTGGCCTCAAGGCCGCAGGTTCCCCAATCCCCTTTGACATGCTTTTCACTTTTGACACTAACACCTACAGAGACTTCAGAGCAGTTCCAGTGGAAAACATGCCCCCAAACAGGAAGAAAACTGGAGGAAAAGCAAAAGAGACAAGGGGAGAAGAGAAAGGGGGGGGAGAGAAGGAGGAGCTCCAGCAGGGGTTGGAGAGGGTGTGGAGTGGTAGAGGGGCATCAGCAATTGCCCCAAGTGACATTTGGTAGTGCGCAACTTGGCCACTTCTGGTCCCTACAGAAGCAGCTGATGAATCCATTTCCAACATAACAAGGAAATCAAATGCAGCCAGGAGATATCTGTGCAGTCTTCAGTATGGGGTCCAATGAATCCCATAATGGTAGTCTTTTTGTGGCTGGTTATCCAGTGACGAACTGTCACCCATCCATCTCCCAAAGCATTCTCCCAGATATGTCCAGCTCATGTTGCAGAGATTTCCACAATAGCTATCGTAAAATAATAAATAACAAAATTAATATTATAATAAAATAATAGCACTTCATGGCTTACAAATCTCATCTCAGTTGATGCTTATAACAACCTGGGAAGTAGGTGCTATTATTATTCCCATTTTACTGATAAAGCAACTGAAGTTAAATGACTTGCCCAGGGTCACCCCGTGAGCATCTGAGGCTGAATTTGAACTTAGGTCTTTCTTGACTGCAGGTTCCATCCACTGCAGCACTAATGGTATGGGCCGAGTGTTATTCAAGTCGCCTATCTCTTCTCCTGTACACAATTAAAACTTCTTCCTCCTCCATTCATTAGTTACCACCCCATCAACTTGTTTAATTCCAAACTAGTCTTGTCTTCACTAGGTGTCTTCTGTTGGAGTATGTCCATGTATATGTGCTTGGGTCTCCTGGGGCTGCCAAGTGCTCTTTGCCAACAGCCTCCATCAGGTATATGTTTAGGTGACATCACTGGGGGAGTATGCACACTTGGTCTTGAGTAATATTAATAAAAAAATCATCATTGTTTTAGTGGCATGGACACAATGAGCGTATGTAAAACAGAAAAGTTATAGTGTTTAAAAAATGCCTTTAAATACATCAATAGGGAGCTTGGCACAGTGATCCTTGGAGTCAGAAGATCTGAATTTGAATAAGAGCATTGAATAAGAACCTCTAAGGTTCACAAAGCTCTTGTGTGTGTGTGTGTGTGTGTGTATACATTTATATATAATTTTTATATGTACACATATAAATGTGTCCTCTAGTCCCATCTCTTCATTTTACCGATAGGTAAACTGAGGCCCAGAGAGGTGAAGGGACTTCCCCAGAGTCACACAGCTATTCAGTATCTGAGGCAGAATTAGAACCCAGATATTTTTGACTCGAAGTCCAGTACTACCTCCACTGTACCACCAATGTCCCTCCAAATTTAGGGCATAAACCTCTTAGAAAAGGGGTAGGCCCAGGAAGGGAGGGACCTAAGGAGTCACCAACGGCCTAAGATTCTAAATGTCTAATAACCAAATTTAGGCTGTTCCATCTTTCTGACCAGATGCCAAAGGCAAAGGAGATAAGGATTCAAACAACCGCTTTTGGTTCCCAGCTCTCTCTGTGGGCTAATGGGGACTGGGCTCAGAAAATATTTTTGCATAGACCAAAACAGGTCCTGTTTAGTTCCAGCAGAATATTCCAGGACCAATTTGGGACCATTTGAGGGTTCCTTTGGACATATCATAATCCAGGCCATCCAGTCCAACTCCCAGCTTTACAGATGAGAAAAACTGACTGCCAGCACAATGGAAAAGGCAGGAAGTGTGAGGCCTGTGTCCTGGTCAGGAATGTGGGTGTGGATGGAGAAAAGGGATGGTCAGGGACGGTAAAGAAGTTCCTTTAGCTGTGTAAACCTTCATGTGCCCTATAAATGTGGACTATCCTTAGGCTGTCATTCTCACCCTGAAATCTACCTTGAGTTATACTTACCTGGGAACACCAGAGGGAAATCCTAATAACCTGGAAACCCATCTGCACGGGCCCCATGATCCCACCTTCCGGGAAGCTCCAAATCCCTCTGTCGTGACTCTACCAGGTCCTCCCCGTTCCTGATTGGCTCAGATATTTGTGTCTGCTGCTGCTGCTAGAGCCATCGTTCCAGCCTGATCTCTGAGCAAATCCTAGCTTGATTTACAAGGCCCTATCCTTCTTCCAAGAAGAAGCCACTTTCTTCGTCCAGTCTTCTTCTAAAAGCCCCTCCCTTTTCCCTCTCCCTCCATCCTTCCCTTCTTCTCTCCTTCCCTTTTTTCTTCCTCCCTCCCCTTTCCCCTTTCCTTCCCTTCCTTTCTCCCTCCATCCCTTTTTTCCTTCCTTCCCTTCTTCCTTCCTTGTTTCCTTCACTTTCTGTCACTTTATTGTACTTTTGTCATCTGTAAAATGAAAGGAAATTGAACTAATGACCTCTAGAGTCCCTTCTTGTTCTAAATTTACAATCCTATAACCCAGCGGTTCTCAACTTGTGGGTCATGTTCAATTTGTAACAATGAAAATACATCCTGTATATCAGATATTTACATTATGATTCATAACAACAGCAAAATTACAGTTATGAAGTAGGAACGAAAATAATTTTATGGTTGGGGGTCACCACCACATGAGGAACAGTATTAAAGGACTGCGGCATTAGGAAGGTTGAGAACCACTGCAATAATCCCATCTCTCTTCCAGGTGTTCTAAGCTTGGGTGTGGCTGTTGTTTTTCATCTTTGCAGTCCCAGCCTCTACTGCAGGGGTTTGCACAATAGGAGCTGCTTAATAAAAGGCTGTTGAATTAAATTAAGTCGAATGCTGCTGTTGGGCGGAAAAGTCTTAGATCCTCTCTGCCTTGGGACCCTAGCTAGACCAGGCCTAGCCCAAACCCAACAAGCTTGGCTGAAACCAGAACCAGACCCGAAGAGTAATAAGGCAAACATGCTACCCTGAGTCCTCTAGTGAGCAGTCTTGTCTGCCCTGGCCCAGGTCCTGGTCATCCTCATGGACGTATTCACGGATACAGAGATCTTCTGTGATGTGCTAGAGGCTGCCAACAAGCGGGGCGTGTTTGTCTGTGTGCTCCTCGACCAACGTGGTGTGAAGCTCTTTCGGGAGATGTGTGACAAGGCAGAAATCCTGGACAGTCACCTGAAGGTAGGAATGACCTCAGAGGAGGCTTGCTGGCTCTGACCCTTCAATCCTCTGTACCCTGAAAGGGAGGATTCCAGGGTCAGACATGGGTTCCAAAAAAAGGAAAAAAAACTAAGAAAGAAACGAGATGTGTAGCAACCATCCAGATAGCCCTGCATCGAAGGCTCCTCTCCCTGAATAAAACAGGACCTCTCTCCACTAAAAATTTATTTTTGAGGCCAACAGTCAGTATTCAAATTTACATTCTCAGTAGAAACAACCTAGTACACTACACATAGTAGGTGCTCAACAAATGTTTCTTAAATGTATCACCTAATGCCATCAATGAATGTTACAGAAATATTTGTTGAATACTTAGAAGGGTCCTCAGCTGGTGGCTAAACTACAGAGTATATATACTCCTCTTCTCCAAGGGAACCTGCTTGGTAAAACATCTTGGTGACTTCACAGGCCAAGTGAATTCTAGTATACTCATCATCTTGATACACCAAATAAATGATCATTCAACAGACCATCCATCCATCCATTCATCCACCAAGCTACCATTCTGCACAAGGATTCATGAACCCCATACCCAGCATAAAGTTGATAGATTTGGAAGCATTTTTCCAAAATTTCTCTTCCCTATACCCTCAAATCTTGACTTAATACCAGTTATTTAGAAGCCATCAAGGGCTTTAAAGGAACCATACAATGTTATGTCTGGAAGAACTTGGATATAAACTGAGGGCTCCTGACTCCTCTACTGGGGCTCCTTCCATTACATCAAGTTTCTTGACAAATGGGATGCTAATCTGATAAATTTTATAGGATTACAAGAATAAGAAAATAACAAAATACTTGGCAGGGGCTTTATGGATAATTAAGTCTAACTCTCTCACTTTACAAATGAGGAAATAGAGGCCTAAAGCCATGTAGTGACTTGCCCAAGGTCTCACCACTAGCTATTGGTAGTTACTTTCTTACCCTTTCTAGTGTTTCAGGGACAATGCCAGGAAATAGCAGGTGATTAGAGTGGTACAGTGGTCACACTCAGGACATGAAGTCTCAAATTCTTCCTGGGGCACAGCTAAAGTATAGTCCTGTCTTGTATCCAGGACATTCTTCCCCACTACACATGGACCAATGTGGTTCATAGGTTCAGATCACTGAGCCCCTTTTCAGTGCTAACACTGGACCCAGACTAGTCACAATAATAATAGGTGGCATTTCTAAGCACTTTAAGGTTGGCAAAGCATTCTTCAGATATTATATCTTTTGATCCTCACAACATCCTAGAGAGGTAGGTGCTATTATTATTATTTTCATTGTACAGATGAAAAAACTGAGGCAGACAGGTCATAAGTAACCTGCCCAGGATAACACAGCTAATAAGCACCTGAAGCAGGATTTGAACTCAGGTCTATGTTGACTTCAGTGTTCTATCCACTGTACTGCCTGGCTACCTGCTTCAATTATATGATCTCTAAAGTCCTTTAAATTTGGATTTTTATTAAAATTGGAAAGGACACTTGAGAACGTCTAGTCCAACCTCCTCAGAGAGTTACAGAAACTCCAGATTGGAAGGCACCACCCTCTACATCCTCCCCAACAAGCAATCATTCAGCCTTTGCTTGAAGACCTCCAGGGATGATGGAGGTAGCCCATTCCATCTTTGGATAGCTCTGACATCAAGCCTAAATCTAATTTTATCCATTGTTCCTACTTCTGTCCTCGGGGGCCAGTCAGTACAAATTTAATTCCTTTGCCTATAAGACAGGCTCTAAATTCTTGAAGATAGTTATCATGTGCTTCCCCTCCCCCCAAGTCTCCTTAGGCTAAAATTTAGCCTGAAATTTCTTCTCCAGGTTAAATACTCCCAATCCCTTCATTCAATTCTTACCTCACATGAACTCTAGACCGTTCCTGGTTGTTCTCTGGACATTCTCCAGATGACTAATGTTCTTTATGAGGTGTCACGGCCACAACTGAAAACTCAAGGAAACCGAGGCCTCAGCAAGTGAAGCTATTTCCCCAAACCAAAATAGGCAGGAAAAGGGAGAGCTCATCTTCAGACCCATCCCCTCTAATTTCACATCTGATGTTCTTTCCACTACATCATTTGGTTGCTTTAAGATTTGAGATTTCCATGGGAACTAAAGGATCATTCAATTATATCTTGAAATTCCCTCTAACAGAACATTTCAGTTCGGAGCGTGGAAGGAGAAACCTACTGTGCCAAGTCTGGCAAGAAGTTCTCAGGCCAAATCCAGGAAAAGTTCATCATCTCTGATTGGAGATATGTCCTCACTGGATCATACAGGTGAGACCTATTACCTAGCACCCTCATCTTCTATTGGAGGGAAGGGAGCCAGTGATGAGCCCATCCACACATTGAGCTAGGGGAACCAAGAGGCAGAAGCCAAGGGGAAGAGCATTCCTGGCATGAACGGCAAGTGCTATACAGGGAATAGAAACTAAGCCAGTGTGGCTGGGACAGGGAATGCATGAGGGAGAGGGAGGTAAAATCATTCTGAAAGAATTAACTGGGGCTAGGTTGTAAAGGATTTTAAATGCCAAACAGAAGAGTTTGTATTTGATCCTGGGGGCAATAGGGAGCCATTGGACCTTCTAGAGCAGGGGAGTGTCATGGTCAGACCTGTGCTTTAGGAATATCAGTTTGGCAGCTTGATGAAAACACAATTGGGGGCTATTGCCATAGTCCAGGTGAGAGAACATGAGGGCCTGAACCAGGGTGGAAGTATGCCCCTTTAATCACTTTCTTTCTCCCCCTAGTTTTCAAGAATCTTATTTATTGGCTCCTTCCTTGCTCCTACAAACATGCCCAGATTTCCCCTTCACTTGGCTCTCCTCAAACTATTGTTCTAACTCTCTCTTCCTTTTCATAGCCAAACTCCTAGAAAAAGCTTAGTCTTTGGAACAACTGCCTCACTTCCTACTCTTTTCTATCAAATCTTTGTAATATCAGGCTTCCAACTCCACCATTCAACTGAAACAGGTCCATCCAAGGCCTCCAACGTCCTTTGCTTAGTCATCATTCTTTCTGACCTCCCTGTAGTACTTGACTGTGTTGGCTTACCCTTTCCTCCTATATTCTCACTCACTTCATGCTCTGAAGAAAAAGAAACAAAATAATTCTGAGTCATGGTCACTTCTTAGGGTCAGCTCTACCCCTTGGTCAACTGCCCATAATTGTGACTGACTTACCCAAAGTGAAATATATATATATATATTAAGCATTCATTGTATGCCCAGTCTCATGGAAATTAAAAAAAAAACAACCACCATATGACCTAGTCCTTGCCCTCAAGGAGCTTAATATCTAGTGACCCACAGCACACACAGGACATAACTAGGAAGAAAAACACTACAGAGAAATAACTAATCAACTCAAAAAAAAAGAAGATAATATTTGGGGTGGCTAGGTGGCACAGTGAATAGAGGACCGGCCCTGGAGTCAGGAAGACCTGAGTTCAAATGTGACCTCAGACAATTAACACTTCCTAGCTGTGTGACCTTAGGCAAGTCACTTAATCCCAACTGCCCTGCCCTCCCCCTCCAAAAAAAAATAAAAAAAAAAAGAAATAAGTAATCAAGCATCAGATTGTGAGATACAGACTAGAATTTTAGTGAATGGACAATCATTGTGGGTCATGGTTAGACAGGAAAGGAGGAGGATCTTGAAAGGAAAAGGAACAAGTACCCAACTTTGAGATTCGAAGGCCTGTATCAGCTTGGCTTGGATCAATTAGAGATGTTCCATTTTCTCTCTTAAGTCCTTTTATTTGTCCCACCTGTAAACCACCTGTCAAGATGGGATCATTGATAAGAAGGTCCTGGGACTACAGACACATCAGGGCATTATGGCAGGTACCAGTGCTCAGTTTCTCCAAGTTGGACCCATACAAAAGACTGACAACAGTAGGATCAAGTGATTCCTCAAGATGGTGGGAGGAGAGCTGCAAAAAAGCCTGAGGGCATTGTAGGTCAGGCCAGGTAGGCTGCCAGGTCCCTAAATCTGCCAGGGAGATGAAGAGACAACATCGCAAGCAGGGCCAGTCTCTACAAGTAGTGGCTGATGTTACAAATCAAATGACAATCTTTTTCATATGTTTTGCATAGATTAGAATGGAAATATACCACATCCCATGTTAAAAAATATTTTTAAAAAAACATAAAACAAACCCAGTCATAGGAATCAGTCAACCAGTATTTCCTGGCCCCCTCTGTAGGTCCAGGTCTATGTGGGGCTTGGTAGGGGATAGAAAAGTTCTATAATACAGAGACCCCATCCTACCAGGCTACAATCTGGTTGGAGAAATACATCTTTCACAAATGAAACAGATGTAAGTGATATGAGACAGTGTATAAAAGTACTAAACTGGATGGTGGGATTTGTAAGTGTGGAAAGAGTTCCACCAGGGTGCTTGTTGTTGTTGTTCGGTCATCTCAGTCCTGTCTTGACTCTTCGTGACCCCATTTGGGGTTTTCTCGGCAAAGATATTGGAGTGGTTTGCCATTTCCTTCTCCAGCTCATTTTAGAGATGAGGAAACTGAGGCAAACAGGGTGAAGTGACTTGCCCAGGGTCACACAATTTATAAGTGTCTGAGGCCAGATTTGAACTGAGGAAGATAAGTCTTCTTGACTCTAGGCCCAAAACTCTATTCACAGCGCCACCTAACTACCCTACAAAACCCTGGGAGAGAAGTGCTATTATTATTCTCATCTTGCTGATGAGGAAACTGAGAAAAAGGTTCAGTGACTTGCCCACAGACACACTACTAGTACTTGCTAGTACACTGCTAGTAGTGTCTGAGGTCACATGTGAACTCAGGCCTTCCCGACTCCAGGTCCAATGCTCTAGCCAGGGTGCCACCTAACTACATAAGGCCACCATTTTGCCCAAGGCTAGCCTTGGGTTAAAGAAATAACATCACAGAAAATTCTCAAAGGTGAAGAAGTGACATCAAGGAAACACAGAACAGCAGGATGAACAACTTCTGCTCAGCGACTCCCCCCTCCCTTCCCATGGCGGCTCTCTTCCAACTGCCATGTGCAGCTCAAACTAACAGTTGGAATTAGAATGTGAAATTCTGTTGGCTGGTCCTAACGGGGCTGGAATTCTCAGGTTTGAAGCCGCTACTTGTGAGCCTGGGCCAGAGTCCTTGCTGCTCAGTAACCAGAGGGGACCCATTTTGCCATTTCAAGCATTTTGGCTTCATTGAGATCTAAAAGGCATTTTGCCCTGGGCTTATTTTCCCTTTATTTTCATCATCCCTGGTACATTTTAAGGGGAAATGGAATCCACATGTTTCTAATTTATAGGCACTTCACTCATCCCCAGTGCAGTCTGGGAAGGGCTTTAACCAAAGGACCTTCATGCAATGATATGTCTGCCTTTTCTTTGTATTTTGTCCATTTAGTGGAGATCAAGAAATGGTAACAAGTGAATGAAGCATCACCTTAAAAGGTGGCAGCTCCAGATGGAAGTCTGCAACCTGGGAGATTTGCACTCAATCCAAATTTAATCCAAACATTTCCTGGGCCCATAGTTCTAAGTAAGATGGAAGAGAATGGGCTTGTCCCTTGAGCTTGTGAGACTGAACCCAGCCAAGCTCCAAACAGCTCATTTTGAAGTGAGTTTAAGAGCAGAAAGAAACGTGGGACAAAGAAAATCTTTCTCTCAGCAGATTCCCTCTCCAAATCCTTATTTCTATACAACTGTTTTCCTCTTGGGACTCCAAGCTTCCCTCTTGGCTGGAGAGGAGAGAGGGAGTCTGGGTCCAGCTGGAAAAATTTGACATTTATTGTGACTCAGGAAAGAAATAAACAATCAAGTGATCCTTCCCTCTCTCCTCCTCCCCTCCTCAGGAATTCTTACATCCCAAAAACATGACATGGGGATCAAATCTAGAATGTTTTACCCTTCACTAGACGAAAGTTGCTGGATTCTTTTTCAAAATCATACTTTCCCTGCCCAATATTTCTTAATACCAGAGCTTTGCCTCAAAGTTAGCAATTAGGCAAATGCTTTCAAGCAACTTTTTCAAGTTCCTGAGCCAATCTAAGGGCTGTTGCATGAAAGTCTAGGGTGAAGTGATCCTAATGGAAAGAAATACAAATTCCCAAACCCAGCCCACCAAGATGGAGCCAGAGGTTTCCCCTGAGGCCTGGGAACACTAAGATTTGGAAATGCACTAATGAAACGATGTGGAGATAAAAGGCTAAATAACAAGTTCCCACTATCATCAAGCATAATGAAGGGCAGCGATCCGAAGTGATTTCAGCTTGAGGGAGCCAAGCTGAGCCCAGCTGCAGCCCCAGTTTCATATGGATTTATGATTGTCCTTGTCTTCATTGCCTGTGGGCTCCCTCTCCTCCTCTCCCCTCTCTTTCCCTCCTACCAAGAGCTGTTTATAAAAGACTTAGGACCAAAGGATTGTTTCATGGAAATTCAAGTTGGGTCCACTCTGAGATGTGAAGGGGTCTGCCAGATCTGCTTCTCACACAGCGGTGGACTCTTTAAAAGGCTTTGCTCTGTGTGGGCTCCACTCAAGTGGAAACACATTTTAGGCCTGTTTCCACCACCTCTTCACATTCCCCTCTCACCTTTTGCAGTAACTGACAAGCCTCCAGTGGGTGAGATAGGGGGATGTCCAGTCCAAACACATGAAGACTTTCCCCAGGCAGAACAGGTAGATGAGAACAATTTGTCCTGAGTCAAGAAGGCTTCTGAGGGAGGCACTGTGAAGCACTAAGAGCTTCGTCAGACATTGAAGACACTAAGGTCAATCACCACACCCTGGGCCATCACCAATTGTCCCGATTTTTGTCTTGCTACTGGACTTCAATGACCCTGGAAGAGAAAGTGAGGCTGACAACTTTGTGTAACCCTGCCTCACTTAAATCCAATTCACTCTCAAGTCAAGACATCACCTCGTGAGGTCATTGGTCCTCTGAGAAAAATGAAGGATGAACAACAACTTAGGTCTGAGGTGCTTCTTCAGGGAAGGTGAATCTTGATGAACTCCCTTTACATTAAACTCATCAAAATAGTAATTTTCCTCCTTCCCCACAAGGACAATATGTCAGCCTTTTCCTTTGAACCCGCAAATGACCTTTGTTACAAAGAAAATAGTTGTGGAAAATCTTTATCTTTGTTGATTTGCTTTGAAATTCATAATGGAAGATCCAGTGGCACCATCTTTAGAAGAATGAGTCCTCAGTCCATGTTTGCAAATGAGAAGCCTGTTTGGGTCCCTAGGTTGCTGATTATCATCAGGCTAATTGTTGCTGAGGTTATAATCCTTCACAGCAATAATAACAATAGCTATTTGGAATAAGACAACGAATTTAGCTGACAAACGTTATTAGCCACACGATGGCCCACTGGCTTCACCCATTAAGGGGAACCAGAGTTGTTCCAGTAGCAATATTATTTTAGATTCACAAACTACTACTATTTCAAGAGATTTGTCTCCAGTCTGGCCATGGCCAAATTATCCTTCACCAACGTGAGCTTCCCTGTCTATGGCTTTCAGATGATCTTCACAAAGTCTGTCGCTTCCTTGAAACATCTAAACAGGGTCAGCAGCTAGTGGAAAGACTTGAAGTTGGGAAGATCTGAATTAAAATCCTACTTGTGACTTATCAGCAGTGTGACCCTGGCCAAGGCACTCAACCTCTCTCTGCCTGTTTTCTTATCTGTAAAATGGGATAGTAATAGCACCCAGAGATTTATTGTGAGGATCAAATGAGGTCATATGTGTAAAGTTTCTTTATGTGATCTATAAATGCCACCTCTTATTACTGTGATTAGGCAGCAGATGATGAAGCGGATAGAGGATTTAGAATCAGGAAGACTGTAGTTCAAGTATAACCCCAGACAAGTCACTTAAACTGTTTGTCTCACTCTTCATCTGTAAAATGGGATAATAATAGCACCTACTTCACAGGGTTTTTGGAAGATAAAATGAGATATTTGTGAAATCTTTTGCAAATCTTAAAATGCCATATAAATGCTAGCAATCATTAACAGAAAATCCCTAAAATGAAGCACGTGCTTAAAGTGAAAATCATGGATATGATCATCTTAGTAAGTCCAGTCAATTCCATTCTCCTCCTCCTCTCCCCACACTGCAATTAAAATGCTTAGGTTCTGACTTAGTACACCCACCCCACACAAAGGAACCCAGACAGTTGCAGATATAAGACTGGGCACCAAGATCTTGGAAAGAATGCCTTTTTTTTTGCTAGGCACAGGGGAATGGGGATGCAGGTATTTTTGCCTAAGGAGGGGTGAAGATACATGGATAGGGGTTTAGAAGTGGGATGAAAGCCACTTGAAATCTTATTTTTACTATCAAGATTAAGGACTCTTTCAATAAACTCCTAAAGAACCTAAGAACATAAATAATATCACAGTGGCAACAAAGGATAGCTCCTTTCCAAACCAGGTGGGAGCTGACTTCAAAGACTGGGGATGACCCCTATCCACATACAAGTTCCCTTAAAAGGTCTTAGAGTTAACTTCAAATAAACTGTGGAGATGTCGTAGTCTTCCCTGTAGAATATAAGCTGCTTGAGGTAAGGGATTGTGTCATTTTTCATCTTTCTGTCCTTAGTATCCAGGACAATACCTTGGGTACTATAGGCATTGAATGTTTGCTTAACATCTTTTGGCAAGAAACTAGTTGAGGTGCTTCCTCAAATTTTTAAGAAGAATATTTAGGATGTTCCCTCTTCTAAGCCCTGAGGGCATGGGAAACCCCCTTCATTATACATGTGCATCTACCTTTCTATCTATACACATATACATATACACATAAACATCCATATCCATATACATATACATGTACATGAGGTTTGATAGATCAGCCATCAAAGGCATCTGTCTTGGCTTAGTAAATGGAATAAAGCCATGAATAACCTGATCTACTCTGGCAGGCTTTAGACCCACTTAGTTCAGTAATGGAGTGTTGTGGGTCAAGAATTGAATATTCTAAATGGCCTGAGAAGGCTAAATTTAAAATACAAAAAAGAATATTAGAATTCTAGTGTTGTCTTATTTTGTTTTTTTAAACTTTCTACTATACAAACAACTGTCCTCATATTCCTTTTCATAGATTTAGAGCTGAAAGGGACATTAAAGGTCAATTACTACAACCTATCACTCTTTTTTGTACATTTTAAATTTAACACAATAGCAACCAAATTGCCCTGCTTGTCTTGGTCCCCTTCTGAACCTTGTTCCGTTCTTTACTGGCTATTTTTCTTAAAGCTTCATTCATGCTTTTAATTTCCTTCCTTTTTTGGGGGGGGGGGACAGAGGGCATCTCTATCACTATCCACAAACCCTTGCCCACCCAAATAGAAGACTGACAAATATAGCTAGGCAAAACAAATGGATACATTGCCCATATCTGAAAATATGTGTCTAATTCTCTAGTCCATTACCTTTCTGCCAAGAGCCGGGAAACATGCTACATCCTCAGCCTCCCAAAGTCCTGACTGGCCATTATATTATAGATCAGAATTCTGAAATCTTTCAGTTTTCAGCTTCAATATTAGAGTCATACAAACCGTTCTGGGTCTGCTCACTTTGCTCTGCTCTTGGATTCATACAAGCCTTTCCAGGTTTCTTTGAAACAGTCTCTTTTGTAATTTCTTTCTTGTGCGTATGTGGGGGGGGGTAAAGATGTATATTTATTCACTCTACAAAGAAGGTGGTGTTTGGCAGCCATAAACAGCTCCATTTGTAGACAAATAGACTGTACATTCTTTTGTAATTTCTTATGGCATAATACTATTCCATTACATTCTTCAGCCATTCCAACCCTCTCACTTTATACATGAGGAAACTGAGCCTCAAATGACTCGTCCACAGTCTGTGGTGAGATCATAAGCAGGAATCAAATCTAGGTGCTCTGACTCCACAATGATCTCTACAATGCACCATCACTAGGCTGTCAGGAAACAACTCTCCAATCACCCTCTGGAGCATGTTTTGTGGATTTCTGGGGAGATGCTAAATATTAATAGCTAACATTTATAGAGTGGTTTAAGGTGCGCAAAGTACTTTCCATATCTTATTTGACTTCTACAGCAGCCCTATGAGCCAGGTGGTATTATTACCCCCATCTTATAAATGAAGAAATGGAGCCTGAGAGAGGATAGGTGATCTGCCCAGGTTATAAGGCAGGATCTGAACGCAGTTCTTCTTGACTCCAAGCCTAATGCCTTATCTGCAACATCATCACAATAATAGCTTCAGTCTAGGGATCAGCACTGCCCTGGGGAGCCTCCTCCCCCTTCCCCTGATCTTACCTGACAGAACAGGAGAACAGGAGAACTGATCGTGGCTCAACCCGTGGTGATAGTAAGGGTAGAAGTCTGGTAATAGCGATAATGTAAATTCAGTTCACCTAACCCTTGGTTTTTAAAGGCTTATATCTATCTTCCCCTAGCAAGCAGGCTGGAGGAAAAGAAAGAAGGAAAGGAGGGAGGGAGAAAGAAAGGGAAGGAAGAAGGAAGGAGAAAGAGGGAAGGGGGAGAGAAGAAGGGAAGGGGGAGAAAGAAGGGAGGATGGGAAGGAGGGAGGGAGGAAGGAGAAAGGAAGGGAGGGACAGAGGAAGACAAAGAAAAAGGGAGGGAAGGAAGAAAGAAAAAAGGAGGGACAGAAGAAAGGGGAAGGAAAGAAGGAAGGAAGGGAAGTGGGGGGGAAGGAAGGAAAGAAAGGAGGGAGGGAGAAAGACAAGGAAGAAAGGGAGGGGAAGGAAGGAAGAGAAAAAGAGAGAAAGGGAGGGAAAGAAGAAAGGAGGGGAAGGGAGGGAGGAAGACAAGGAAGAAAGGGAAGGGGAAGGAAAGCAGGAAGGGAGGAATGAAGGGAGGGAGGGAGTGGGTCACTTTTACTGGCCCCTACAAGTTGAGTTGAAGAGTTCTCACATAACAAACAGGAAGTCATAAAAAAATACTCTTGGGTAAAGTACCTATTAAGCTCTGTCTGGATTTAAGTATAGCCTTTTAAAAAATACTGCCATAGAAATCTACAGCATTTAAATGGGAAGATGTGAACCTGTTCCCTTTTTAAACATAAGTACAAACAAGTTAACTTCTGAGTGAGATCCTTCCTTTCCTTCCCCACAAGTCTAGGAATGTTATCACCCTCCTCACTTTGCGGGCCAAGAACCTTTCTTCCATAGACATTTTACAACCTCCCAGGGAGAAAGAGTGATTGCCTTCTGGAAACACTTTCTTCCCTTCTCCCCCAGCCCCATACTTTATATCTATTTTATATCTCTTGTGTCTTTTGTCACCCATACTGCCCCTGACAGGTGACAAGGTGAAGGGAGAGGGGTGGCAGATACTTACAGCAGATCATGGGGCAAAAACATCAAGTAGGTCAACCGGGGGTGACAAGGCTGGGCTTAGAGCCCCTCTTGACTCTTCTTGTCCAAAGCTGGGTTCAAGATGCACAAGTGTGGTTACAATCTTGGGCTGAGGACCATAAAGCCAGAGAAGATAGGGCCAACACGTTTTTGTCTGATGTTCTAACAGCAACAGCTGAAACTATTTGCAGAGGCTACCAGCCCTTGTGTAAGGTGGGACTGAACCTCTAGAAATGGGAGGGGCACTTCACAGAGGGGTGACTGACAACACTCAAGGCTGGCCTCCTTCTTGCGAGTCTGTGAGTTTAGCTCTAAAATCCAGTAGTGTTTGCCAAACTCAGAGCTCTCTCTCCCTCCCACTCCCAGTCCCACGTTATCTTACTTGCTCTTTTTGCTCTCTCTCTCTCAACCTTCTAGTTTCTCGTGGCTCTGTGGCCAAGTCCACCGAAACTTCCTCTCCAAGTTCACAGGCCAGGCCGTGGAGTTGTTTGAGGAGGAGTTCCGCCACCTGTACTCTTCCTCTAAACCTGTTATGGGTCAGCGATCCCCCGGGCTGGTCAGGCCCCTCCAGCTGAGGGGAGGGTCCAAACTCCCTCAGGACAGCTTCACTGACAACAGCTGTCCATCGAGTGACCACACAACCTCTGACCCCTTCAGCAACCCTTCTACGAGCAGTAATCCCCACCATCAGTCTCATGCTGTATCTTCAGGGCCAAGTAGCCCCTCCACTCCAAACCCCCCACTTCCCAGGGTCCATTCCTTCCAGAATGGAAGAAATTATGTTCCCTGGGCACCTCAGTCTCCCCAGGCCAGCTACCAGCCGAGGCATTTTGTCACTGACTGCCCTATGGGCCTCTACAGCAATCTCAATGTCTACAGTAGGCCTGGGAGGCTGCGGTTGGAGGAGTTGGGTCTAGGGGCCAGGCTGTCTCCTGCGTGGAGGCCATTTTCCAAGCTTCACCTGGTGTCAGAATAGCCCCTTCAATACCAATCAGGATGGGGATTGAGTCCTCCTATACTCCTGGTAGGATACTCTTCTTTTGGTCCTACATTCCCAGGCCTTAGGACCCTATCTGAAAGGCTAATGGGATTTGATAATGCCTTCAATGGAGGTATTAACTTGGGAAAAAAAATTCCTGCAGAGATTTAATGACTCAGACCAATTCACCTCCAACCCCCTAACCCTGCCTTGGTCCATGGTCCCTGGCAATGCCTGATAGCCTCAATTCAGGTGTACTAAGTATATTCCAGGCCTCAATTTGATTCAACAAACATTTATTGAAAACCCCCAGAACCTGAACTCACCACTGAGGCTGCAAAGACAAAAATAGTAAAAATCACCTCTGACCTCCCAGGGCTTCTGTTTCCTGGGAGGTTTTGCTTTGTGGATAGGAGGTGATATATACCACCAGATAATGGTGGAATTGTTCTCCTGCCCCCAGTTGCCCTATGATTGTCCAATCCTGAGTATTCAGGAAGAAAAATGCCCATGCCTAGAAATTCAAAGCAGCATGTAGGATTCTGGGAGATCTGGAATGGCCAACCTATTGCTATCAAGAAATATGATTCAGGAGCAGGAGGCTGGAGTACCCCTGAGAAATTAGGTTATAAGTGAGATAATTTAGGGTTCATATCCCAGAAATTTTATCCTTAAGTTCTCCTTCAATTCTTGGATAATTTCATTTATTAACCCTGGCAAAGCATTATGTGGTCTAGACAAAGGTTTACCTTTATCTAGATCAGGAGGATTTAGGGCTGATTTAGGTCAAAAGGCATATCAGCTTTGTGGGGGGTTAACCAGGGGCTGGAGTGGTTACTGGGGAGCTGAGGTGTCAGGGGATCCTGTTATGCTGCCATGATTCCTGTATAGACAATGCTATAATGAGAACCATGGGAAGGAAGAGAGAAGGGAAAAGTCTCTATACGTGACCCACTGGAAGTACATAAAAGTGAGCATCTATCCACATGTTCCAGCAATGGCTGATGGATTGGCCATGTGGAAAAGTCAATTCTGGATGCTCAAAACCCAATCCCCTCAACTCAATTTGCTTTGGCCAGTTTCCTCTCAGCCAGCAGCCGACAAACAGATTCCACCACTCAGAGCCTGAAAGCACTTTGTGCTGAGGCCAAAGTGCCAAGGCCTTGGTGCCTTCTATTAGAGACATCGTCCTGGAGGGTATGAGTTGCAACTTCCTATCAATGTTCATGCAAGGTTCCTGCCTCCATTTTCAGGGAAGGTTGATGAATGCCCTAACTCTCTTTTGCCCTGTACTTTCTTCTTCTCTTTTCTAACAATAACAGTCATTCAAATGCTATTGGGCTCACTCAAATATGGATGTTTTCCCCATCGGAGTTGTGATGTCTATCATTGTAGCTGATGGAATGAAAGTTGGATGTTGGATTTTATGAAGATCATCTTAATGGGTACTGGTCCCACTGTCTCTGACAACACTGACAGGAAATCAGTGAAGCCCACACTGGGCATGAGGATTAGAAAAAGAGACCTTTAAGGATCACTAAATTTGATCCATCAAGCTTACTCCTGGGCATACACCCTAAGGTGGTCAAAGGCAAGAAAGAAAGGTCTGATATACATCAAAATATTCACAGCAACACATGTGTGTGTGTGTGATAGCAAAGAAAAGGTGGGGTGGGGGGAAATGCGCATGAGCTGGGATAATGATTGTACAAACTATAGTATTTTAATATAATGGGATATTGTTCTACAAAAATGGACAAATAATAAGGATCTCAGAGAAACAAGGGAAGACTTGTATGAACTGATGCAGAGAAAAGTAAGCAGGACCAAAGAAACAATACATGTGATGACTATAATACAAATGAAAACAACCCCAAAAGGCAATCAAACTCAAGATTAATTGCAATGACCAATAGAGATTTTGGAGCACACACTTCCCTCTGTGCCTCCGGAGAGAGGTTCAGAGTGTTATCTGTGTCTTCAGAAGTGGTTATTCTGTTGGTCAGGACTCCTTAACAGTTTGCCTTCATTTTAAAGCAGTGGTTCTCAACCTTCCTAATGCCGCAACCCTTTAATAGTTGTATGTGGGCATGTCTGCATATGGGCAGTTCCGCCTGGAGACAGATAGAGGAGGTTCCTAAGACCATCGGAATTAAGTGTTTTCCAATGGTCTTAGGTGACCCCTGTGACCCCTGTGACAGGGTTGTTTGACCCCAAAGGGGTCATGACCCACAGGTTGAGAACCACTGATTTAAAGGGAGGGTTCAGTGGTAGGGGTTGGAGGTATAGCAGGAACTTACTGGGGTATGAAAAACAAAAGGCACCAGTATAACTTTTTTTTTTTAAAGATGTTTAATACAACCAACTTCACTGAGTTTAGTCCTTCTCTTATTGCCTGCCATATACCTCCTTTATACCCAAACATCCACTTTATACCCCAATCCTGGTTCCAGGCTATTTTTTCCTATGGAAACCTATTATTCATCCCCTATCAACTCAGGTTTCAACCTCAGGCACCCACAAACTATCTCAATATTACTAAAGCCTTAGCAGGGTTGAATTCCTGAAGACCACACAAACCTAGTTGCCTAATCCTATGACAGTTATTGATGGACAGTAGAAAGTCTTATGCTACCAAACCCATGCACAGCTTCTTTATTCTCAGCTCACTTCTTCAGAGTGGCAGGACTGTCACATATATAGCAGTGATGAGTCACATACCAAGGCTCTTTCCATTTTCCCTTGATCCTAGGAGCTGTTTGACATAGAGAAGCTGTCACTCACTTTCACAGCTTCCTTCTGAAGAGCATGTGTCAGAAAAACTGCAAGGAGAAACTGTAAATATTTCAGACACACAAATTTAAGCATCAATACAAACTTTTTGTCTATTTCACATTTAAGAAGACTTTCTAATAATGCTTTCTCAGGTGAGGATACGTAATAGAACAATGGTAAACCATGGCTAAGATCCTGGAGAGAAGTGGGGAGAAAATTCTCTGTAAGTCCTTTCTTAATCTGGAGGGGAAGGAATCTATGGGAGTCTATCCCAGGTCACTGAAGTAGTTATCAGAATTAAAAAGGCTTCGTGACTTTTTTTTCCGTCAGATTGACCAATGAATGAATGCTCAAGGCAATAAGTCTTTATTATGGGATATTTTAACTCACACAAAGGGAGGTTTGGCTAATGGTGATAGGCAGAAACATGGAGAGGGTGCTACAAGGGAAGGGTATAATCAGAAAGTCTCAAACAGCTTCACATCAGAACCATGATTAATACCCCCAAAGTATGCTAGCAATCAGCACCTCCAAACCAAGGCATAGATAGAAGAGATATCACCAAGGTGCTCAGGTTATCTAGGGAATGGGAAGGTCTCCCTTGGATGTATCTAATTTGTTTTCCATTTCTAATGTAACAAGAAGGGTGCTGCTGGGGACTGAATAGTATATGGAATATTGGATGGTTGTGTTTCCAGAATGGAAGAGAAGATTTGGGAGGAGGAAAGGAAGTTTCCCTGAAAGAGGCAGCATGGCATAAGACAGACTAGGTCTCAGAGCCCAGAGAGGAACCTTAGATTAGCAAATCTACCCATCAATAAATTGACTATATCTGCAGACAACTGGATATACGTGCTCTTATTGCCAACAGAGTGGAATTAAATTTTAAAATTTCAATAAAACAGGCCAGAGAGTGAATTCATGCTGAGTGTGGGTCTTACCACTCAAACACTGAGTATTGGGTTGTGATGGCATGGCAGGGAAATTGAAAAAAAATTAAAGAAATAGACTATTCAGCTACCTTTAGGGAAAGGTTCTTTGGCACACTTCTTATCCAGTCTGTGCATCCCTTCCCCATGCATCTTGACTATCAGAGATGTGTTCCTAAAGGGATCTCTAATTTAGTTTATAATCAGCCTTCATCAGGAGGTATGCCTCACACATACTTGGACCGGATGTTTGGTCAGTAATATCCTTCACCACTACCTTGACTTAAAGTGACTTACATTTCCCATGGTGGTTGAATAGGAACTCTAGATCTACAGAGTTTTGCTGGACCTTGTTTCCTTTCATCCTGCTTTGATACTGTAAATCCATGCAATATGTCTTCATAGCATTTAAAGAGTACAGTAGAGAATCCTGTGGTCAACCAGGTGGGGGGTGTGGAAGGGAAGACCCTGGATCAACGTATTTGGGATGAAAAATATCCTTCATCCTTAATTTAGTGAAAAGAAATAAACACAGAGATCTCTTAGGA
>CM053587.1:266554011-266596804 GCA_028646515.1 Pseudochirops corinnae
GTCCCACCAAGGCTGGAAAACAGACAAAGGAACATAAAAGTGATTGACAGAAGCAATTTGAAAAGTTAACCACCCCAAATTGAGAAGTTTTCACTCATCCCATACAAACGTGAAAGCCATTACTACTTGGTGCCCACCATCTCCCTCCCTCAATGAAAGCCAGATTTGATGGGAGACTTTCTAAATAGCCTCCAAGAAATTTAATAGACCCCATTCCCTCATGATAAAAGATGGAAGTGCAGAGCCACCAGAGATTCTCCTATTTTGTGAATGGTTTTTCAAGGACTCTTGGAATTTCCCAATACTGAAATCACCTTCTTGATGAATCAATGAAGCAATCTTACCCCACTGTCGTGTGGTAGTTTTGACTGGTCACTACTGAACCAAAAAGGGGAATTATCAACCCTTAAGGAGGATCAAAGGAAGAGTTCATGGAATTGGAACATAAACTGGGGGACTTATTCTCCAAAAAGTATGCATTTCAAATTTTTTGAGTCCCTGAGTCTACCTGTCAGGTTCACATTTTGGTCATGAAAAAGGCTCCCTGCTAATTGCTGCTGCAATTTAAAAGTGAAATGAGCCTCTTTGGAAGGTAGTGGGTTCCCCTTAATCAAAATCTTCAAGCAAAGGCTGGATGTCCACTTGTAAACTATGTTGTAGAAAGGATTCTTTATGGGCATGAATTGGGCTAGATGGCCTGTGAGGACCCTTCCAACTCTGAAATACTATGTAAATCAGAAATAAGCATAAGCCAATTTGTGAAGTAAATTATGTAGAGGAATGGAAGAGGAAAATCAGAGTCTCAATTTAGCCTTTGTGGTCTGTGATATGGGCCTGGAAGCCTCATTTTTTCCTCGCCAGATTTCCAATTGAGCTGCTCCTCATCTAAGGGACATTAGGTAATTCCAAAAAGAGAGCCACTAGTCTGATCCTTTGTGAAATTTACTCTTCTTCTGTTATCAATGTCTGTCCTGGTACACTGGAGTAGTTTGGGGATTTAAAGCCTTCAAAAAAGAAGCTGGTCTTTTGTGAATGCTTAAAGCACCAAACTTTTATTTTCATGCATTTTTATTCATATAAGAGGTTTAGCTTAAGGAGACACCTGAGGACAAAAACACCGGGGTGGAGGCAACAAGAGATGAATACAAAGACAGTAAGCAAAACCTCCAAATTGGGGGCAGGAAAGGGATAGCAGGACACTCCAAATGGGGCAGTTTGATGATGGGGGCTGCTCAATGACACAGCTAAGCATCATGGATTTTTTAGCAAGGGGCAACATCTTCCTCTAGCAGGTCTAATTGATTTCCCATCTCTGATGTCACAGGCAGAGAGGCGGTAGGTATTGTGTGGGTGAGAAACCTCACTTACCCAAATCAAAGGAATGTAGAAGAGAACTTTGGGCAGACGGGAGTTTTATTCTTTAAAAAAAATACATACCCTGGGGCGGGGAGAGACCTCTCCCCGCCACGTCCGAAGGAAAAGAGAGAGAGAGAGAGAGAGAGCACCCCTCCAGGTGCCCTTTTTTAAAACCCTGAGAGTCATAAAAAGTACATTCTTTTAAGTTCTATTGGAAGAGAGAGAGGGTATGGATTCCGCACAGGTAAAGTCAAAGGATCTCTGACTTCTCATTGGAGGAGGGGCGGAGTCCCGTTTTGGCTCGAATTTGAACAAAGAAAGATTTCCCCCCCTGTCCCACTCACCTTTTGCTTGTGCAAAAGGTATGGGCGCACAGTTTTTACGTAGACAAGCAACTCTCATGGGATTCCTGTCCCCACCCCGAGCCCACAGCAAAAAGCTCCCATCAGGACTACTTCTAGCCCACCCTAAACAAAAGTTCTGATTTGCATTCTAATACTGCCTTTGGAGAATTTCAACTTTAAAGGCTTCCCATTCAGTATTGTCAAGAAACACCTTTCCAGAGTGGAATTTTCTAGGCATAGAAGATTCCAGAAAAGGGCAGAGATGTTTCCAGCAACAGGTAGTAGGATAGTGATGATAGTGCCTACTTCAGAGATAGCTAGCAGGACAGATCTCCAAAAAGACAGGTTTGGGGTAATTTTACAGGAGCTACCAAACTGGACAGCTTGAGCTCCGCACGTCAAGGAGACTGCTTGCTGACCCATTCTGAACAAGCTTTCTGAAAGCCCTATACTTCTTTCCAGCATAAGGGATGCGTTAGACTATATATCTTTTTCTCTGCTGAAAACCCCCCTGAGTCTTCTAGGTTGGCAGAATGCCAACAGAGTACATTTCTGATGACTATTTCTCAAGAATGGCACCTACAAAGGAAGAGACTCAGAGGCTTTATTCTTGTCATTTTTCAATGTAATTCTTCCATGTAAGAGGACTAAGGAGTATGGCACCATTGAACTACAGTAGGGGGGGGGGGGTAACTAATTGGGAGTGAAACACATAGGATTAATTGACAACTTAATCCTTTCAATCCCTGCCTTTCCATAACTAAAGATATAAATGGAAAGTGTGGAAAGGGTTCAGAGGGCTGCAGGAATGGAATGGGAACAGTTGACAGATAGTTGCTTATGTATCTTAATTATCTGAATGACATGGAAAAGTGGGGAAGGGTAGGTTTCAAGGGCACTGTGATAGCAACATCATCGAATACACTTACAAGGGCACCTGGACCAAACTTAAAATGCCTCTCCCTGCCAGCTCTTTTGTTTTTAGTGTCTGCTATAAATATATAAATGCCCAGTAGGCTGCTATAAAGCAGTTACAAAGATGACCTCTCAGACTATGCCCTGGGCAGACCACTACACCCCCTGCCCCAGTTACTGCCCTCAGTTCTGGGCACTGTACTTTGAGGCTCCCATTGAAAATGAGACAACTGAAAGAAGGAGAGTGAGGTATTAAAACCACATCATACAAGACTCCATGAAAAGAATGGTGGACATTTAAGCAGAGACTTAAAGAGGCCATGTGAGCTTTCCTTCTGGAAAAGAGACTAGACTTAGTCTGTTTGTTCCTAGATAACAGAAATAGTAGGGGCGGCTAGGTGGCACAGTGAATAGAGCATGGGCCCTGGAGTCAGGAGGACCCGAGTTCAAATCCGCCCTCAGACACTTGACACACTTACTAGCTGTGTGACTTTGGGCAAGTCACTTAACCCCAATTGCCCTCCAAAAAGCAAAAAAAAAAAAAAAAAAAAAAGATAACAGAAGTAGGACCAGTGGGTAGACGTTTCAAGGAAGCAAATTTGGGTTAAAAATAAAGAAACTCCCTAATAACGATGGCTTGTCCAAACATCACTGGGCATCTCAGGCAGGCAGGAGGGAGACTGGTACAACTGGAGGTCTTCAGGGAGACAGCTTGGATAACTGCTTGTCAGGGATATTGGAGAAGGTATATGCTTCAGGTGGCATTGGAGTGGCTCCCTTCTAATGCTAGGATTCCAAAAAGGCTGGAAAAGAAGACCTATTACTGGATGGTTCCCTTCCCAATACATGTTTTAGGAAACAGTCCTGAGTAAATAAATATTAACCAGAGAAAATTTCAGTAGATTGAGAGACACTTTGGGGGTGTTCTCTCCCCAGGGCCTCTAGATCAATGGTGAGTGATGAATGTTCAAGAGCCATAACACCCCAGCATTGAGGGATAAAGGGCACATACCACCATAGATACTAGAAGCCAACCTGGAATTAAGGAGAACAATCTGCTTTGAAGAAAGCGTGTGAACTCAGGGGGCTAGAAAACCACATCAAGCGGAACGCTTCAGAAAAAGAGGCACCCATGTTGGGAACTACAGCTGAGATGTAAACACACTGACAAGACAGGGCTTCCTGCGTGCTTTCCAATGGGTAACGTGGGAAAATCTGTTCCCTGGGAAAGGGAGCAAGTGCCATCATTTTGGGAGAGCTTCAGAATGAGAAGGGGCAGGAGGAGGAAAAGGCAGGCCAGCACAACGAGCAAAACTTTGAGACTGCAGGTTTCTGGGAGAAGGGCTGCTCATTGGTGAGTATTGGTATTTTCTATGGGCTCTCACAAGAGGACTATGGGTTTCTATTAACTATTTAGAGCCTTATGAATTCATGTACTTCATAGGGAAGTCAGATAGTGAAGTCGCTGGATCATGTGGAGAGAGAGCACTGAGAGGTGCCCCAAAGTTTACCCAGGCGCTTTCGGTCAGGAAGGGAGCCCCTGACACATGATTTAGACTTGGTTTAAAAAAAACAGGGACTATTTGCATGAGAAGGTGAAGGCTATGAAAAAGGATTCCATAACAGTAGTCTTTCCACACAAAGGACAGGAAGGACCTTCAACTCTATAGAACAAGAAAATATTTACACTCTATCATATGAGTTTTAATTTAGATATAAGGATTTTCAAATAGTGAGGACTAATGAACACTAATATGAGTTACTGAAGTTTGGGAATCTCTTTTCAGAAGTCTTTAAAAAGACAACCAATTCTCTTCTGCTTGAGACAGCTTAACACAGCCCTTCTTGGAGGCAGGAGAGGGGCTTACATGCCTTAATATCCCTTTTGGTCTTATGGTCCTCTTTCTCAGAATAGAATTTCCTTGTGTAAAAGTTCACCTCAGCTTTATTCAGGTGCTCTGAACAAACCCTGGAAGAAAATATTGACATTTTTAGTCTTTGGTGTTCAAATAAGAGTCTAAGCCTACTTCCTTATAAATGGTTTCAAGTTACTGGCTGAGGAAATAAGATGGTGAACTAGCACAGAGTTCACTGCTTTGAAGGTAATTTAGATAAATGTATTGTGCAGCCCAAAATCCCTTAGCACCCTTCAAGCTCACTTAGCTATATATATTATATTCAGAATCACTGAGGAGTCATTCCATTGGAGCACTATTGTCTATGGAAGAGAAAAAAAAAGTCTGGTTGTTCATAGATAGTGATATTTTTCTCCCAACCCACAACACCTGGGCTTGCATGTCTTCAATTGGTGGTTCTGAAGATTCCATTATTCCTCAGATCACAGGGAGAATCCAGAAGGGGGAGCATCTTGTTCATAGTAGGTGCTTAATATTTATTACAAACCTCATACTTTATTGATCGGTTGAAGGGCCAGAAATACAACTGGGTCCTGCAGAGAACGTCTCTGACCTGAACTTAGTGGGTAGGGGCTAAAGGCAAACAGTTTCTTGTCTGTTGGTGAGTACACTCACCACTACCAAAGTTCTCAGGGCTACAGATAAGGTTTCAAATTCAAGCTGGCCTCAATTCAGGTCCTGTTACAAGAATGCCTCCAACTGAACATGTCTTTTCTCCCCAACCTGCTACTCTTCTCCCCGTGCCTCAAACTTCAGCAGCAGCAGAAAGATCACTAGATTTTAGAGATCCTAGTTTAAATCCTGGCTCAGCTACTTATACCTGTGTGACCTCATTCAAGTTACCTACTGCTCTTGGCTGAAGGGGGACAGTTAGACAAGATGACCTCTAGGGTACCTTCCAACTCTAAATTGATAATCCTATGATCTTTCTCCCCTGCCCCATGCCCCATCAGTTACCGAGCCTTATCAACTGTGCCTCTTGCATTGTCTCCCACTGCCATCATCCTAGGACAACCCCGCTGCCCTTCTTCTGGACTACTTTAATATCCTCCTAACTGGGTTCCTTACTTGTGCCTCTTCCTTGGCAAACTGTAATTTAATAGATCTGTAGAGTCATCAGTGTGGATAATCCCTTCATACTAACCCACTTGTATAAAGAGCAACTCATCTATGCCTTCTCATCCTGTGTAATCCTTGCCCATGTTCCTCCAGAGACCCTCCCTCAACGACCTAGTCAGTGCACTGAAGGTCTGGGCTTTGAATCACCCGCGGGTAACTGGGTGACACTTGGACTGGCATCCCTTGCTCTCACTACATGACTGAGCTGATTCCTTTTAGAATCACACACCCCAGGATGTTGTTGTTTTTACTACTTTTTCTGTCCCTCTTGCACATTTCTACCTGCTTAATCTTCTAATACACAGCCCTGATCATATCATTCCTCTATTTAAAAACTTACAAAGACTCTTTTTCTTGTCTTAAAGACATGGTATAGTTTACCTAGTTTAAGCACATCCATGTTTCCCCTAGCTTCAAAAATCCCCACTCATTTGGCCCATTCCTGCTAACTAGCATCCTATACCTCTTCTCCCTTTTGTGGTCAAACTCCTTGAGAAGGCCTTCTACAATCACTGCTTCCATTTCCTTTCTTCCCACTCTCTTAACTCTCTGGCTGCCTGCAAATATCTTCATCCATCTCTAAAACCACAGTCTCCAAAGTTATGAATGACCTCTTCATTGACAAATTTAATGAGCTTTTCTCAATCCTGATTCTTCTTAACACTTCTGCAGCCTTTGACACTATTGATCATCCTCTTCTCTTTAATGACACTGTCTCTTCTGATTTTTCTCCCATATGACTGTTTCTTATCAGGCTATTTTACTGGATCTTCATCCAGGCCATCCCCACTAAGCGTGGGTGTCCTCTAATGCTGTGTCCTTGGCCTCTTTCTCTTCTCCCTCTATACTATCTTTGTTTGGTGACCTTGTCATCTCCCAAAGATTCAATGATCTCCAAGCAAATAATCCTCAGATCTATTTCTCTGGTTCTGACTTCCAGTCTCTCATCTCCGCTACCTACTAGTCATCTTAAAATGGGTGTCTCCTAGGCATCCTAAACTCAACATGGCCAAAACTGAACTCGTTATCTTTCCCTCAAAACTCTTCCAAATTTCCCTATCGCTGGTAAGGCGTCACCCATCCTTCTAGTCGCCCAGGCTCCAAGTCTAGGTGTCATTTCCAACACCTCACTCTCACTTCCACCATCCAATCACTGCCCAGTCCCATAACTGTACCTTAGTAATATCTCCTGTATACACTTCCTTCTCTCCTGACACTGTCAACAACCTAGCATAGGCCCTCATCATCTCATGCCTAGAATATACTAACAGGTGGTTTGCTGGTCTCCCTACCTCAAGTCCCCACTTAAATCCACTTAGTTATCAAAGTGATCTTCCTCAAGCATAGGTCTATTTCACCTCTCTATCCAACATCTCCAGTGGCACAAAAATAATATGTTTGGCTTTTGAAGTTCTTCATAACCTGACTGCTTGCCCACCTTTTCAGTCTTCTTATTCCATTATTTCTTATTCCAATGACTCTCACCTCCTTGTTCCGCCCCAACTCTGATCTCATTGGTTCCTCCGTGCCTAGTATGCTCTCCTTCCTCATCTTGGGCTTTTTTCAATTCTCATCTAAAATCCCACCTTCTTCAAGAAGCCTTTCCCAGTCGTCCTCAACATCAGTGCCTTCTCCCTTGAGATTTACTCCAACTGATCAGGTATATATCCTGACTGTACCTAGCTGTCTCCCCTCGTTGGGAAGTCTCTGGGGACAGGGCTTATTTTTGACTTTTTTTGAATCTCCAACACTTAGCATAGTGACTGGGATTTGGAAAGTGCTTAATAAATGCTTCTTCACTTGATTCTAAACCTTTTTTTGTTTACATAAATCGGTTCAAACTCTAGTTTGACATGATTCACAACCCTCCATGAGGAAGGCTCTATCCACCTTTCCAGTCTTTTATCATGCCACTCCTTCCTACTACCCAGCATTCCCTGAACACTAGTCTATGTCACATCATTCACTTGGAATAGCCCCTCTCTCTGAACATAGCTGCCTGCTGAAATCCCATTGACCCTTCCAAGACTAGATTTAAATATCACTTTCATCAGGAATCTATTCCTCTAAAATTATGGAAGAGATTTTGAAAGGATGGTTTGAGAATACTTAACAAAGGAAGTAGTGGTAGTTATTAGGTGCTAGAACGGGTTCACTATGTATAAAATATGCTAGATTTAACCTTATCTGAGTTTTTGGTCAGAATTATTAAACTGGTACCAGGAAAATGCCATAGACAACATACCTGCATATTAGCGAGGCATCTGATAACTTCTCATACTACAATGAAAAGATGGTGATTTGACATGAATGGTGGTATAGTTAGATGAGTTCAGAAGCAAGTGAACAAACACAATCAAAGAGCTCTGATAAAAGGGACTGACAGTGGCCTGGAGAGTGGCCTTCAGCAAGCATTAGGCCTCAAGGCCTAATCTGTTCCCCATTTTTATTGACTTGGATGAATCTGAAGGTAGAATTTCTCTGAAGCATTCACAGTCTTGGCAGCATCAGGCTGGGAACCCCATAATTTGTTTCTTTTCCCCCAACACTCATGCCATCTTTGAGATTTCCTCATTGCCTCATAGGAATGGTGCTTAAAATTTAGCTCTTTATCCGCAAGTTCTATCAGCTCCCCCTAGTCTGCCATGGCATGACTCTATTCTCACATGCTTTCTTTGTACATTTTCCCACCCTAGACAACATTTACTTTTTTCTAGAATCTTTCCGCCTGACCTCTGGATGCATTTGTCACAAAGTACATAGGCTCATGCACATTAATCTGTCCAGTTACCCAGTGATAATGTCAAATAGTAGGATAGATAAAAGGACACACGAAAATCATGACACCATAAGATTCCACAATTTTGTATTAAGAAAGTAGAGCAATATTTTATCACAAAGGCTATGTTTCTATGATACTTTTTCAGGAACTTCATTATCAGAAACAAAAATAATAAAGACACTGGAATGTAGTCCAAGCTATCAAGTAGGAGTATGAAAAATATTATTAAAAGCAAAAATAGCATCAAATGTGCTAGAAAAAAGAAGCTTCTTGTCCTAAGGCTCTAGATGCTAGTAGAGTTGGGTGGAGGGGAAGACGCCTTAGGAGGAAACCTTAACTGTGGGAAAGCATGGTGGGGCCTAGTCACGGTTCTTCTAGCCCCAGAATTTTCCAGAAATAAATTTCTAGCAGCTGCACCCCACTGATCCTTCTTCTTCCCCTTCATCTTAGCCTTACCCACTCCTTCTCTAAGAACAATGATCCTTCGTCACTCTAAAATAGTGCTTCTTGACCTTTTTTTATTTCATGGTTGCTAGACAACCTGGTGAAGCCTATGGACCCCTTCTCAGAAATATTTCTAAATGTATAAAATAAAATACATGATTGGAAAGAAAAGCAATTATATTGAAAAAATTATCACAATATTTTAAAAGTTCTCATACCCCAGAGCTCAGGAACTCCTGCCCTAAAAGAATCAAATCAGGTTTATTTTCAGGAGTGTAAGAGGGGATATTATAATATCTTGTTTTGCTCCCACAGATATTATTGGGAGATAATTAACACTCCCAAGCTGTGGGGAAACTTGCCTATCTTAATTTACCAAGACAATGGCCATCCTGATGCCAGGAGGAATCAGAAAGGTTGGGATAGGACAACTGGTTCAAACCTGACAGGTCAGGCCCTAGTCACTAGTGTCCTCACTACTGAATCTGCTCAACTGATCTCATAAATATTGATGGAAAGTATGGTCTGGGAGGGGGAATATGTAATGAGGGCCTGTAGTGGGAACGTAAGGAAGAGCTGTTACCTTGAGGGGTCTGGATACCCTAATGATATTTAAGCCTGCTCTGGCTTTTGTATGATGTGAGTGTTCTTAGTTTAGAACTTAGTTCATCTGCTTCTAAAGTGTAATAAATGCCTTCCTCTGCCCACTTTGGTTCTGAGTTCTTTCAGTGAGAATGGGTCTATCGCATGGCTATTTCTGCCTGGGAAGTCCTGAGATCCCCACAACTGTGTTTCTCACAGGAACAACTTAAAGGTAGGGCCTAACGGGATTTTAGAAAACCTCTCCTTGCCCTGAAAATATCTCTTATTAACTAGGCTGAAATTTAATAAGACAAATCAATTATTAGAAATTAGGTTTGAAATGTAAACAAAACACCTCATTCACACTACGGAGTAATCGGTTAATGAACAAGTACAATACCAATTATACCTTCCCTGCTTTGATGGGGGAATAGGGCAGGCATCAGGTGCCTGAAGTAGAGCAGAAATGTCCAAACCAAGGAGGGAAGGATGAAGACAAACTTGGATTTCCCTCAGATCTGCCCAGTTTATCTTCAACTGCCTAGAAATAGAAGCAACACAGAAAGGTACTTTGTCTGCTTCTTGTGATTTATAAGGCTTTTTTCTAACACAATTCTGCCATAAAAAGTGCTCTGGTCTTGTGTGGCTGAAAGAATCATAAAGATGATAATCTCCTTACAAAGGTTTTCAATGTCGCGTTTCAGTTTCTCCCATTCAATGTTTCCTGGTTTGCTGAACTCTAGGATCTTAAGCAATGCAGACCACCAAATTGCTGGCGAAGGCACAAGAACAGTTTTGAAAGAGCCTGCTGTCCAGAAGTCTTTTTTGAGTACAGTAATGAAGATTAAAGATGGTTCACAAAAACAAGCAGGGACATTTGCGGTAGAAGAAATTAAGTAATGCCTTGTCATGAGCCTTCCAGACTTGGGCAGTACTGGGCACTGTCAATTAACTCACTGGTGCCGAATAACATGAATTTTCTCAAGGTTTTCAAGAAAGGGCTTAAGATTCAATACTTAATAAAAGTAAATATACTAAAAGTTCTAAAAAACAAAAAAAGGACATGAAATACAATGGAAATAATTTTGGGGGTTGGGAAGTGGGGAGGAGCTACTCAACAAAAAAGATAAAGAACCAATTTAATTTGCTATGTTTCATTTTGTGCCACAGTTATAGATGAAATAAAAGAAGATAATCCAGAACAAGAATTTTTGGTGTGTTTTGTTTTAATGGGCTGCTAAGGCGAGATGTGTATCTCTGTGTGAAACAGATTTTCAAAGGGACATAAATGGTCTTTGATCTTTCTGAACCATTTGTCTTCAAATTCTTTGGAAGATGTGATTACCAGAGCAGTCAAAGCTTCAGAGCCTACACATTTCACCTCTGCATGAACTTCATCTTTTATTTTTTCTGGAATGAGATCTTCTCTCATAACCTGCAGCAGAAAAAAAAAATATACACACATTCCCCATAAAACAGGCAGCAGACAGACATAGGAGAGAAGAGAATGTGAACTACTGATTTAAATACTTCCAAATGAGAGCAGAAATGGGGATATTTCCAATTAAAGATTCTCATTCTTTTGTGCTGATGGAAAGGTCCCTTTTTTGTTCCACAAAGTTCTTGTTTACATCTCAATCTCACCTCCCCCTGGGAAACGGCCATTAAAACAGACCAGACCATTACTGGGATTCAGTTCTCACAGAATAATGGTCTAATCTTTTTGTATCAAGCACATTCTGCTGGTAAAAATACAATTCAAGGTCCTTCTCACACCTAGTCAAACCATGGGAGAGGCATGGTAGGGAAGAATCTTGTTGCCTCTTGGGATTAAAAGTTATTCTAAGGTGTTGTTCTGTTAGGAGGTCAAAATATACAAGGGCCAGGGAGACAGAAATCTCTCTAAGTAACTGATGAGCCCAGTAGAAGTGAGAAATGAGAGGAACAAGGGTATAATGTATATAATTAGGGGAAAGGGAAACTGAACAACGGCTATGCAGAACATAATGAGGACACTCTACTGCTCCCTACTGGAGAGAAGCAGGTCCACCCAAATGCTATTTGGTCACGTCTTCAAAACTCTAGGACGGATTTTGGGCCACCTTCTCTGTGGGGCCTTTGCAAAGGCAGTTGTTAGGAAAAAAACCCCAAAAACCAGCCTTAAAGAGGCCATCAAGTCCCAGCTGTTGACCAATACATGCAATTAAATTTGCTACAATGTGCAAAGAGAAATCTTAAACCATTTCATATCCTATGGAAGCAACCAAGCCAAGCAACATCAAGTAAAACAAACAAAAAAAATTACCTTACTATATTCAACAAGTAGTTGTAAAATGAATGAAAATTCTAAAATAACAGTTGCACAAACAACTCATTAACAGAAATGCTTCAAATGGCCCCAAACTGGTGTCTGAAGCAAAAGCAAGTGCAGTGGCTTTGTTTTAGTGAGTGTCTAAATCCAGTATTAAATAATAACTTTTCCCTTCTAAATAATGGGAGGTGAAGTACCACTCTTTAAAGAATCTTTAAAGAACTACAAGGTGGTTTCTGCCTTCAAGAGGCTTAGAAGCTAGTTTGGAAAACAAGATAAGCCTGTTTTTGTACACAGACTCACAAACCTTCCAGCTCATCCCTTATACATATACCCCAATAAACCCTTCCTACCCACTACCACTGCCCCAAACATGCCCCAACTTCCACAAATCCCTAAGGATGTTCATGACATTACAGCTTCAACCTCTGCTCACATCCTCTCTCCTCCTCACCCACCCCCAAGAGAAATAACCAGCTTTAGGATATTCTGAGTCTTACACACACACAGTCAGCATATGTTAAATGCCAAATGAGTGGTATGGACAGTTAGTCCTGGAGATCACAGCAGGAGCCGAAATTACTGTTGGCTAGAGCTGCCAAGGAAAGTTTCATGGAGAATATGAAGCTTGAAATGAACTCTGAAGACCAGGTTGGCTTCAGACAGGTAGAGAAGAGGCCAGAAACCTTCCAGCGGAACAAAGGAACTGGCAACAACCAAAGGCGACAGAGAAGGAGGTATGAGGCACATCTGGGAAATATGTGGATTACTGTGATGTGGGCAATGTGTATGAGGAAAGTGGTAGGAAATCAGGTAGGAGATGGATTTGGTGGGCTTTGAATGCTGTACAAACAAGGTGGGGCTTTGTTCCTGCCTTTGCTCCTGCCAATCCAAGTTTTTGAAAAGGAAAATAACCTGATCAAAGTGATATTTTAAGAAGGTTCATTTGGAACAGTTTTCAGAATGGATTAAATTATAGATTGGATGTAGAGAAACTGCATATTATATCACATAAATACACATATGCACATATAAAAATAATAGTGTATCATAATGATCTAAGTAGGAGATACGAGGACCTAGACTAGTTTCACTAATAGAGCAGCAATGAAAATGGGAAAAAATGTCTGGGGAAGATATTGAAAAAAAACTCACAGTAATCCTTCATAAGAAGGAAAGCTCCATGATGACTGACTGGATAAAGATAATCAGGTACAGGAGGAAGCAAAGAGGACTCTGTGGTGCCAAGCTTGGGTGTCAGGGGATACAAGGAAGCCAGGAGACAGACTCACTTGCCTTTCATTCACTCAATATTTACTGATCACCTACTATGTACAAGGTACTGTCAGGGATATAAAGATTATTAAGAACCCATCCTGAGGATGTCAGTTTTCAAAATTCTTACACGTAAAGTGATGGTGAGACACCCAAAAGGGAATATCCAGCAGACAGCTGGAGACAGAAGACAAAGTCAGAGATAGTTACGTGAGGGATAACAGCTGGAGATGCTACAGCATGAGCTTTCTGAAATAACTTGTTGGAGAAAGAGCTGAAAACTGAACTCTGGAGACAGGAATCCTTGGGGTCTATGTGGAAGGGTGATAAAAACACCAATAATAATAAAATAACTGACTTGTATACAGTGCTCTGGAGTTTGGAAGATGCTCTACATGCATTATTTCATGTTAGCGGCACAAGAGTCCTATGAGGTAAGGTCCATTTCACAGAGGTGCACACTGGGACTCCAAGAGATTCAGTGATTTGCCCAAGGTCACAGAGCTAGCTAATATCTGAAGTCAGGACTTGAACCTGGGTCATGCTACCTTCAAGTCCATTACTCTATCCTTTATACCATACTGCCTCTCTTATTCGTAGTCTGGGCTCAATTATCCATTTTAATGGAAACTGAAATAGCGAAAACAAAAGCTACTGGAAGGCTATTTATTTTACTTCTTAATCTCTCTGGAGAACAGCAGTATCTTTACTTTAGAGGCAAACAACCTTTCAGAGAACAGGGAGTTGCAGGAACCCAGGCCAATGTAGGAAAAAAGAAACTTGGTTCAATCAGAACATGTCATACCAAATTATCCTCATTTCCTTTCTCCATAGCATCGCAAGACTAGTCGATGAGAGAGGTACATGACAAAATTTCTCAAGGTATCTTTGTATACAGATAAAGAAATGTGTTAAAGATAACATGGTACATTAAAATGGATTCTTAACTTGTTTTACCAGTTATCCAAAAGATACTAGCAGATACCAGTAATCTACCAGTAATCCAAAGATTACTGAGTAAGGAACTGAGACCAATTGGGAGGGAGGTACTGTGATGTTACATTTAAAAAAAAAATTAATTATTGACTGAAAAGACCATGACCACTTGCTGAGAACTTCCTCTTGCTCCCTCCTCCTCATCTCACAAACCACGGACACCTTCTGCCACCATCTCCTCCTTTGCTCCAATCTCACAGGAGGAAGTTGCCCTTCCCAACAAAGAGCTTCCCCTATACAAGTGGGAAGACAAAATTTGTCTGACAAAGGTTAGACAAAATGATCCCACGAGGTTCCACCTGTACAAGTGATCCCACTCCATCTAGGCTCCTCCAGCAGGCTGTCCCATCATCCCCCCTCTCTCACTTCAATCTCTCCCTATCTCCTGTCTGCTTTCCTCCTGCCTTTCCTATCCTCAGAAAACTTAATCAACTTGTACGCCAGAGAGCCATCACCACAGCTCTCTCCTCCCTTATGCAGCTAAACTCCTCAAAAAGGCCTTCTACAGCCCATGTCTCCCCTTCCCTTCCTCTCATTCTCTTAACTCCCTACATGCTAACTTCATCACTCAAACAAAACTGCTCTCTCCAAAATTACCAATGATCTCTTAATTGCTAAAGCCTTTTTTCAATCCTCATCCTTACTGACTTCTCTTCAGCCTCCAACCCTGTTGATCATTCTCTTTTCCCCAATTTTCATAACATTGTTCTTTCCTGGTCTCCTCCTACCTGTCTAATCACTCCTCCTAAGCCTCCTTTGCAGGATCTTTGCCGCAGTCATGCTGGTTATTGTGGGTATCCCCCAAGTGCTGTTCTAGGCTCTCTTCTCTTCTCCCTCTATACTATTTTGCTTGGTGATCTGGACACCTACCATGGGTTCAATTATATCTCTGTTGATAATTTTCAAATTGAATTATCCAGTCAAACCATGATACTCACATTTCCAACTGCCTACTGGACACCTGGAACAGGATATCTCCTAGACAACTTAAACTGAACATATCTAGAATCAAACTCATATTCTCCCCAAATTCTGCCCTCCCTTCCAAACTTGCCTATTAATGGCCTTCTTCCACACAACCTAAGCATCATTCTCAATTCTTCATTCTTTCTCACCACCCCGTATCCTATCACTATCTATTGCAGACCTGTCCATTTTAACTTGGTAACATGTCTTGTATGCTGCTCACTCTCTCCGCTGCCACTGCCCCCACCCTGGTACAAGCCATCACTATCCCTGGCCTGGGCCACTGCAAGTCTGCTCATGGGTTTCTCTGTCTCAAGTCTCTCCCCACTCTAGTCCATCCTCCACTTGCCCGCCAAATTAATCTTCCTAAAACTCAGGTCTAATCTCTTTTCAATAAACTCCAGGAGCTCCCTATCACCTCCAGGATTAAAAATAAAATCCTTTGGTGTTCAAATCCTTCATGATCTGACCCCTTACCCAGATTTCCAGTCTCTCATAACATTCCAGTCTCTCTTTTTCCTCCCTGCATCCCTTGTGACCCAGTGATACTGGCTGCTCCTCAAACAAGACACTATCTTTAGGCTCCACACATTTTCGCCAGCTTTCTTCCATGCTCAAAATTCTCTCCCTCTTCATCTCTTCCACCTTTCACAAAGAGTGTTTTCTGATCCCTCATAATGTCGGTGCCTTCCTGCGTTGATGACTTCCAATTCAGCTCGTCCAGATCTTGTTTGTACACAGCAGTTCTGAGCTGTCTCTCCCGTTAGTCTGTGGAGGGTGAGGCAGGACTGTCTTTGGCCTTTCTTTGTATCCCCAGCACTTCATATAGCACCTGGTACATCGCAGGTGCTTAAAAAATGCTGACTCATTACTGACCAAAGGACCTAGGGCTCTTTAGCCTGGAAAAGAGAATACTCGCGAACCAACCGAAGGCTTCCTTCATTTGATCTAGCAGATGTTGTCCAAGGAAGACAAAACACACATACACAACATTCTTGTTATGTGGCATGGAAGGGGTGGGGGGTGGGGGTGACTCAAACCCCTCAAAGCAACTTCTTATTCCAATGCAAGTGAGAAGAATAGATCATTTGTGTCATTAGGAAAAAGAGAAGCTAAGCACTGGATATGAGAAGTACTAAAGACTTTTGGTATAAGCTGTCACTGGTGAAGGAGGACTGGACATAATGCACTGCTAGAAAGGAAGGGCGGCAGTGACAAGAGGCAGATTTCCATTCATTCTAAGGAAAATATCTCTAACAAGGAGAGTTGTCTACAAATTCAACACACTGCTTCATAGGCACAAAGAGCCAAGCCCTATTACCATCTGTCCACCCTGCACGGAAGCATAAGCCTGAATCAGGGCAAGGTCAGTCTGACTGGGCTCTGAGGCTCTTCCAGTAAGGACAGTCAGTGCAATTTACAGAGTCCCCAAACTGTTCTTCGGTCAATAGTCTCTGATGTTATTTCCTTAGACTTTTTCTGGAGCTACCATGATGGCAAGCTTTGCGGTTTGGGTCAGAGCAGTAGAGGGAAACTGACAAGAGAAGGCTCCTCTCTGGAACTGAAATGACTGTGAGACATCTGTACTGTCTTTCCCAGAGAGACCCCTTCACAACCAATGCAGAGCAGCTACCCCCACATCAGGTGGAAACTCACCTCAGAAATCAGCAGCAAAGTTTCTTCTTCAAAGTCAAATCCTTTTAGTCTAGCTTCAATTTCCTCCTGAACCTTGAAATTCTTCTCTAAAGCAAAAGATGTTTGCTGAGACTGAGTGAGCTGAAGCAAAAGCCTGAAACCACAATGGGCCAACAGACAGGTTAGAGGTTCTCAGAGTGGGGTGGCACAAAGAGCTCATTTATATTTACTTAGGGAGTAATCCTGTTGTTGAATATTACTTAGGAGTCATCATCACGGGGATGGATGGACAGGTTAGATCTGAATGACTTCAAAGAGCTGCTTTTTCTCTCTTATTTTGCTGTCTAGCCTGTTAGACTCACTGCCTCTGACCTGGATACACTACCATTTATCAGTGATACTATTTAATGGGGCAAATACCCTCATGATAGCTCACTACTATTTGGAAATAACATGGATTAATACCTATGAATTTAAGTGTGTTTTTATTTTCTAATACAGAAACCAGGATCAGAGAGAGTCCAACCCTATCAACTAAGAAACTCTGAATGTTTTAGGCTTGGTCCTATAAAGAAGAACTATAAAGTTCTTCAGACTATGTCTTTTTGTTTTTGTTTTTTTAAAAAATATTTCTGACTTCTTTTAGGTTTTTTTTTTAAAAGTATGTTCTTGGATAATAACATAAACCTAGGAAGCAATGTTTCTTTGCTCATAAAATGCACAAGTACCCAATTATCTTTTTTCTTCTGAATTTATATGTTTTTAAGGAGACCAGAGGCTTGAATTCCCAAGGGATGGATCCTCTGACCCCTCTGTAGAGTGAGCTAAGGGTCATCTATTCCCATTATTGCGGATATAAACAACAAGAGAGATGAGCATTTAGTTTTCTTAAAAGAAGAGCCACACACTAAAAAGAATGGTCTCCTCATAAAAACAATCCTTCATCTGCTTTTTCAAAGCCACTCTCAGCTGTATAATGGGATAAATCTAACATTCAGTTTTCTTTTCTCAATTCTCACAGATTTATCTCAGAGAGCAAGACAAGCTGTATTCTCTAAGTGGTGTATCCTTTCATTCTTATGGATCAAAATAAAACCAGAGGGTCATTTTACTGTCCCCCTTTCTCCCAAAACTAAACTAAATGTCCTTTTGAAGTCCTGCACTGATTAGAGCTAAAGCAAAAGCCTGAAAATCACAATGGGTCGATTGACAGGCATATACTTATAATGCAGAACAGAAAAGCCTTCCTGTGATAGATTTTCCTGCCTTTTTTTCATTAATCCTTAGCTTACCTGGCTCTGACAAATGAGGCACAAGCCTTCATTTGAGTCCCTGTCCATACTGCAGGTGCCCAGGACTGAAATGCCAGATGGAAGGGGGTCTCTGGTGACACAGGCCACACATCACTGACAGAGTTTTCACTTTTCTGGACACAGCTACTACTTGTTCCCATAGAAAACCTAGAATCTCCATTCAAAGTTTTGGAAAAATGTTGAGAAGGATCTTTTTTTGGTGATGGGAAAGGGGTTTTGAGTTCTTGGTCACTTGAGGTAAAACTGCTTTCTTTCTGAGATGAAGTAAATGAGGTTGAGAGAGCTAGTCCAAGACTCAGGTAAGCCTCTGCAAGCTTAGCCCAATTCCAAGGATTAAAATGATGCAAAGAAATCAGTTTTTGTAGGCATAGGATTGTTTTCTCTATATTCTTCAGACTTGAATAAATAGTGAGCTGGAGGTAGAGCACAGTAGTTAAATGGTCACTGTTAGTGGCTCCATTCCTCTGAAAACCAAAAAATTAAAAATATTAAATTGCAGAATAGGCTTAAAACTTTGATAAACTGAGACACATTTTTTCCATGTAATAACATCAATCCTTAATAATGAGCAGTATTTGTCAAAATTTATGAGAAATTAAGTTACGTATATTTCAACTATCCTACAGCATTTTGTTTTTGTTTTGCTTTTTGGAGGGCAATTGGGGTTAAGTGACTTGCCCAAAGTCACATGGCTAGTAAGTGTGTCAAGTGGCTGAAGCCACATTTGAACTCAGGTCCTCCTGACTCCAGGGCTCGTGCTCTATTCACTGTGCCAACTAGCCGCCCCTCCTACAGCATTTTTTAAAGCCACAAGATTAGACAAATGTATGCTAGTCAATAGAATATTCACCAGCTTCCCCACACGTCCTAATGTCAGGAGAAGCTATGCAATCATCAGCATTGGTAGCTTGAAAATCTTAAGTACTAGAAGCTGATTACAATTATGGTTTATATTTTCAATTTGTATTCTAATTCTTATTGATTAAAGCCTGATTTCTTGTAGATTTGGCCTAATTTCAGGCCCTGGGTCACTGGTTACTTTGCATGGCTGTATTAAAACATAAATGGTTAATTCCTTGAGGATCTGAGCACATTCTAGTTCAAATTCTATTTGGCTTACACTTCTTAAGCAGGATAGCCCTGAAGCTCTCAGTGCTTCCCGATGCATGATAATTGAATCCAAATGCCTTCCTTAGTAACTGTTATTGAGGTCAATTGTTCTTGGCCAGAGATAGGGCTGCTTGGCCTCCCCCAAAACACAAACTCTCTCCTAAGCCAGCCGACAGAAAGTCTTTCTAAGTTGGGGCCACTGCTTCACACCATAGCAAGTCCCATCTCTGCCTATGGGGGAAAATATAAACCCTCTCCCTCTCAGATAAAGAAAAATTAAGTATTAAGGCATGGATATTTAACTGCAGTTACCTTTACACTGATCTTAGGTCTTAGAAATGGAGCTGGTTTTAAAGGTCCCACTGTCATACTCTCACCCATAAATGTTCATTAAAAAAACAAGTCTGTGGTCCAGAAAAGCCATGTAGGTAAGCAAAAGACTGAAGGGGTCTAAATTATGTATGTATAGGAAAATATCATTTTAAACTAGCTCCCTATGCCAGAGCATCCATTACTCTGGATTAAAGTCAAGCCCTTCATATACAATATGTATACAATGAAGGAAGGCACTGTTATGTTACTACCCTGACTCAACAAGATGAGTCGGACAGCACTATGGACCAGGAACTGAGCTCAATGATGTGGATACAAAGAAAGGTGAACGTGTGGTTCCTACCATCAAGGAGCTTGCATTCAGAATGGAAGACTAAGGAGCAGCTAGGTGGTGCAGTAAATAAAGCACTGGCCCTGGAGTCAGGAGGACCTGAGTTCAAATCCAACCTCAGGCACTTAACACTTACTAGCCATGTGACCTTGGGCAAGTCATTTTACCCCAACTGCCCTGCATTACCCCCTGCAAAATAAAAAAAAAAAAAATCCAGAATGGAAGACTACGTATAAATAATTATGTACATACAAGATATACACAAATTTGACAGAAAGTAATCTCAGAAGGTGAGAGCAGTACAGGGGACTGAACTGAACTTAGTACTGAAGGAAGCCAGTAATTGATGAAAAGGGAGAACATCTGAGGTATGAGAGACAGCACAAAGGAGAGAGTGTATTGTGTGTAAAAAACAGTAAACAGGTCAGTGTGGACAGAATAGGGCAGTGTAGAGAGACTACAGCCTGCAGAGAGGTGGTAAAAAAAAAAAAAGGACCAGACTATGAAAGGCTTTAAATGCCAAAGAAGCTGATATTGGATACTAGAGGTAAAGGGGAGAGACACAGGAGCTGACAAGGTCATACCTGCCCTTTAGCAGCTGGGTGGAAGCAGTATTGGAGTGTAGAAGTACCTCAAATTTGGGAGACCAATTATAAGGCCACTGCAATAGTCCTGGTGAGAAGTGATCAGGGCTTCTAAGAGGATGGGCAATGAGTGAATGGAGAAAAGGAGATTATATAAAAACTGTTGTAAAGGTAGAACAAGGCTTGACAACAGATACAGGGTGAGTACAGTTAAGGAACCAAGGATGACAATAAGGTGGTGAGCCTAGATGACAGGGAAGATGGTGGTGCCTTCAACACTAATTGGGAAGTTAGGAAGAAGGGAAGGTCTGAGGGGGAAAATAAGTTCCACTTTGGACATAGTGGGCCTTCAGGACATCCGGATGAAGATCTGGGATTCATTTTCATAACTATGTTAATTGAACCCATTAGCAATGATGAGATCACCAATAGAGACGGTATAGAAGGAAAAGAGAAGAAGGCTCAGGATAGAGCCCTGGGCTACACCCATGGTTAGTGGGTAGAATGACTTTTTCTACCTTTCAGTACACTTCCAGGCACACCATGCTTTCTGTATGCATAAATTATGACTAGTTCTGATAGGTTTTGGGTAAACTACTCTGTGAAAGGTTATATATTTCACCAGATGATATGGATACTTCATGGCTCTCTTAGTAATCCTATAAATAACTGTACACATTCTTGGACACATATTTGTATATATGAGAAAGTATAACATTCCCTGAAAGTAGCTTACTTATCCCACTCCCTAATTAAAATTCTTCAACATTCACTGGTACTAAGCACTATAGAAAAACATCTAATTATATGTTGAATAGCAAAAACTTAAGTTTATTGTAAATCTTACCTAGAAATCAACAAATGAAGGTTTGGAAAAGAAAAATAAAGAGGAGGTAGATTGTCAAAATTTTACAGCCTGATGGACCTTCTTAAAACATGGTACTGAACTGCCCCTACAGAATGTTAAAAAGGCCAGGAATTAAGGAGTGGCTTGCAACCACTGCAAAAAATAGCAAAGAGATGAACAAGAAACAGCAAACAGGAAAGATCAGCTTGTGCCAGAGCAAGAGAGAATGCTGGGATAAAAGTAAAACGAGTACCAAAAAAGAATATGGTTGGGAAGAAATAGGAGAAATAAGTAAGCAAGAACTGAAGAGAAAGTGTTTGACCAAAGACAGCCAACTGGGCGGCATCTGCTATCCTATCTTGTACTCTTTCCAATCCATCTGCTGTCACCTAGCATAGAGCCTTGTGAGAAGTGACTCTCAAGGCTCTGAAATTCCTGACATGAGTATCAGAGAGATTCTGAGTGGTCTTCAACCTACAGGGTGGCTGTCACCCCACACAGACCAACCTGACACCGGCCTTGATGCTATGTGATCCAGTGGGAAGAGCCTCAGACTTGCAATGAAAAGACCTCAGTTTGAATTCTCCCTCCTCATCTTCAAAATGACATGTCAGGCCAGCCTTTCCTGCTTTAAGATCCTGAACAGTCCCTTGCTCCTGTTTCTCTTCTCAAATTCCAGGACTGCTGCAAGTGCTAGCCATGGGCAGTCTAAGCATGGGAAAAAACTGGAATGGGCAAGTACTGAGTAAAGGATCATAAGGGAAATTTGGTAAAAGCCTTGAAGAATAATAAGGATGATGGGTGTAGCTAGAAAGAAGGAAAAGGAAAAGATAAAGCAGCTTGCTTCTCTGTAGGTTGATGGAGCTTACAGGACTGTCACTCAGTGGACAAAGCAGACTAGGTTCCAACTCGAAAATTAGCCCTTAACACAGATTTAAAATGCTCAAGACACAGATGTTTTTCATGTTTTGAAGTAAATCATTTGATCTAAGGTACTACCAAAACTTCCTCAGCCTCCAGAGGCTAAGGACCTACACAATAAACAAAACACAAAACCGTTACCAGGGAACGGTTAAAAATTTCTTATTAATGAAGAAATAGGATGGTTAAATCTGCAAGCAAACGTCATGCTAACCTCAAGCCTGTTAAAGTTGTCACAGCCATGATAACCTAGTCCAAAAATCACAGCAATGTTTTCTCATAAACTGCTGGTGAAAGAGAAAAAAAAAAAGGACACTTATAAAATATTAAGTATTATTCTATCTTGTTAAATTTATTTAATCTCTAGACTCTAACTTATATATCAGAAGTAGTATTAAATCATCCATAAAACAAATGTCTTAAAAACAAAACCAAAACTGCATACAGAATTGTAAATTCAACAAACTTTTATTAAACATTAACATTAGGTATAAGTCAAGAGTTACCTTTCTTGTCTCATTCACACAATTTTACTTAGGAATGTACAGAAAGCAGCTAGTAAACTGTGCTTAGTGGGAGTGTTTGTCTCTAATGGGGGAAGTAGCTCTACAAAGGTAAGGTTTTCAGAGAACTGAGGATTTTCAACATTATTCAGAAAAATATGTTACATGCAAACTATGGTATTTTTGGTTCAAACTCCAACATAAAGTTCTACAGTCCAAAGCCCACACATTTCACTAACAAGGGACATTTTCAGGAAACCAACTCATCAGTTCTGGACAATGGCACTCAGGAAAGACATGAATATACAACACTCACCAACTTCTCAGCAATCTCCAATGCTTCCATATGCCTTCCGAGGTGAGTTAAGCATCGAGCCTGTCCTTCTTGGACATCTCTTCTCATGGCAAAGTTGGTAGGTGACAATAGTTCAAAGCAGCTGGAGTACTCCTGAAGTGCTTTCTATGTAGGTATTTGTTAAAAAAAAAAAAGGCACTGCAGAAAAGAACCTAGTAAAAGGTTTGTATGTTGTTGGGGTTTTCTGGCCGGCATGAGTGTGTAGGGAGCAAAGTGGCAGGTACCATTTTCATGTGATGCTACCTCCCTCCCTTTGAATTTGAAAGCAAGAAAGGAGGAAACACCCCAATTTGAAAGATTATACTAGAGTCCAAGGCTTAAAACACACAGAATGTCAGCTCTAATGGTTACTGGAGAAGAGACTGGAAAAAATACCTTGTCAGCATAGGGAAAAGAGGTGGTTGCTATATCTATCTTTTGACAGTGCTTTATCACTAGGTCATGTCCATCTATGCTGGAGACACTCCTGCATTTGTGAGATACGGACAGACACTGGGGTAAACAGAGTTATGCAGTAATGAGAAGAACCAATCATATGTACAATTGGCTGCAGAAGACTAAGACCACTTAGAAATGCCCAGATGAGGACTGGGATTCTGAAAACAGTCACTGATAGGCAAAAACACTTTATAAAAGGTGAAATTTGTTTCTGCACATCCAAATCTTACACATTTTAAACATATAAATCTGTTAAATTTCCAAAAGTGTTGTTCCCCATAAAGTATTATGATTTTCATCTGCAAGGAGATACGTACCTGAAATTCTTGTTGCCGGTATGCCAAGTCTCCTCTAAATTTCTTGATGGTGAGTATTTCAACTTCATCCTTGTTTTCTGTTTCCTCATAAAACCACTGGAAAACAAAAAATTCAAATTATGGAATAAAACCATCAATTGTACCAACCACTTAAACGAAAATACAGTTTATAAAACTAAAAAAAAATCAGTTTTTCAGAATAAGATTCACAAGAAAACATTAGGTAAAGTAATAACTTTACTGCAATGCTTTTACCTGAAGTCAAAGACAAACAAGCATGCCAACATATAGGTAGTCACTAAGCTAAGGAAGTCAGTATAAAACTATAGGCTCACCAGGTACACATTTTCAGTAAAGGGATAGCCTGTGGCTTCTGAGTGGATGAAGAGGGAAGGATCAGGTTTGGCAGGAATTTGAGGGAAGGAGGCAGAGAACAATACAAAATGCATTTAATTTGGATGTTTTAGATTGGATGTGAGATTGGCACAGGGAGGAAACTTCCTACCGGTGCAGATCAGTAGTCTTAAGAGAGCTGTCCTGGGGGGACTAAGAAATCAAGCAGCTTAGCCAAAGTCACACGACCAATGTATGTCGGAAGTGGGAGTTACACTCAGTTCTTCACAACTCCAAGATTTTCCACACACTACTATGTGGCTACCTCTGATACACAGAAGCTGCTAAGTGATGCCATGGTACACAGAGTGCTGAGCCTGGGGTCAGGAAGATCTGAGTTCAAATCCAGCCTCAGATGCTTACCAGCTGTGTGTCCCCGGGCAAGTCACTTAAACTCTGTTTGTCTTAATCCACTAGAGAAAGAAATGAAAAAACTACTCCAGTGTTCTCGACAAGAAAAGCCTGTGGACAGTATGGTCCACAGGGTCACAAGAGTTGGACCCAACTGAATGACTGAACAACAACAACAGGAGCCTGAAGGAAGTAGAGAGATAAGAATTAGAGTGGAACTGTTTTTAACTTGTCTCACAGCAAAACCTCCTGGGTTGGAAAAATCTGATAAACATAAGTTTGAAATATTTTACTAATTTCTACTGAGCCAAAATTCACTTACGCCCTAGGATATTCTCTTTATCTGAAAAGCAATCATGCTTCACTTTCATATCTCCTGGATCCTATAGCTGTGTTGAGGGTCCTGGCTCTTCTAACTGAACATGTAAAGGACCACTTATTCCCTGAGCCAGGGGTGAGGAACCTGCCTATATATTTATTCCCTAAGCCAGCAATGAGGAGCCATATGTGGCCTTCTAGGTCCTCAATTGCAACTCTTTGAATCTGTTCAGTCAAAGGGCTATACTTGAGGACCTAGAGGGCCACATGTGCCCTTAAAGTCGCAGGTTCTCTACCCCTAGTCTAGACAATTTCCACAGGCAGAAATGTTCAATTCATCTAAGTCAAGGTAGTCCCCACGCTGGAAATTAATAGGGTACCCAACTACTGGAGAACTGCTAAACAAATTATGGTATAGGAATGGAATATATTCCATTCTGTTCATATTATATTTAATTCAAGTTATATGTAATATAATAGAAATCTTTACATTACATTCATATTATACAATGATGACATTATAAAGAAAAACCTTGAAAGACGTTGCAACTCTGATCAAAATGCAAGACAAACTACAATTCCAGAGGACCAAAGAAGTAAGCCTGCTTATCCACCTCCTGCCAAAGAGGTGACATGTAAAATGTACCACGAGACACACGCTTTTTGGACATGGCCAATGTGAGAGTTCTGCCTTACTGGACTGTGCATATGTTATGAAGGTTTTATTTTTTTAAACAGTTCAATGTTGAGGGAAGTGTGGAAGAAAATAAATGCATGTAAAAAATTTAAAAATGTTACATTAAAAGAAATCATGAATAAACAGAAGTAGAAAAATACCATTACAAAGAATTTCTGTATAATAAATATATTTCCACTTTTCCTAGATTGCTCATAGGAAAGTCAATTTTGGCTTTGTTAAGCCCAGATACTCTGTGAATTCTACAGAACAATTCTAAATAACAAATACTCTTTTGTAACAAGGGCTTTCTTGGGTTCTTGTAACTTTTACACTCTAAGGGAAAAAGAAATTGTGTAATTTCCCTTAGAGCCAAGAAAAAAGCAAATGAACTTATAATTTCTTCAGAGTTTTTGTGTTTGCCCTCAAACAGTGATTATCCTTAAATATCCAGTCTAACTTCTAATTATAGAATAAATACAAACTTCCAAAACAAATAGCTTGTGTATGAATAGAATTGTTTACCCTTCCAATCTGAAGTCTATAGACCTATGAAGACTCACCTAAATTCTTTAAGTGTCTCTCTAACACACATACACACACACACACACACACACACACACACACACACACACAGAACAACAAAAACCTAACTGCCGTCAGCAGGGAAAAATACATGGAAAGGACTAGAGAATAGAAGAGGATGAAAGGATCTATGTCTTGAGAACAATTCAAAAATACATGTCTACGATGTACCTGATAATTGTACTATGGTGAAAGAACATTGGATTTCAAGTTGTAAAACTTGAGCTGGGATCCTAGTTCTGTGAACCTTCTGAAAACCCCTTTACTGGGCCTCAATTTCCTCATCTGTAAAATTAAAGGGTAGCCTAGATCAGTGGTTCTCAAGACCCCTCTATACAACTGGGGACCCCACCAAAAAGCTTTTGTTTACATGGCTTGTAACCATCAATATTTACTATGGTAGAAATTAAAACAGTATTATTATTAATTTAGTTAATTAAATAACATTATAATTTAAAATAGATTAATGATATTAATATCATAGTATTATTATGAAAATAGTTTTGACCTTGAGGACCCCTTAACAAGATCTGGGGGTATCTGAGAGCCCCCAGACCACACTTAGAAAACCACTGGCTTCTATGATGATCTCTGAGATCCCTTCTGGCTTTAAACTGAACAATCCTATGATATTTGTGGGATAAGTGAGGAGTTTTACTGAAGGGAGGGCTTGGGGCCACTTGTGAGGCTGAATACAGGGAGAGGTTTAAGGGAATATCCTCCCTTCAGGACTTCCTACCTAGCTAACCTCCTTAATTCTTAAAAAAACAAACGACAACAAAAAACCCAAAAAAACCCTCTCACTTGACCCTTTCATCTTGGCCAGCTACCTGGCCTTTGTCTTCCCTTTTACAACAAAACTCTTAGAAAAAGCTATCTACACTTTTACTACCACTTCCTCACCTCCCACTCACGTCTTAACCCCAGAACTTGGACTGATGCTGTTATCTCCAAGATCATTACTCACGGCTTTATTGCTAAATCCAAAGCCCTTTCCTCTGTTTTTTCCCCCAAACCTCAGTGCAACCTCTGATGCTGGGGAGCAACCCTGCCTTCTGGACAGTATAGTTTCCCTGGCTTTTTGTGACACTGCCCGGCCTGTTCCTCCTACTCGTCTGACTGAGGCTTCTCAGTCTCATTCATGAAACTATCATCCAAGTCCTTCCCTTTACAAATGGTCTATGTAGCACAGGGCTGGAGTCCTCTTCATCTCTTTCTCTACATTCTCCTTTGGTGAAATCACCAGCTTCTATGTCTTCAAAGACAAATTTTTTTCAGATTAATCCCAAATCTACATATCAAGCCCCCATCTCTCTCCCGCTCTTCAGTCCCCAATAACCAACTTGTCTCTATTAGACATTACCTGTCTCCTGGCTTCTTTGGCTTCCTCCAAGTCCCATTTAAAATCCTATCTTCTATAAAAAGTCTTTCCTCTTAATTTTAGTGCCTTCCCTCTTTGAATTATTTCCTATTTATCCTGTTTGTAAATATTTTGTTTGCTCATTGTTTCCCTCATTAGAATGTGAGCTCCTTAAGGGCAGGGGCTGGTTTTGTTTTTGGCTTCTTTTTGTATACTTAGCACAGTGCCTGGCACTCATACGCTTAATAAATTCATACTGACTACTGCCCTCCAGGGCATCACCATTCTTCTAGTTTCCCAAGCTTGCAACAGGGGCATCATCCCTTGACTTTCCTTATAATCACTCAGGTACTAGGTAATATGATTCTACCGGCTCAACACCTCATCTCTCTCACATCCATATCATTCTCTCTACACACACACTAACCACCTAGTCCAAGCACTCCTCACTCGTCACCTGGTTTGCTACAATAACCCCCAATTGGTCTCTCTATCCAACTTCTTCCTTCTCCAAACCATCCTCCAGAGCAACATAACTGATATTCTTAAAGCTGGTGTCTGACTAAATCACTTCTCATTCAGCAAGCTTCAGGGACTCTCCCCATCCCCACACTCCTTTGCAGATCCTTGTTTCACTGTTGCCTTTCCCCACTAAATGTCAGATCACTGAGGGCAGGGGGTGGACCATCTCTATTTTCGCTGGTACAGTCAGTTGGGCTATCAGGCATGTTTTGAAAACTCAACTTTATTCCACATTCGCTGATATACATGGGAAGATTTTGAGCACAATTCATTTCGAGTCTGCTCCTGCTCCAGCTCCATTTTTCCTACAAGAAACATCGAGAATGCGGAAAACTGGGCAGCTTCCTAATAACTCACAAGCTGCATCTTTCCTACCCCCACTTCCACGAGCAAACCCGAGGTCTTTGCTGGGCCAGGGGCTATGCTCATTATCTCTCCTGAAAGAAAGGCTAGTGCTAACAATGCCCTCTCCGGGCCCTGGGTTCCAACCTTCCCAACCCGAACACATGTAAAACCAGCTTTTAAAATTAGGTTCCTGTCTTTGATGATGTCACAGACTTCGTGCCCCAACCCCACTTTCCCAGAAACTCTGTGGGTTTCACTGTACAATTTTACACAGGGCAGTGATTTTCAGAATGAAATCCCGCTATAGCAGAACTCCCAAGCGCTTAGCACAGGCTTGGCACCCAGTGAGCACTTAAATCATGCCCGGGTCCCTACTGCCTTTAGGGTAAAACACATACTCCGCTGCCGAGCATTTAAAACTCTTTTGGGATCCAGATCATCTTTCCAGACCAATTACACCCTATTCTCTTTCCACACTTTTCCAAGCCAATCAAACAGGCCTAGCTGCTCTTCTTTATGTGGGACGTTTCATCTCCCACCTCCATGCCTTTGTACAAGCTCCAGACTCCGACACGTTTGCGCTCATCTGTTGGAACCTCCTCATCTGTTAGAACCTCTAGCATCCTTCGAAGGGGTTCTTCTTGAACAGCCTTAAATGACTTGACTTTCATTGTGTGTACACATCCTTCCCTTCCCGAGATCCCCGTCCCCACCCATCGCCGCGCCGGGCAAACAGCGGGAGCTCCCAAGTGCTGGTTAGCCGGATGGGGGATGTTCCGGGACTAGGCAGAGGCTCGCGGGCGCCGCGTCTCTCACCTGGGGCTCGCAGCGCTTGGCGCTGTAGGCCTGCAGGGACTCGAGCTCCCGCGGCCGAGGCCACTCCTCAAACACCGAGTCCTCGAACTCGCCACCCAGCACCGAAAAGAAAGAGTCCGACTCCATGGCCCGAGGTCAGTCAGCCGGAGGGAGGGGAAGGGAAGAGAGAGGAAGGGAGAGAAGAGGTAAAGAGGGAGGGGCCGGAGAGACACACATGCGCAGAGCCCCCTCCAATCTAGCCCTCGCGTCCTGCTTTCCTCCCAGAAGCCGCCCCCTGGGCATGCTGGGAAGTGTAGTCAAATAAAGGAATACAGCGCCGTGCCATTTTCATTCTGGGAATTGTAGTCGACCCAGAACTGGCAGCAAAGGGTCCTAATTAAGTTGACGATGGCCCTGGGCTCTATGAGCTGGAAGTGACATTAGAAGGCATCAAGTCCAAACCCCACCTTTTACAGATAATGAAACTGGTCAGAGTACTAAATGTCTGAGGCGGATTGACCTTTAACAACTCCCCAGCGAGAAGCACAGACACATAGGAAGCTGTTGAGGAGGGGAGGGTGGCACAACATCAGGAAGACCCGAGTTCAAATTCTGCCCCAGACTGTTATTTATTAAATAGAATTCTTATTGCACTGTGGTCAGTAAAGGATGTATTTTTAATATTTCTGCTTTTTGGCATTTGTTTGTGAGGATTTTATGCCCAAATAAGTTTTTGTAAAAGTGCCATGAACAGCTGAGACAAGAAGATACCCCTTTCTATTCCCATTCAGTAATTACCAGAAACCTGTAATATTTAACTTTTCTAAAATTATATTCAGGTCCTTAACTTCTTGTTTATTTTTTTGTAACATCTATTTAGCTCTGAAAGGGGATAGATTGAAGTCTCCCACTCTTTGAATTTTACTGTTTCTCCCAGTAACTCATTTAGCTATTTAAGTATTTAGATACCAGGCCATTTAGTTAAATACTGAAATAAATTAATTTTCTGTGGTACCTTTCAATAAAACACAATTTTCCTGTTCATCTCTTTTAATTGTCTATTTCTTTTTCTGTTGCCTGGTCTGAGATCATAATTGCTACTGATGAGGTTTGGGGTTGCTGGGAACTCTGAAATGTCAGGGTACAAGGTGGAGTTGCCTGGAACAAATTCACACACTCAAACCTTCTTCCAATCAAGTGACATAGTTTATTGTAGCTAGTAGAAGGGGCAAAGTTCCTAGTGAACTTGAAAATTGATGAGCATGGTGCTGACCCTTATATACAAAAGGGACAGTGAAAGGATCTGGGTGGGATAAGGAGTGGTAAGCAGTGTGGGGTAGGCCAGGTGCAAGAGTGAAAGGAATGTCAAGTAAACTAATTGGGTGATCTAGGTGCCTTGGGCAGAGGCATCAGTGATGTGGGCTACTGAAATATATGAAAAAATTCAGGGACTGGGTTGCTTTCAGACATGTTTTCTTCCTTTTAGGGGTCCAGGTCCCATCACTTCCTTGGCACATCGCTACCTTGGCTTTTTTGAATTCAGCTGAGGCATAATAGATTTTGCTACAACTCCTTATTTTAAGCACTTAATCTGTGTGAGTTTTTATGTTTCAAGTGTTTCTTGTAAACAAATACATTATTGGATTCTGTTTTCTAATACATTCTGCTATCTTCTATTCTCTGGATGTTTTTCATACTCACATTCACAATTATGATCATTAATTGTGTTATTTCCCTCATCTTTTTCTCTTTCCTCTCTTTGTTCCTCGCCTCCTTTCTTTATTTTCTTTTAATCTCTTCTTAGGATTAATCCTTTCTAAATCTATCCTTCTTATTTCCCCCCATTTTTAAAATTTTTTTGCTTTTTGGAGGGGGGAAGGTAGGGCAATTGGGGTTAAGTGACTTGCCCAGGGTTACATGGCTAGTATTATTCCCCTTTTCTTCTCTCCCTGTTCCTTCCTGTTTCCCTCTGGAGGTGAGTGTGTGTGTGTGTGTGCATGTGCACGATCATGCATGTTCTACACTCCTCAGACCAGTTCAGATTAAAATGAAGTTCAGATGACACCTACACCCTTCACCCCTTATTCATTAATATATTCTGCTTGCATACTCTGATTATGTGAAATCATAAGTTACCTTGTTCATCTTTCCCCATTCTTTCTTCTATTATAACTTTTCCTCTCTCCTTCCTTTTCCTTTAATTTTTTAGGAACAAAACATAACAAAACCACTGCCAGGATCTCTCTTATTTGATCCTTTCTATGCCCCCTGATGATGTTAGGCTTCTAAAGGAATACTTGGTATCATTCTTGTCTCAAAAGGTAAACTGTTCATCCTTATAAAGTCTCTTCCAACTCTTGTATTTACCTTTTTATGTTTCTCTTGACTCCTGTGTTTGTATTTCCAAGTTTTTATTTAACTCTGGTCTTATCATTGAGACTTCTTAAAAGTCCTCTATTTCATTAGAGATCCATTTCTTCTGCATACGATTATACTCCATTTTGCTGGGTGAGTTATTCTTGGTTGTAGGCCTATATCTTTTTTTTTTTCAATTTTTTAATCCTTTATAGTTGAATTTGCTAAATCTTGTGTGATCCTGACTATGGTTCCTTTTTCTTTCTAACTGTTTTCAGTATTTTTCTTTGATGTTGAAGCTCTGAGAGATTTTGTATATAATGTTCCTGGGTTATTTTCATTTTGGAATTTTTTTTAAGAGACACCCAGTGGATTCTTTCTATTTCTACTTTTCCTTCTAGTTCTAAGAGATTTGGGAGTTTTTGTTATGAATACTTGAAATATATCTGAGTTTGTTTTTCTTTTTGGTTATGGTTTCAGGTAGTCCAATGATTCTTAAATAATAACTAGCATTTATATAAAGCTTTAATGTTTGCAGAGCATTTTACCTATGTTATCTCATTGATCCCCATAACAATTATGAAGCTGCTTGCTTAGGGTCACACAGGTGGTAACTAAGGTGGAATTTGAACTCAGACCTCCCTGACTTCTGGGCAGCTAGGTGACTAAGTAGAGAGAATACTGGGTCTAGAGTCAGGAAGACTAATTTTTGTAATTTCAAATCCAGCCTCAGACCCTTACTAGCTGGGTGACCCTGGGCAAGTCACTTAACCCTGTTTGCTTCAGTTTCTTCATCTGTAAAGTGAGCTGGAGAAAGAACCACTCCACTATCTATCTCTCCAGTATCTCTGCCAAGAAAATCCCAAATGGGGCCATGAAAAGTCAGACACAACTGAAATGACCCAACAACAGCTTTCTGATTCCAAACTTCAGCATGTGCTATCCCTGATCAGTTTTTCAGGCCAATTGTTTTTGATATGGATACGTTTGTGTTTTATTCTATCTTTAAAGCAAAGTCTCTCCTTTGACTTAGTTTTAATATTTCTTGTTGCTTCATGGAGTCATTAACTTTTATTTGGCCCATTCTAATTTTTAGGAAGTCTGTTACTTTGGTAATATTTTGTACTTTTTGTGCAAAGTTATTAACTTCCTTTCCAAGTTTTTCCTCCTTAATTCTCTTTGATTTTCTAATTCTTTCCTTTAGCACTCTCATTTCTTTTGTATTTTTAACTTAAACAAAACCCTTGCTTTATTTCTTCTATGAATTCCAATTGTTCTTGTATACAAACCTTTCTTTGAAGTTTTGCTTCTATGTATTTGGGGAATATTCTCCTGAATTTGTATTTTGAGCATCCCTGGCATCATAATAGTGATCTTTTTTGTTGCTTTTGTTTACTCATTCTCCCAACTTTTCTTCCACAATTGAGACTTTGAATTAATGTCAAATTCTGAGTGCTTCTGGTCCAGCTGCTGTGTTCTTTTATGGTCCTGGCCTATTGTATCTGGTGTCAGGTTATTGGGTTGAAAGGGGACCTAGGCTATGTCATTTTCTCCCATTCTACCTTAGTTACTCTTATGTCTCATGCAGTCTTTTAACTGTTGCATTAGTTTGATTTTTTTAAAAATCTGTATCTCATGTCCTTTCGTGGTGCAAATGCAAACTCTTGAAGGTGTGGGCCTCAACCTCCCCTTTTATCAGCATTGTATCTCTGCATCTTTCATAATGCTAACACACAATATTTAGTATAGCTCACTTGGTTAACAAAGGCAAATGTTATGTAAATTTGCTTAACTAACTTTGTTAAACTATTAATTTTTTTTATTGATTTTCAAATACTTTTTTTCTTAAATGGTATTACTACTTCAACATCAAATAGCCCAAACAAACCACACTTTCGCCCAATTATGTACTAACTGAAGCAACTGAATCTGGTTAACATTTTCGCTTTTTACTGCTCAAAAATGTACTTTGAAAGTATCTCTAATAACAGTGGAAGTCATCAACTTTGTTCTCTGTACTGAAACTGTGACAGTTTTTCCTTTTTGGCTAGACATGAGAAGAAACATTAATGTACTACAAGACTTTTAAATTAGCAAACAATCCTGGAAATAAGCTGGGATTGAAGGAAGCCCAAGGAACCTAGGAGGCTGAGATGAGGAGAGAGAATTTCAGGCATGGGAGACAGCCAAAGACAATGCTTAGAGTCAGAAGATGGAGCATCTTGTTTGAGAAATAGCTAGGAAGCCAGTGTCTCTGAATCACAGTGTGTGCAGGTGACTAAAATGTAGGAAGGGAACAGGTTATGAAGGGCTTTGAAAGCCAGAGGATTTTATATCTGGTAGGGGACATCACAGAAAACTGTAGGAATTTATTGGGTAGGAGAGTGACATGGTCATACTTGTACTTAAGAAGATTATTTTGGCAGCTAAATGGAGGAGGGACTAGAGTCGGAAAAGATTTGTAGAAGAGAGACTAATTAGCAGGTTATTCAATAGTTCAGGCATGAGGTGATGACTTTGCAGAGGAAGCATATGTGAGAGATTCTACAAAGGTAAAATTGATTTGAGAATCATTATCAGAGATGATAATTGAATCCATGGGAGCAGAGATCACCTAGAGAAATAGGAGAAAAAAGAGGGACCACCCAGACAGAGTCCCATGGGACACCCAGTTAGTGGAGCATGATCTGGATGAAAGTCCAGAAAAGGAGATTAAGAAGTAGTCAGATAACTCTGAGGTACCACATCTTACTGGTCAGATTGGCTCAGGTTGGCTAAGATGACAAAACAGGAAAATGATAAATGCTGGAGAGGATGTGGAAAAACTGGAACTCTAATACATTATTGGTGGAGTTGTGAACTGATTCAACCATTTTGTAGAGCAATTTGGAACTATGCCCAAAGGGCTATAAAAATGTGCATATACCCTTTGACTCAACAATACCACTTCTAGGACTGTATCCCAAAGAGATCATACAAGTGGGAAAAGGTCACATATGTACAAAAATATTTATGGCAGCTCTTTTTGTGGTGGCAAAGAACTGGAAATCAAGGGGATGCCCATCAATGACAGAATGGCTAAACAAGTTGTGGTATATGAATGTAATGAAATACTATTGTGCTGTAAGAAATGAAGAGCAGACAGACTTCATAATAACCTGGAGAGACATATAAACTGATGCTGAGTGAAGAGAGCAGAGCCAGGAGAACTTTGTACACAATTACAGATACATCATCTGTGTGATGACTAACTTTGATAGACTGGACTCCTCTCAGCAAAGCAAGGTAATAAGAGAATTCCAAAAGACTCACGATAGAAAGGGCTATCCACATCCAGAGAAAGAACTACAGGCTGAATGCAGATTGAAGTAAATTACTTGGTCTTTTTTGTTGTTTTGTTTCTTCTTTCTCATTGTTCACTCCATTGGTTATAATCCTTCTTTACAACTTTATCAATGTTTAATGTGAAGGTATTTTGTAGATCCTGTATTTGATTGCATGTCACCATGGGGGTTGAGGGGAAGAAGGTGGGAGAGAAAATTAGAAACTCAAGGGATTGTGTAACTTAATGCTGTAAACTAAAAGTATTTTTTTTAAAGTGACCAAAAAAAAGTAGTCAGATAGGTAGGAGAACCAGGAGAGGATAGTATCATGAAAACCTAGAGAGAAGAGGGTATTAAGAAGAGGACAATCAAGTGTCAATATGGAGAGAGTATAATAGAGGGAGCAATCTGCTGGAGAGGATAGGATGAAATGAGATCATTTTCACAGGTGGAGGTGTTTGCTATGGCAAGAGGGGCCATCTTATGTGAGACAGGCATATTTAGGTAGATATAATTACAGAGGACATCTGGGAGATGAGTTTAGGGGAAGGGGAGGAGAGAAAGCTCTTGGTAAATGACCTCAATTTTTTTCAGTGAAATACGAGGCAAGGTCTTCAACTGAAAATGGTGGGGGAAGGGGCTGCTGAGAGGTTTTTTAAAAAAGATAAGAAACAGATGCTCAGAAGAGACTCTGTGGAGAGTTGGATAGCAAGTCAATTAGGAAGGAATAGACTGCCTTACTGTAATAAGGGTCCAGTTGAAAGAATATAAATTTGTGGTGGGTTTTGTGATTTCTCTCCAGCTCCATACAGCAGCACATGAATAAAAGCAGGTTGATGATGGGAGGTGGAAGTTGGCAAGGCATTATTGTCAACAGGAAAAAGAAGCATGTAATTCACGAAGAGAGTAATATGGAATTGAGTAAGTTCACCAAGAGGTTGGGATAGGGAAGGAGGAGCAAAGATAATGTAACCAGTGAAGGAATAAGGGCCAGGCAAAGAACAAAAGGACAGATGTCATGATGAGGATGAACCACAAGGTTAGGCATGGTAAGGCATAGGAAAAAATGGAATGATAAAAAGATTATGATGAGATATAGACATTTTGGAGCTTGTGAACAAGGAAATGGAATTCTTATGGGCCATGATCATAGCAGGGGTATGGCCAACTCTGTATGCAGTTGAACTAGAGTGGAAGTGGTTATGAAAATTGAGTAGGCTGAGGAACTGGGAAGTTAGGGTATTTGAGTAAATATGACTAAAAACAGTTCAGAAAACTAACCAATTGATAAAGTAGGTTATCTCTAGTGTCCAATACCCACAATTCTGACTTCTACAAGGAAGTAGAGTAGGAACCTCTTGTATCTCCTCTTTGGGGCTATGTTGGTCATTGTTTCTATTATTCTTTCATGTTTGTAGTCATTACATATATTATATTCCTGGTTATACTTTCTTTTGCATCAGTTCACAAATCCCATGCTTGTCTGTATTCATCACATTCAGCATTTAAAATGCAGTAATACTCTATTACATTAACATACCACAACTCATTTACTCTCAAACTGACAAGCATTTACTTTATTTCCAGTTCTTTGCTATTTTGAAAGGTGCTACTGAGTCTTGTGGTTTACAAAAGGCCTTATTAAATTTAAATTTTCATTTTTATTAGCAATCTGACAAACATTAACAGAAATGACATTTTCCTATACAAGAAAAACAAACCAAAACAGAAAAAGAACTGTGTATGAAACTATGAATCTCCATTAAGTTCAGCTTGATTTTTTTGTATATTTCCAATTTAACATGGTAATTTCAAACTTCCCCTTCTGCATTTTCTTAACTTCCCTTTGATCCTTTCTGCTTAATTTTTAATAGTTCATTGATGATCATTTCCTTTTCTTCCTTTAGTATTATTACTATCACCTCCAAATCCCTCTTAATCTCCCCCTAAAAAAGTCCTCTTGTGTAGCAAATTAAGTATAGCCATGTAAAACAAGCTCTTACATTGGTCATGTCTGAAAACGTATATTTCATTCTGCATCTCTAGTCCATCAATTTACTTCCAAGAGGTGGGAAGCATGTGTTTTGGAATCATGATTGATTACTATAATCAGAGGTCTTAAGCCTTTCACAGTTGCTTTCCTTTACAATGTTATAGTTGCACAAACTGTTGTCCTGGTTCTGCTCACATCACTTTGCATCAGTTCATACAATTCCTTTCAAATTTCTCTGAATATGTCCCCTTTTTCACTTTTATGAGACAATAATTATTTTTTATTATATTCACATATTATAATTTTGCTCACTTATTCCCCTTTGTTTTCATTGGAACCTTTTTATCACAGACCTCCATGGCATACACTCCTACCAATATTCCTCTAGTTTTGAAAGCAGTCTTCTTTTTTGTATTGTCTTCTATTGTATTCTATCCAATCATATACTGTATCTCCCGTATCAGAATGCAATTTTTTTGGTAGCAATTAACTTGTTTCATTTTTGTTTTTTTTAAAAGTGTCTATGGGGTAAAATTGAATTTAAAGGAAAAATAATTTAAGGAGCACAGTCTTTTCATAGAACAAAACAAACAAAAAACCTGCTACAATTATGGATCTGATCTGTTTAGAAATTTTGGACTTTTTGTATACTATGTGATAGTAGGCATAGATCACCTTTACTTGATTATAATCATAACCAAAGGTTTTCCATCTTTGTAGAACCTGACAGGCTTTGGTTTATATTCTTTGGAATAGCCTTTGAGAAATCAGGGTTGCCTCTAAGTCAATCAAGCCTAAACCACCCAACAGACAGGTACAACTCATCATCTTCCCCCTAAAAGCTTCCCCTAGACACCATTTTCTCTGTTTGTTGATGGCACCATCACTCACTCTCAAACACTCACGTTTGAAACTTATTTTTCTCATTGCCCACATCTAATTCAATTCAATAAACACTTATTAAGTCACTTCGTGCAAGGTACTGGGAATTCTATTAAGAAAAAAGCTCCCACAGAATTCCTGTTTATAATCTAAGGGGGGGAACATAGAAGGAAGATTAAGACATGGAGTGATGTAAGGGCAAAAGAGTGGCCTAGACAAAGCTTTATAATTTTGAGAATTGACCACTCTTAGCTGGTGCATATGAAGACAAAAACAAAACTATTTCTGCCCTCAGGAGCAGATTGCTGATTGCTTTGCCCATCCTTCAGTGAATCTGAGATCTCAGCAAGGTGGGTCCTCCTTTCAGTACTGCAGATCATAACCCATCTGTGCTTTCTCATCCTACAAGATGCTTGTCCATGTCTTCCTATGGATTGTGAAAGAATAGCAGTAATGGAAGAAAGCAGAGGTGCTAAGAACTGTAGTTTTTATAGAAACATGACCGTAACTATTAGTACTAAAATGTGAGATCTTTGCCCAGTGACCAGTGAAGACATTCAACTAGAAAAATTGAACCATATTTCCCACAGACAAATTTAAAATACTTTAGATCTCAACATTCTGTGGAAACCAGTGTGTCACTTGGAATGTCCATTTTTTTTTCCTCTCACTACATCAACATGACCAGCCCACATCCTTTTCTGATCATAGATTTCCTGGATGATAACCTTCTGTGCTTCACAAAGTTATTCTCTGATGCCTCACCATACTGTTGAGGTAACTCTGGGTTCTAAAGTATCATGCCAGGGAAAGCCAAGATTTGGTAGCTTGTCACGCCAGAAAGATTGAGTATAATTTCCCAAACTGTCTGATTTACAAGAGTCAGCTTAAGTAGAGAAAGGCTCATCACTAGTAGGGTAACCCCCTGGGTAATAAATTCCTTGGTCCCTGGCAATCCATAAAAAAAAAGAAAATTACAAAAAGGCTGCCCCACCTTCCCCATTTCTCTGTTGCCCCTTGGTTCAACTGTAAGTCAGTTCTTCAGAAACAACTTCTTACAACTAGAGGATATGACTGGATAATTTTAAAATGTTGTTCATGGGTAAAATGGAAATGTTTTGTATGATTTCCCATGTATGATGGCTATTATATCTCTTCCCTTCTCAGTGGGTTGGGGGAATGGCTGGAAGGAAGGAGAGAATTTGGAACTCGGCATTTTAAAAAATGAATGCAAAAAATAGTAAAAAGAAAATTAAAATTAAAAATGTTACTATACGGTTTTTGTCCCAGTCAGTAGTTTAGGATTGCTGAAAATGCTATGCAGTTTCTCAAATGAAACCCAGTCTACCTTGCCCCCCCCCCCCCCCATTCTACTCTGGCCCCAAATCACAATTCATCTGCAGCACCTGTCCAAGTATAAGCATTAATGGGCACACATAATGGGCTATCATCCAATTACATGCCACTTTCTAGACAAGAGAAATTACCTGTTTTGAGTTTTCCTATGTGGATCGTTAAACTGCTCTCTTGCTTAATGCACTCAGTATAGTATACTTTGTAAATAGGAGCATCTGAGGGACTTCAACATCTGCAAGATATCTACCTCATCCAATGACTACACTGGACATCCTCCATAAGAGTGAACAGCTTCTTGCTTTATGCTGTACTTGATATACATAATCATAGGACTGTTGATCAAAGTTATCTTTGTGCTTGTACTTATCAGGAAATTTTTATGATCCTAACATATGCATGATACATCTTGTTAGAGGTTTTAAGACTGTATTTTGTCTTACTCAGACTTTTATCATCAAGAAGCAAACATGGCAGCATCTTTACATCCTCTGCATCTTTCAATCCGCTATGTGACTGAAAATATCATTTGCAAAAAAATACTGCCTGTTTCCTTGTCCTATTTTTATCAAGGATTCCTTAATATACCTTTAGACCATTCTCAGAGTTACATCTTTATGAGAATGCTCTTCGTGTATGTTCTCTCAAATGTCTTTTGGGGGTGGGAATAATACTACCCATGATTTTTCCCATTCACTATCTTCTCTTCATGCATAGATCTTGAAACTTATTTCTTAAGACTTTTAAAACTGTATTGTTTTCAGCACAGATCTCTTCTCTGGTTCAGCTGTTGGTCTGGTTCAGCTGTTGGTCTGGTTCAACTGTTCTTGTCTTCATCTTCTTTAGTACACCTTCCACTTCCTAACTCAAAGTTATCAGGGACTGGGATGTTAGAGGCCACATGTGGTGGTCCCACTGTCATCAATGATGAAAAGAAAATGAAAAGAAATGCTGACAAATCCATTTCATATTTCATATGTTTACCATTCTCTTTCTAGTTTAATCTATTAATGCTATTTGGATGAGATAAATTAGCTGGGTGTCAGGCCAAACTCCTTTCAGAACCATTTGCACATAAGGGACTAGACACACCTGTGTCTTGTGGCTGAAGGGAACTCTAAGATAAAGAATTCTCATGCTATCAATGCAGGTCAGGGCAAGTTGCCTAGAGCTATAGGAAGGTTAAATGATTAGCCTAGGGTCATATAGTTAGTATATGTTATAGGCTGAACTGGAACCCAGGTCCCCAGGTCTCCTTGGTTTTGAGCCTAGATCTCTATCCACTATGCCATGATGCCTCTCATATGGGCACTTGATGTTAATTGAACTGAACAAATATTCTTAACTGACCAGGAGAGGAAAAAACACATGTAACCTCTGAAATTGAACAGAATCAAGGATTTCAGAGTTGAAAATAACCTTAGGTGTCACTTACTTAAATCTGTATCTTAAACCAAAATTCCCATTCAGCTGTCACATAGCCTTTCTTAAAGACCTTTAGTGAGGGAGAATTTGCTACCCCTTGAAGCAGACTATTTTATTTTTGATAATTCTGGTTATTAGGAAGTTTTATTTTCTAATATTCTCCTAAAATCTGCTTCTCTAACTTCTACTCATTACCTTCTCTACTGCCCTCTGGGGCCAGTACCTTTTCCCTTTTCAGGAAAAAAACAAAGCTCTCCAATAAATTACTTACATGCACTTAAAAACTACTACTTATGGTTCAAATTTTAGGATACTAAGGGCTTTTGTTTTGCTTTTAAATTTTTGGCTTAAGAAAATGGAAAAAAATCACTGAAAGAACTAACTACCAACTGCTGACTTTTATTATGTATGCAGACACATTTCAGCTAGGTGACTTTTTTCTTTTGCTCTGTCAAATAATTATTTTTAAAAGCTAGCAAACATCAGAGCAATATCAAATGCTGACCCTGTACAGGACATGGGGCTGGAAAAAATAATTACTTACAACTATGTAGAATTAACATTATTGAAATGGAAACACAACAAATATGTTCAAAGGCTAAATTTTACAATACTTAAAGCACAACTTATTGCAGCAACTATCTAAATACATTAAAAAAAAAACCTGCTGTCAAACAGAACTCAGACTACATTTAGCAAAGGTTAAAAAAGGAGCAATTTAATTATTACAGTTTACAGAGTGCTCTATGAAGTTATTAAAAAGTGAAAAAAAATAGTGCATTAAATTCCTGCAGTCTTTACATCGTAAAAATAAAAGTTAACAGTAGTATGAAAAAAGCCATCCACAAAGCCAGAAGTCTGTAGTGAATAGATCAGCTAAATTGTAGTATTTTGGAAATACTTATAAAGCCATATTTTAAAAATAAAAAATAACCATTTATAAAAACAAAAGCAGCATGCATATCCAAGGCTCTTCCATAACTTTTTCTTAGTTGACAAGTGTTTAGGTAAAAATCGAAAGCTTAATATTCATCATTCGTTAAATTAGGTGAAACAAACTAGCCAAGCCCACTAGATCTGGTCACTCAGAAAGGCATCTTAAGAACAAAAAACTCAACTAAACTTTTCTTCCATGAAGACAGCACATTAAAAAAAAATGGTCCTATAGTCACCAACAAAAGTGTCCCCCTAAATAGGAATGAAAAGCACCAGTCTTTTACAAATAAGTTAATATGAACGTTCAGTCTCTTGATATGGCAAAATAGTTGTTAATACTACAATAATTTGCAAGCAAAAGCTAGCTTTTAAATGGCTAATGATACTTGTTAGTTTAGGAATTTTTTCTATAGCCACTGAAATTGTTATAGAAGGTAGAACTTGACTTGGAACTCTAGAAAATTCTGGACTGATGCATTATCTGTACATTATTTTACATTATTGTTAAAAACACTCATTAAGCGTATATTTACTACATAATTCTTTTTCACATTTTTGGTACAAAGTTTATTTCAGAGATCCTCTCCGTAAATTCTTATGCCGGCTTTTCCCCTTATTCAGTACATCATTTTATTCAGTTTAATGAAAAGCAAAATCAGCCTTTTATTAAAGTAGAAAAAGGAGTGTTACAGATATTAATAGTAGCATCCAATGATGTCTTCAACTTGAAAAAGCCAATGACATAGGCCCTGTGAGGGTTCCAAAATGTATAAATATGCTGCATTTTCATTTATGTATATAAGTTGTACAAGCACATGCACAACTTTCAACATTAGTGCAGGGCCTGATAAATAAGACACAGAAATAAATCAGGTTTTTTTTTTAACTGTTTCTAAGAACTTTTACTCTGTAAAATGTTTGGTCACTCAAAGCTATAAGCTTAATCACATATCAAAGAACACAGGCAACAAAGCCCATCTTACTAGAACATACAGTATTAACCTGGACAAAATCATAAGAAGGACAAAATCTAGTGGTCACTTAATTCCCTCAAAAAAGCCTAAGAAACAGAATGTTTCCATTCTGTATCTGAATAAAAATGTACTGTATTAAAATCTGAATTTTTACAAGTTGTCTTTTAATCAGTGTTTTATTTACAATGCAGAACTTCCACCAACTGCAGTAGTTTAACTTTGGCACAACACTAAGTTCCATTCTTTTCGAGTATTCAATCCTATGTTATGAGAATGTGTGTATGTCCAAAAATATTCTCAGTTTCATAAAAGATTAGGCCCATTCACAGTAAATCAGATATCTTGATTTCAAGAATTGAGTCCCCTTCACCACTGTAGGTAACTATAAAGGAAAAACATGAGACTGAAAAAGTCAAGAAAAAAATGTTAGTCAAAACCATATCTGAATTTTTCTTAAAGCACTTTAGACATAACTATAGGAAAAATTAACTATAAGTGAATACATCCTTTATTA
>CM053587.1:266597304-266613372 GCA_028646515.1 Pseudochirops corinnae
TGTATGTATGTATGTATGTATATATGCATGCGTGTATGTTCCTGTAGGTATATAAAAAGTGTACTTTATGCTGTCTGATAAAATTAATCCATATTTTTACTACACTAACAGAATTGGCTATTTGAAATAAAATTGTGATGGGTCCTTTTATAAAGTGAAAAATTCTCTTATAATGTATCTGATTTCTAAATGCAGATTTATTTTAGAAGAAGGGCATACTATCTAGCTGGCACACAAATGCATATATAATATATGTAAGGTTTTTTTTTAACTGTAGGATTGTAATGTGAATTTTCTGAATAAAATTCCTATTATTGTATTTACCATGCAACATAAATACTGCTCATGTAAACTTGTTAAAGTAATATTACACTTTAGAATAATGCAAAGAGTTTCATATTTTCAGTGGATTTCAATCCCTTCCCAAAAAGTACATCAGGGTCTAAGATAAAGAAATCAACACAGCAGCAATCTGGTTGATTTATTTTGGTTGCATATGTATTTTGTCTTTTTTAGAAATATGGAGAAAGAAAGCCTGTTAAAAGTATTTTGTGCATCTAGGTCAGAAGAAGGATGGCTTAATAAAAAGGCAAAGGGGCCTTTAGGATTAATCTATCCAAAATGTTTAAGTTATGACTTATAATACTTATGTTATACTTTATAATCAGAAATGGAATTTATACTATTTAATAAAGTAGTTGCATTTTTAGTTTCACTTATTTTCATGGTTAAAAATATGTTAAATTTTAAAAACTAGAAAAGGGATTGTTCAGTAACCATAGATAGAATGCTTGTGAATCTAGGAATAACATGAAAGGCAAGAGTAAAAAGTCTAAGAGTAAAAAGTTATAGTTTTGAGAATGGGGGAGAATGGGCTAAGGAAAGAGACAACTATGTATATGTGTATCATGTGCACAAGAGTGAGAAAAGGATCTTTTCCCTCCTCTACTTTATTTTGAGAACATTACAATATTATCAAACAGCATAATCCTACTTTATGTGAATGTCCAGCTGAAGTCCTTGATATTGATACACTAACATATTTTATGATTGCTGTATCATTTTAAAACTGCATTTCTATCTTTGAAATAAATGAAATGTTTCAAAATGTTAAGAAAAGAAAAACAGAATACCCAATAATCTAAGGTAACTATATGGATGAATATTAACAGTGATAACTTTTAAGTATCTAAATTTCTAACTTGAAATAAATTTTCCAACTTAAAACTACAGAAAAGTTATAAACAACTGAATTTTATAGAGGAATTAGAATTTGGGGAAATGGCCAGACTTTAAAAAATTCAAAGTTTTATTGGTCTAGGGGTATTTCATTCTATGAGGTTCTGAGTTCACAGTTGGGCAAAGCCTTCAATTTGGAGAGGTAAAATGAAAAAACAAAACAAAACACTGGAGCCAAAAGGCTGGAACAAGTTTCAGCTCTGTAATCGCCCAGGTGATTCAACACCTGCAAGCTTCAATCTCATCTGCAATATGGAAATGATAATAAATCTTTACTCCCCAGGGTGTTCACAAGGAAAGTATTGTGAATTGCTACACACTATATAAGTGTGAACTCTTTTTATGAGATATTTTTAGCCTTGTACTCTAGAGATCTCATTACAAGGAGAATTTCAAGTGTTGATCTCCAAGACACCAAAGACATGGTATTCAGCCCTTTTTAAATTGTCACAATGCTGAAGGAGCTTTGAGTGAAAAAAGTTTAAGAAGCCCTACAGTATAGATAATTTTTTTAAAACCTACCTAATCAAATATAAATTCTGATATGGAATGGAATAGGTCTGTTCGTTTTTAATTGAAGAGATGACTACTCTTACTACACAAATCATCTTACATTCTTAACTAAAAGACTAATAAGTTTAGGGGGTAGTGGAAAGCAAAAGTTAGAGTTCAGTAAAATCTGAAACACAATGAGAAAAAAACAAACAAATACCCATTTTCACCTAGTTTCCTAAAACTGAGCAATCCTCACCCCTGTAGTTATTCCTTCCTTCAGATATACTTTCCCCCTTCTTTTTAGTTTTTGTTTTTGAATTCTTTCCTTAAATAGGCAAAAAATGAAGCTTTAGTGAAGGGTGGGTTGCAAAAAAAAAAAAAGAAAACACATTTTAGTATTTCTAGTTTTGATCCTCAAGTCCCCTCCCCCAAAGGAGTGGACAAAAATTTAAAACAATTAAAATACATTTACATATAATATTCAGTGGGAAAAGAAATATGTACTTTAAACAATATATACTACTGAATGACACTGGGGACCATTAATTGTGAATGGAATAGAAAATGCTCAGTCTTGGTATGAGAATAAGCATATTCTTTTTAGTTAATGTGGGAACAAAGTATTTGTTGGCCATGTTATAGAATCTGATCCATTCATTAGATGAAGGAAAAGTAACCTGTTACATCTCAAAGTCATTTAAACAAAGTGACATTTCCAAATGTATATAACTGAACTGTGTATATGTGTGCATTTAAAAAACTTACATTTTAATCATCTGACTTAGAGAGTTTCCGCTTAACATGTCGTGGGGGTTCCCAGGTATCACTGTCATCTGTTTCTTCATCATCTTCTTCCTGATCATCTATTATCTCATCATCATCTTCATTTTCCTCAAACAGTTCTATTCCTAACTCAGATCTTCTTTGTCTTTCTGCAAACCACTCTCTGACCTGCTCATAACCCATATGTGATTTAGCAACAAGTTCATCAAGATCTTGCTCATTAAGAAATTTGTGCTTCATATAATAATCCTTAAGTATTGCAGTTCCAGTTTTAAATTTTATGAGTGATGGTCCGCGGTCCCAATTGTTTATCCTTTTGCTTCCTCTAGGCCTCCCACGAGGTCTTCCCCTTCCTCTTCCCTTTGGTCTTCCTCTCCCCCTTCTCCTAAAAGAAGCCTGTCCATTCATGCTATTTGAACTGGCACTCTGATAGTAATAGTACCATTTTAAATTCCCATTTTTCCAAGCATATCGTGTATCTCCAAACCAACTAACAATATCTGTTCTAGCAAGCCCACTTTCCTCAGCCAGCTTGTCGTATTCTTCTGGTGACGGCCACTGTGTTCGAACAAATGCACTTTTCAGTATGTGCAACTGCTCTGGTGATTTTTTACACACTTTGTTTGTGGTGGTCACTGACTTAGGTGCTGCAGATTCATCCTGAGGAGAAGCTTCTCCAGCTTCTTCTTTGGAACTGCCTGCATTGCTTTCATCTATTTCTGTCTTTTCTTCCTTTGAAGTTTTGGATTTCTTTCTCTCTGTAAACCAGGCATCAATTTCTCTCCTGGTAAGTTTGGTTTGTGCTCTTAACCTGTTCAATTCTTCATCAGTAAGTACAGGGTTATTGAGGAAACTTGCTTGGAGGACACGCAACTGCTCTGAAGTTTTCTCTTTAAATTTCTGTGGAGTAAAGTCAGGGCAAGAATTCCCCAGCTGTTTAGGCTGTGGAGCAACAACTGTTGGGGACTCTGCAGTCTCGTCACTAGAGTCAATAACGATAGGGGTACAAGCTTCACTGTTGAGATGGATGCACTGATTACTCTTGGAATTTCTCTGATTATATCTTGTGTCACTAAACCACTTTTTGATTTCGCCTTTGGTCAGGCCTGTTATTTTCATAAGCCTGATCACCTCTGAGTCATGAGGAAACTGATTTTTAAGGTAGCTAACTTTTAATTCTGCCAGCTGTTCTTTTGTCTTTTTTGCCCGGATACCAAATGAATCAGGATTCACCAATGCAGTTTCATGCTTAATTAACTGAGGAGTTGGAGTTGGGGCTGGGGCTGGGGCTGGAGTTGGAGCTGGGGCTGATGCTGGCACTGGTGCTGGGGCTGAGGCTGAGGCTGGGGCTGGAGTTGCAGCTACTGGCTTTGTTTCTGTAATAGGCTGAGCACTGTGCACCTGACTTTTCTGCATATGAGTTTGATTTGGAACTCCTGCAACTGTCAAAGCTATAGGCGTCGTTACTGGCAATTGGTTAGTGCCAGTTACTTGTGTAAGGACCAGACCTGGCTGACCAACTATTTGGCATGTCTGTAAAATGGAAGGTAAACCATTACTAGCTGCTGAAATGTGTGTAGGAATAACTGTTATTGTTTGTGGTACAGTATGTACTGTGCCATTGAATTGTTTTCTCCTTGCCTCCTCTACTTCTTCTGGAGTCCAACTAACACCATGTTTCAGACGTTGGGCTGAAAACCATATCTTGATCTGTTCCTCTGTATATTTTGCTTGAGCAGATAGAACTGTAATTTCGGACATTGTTGGATAAGGGAATTTGTTGTAGGTGTTGAGCAAAAGGGGATTGTTATCCAAAGCAGCATTATAGGTAGGAATGCTGTTAAGAGGGATTAAAACTTTAGGAATCAAGTTAGAATTCTGCTGAGCTGATACAGCTGCTGTTATCACCTGTGCTAGCCCAGGTTGAAGAACTGCTGCTGGGGTAACTACTGTGTTTGTGGTATTTGGATGTACACTATTTACAATAGAAGTACTTGTATTAGACTCAGATGCTGATGAAGTTGGATTTTTTACCTCTTCATGACCTAATTTCGTTTCATTCTCTTTCTCTTCTGGAATGTCTTCAGAGTTATGGAAAACTGCAATCCGTTTATTTTCTACTTTATTTTTCATCATTTTCATTATAGGAGTTTTGCTGATAGAAATCCCCGATGAGGGAGCTTCTATAGATTCTACCTGATCTGAATTCTCCTCTTTAACAAAACTACCATCAAAAGTCAGATCATTAATTGTTTGCTCAAAGATTGTCTGATTATTTCGTTTCACCATAGTCAGCTTGAAATTCTCTTCTCCAGGATGATATTTCAAATTATGCTCTGAAAGCGCATCATATCTTTTGGTAAGAAAATTGCATTCAACACAAACATAGGACGAATTTAACACTATATTGGGATGCTCTGAATCTACATGAAAGGTAAACATGTTAAGATCTGGCGTTTGAAAAGTACAATATTTACATTCATAGCCACCTTCAACTTTTTTATTTTGTTGATTGTCAGAATCTACAAGTTCCTGAACATCTTCATCACTTGAGATACTTTCTGCTGCTGCATTTTCTATTGGTGTAAGTACAGGGGGACCTTCATCCAAGTCTGATATCAATTCTAGGTCTGGATCCTGTTCACTGGCAAGGACCATGCAAGGTGTTGTTGATTTTCTTTTGCTTGCCATTCTATTTTTGTGGGGAAAATCTCAACTGTGATTTAGAAAGCAATGAAGATCAAATTCCTTCAATTATCTTCATTTGAAAAAAATGGCTTTTGGTTCTGTAAGTCCATCCCATTTGCAACTTTATCATAGTGCAATCAAGAAAAGAGCTTGTAGTTGGTAGCTGTAAAGCTGAGTTGCTGAAACTTCTGAAGCAAACATCCAATCACCTATATTAAAGAAAGCAAGTTTTACAGTGAATGATTATGTTTTTTTTAAATGAAGTATATTAACACTATAGAAATCACAGCTATAAAACACAGACAAAAACCAGTAATTATCAGTAATCATCATGTTTATAATAGCTGACAATTACAAAGCACTTTATGGTTTGCAAATATCTATATCTATATATACATACACAAATATATATATATATGTGTGTGTGTGTGTGTGTGTGTTTAAATTTGATCCTTTAAGAAAATTAAGCAAAATGGTTATCACAAAGTTTATACAATGTATTAGAGCTGATGTACTTTCTTTGGGGAGAACTCTTCTGGACCCTCATTTCAGAGCCCATACACCAAATCTGTTAGAATTTTGTAAAAATATAAGAGTAATCTGGCTTCCTAGAACAAATAACAAGATAGAGAAATATAGCTTCTCCATACCTTAAAAAGCCCTAAAGTAGAACACGGCAGAATCCAAAGATGTTCATAATGACCACATTGAAGATTGTTAAGAACATCAACAGTCTCTTTGGTTTTTTAATTGGAAAGGAAATGTCCAGATTATGTACATTCTTTATAAACAACGACCATCTGGAACTGCAAATCAATAAATATTTATCAAGCACCTACTCTTGTCAGGTGTATGCTAGGAATTAGAGATACAAAGACAAATATGAAATCATCCTTGCCCTCAAAGAGTTTGCATTCTATTGAGAAGATATTTACATATATGCAAAATAAAGATAAGGGAAATTTGGGGTATTAAGGGCTCTGGTAGCTGGAAGAATGGGAAGGGAAAGATTTCATATATAAAATTGTGCTTAAATAGAGTGCTGAAGGAAACAGGGATTCTAAGAAACTGAGGAGAGGAGGATAAGTATTCTTGGTATTCAGGAACAGTCAGTGCAAAGGTCAGAGACAAGAGATGTCCTGTGTGAGGGACAGTAAGAGGTCTGGCCACAAGAGTGTAGAAAGTGGAGTAATGTAAAATAACAATGAAAAGGTAATTTGGGACTAGGTCGTGAAATTCTCTAATTCACTTCCTGATACCAATTACACTTAAGATTTCCCTCCCCTTCACTGTCTAATGCTTCCTTGGACCTCCACAGCATTACTTTTACTCCTTCCCACCCATTTGCTGGTTTTCTCTGGCAGTGTCCCTAGAACAGTGGTTCTCAACCTGTGGGTTATATTCAATTTGTAACAATGAAAATACATCCTGCATATCAGACATTTACATTATGATTCATAACAGTAGCAAAATTGCAGTTATGAAGTAGCAACAAAAATAATTTTATGGCTGGGGGTCACCACAACATGAGGAACTGTATTAAAGGGGCGCGGCATTAGGAAGGCTGAGAACCACTGCCCTAGAATGATCCATTTCATCTAATCTTAACTCCTCCCAAAAGGTCAAGTACTGCTTCTAATCCTAAAGCTTACATTTTTGATCTGATTCCTGGGCTGAAACGACCAGGATAAGATATCCTGAATAAATTGATCTTATTTTATTAAAATATTCTCTATAGGATGTATGTGAAAAAGGAGAAGTAGGTGTTAGAGCGTACAGCTGAAGAGAAGTTTAATCCCTGAAAGCTGGTGAGGGAAAATGGCAGCCAGAATTCAAGAATCTGAAAATGAAGAGGGTAGCTGGGGAGCCAATTCAGGTTACAGAACCAGAGGCTTACACCAGGAGGAGGACCAGCATCTAGATTTTTACTTTTGTCTCTTGGGACTCCTTTCCCAAGCTATATCCCAATTATTAGGCACCTTCTTTAGGTTCTACTTCTTTGCTACATCAAAAGATTTCCATACATATGGGTACAGACAGAAAACTACTCCAACAGATTGTTACAGGCATTGTTAGAAACATTGTCAGATGAGGTTACTGTATCGTGGTTTGTTCCGTTTGGTTTTTTTGGTTAATTTTCTTTGTTACAATTTAAGAGTTCAGTTAGGAAGTGGTGGGGGCAGGGGAAAATATTAAGCAAAAGAAGTACCTCTGAGGAAAATGAATGTCACAAATTTTATACATGCAATGCACCTAAAAGCTGTCCTCAGGTCCTCATTCACAGCCTATTTACCAAACTCTGCCAAGAGGAGGGAGTTATGTTTCCTTATCTGTTCTCCAGAATCATCACTGATTTTTCACTTATGGCAAGTTTGGGTTCCTTAAAGTGGTTTTATCCATTACAATATAGTAGTCATTAGATATATGGTTCCTTCTGCCATCAGTTCAGACAAATCTTCCCACGTTTCTATGAATTCCTCATATGTTATTTCTTCCAAACCAACAACATTCCTTTACTTTCACATGCCCTGATTTTTTCCCCCTAGCAATTCACCCACAGATGTGTATTCTAGTTCTTTGCTACAACACATGTACAGTAGATAGGAGTAAGTATAGGAGGAATGGTTAAGTATTTTCAGAAATGACTGTGATGTAACAAAAGGCATCAACTGAGCCTTCTGTGAATATACAGAGAACAGGTGATGTCAACCTCTTTTTTTTGGTCATTTGGGTATTAAAGTGGTACAGTGATCAGAGGAATTGCTATATAGCTAAGTAGATTTTAGCTAAGCATTTTATTATTCTTGGGGAGAAAATAGAGAGATACAAGCTAGACAATAGTACAATCAAATGAATTAGAAAGTCTACAGAAAACTGACTTTGAGACAGGAAGCTCTAGATTGGAAGATCTAGATTCAAGTTCTGCCTATGACCTATACTGGGACTATGTGACCCTGGACAAGTCATTCAGTCTCTCCATGCACTAGGCAGGAGTGTCAAATTCAAACAGAAACGGATCCCTGTAGGTCAGATTGACTTAGAAAACCATAAGTTAACATGATCTATGTTATATTATATTTTTATTTATTTTGTTAAAACATTTCCCAATTATGTTTTAATCTGGTTGGTAGCAAGTTTGACACCTCTGCTATAGGCAACTATATAAGACTATAAGTGGTAGAGAAAGTACCAACCTACAATGGTAGAGGGATACAGAAATTCCCCTTGCCAGTGAAATTACAGGCCCAATCCCTATCCCTATCCAAGGGTTTAGATCAGCGATTCTCAACCTGTGGGTTGTGACCCCTTTGGGGGTTGAACGAACCTTTTACAGGGGTCAGAAGGGTTGCCTAAGACCGTTGGAAAACACATATTTCCAATGGTCTTAGGAACCAAGACACCACTCCTCTATCGGTCTCCAGGCAGGTCCGCCCACATGCAGATACACCCACATACGAGTATTAAAGGGTTACTGCATTAGGAAGGTTGAGAACCACTGGCTTAGATGAATAACTAGTCTCAAAGAGTAGTCATTAAAAGTCCATGTCAATTTAGATTGTCTCCAGTGGAATGCTTGTGCTTGACTCCACATTAATAAATTTATATTTTATAAATTTATATTTTATAAATAACTTACATAAAGGCATAGAAAACATTTTTATCAAACTTGGAGATGACACAAGGCTAGGTGGGATAGTTAGCAAAATAGATGACAGGATCTGACAAAATTTGGGTAAGCTATACAACCAGGCTAAATAAAAAATTGAGATTTAATAGGGATAAATGTAAAGTTTTATACTTCAGTTTAAGAAACTGACTTCATAAATTCAAGACAGGTAAGACATAGTTAAATAGCAATTTATCTAAAAAAGACCCAGAGGGTTTAATGGACTTTGAGTTCAATATGAGTATACTGTGTAACATACAATGAAGTCCCCCCCCCCCCCAAAAAAAAACCTAATGTAACCTTGGGCTGTATTGAGAAGCAGTGTCCAGATATAAGAGGGTGACAGTCCTGTCCTCACCAGATCACATCTGGAGTACTGTCAGTGCTGGAGTACTAATGTCACATTAAAAGTACAATGATAAGCTAAAGAGCATCCAGAAGGGCTTTAAGTCTAGGTCATATAAGGATTGCTTGAAGGAACTGGGGATGTTCGGCCTGGGGAAGAGAAGGCTCAGCAGGGGTATGGTAGTATAACAGTAATTGCTAATATCTATATAGTGCTTCCTATGTGTCAGGCATTATGCACAGATATCTGCAAACTGTGATGTGGAAGAGGAATCAGACCTGTTCTGCTTGGCAAAGCTTGGGTCAATAGGTGGATGTTGCAAAAAAGCATATTTTGGCCTGACATTAGGTAAAGTTTCCTAACAATTAGAGATGTCCAAAACTAGAAAGGGTTTCCTCTGGAAGCAATGGGCAACCCCTCACTGGACATCTTCAAGCAAAAGTTAAATGAGCACATTCAGAGTACTGCAGCAAGGATACCTTTTTGGCCAACATTCCAACAATGAAATTAAGTTAAAGACCACCTCATTTCCTAGTTAGGGCTCAATTCTTTTCTTTTTCACACTTTTGCTGGTAGATCTTTATCTCAGATGAGAGTTGAATATATAAAGAAATTACTGTTGAAGGGAAAGCTAAATTAAAACACATGGGAAAATATGGGGAAAAGTTTGTCAATCAAGAAGCATTTATTAAATGCCTACTATATGTCAGGAACTGTGCTAAGGGTTGGGGATACAAAGAAAGGAAAAAAAGCAATGCTCCCAAGGCATTCCACAGTCTAATAGGCAGATTACATGCAAACAAATACAAATGCACCATGTACAGGATAAAAAGGAAATAACCAACAGAGGGGAGGCACTAGAACTAAGTGGAGCTGGAACAGGCTTTGTACAAGGTAGAATTTAAGCTGAGATTTAAAGAAAACCAGGAGGCAGAGATGAAGCAGGAGAAGATTCCAGACATGGGGGACAGACAGAGAAAATACCCAGAGCTGAGAAATGGAATGTCTTGTTTGAAGAACAGCAAGGAGGCCAGTGTCACTGGCCTGAAGAGTACACTGGATGGGGAATGGGGAGGTGTAAGAAGGTGTAAGAAGACTAGAAACATAGAGAAGGCTAACCTATGAAGGGCCTTCAACACCAAACAGATTTTTTTTTTTGCTTTTTTTTGGAGGGGGGAAGGCAGGGCAATTGGGATTAAGGGACTTGCCCAAGGTCACATGGCTAGTAAGTGTTATTAAGTGTCTAAGGCCAGGTTTGAACTCAAATCCTTCTGACTCCAGGGCCAGTGCTCTATTCACTGAGCCACCTCGCTGCCCCACCAGACAATTTTTTTTTTTTAAAGAGTAATCAGGAATAAGGATTTGGGGGAAAAGCAGGTTCACCAAATTCATTATATAAGAGAATTTAAGTGTTAGAAGATAGACAGTGCTATTATAATGGGCCATCTGCTGATGGAAATTGGAAATACTTTCATCAGTGAATTTTTACTTAAAATGGAATTTGATCTGTAATATGCAATTTATTAAAGTAACTTCAAAATATGAAATGTAACTATGTATCATGGGAGGTATTTTACTAAAAGGTAATGCAACAGGGAATAACCAGGGAAAATTCTCATCACTTTGATGAGTTCCCCCAGCCCTAATCAGCTTGATGAAATTATAAGGCAAGAAACTTTGTCAAAAAGACCTCTAAAGGAGCTAGAAATGCACCTTAACCACTTGCTGAGACATGCTCTCTAACTCCTGGCTCAAAGGTGACAAGAATGTCCCTGGCTGGTTCTCTGGTGACTGTGGGTGGCTCTTTTTTGATTGGCTGACCAAAGTCCAGGAAGCCAGATTCTTGTTGGAGGAACCAGTTTATGAAACAGTGTAAGAGAGCGCTATCTAGACCTTTTTCCCTGCTTGGGTTTCCAGGCAGAGTACAGTAAGGTGGGGGAGGGAGTTTTCTCCCATCCTCTCCTATGCTCTGAGACTGGTATCCTTAGACCTACAGTTCCTGGATGCTATCTTCAGTCAGCTTCCTCTTCTGAGCACAGGACAGAAGGACTAACAATCCTGATAATAGATTTTTTCCAGTCTTGGGGCTACCTAATAGAGAAATCTGAGCTAGAAAAGTCCTAGTCCTGTGAATTTGAGTGAGATAGTGCAGGCTGCCCAGATAGATTTCCTTAATGCTACCCTTCTTAGAAAAACAGACTGCCAACAGGAGGACATTATTTAAACTGAAGGATTAAAGTGGGGCCCCAGGAATCAGGAAGAGAACCTGATTCCTCTGGTGTCAGGGCCCCAGGACTGAATCTGGTCTAGATTCCTCAGTACTCCTTATATTCCTTGTTGAAGGCCCTGGATCACAAGATACATCTATTCAACACTAAAGGTAGAGAAAATAGTTTCTCTGCTTCTGGGGTCAAAATAAAGCAAATCCCTTCAGTTGAGTAGGATCAGACATCTACTACCACAGATTATAGATGGTATTTCTTTTGACTAGCCAGTGGCTTATCATGATTGAGACCAAAAACAATTAGCTTACAATAATGCCCCTAATTTGGCCAGCTTTTGGGAAAGCCTGGAAATGATACAATTACTAGCAATCCTTATGATTATAAATTCTTGGGACAGTTAGGTGGTACAGTGAATAGAACACTGGCCCTGGAGTCAAGAGGACCTGAGTGCAAACCTGGCTTCAGATACATGACACACTAGCTGTGTGACCACGGGCAAGTCACTTAACCTCAGTTGCCTTGTATTCTCCCCTTCAAAAAAAAAAAAAAAAAGAAAAAGTTAAAAAAAAGAAAAGATTGTAAATTCCTTAAGAGCAGGGAGTATATTTTTTCTCTTTTTATATCTTCCCAGAATTTAACACAGAGTCCTGCAAACTGTTAAGCATTTAATAAATATTTTGTTGAACGAATGTGTTAAGAACATATGAAAATAGGATGACGTAAGAAAGAAACAAATATTTATTAGGTGCCTACTATGTGCCAGGCCCTTTACAAATATTATCTCATTTGATCCTCACAACAAGGCTGAGAGGTAGTTGCTATTATTATCCCCATTTTACAGATGAGAAAATTGAGACAGAGAGGTTGTATGATTTGTCCAGGGTCTCATAGCCAGTGTGTGAAGCTGTATTTAAACTCAGGTCTTCCTGACTCTAGGCCCAGCCCTCTATCCAATGTACCACCTCACTACCTCTCTTTTAAGAGAATGAATAGCATTGTATGACTAAGAACCCCAAATATCAATCTCAAATTTGCTTAACTTAACCATAAACAGTTGACAGTCTTGTGGCATTCACAAAAATTCCTATGTCTCTAAGAAAGGATAATGTAGTCACTGAAAATTCTCTTCTTCTGATTAATATATTTAACTCTTCTGGAATCGAGTTTCTTCATTTATACCAGAAGCTGAACTAATGATCCATAAGGAACTGTCAGCTCTGAATCCTGTGGTTGCTCAGAAATTAACTGGGCCTATACTCATAATAAAGTCTTTGTCATTAGCCTTAAACACCAGGAAGTACTAGCAAAGGAGAGGCTCTCAAATCCTGGACGCTGCAGGAACGTTACTAGAGAAAGAGAATCACATAATCATATAATCAGTTAGAAAGGACTTCTAGTAAGTTAGTAAGGGTCTGGGTACATAAGTATCTAAGTCATGAATTCTATCTACAATATCCCCATAACATGGTCACAGAGGCCACCTTTACTTTGATGATATCCAGGAAATAAAAACACACTACCCCCTGTGACAAGTGATTCCATTTTTTCTGGCCATGACTGTCAGGAAGTTTTTATTTATTTTACCTACCACTCAACATTTGTTTGAAGCCCTACAATGAAGGCTACCTACTTAATGCAACCAATTCTACTTCAGGACAACTGCAATTCTTGGTAAATTTTTCTTTACTTGTGGTCCACCAAATCTGCCTCTCTGCAACTCCTATGTACTTCTGCAGTCTGGGGACAAAGAAAACAAGTGTAATCCCTCTTCCACATGACAACCTTTCAAATATTTGAACACTAGAATCATTCCTACCCCCACCCTCTCACTTAAGTCTTCCCTTTTCTAAGTTAAACACACCCAGTTCCTTCAACTGATCCATGTATAATGTAGTTTTCAGTCCCCTAATCAACTCAATACATTACTTTTGAAATTCTCTAGATTTTCACTGACCTTTCTAAAATGTGGCACCCAGTCTACAATAGGATCATTGACCTTGAACTAGAGAGTTAAAAATGGCTGAAAAAATGTGGTATAAAATAACTATTATTATATAGTAGAAAATGAGGAATATGAAAAAATCAAGGAAATGGGAAGATTTTATGAACTAATGTAGAATGAAGTAAGCAGAACCAGAAGTCCAGATAAAATGACTACAATGTAAAAAAATATGATCACTAAAAGGAATCCAAATTGAACAACTGAAAAACCAAAGAAGGTCCCAGAGACTACATAATAAAATACATCTCTTTTCTTGTGGCAGGCAAGTAAATGGTGAGAGGGAGGGAAGGGAGACCTACCCACACAGAATGTTAGATATATTGTCAAATGTTTTTCTTTGTTGCAAGGGAGAATTCAATTGAGTGGGACAAGGGAGAGTTTTTCCTACAAAAAATAACTGCACATAGACAAACGGCACCAAGAAAACATTTTTTTTCAATTAACTTTTTATTTTTAGTTTACATCATTTATGTCCACAAGATTTTGAATTACACATTTTCTCCCTGTCTTTCCCCTACCCACCACCCCAAAACAGTGATCCCACTGTATACCCCCTCCCCCAATCTGCTCTCTCCTATATCCTTCCCCATCACCCCTCTGACTTTCCACTAGGGCAAGATGGATCTCCCTACCCCAGTGCCTGTATCTTATTTCCCAGGCGCATGTAAATAATAACAATAATTATATATATGTATATATACATATTTGAACATTTGATTTTAAAACTTTAAATTCTAGATTCTTTCCCTTCCTCCCTTGTCCCCCACCCCCACTGGGAAGACACGCAATTCAATACAGGCTGTACATGTGTAGTTATGCAGAACATCTCCACAATGGACATACTGTGAAAGACTGACTATATTTCCCTCCATCCTATCCTGCCCCCCACTTGTTCTATTCTCTACGTCGTCCCTGTCTCTTTACAAAAGTGTGTGCTTCTAACAACCTACCCCACTGTGGTAAGCCAAAATAGATCTGATCCAGGACTCAGATAAGAGACTTTAATTATGTACCCTAATTCCTCTCAAGGTGACGTGACTTGCAAAGGCTTGCTCCCCTGAAAGAACCTCAGGGGTGCACTTAAAAGGTCTTCTGTCTGATATCCTGACATCAAAACCTTTACCCCCAAACTTGAGGCACCAAAAAGGACATGTTCCTTATCATATTATGCTAGAAGACTATTGTAAGTGAAAATGCTTGATTCTCGGGGATCCAGCTTCTATGCAGATGTCTTTGAGGCTGGTTTCTATGCAAATATCTTTGAGATCGTGGCCTGTTCTCAGGGAGCATCTTTTGTCCTGTAAGATACACTTTGATAAAAGACAACTGACCTTCCCCATGACTTCCTGGGCCCTTGATAACAAGCCTTGTCTTATCCAAGCTACTTCCTGGGTATGGCAGACTATTCTATTAGTAATACTATTCCAGGATATGATTGAGATAAGGATACTTGAATCTTTGTCATTTGGATCTTTAAAAACTTTGTTCTAAGCATCAATAAATGGAGTTCATGGTTCTTCCTTGAACTACCCATATAGCCTGGTCACTTCATTTATTCACATCTCTGGTCATGCTTAGTGCTAGACACTGAGCACCCCAACACCCCCCAACCTGCCCTCCCCTCCATTATTTCCTCTCTCTTTCCCTTCCCCCCTACTCTTCTGTAGGGCAAGATACCCAATTTAGAGTGTATGTCATTCCCTTCCTAAGCCAAATTCAATGAGAGTAAGGTTGACCCATTCTCTTTTGCCTTCCTATTCTTCCCCTCCATTGTAACGGTTATCCCTTGCCTCTTGGATATGAGATAATTAACCCCATTCTGTCTCTCTCTGTCTCCTCTCATTATATTCCTCTCCCACCTCTCAATTTCACCTTTTAAATATCATCCCCTCCTATTCAATTGATATGGTGCCCTCTGTCTATGTATATCTGTATACACACACTCACATATGTATTTATATACATATATATCCTCCTATATAGACATGTGTATATGTATACATATATATACATTTATATTCCCTTCAACTATCCTCATACTGAGAAAAGTTTCCTAAGTTACAATTACCATTTTTTCACATAGGTATGTAAATAGTTCAACTCTGATTAAGTTCCTTATGATTTCTTTTCCCTGTCTACCTTTTCATGCTTCTTGTATGTCAATGTCAAACTTTCTATTCTGCTCTGGTTTTTTCATCAGGCATGCTTGAAAGTCTTCCACCTCATTGAATGACCATATTTTCCCCTGAAACATTATACTCAATTTTGCTGGGTAGGTGATTCTTGGTTTTAATTCTAGCTCCCCTGATCATATTCCAGGCCCTTCAATCCCTTAATATAGAAGCTGCTAGATCCTGGGTTATCCTGTTTGTGTTTCCACAGTATTCAAATTGTTTCTTCTTGGAAGCTTGTAATATTTTATCCTTGATCTGGGAACACTGAAACCTGGCTATAACATTCCTAGGAGTTTTCTTTTTGGGCTCTTTTTCAAGAGGTGATCAATGAATTCTTTCAAGATCTATTTTGCCCTCTGGTTCTAAACTATCAGGGCAATTTTCCTTGAGAATTTCTTGAAGGATGCTTTCTAGGTTCTTTTTTTGATCATGGCTTTCAGGTAGTCCAA